>JBAMBQ010003513.1:0-600000 GCA_037044495.1 Stegana nigrithorax
TATAAAATATCGAAAATCTGTTAATTATGACTAAACTGTAAAACTGCTGTGTGACAGCAAACAAATGCGACTTAATAAGCGCCAAGCAACATGCCCACACCCAACAATTCCGTGCGCACATTCCCCATTGCCATTTGCCAAGAATAAATCTGCTGCCAATAACATAAAACTTTTAGTTCCTACGCAGTTGAAGTCTGTTTATTGTTCGACATTTGCGAATATGGCAACCATCTGCACAATTTCGTGCGGACAACATATTTTAGCGAATGTTGCGTCCGCAAAAAAAAAAGCTAATGCGCTGGCAGTAGGGACGCTGGCCGGTGGCCGGTGGCTGGTGGCCGGCAGTAGGAGTCGGCCAAGCGCAAAGCGTTTGCCAACTGACAGATGCGTAGTTCTGCGCCGGCACACGCCATTATAATGTGCCATTAAGTTTGAACGCTGTGCACGCGATATTCATTGATTAATTTAAATTAAAATTAAATCAATTAAATCGCATATTGTGCGCTTAGCTTTTGTACTTTCTGTTTATGCTGCCTGGGGCCTTGCTCGGCGTTTTGCTTCAGCACTGTAAACACGATAATTGATAAGAACACGTGTTTTGCTTTTACGATTTTACGCTCAGATATGAGTACACCTGCGCATATAAATACACAACATCCCATGCATATACATATGTATATATATATATATATATATATATATATATGTATGTATAGTTACGTAGATACATATGTACATACATCATTGATTATTTTCGAAATGAGTTTTGCATATGTGATATTTTGAACTTTAGCACAAAATTGTTAACTCATTAAGCGTAAAATTATGCGTCATTTGCTTCATTTGTGTTGTTATTCTTAATTGCTATTATTATTATTATTTTCTTTTATTTTTCTTTTTTTTTTTGTTTATTTTTTGTTTATTTATACAAGTTGGGGTTTTAAAAGTGCTCATTCATTATTGCGAGAACATTTCAATGTAATTGCTTTTGTTCATTCTTGTTTTCTTTTCTTTCTACAGATTCGGATTTATCCTCGCTGTCTCATGTGGGTAAGTAGTGCGTGACTTAGGTTTAGCATATCTCCAGCATAGTGGGAGGGAGACTCATAGTATATTACAGACTTACTCACTTACTTACTTAGATGGCCAGCATATTCGTATGTCGGTTTTGGCCGCGTTCAACATGCCTGGGCAGCCTATTCTGTTTATCGCTCGCTGGAGCCAGTTGGGAACACCGAAATTCCAGTTTATGTTACATTAGGACAGTGAAAAAGTCACATGATACAGAATCGTCTTTTGTTAGAGTTTTCCATTTTTGCCAAACGTCTCGCTTGCTCATACTATGTTCATTGAATGTCTTCGCGATCACAGACTTCATGTCCGCTTTTATACATTTTCCTATTCATGTGATGCACACGTGCTTGTATCTGCCGTTCTTTTCTGTTTCACAAAACATTATCAAACTGCATATTAGAAATACATCAATATGTGCCTAGTCATTCAATTAATAACAATTATGCGATAACTAGAAATTCAAAGCGCAGTCACTTGTGTTGTAATCCATTTGTATGTTTGCCGCGCAAGCCTAAAGCTTCTTATGCAAAAGCTTAGAGCGGAGGTTTTAGAATATTCTGTACATTCTCTGCTAAGTTTGACCAAACTGGTTATGAGCGCGCAACACTGAGTTGGTCATGCGCTTGTGTGACTGTGCTAGAATTTCAGTAACAGGATGCTGCTGTCTTTGCTTGCATACTTTTAGGCAATTCCATTTTGTTTGCTTGCTGACGCCTGATCATCAGACCGTTTAGGTCATGATTTAGCAATAAAGGCGTGATACAGTAGAATTTGCTTAACTTTCCGTTACTTTGCACGCTCTTGCGAGTCAGTGCACAGACAACCTTTTATTGTATATTATATGGCTTATTTATAATAATGCGTCTCTTTGCCACTTCCACCATAGTGGCGATACGAGATTCCATCAACTCGAAATTAACCTTCCCACCCTGAATACGCTCACTATGGCGAAATGTAATTTAGAACTTACGTGATGTTTAGAACTAACGTAAAGTTTAGATCTAAATCTTATAGCTTTAATACATTATTAAGCAATGGTAACCTAGCTTTAATTGCAAGGCTCGTTAGCTCAGTGGTTGGCCAGCATAAATGGGATCTTGAGTTCAAATCTTGTAACGGATATTTTTTGAGATGGTTTTTTGTTTTTAATCAAGCCAAAAATGCAGTTAACGTGAAATATTTCATACAAAATAGGATTTTAGAGCAGCCAAAAGCAAATTCTACTGTAATAATAATAAACAATGGGCGGAACAAATATAATGAATATTTTCAGAGAATATACAGACAAAATATATTCCCTGATACAGACATCTCTACGGCGAACAAAAGCCCGATTGGGTAGTTGAATCCTATGAATGTCGAATGCGCAAATACAATCTACATGTGTAAGTTGTTGCAGATATTTCTCGTTTGTTCTTCTTGTGGCTGGTTGATTATAAAAATAGTAGCACCGAAGTGGTACAGTTAGCTGGCAACGCCTTTGCGGTTGGCACTTCTAATGGACATAACTGCAAACAAATTTGAGGCATTATCTAAGCTAAGTGCAAAGCGCAAAGCACATTATATTGTGCAATTTGTGTAATTATGATTGATTATTTATTTGGCTGACGTTTAGAAGGTGCACACAGGTTTAAAAATAAACTGTTAAGAATGCTTTGGCATGAAGTTTGCCGCTGCACGTTTCGTTTTGTGTGTATATTTTTGTCTATTTTTGAATATGTATTTATTTAAAATGAATTTCGCGCGAAAACAAATCATGTCGCATCTTACAAGGCCTTATGCCACGCCGTTTCCGTTTAACTTATTTAAAATGCAGAGATTGGGCATTCAAGAATTTGGCAAAGTCGCAATTAAATGTCGAGTTAGGCTTTGCAATATTGACGTGTGCGGGCTTTGATGAAACCTATTCCACCTAAACTTATTAATATTCATTGATTAGAAAATGTTACTGACAGTTTTGAAAATGTTCTCGCTTTCAGATGCTCCGAATGAAGTCATTTACATCGTCTGTGGAGTCGTCATAGCGATGCTCCTGGTTGGCGTAATTATAATAATAGTAGCTGTGACAATCAAGTAAGTAACACTTTAATGGTTCCTGACAGATTGCGACGCAACTGGTGGTTATTTCCGCCATAAACTCATTAACTGACATTTGTGCTGTGCGCATTGCGGGTGTGTGTCAACCAAAAAGTAAATTATATACTGTAATAACGGCAATAAGTGTGCTATTTAAGTCAAATGTGAAATTCATTCTTAAAAATTCCATTTCGCAAGATTAGATTAGCTGAATACAGATGTAGGCAGTATGTTTTCGTGCAACGGTTTTTGATAAGAATTTCATTGGAAGTGTTAAAAATTATTTATGAATTAGCACGCGTCTATTTACAATAATCCCAACAAACAGAATGACAGCCATTTTTAGGGTATTTCCATTGATAAGTGTGATTAAATTGCGAAAGAAAAAAGCCAAGCCAAACGAAAAAACCTACAAAAATAAAGAAAAAACCTTAGAACAGAAGCTAATATCTTTTGTTGACGTCATGTGTAAATTAGCAATTATTAACACTTTAGCTCTGCGCCACAAATAACAACAAGATAAGCAAATACACCTGGCGAAGACGCTCTGGCTCTCCTAAAGTCTGGCAGAGCTGCCAGCACTCTGCGTATTAACTTCTTCGGTTTTTTTGTTTTGGTGCTTTTGTATTCTACACAATAACATCATATGAGTCGCTAGTCTGCTGTTCGTCAATAGCGAATTGCATTTTTAGCTGCCAGCTGCGTAGTGTAAAGCCCAAGAACACAATCATGTAATGCAAATATGTAACCAGAAGAGAATAGAAAGAACACATACTGTGAGCATCTCATGACTGCAATGCGCATTTCAATGCTGAATTCCCCGACTCAACGAGTACTAAAAAACCCGCCAACAGCAAAACAATTCTCGAGATAAGGTTGTTCTCTCAACATCGAGGAGAGAAATGTTTAGAAACATCCGAAAATATTTCATTGATTTTGTATTAAGCATGTTGCGCATTTCGATAAACGTTACGTTGGCTGCTGCTGACGTAACAAATTAATAGTTAGTTCAGAGACTATAACTAATTACACGATTAGATTGTATCATCCTTCTTGTCACAATTATGTCATAATTATGCGGCGTCCGATGAGTGCGTTTACATGATCGGGACTCGTAATAAGAAAGAGAGGGAGACAGTGTGTGTAAAAGAGAGGGAAAGACTCCACATCCTAGTTCTTCTTCTTCTGCTTCCATTCCTCCATTCTCCCCATTTTCTGCAATTATTGGACGATTCCTCTTTGTGGTCCTTGTCCGTAGTCGGGCTGCCCACTCGGCGATGCAACGCACCCAATTAACTCCTCCTGGCACAATTAGCGCACCTGTGCGCGTGTAACACGTGCGTTTAGTTAGCGCTTTTTAGTTAAATTAATAATATTAATTTAATTAGCAAGGCTTTTTTATATTGTTTAACACAGCGCTAAATAAACAAACAGCAGAAATCAAGAAGCAGTGCAGTGTGGGTTAAGCTCGTGCAGCATGTTGTGGTACATGGCATGTTTAGCAACATCAATGCAGATTATTGCGAGCGTAACGATCGCACGTTCACACATACGTACATACTGTGTAAACCGAGTTGCCATGCAGTTTTTTTTCTGCGACCAGACAGACGGATTGTTGACGTCAAAGCGAGAGCACAACAACGCGAGCAGACGTTTCGCTTGGCTCGAATACTTTATATAAAGACTAGCGACGTTGTGCTTCCACCAGATACTCTGAGACACGCGAAAAGTGAACGGTAGACGACGACGTCGCTCACAATTAGACATACAAAATACAAACACCAAAGCCTCGAACAAGAGAAAAAGTGTTGTGTTCATTTTATTCGCTTTGTCTGTTCGTACTTGTTTTCGCGAAAATAAAATAATATAAAAATTCTGTTGTGAAAGTTAAAAATCGTGCGCAAATATATAACGGAAAAAAGATAAAACCCAAATAAACCGTTGGAAATAAAACGAAATCCAACAGGCAGCAGTAGACCCAAGTGTTTCAATTCTTATATGTACCTGACATAAACGCCTCTCCACGATAGGGCGCATACGTTTAATCAATCAAATGTACTACCTAGTGGCCTACAGTTAGCAACTACTGCAATCATCAAAAAGAGCTAAATTTATTTGGCTTTGACAAAGAACTCTAAAAAGAAAATACGTAAACTAGCCAAACTACGTACTCACTAAGCAGCAGCAAAAACAATCAAATAACAACAATAACAACAACAACAACAATAGCAGTAGTCCACGCTCGCAGTCGAGATAGCAAGTAGTAGGAGTTGCCAGAGCAAACAGAAAGCCAAACAATCAAACGAAAAACAAAATAAAAACAACAAAAACAACAGCAGTAGCAGCAGCAACAGTAAAGCAACGAAGAAGAAGAACGCACAAACGTAACCACCCACTCTGCAAACAACCCACATCTAGAAAATCGATATTTATTCTAGTCAAAACTGTACACACTGCGTATAGTAGCAAACTCTGTCTGCAGTGAAAGAAGCAGGCTGAGCTCAGTGGTTAGTGTGTTGTTAACCTTTTGTTCGTGCGGTTGGTTGGTTAGCATTCTCTGCTCGCAAAGTAACGTCTGTAGTGCGCTCGTCAACGCAACTCCGTAGCACGTTAGTCGTCGACTCGTGGTGTCTTTGTTCGATTCCAGTGTAGAATCTACTTAACGTTCCTCCTTACGTTTGCGTTACGATAACATTTGTTGGCCGCCAAATCAAGCAAATCAAATAGCAGCAGGCAGCCGACAGCAGACAGCAGACAAAGCGCTTCAAAACAATAGTTGCTAGAAATCGAGACAGGCTTTTGCTAGCAGACTCTACTCGCACTGCGCACACACACACACACACAGGCACACACCATTATAATCGCCAGCAACTGAGCAATAAAAGAAAAAAAAAAAAACGATCAGACATATCAGAATCTAAAACTGTGATAATTGTTACTGGTACACGGTGAACATCGTTGTACCATCAAGTGCAATTTGCGACTTGCAACTAGCAACAGGCAGAAGAAGCAAAGCATTTCAACTGCAACTCGCAGTCTAAGCAAGCGGCAAAGACAAAAGACAGAAATAATAAAGAAAAATCAAAATGGTCGGCACAGGTACAATAATGACAATGCGTATTGTTCGCAGCAAATTACGTAAACGCGATGAAACCTCGTCGAGCGTCACAACGGCTGGCATTGAGGCGCAGCAGCAGCCGCATTGCGAGAGCACTGGCCTCGGTCTCAATGGACTTGGAGTCCAAATGCGAACGCAGTCTCAGACGCAGACGCCGCTGGCGACGACACTGATGACGGCAGACGCCTACACAACTCAGGACAACAACAATATTAGTCGGGCACAACAGCCCCAAGAGACAGCACTAACAACAGAACTGCACATATCAGAAGCGAACAATAATGGCAAAGCTTGCGTTAATGGCGACCAAGTCACATTCACAAGAACTAGCGGCCTCGGACCCGGTTCAGATTGGACCTTTCCGCCGAAAGCGCCAGTTCCCAACATCTACCACTGTTTTAACTCGGTAAGTAGCACATATGCACATAATATACACCTGAATATGCTCATCAATTATAGTAGTTAAGTATATTTAAGTTATAAATACACGCGAGTGTATGTGAGTAGTTTGGTTAAGTGTGGGGGAAAGCAGGCAACAAAGTAACAATTTAGCAGCAGTAACTATGCCATGGTGTATTGCACACAACAAAATCATTCGCAAAGCATTTATTATAAATGCGGCCAAGTACAGTTGCGACGACTTGAGTCGTCGAACAAAAACAAACTCAAATACACGCGCGTATAATAATACACAAAGCAAAAAAACAAAAACAAAAACAAAAAATGAAATAAAATAACAAAAAACAAAAAAATAAAGACAGAAATACAACAACAATAACAAACAACAAATGCAAGAAGCAGAAAGAGCACACAAATACAAATTACAAACTGGCTTCGACGACAGACAGACAGACAGCCAACAGACGGACAGTTAGCAAGTCAGCTGTTTGGCAAAGTTAACAACAAAGAAAATATGACACTGAGTGGCCATAATGCAGACAAACATAACCTCCTAACCGTCATTAACACGCGCTCGCGTGTTTGCAACCGAAGCCAGCGATCGCGTCAGGATTAATTTTTAGCTTACACAAGCAAAATTCAAGTCATTATTTGCGTAAACTTAACAGCCTTAAAACGTTATAAAAGAGCTTATCAGCAAAAAAGAAAAACTATATTTACATATTCAGTATGTACATTTGTACATTTGTATTATTAAACAAGCAGCAACGAAACATGATGCAATACGAATTTCAGTTCAGTTCAATGTAGCAGTTTTTATTTAATTTTTTTAATTTTGGGAAACCCGATGCCACTGTGCTGCCTTCAGGCTATCGCATTTCGAACTCGTTTATTTCTACGCATACAGACAACTAACAGCAGCATAGCAACATAAAAATGGCAAACAAGGGTCAAAAGCGGGTTCAATGCTACGCGTACACACGAGTAAAAAGACCAAATAATACAACAAAAAAGTTAAAGAACTCTTACGGACGCGAAACGAGCTCAATGCTCCTTAATGAGTTTAAAAATAAGAAGAACCAAAAAAAGAGTGTGGACGAAAACATCAAATAAGAGCCCACAGCTCCAGTGCTGCCAACTCCAAGAGTTGAGACACAAAACGAAGTTGGGCTGGCAAAGAAATAAAAAAGGCTGCCCTGCCTGACTTTAAAAAAAGAAGTAAGAATTCCCACTGCTGCTCTATTCGTATTTAAAAATACATTTGAAAATACCAGCTGAAACTAGGGTGAAAAGTGCCGAACTGGCAACACTGCTGCACTGCGGGGAAGTAACGCACATGGTACACACAGTGTGTGCGTGAGCGAGATAGCAGTGTTTCGTGCTCTGCAAACTCTATTTGCTTTGTTATGTTGAAGCAAAAATGCTGATGAAGATAGAAATACTGGGGGTCCCGACAGTCAGCAGAATCCTGTTTGATATGATGACAACCATCTCTGTCTTTGTCTCCTCGGATCTTAGGTCACTTAGCCTGCGGGGAGGACGTCGTGCCGATCAAGTCAGCGACAGCTGTTTTCAATGTAAATAAAAAACAAACAACAAAAGAGAGTTTTTGTAACAACAAGAGAGTTGATGTTTGAGTTGACCGACAAAGAGCGGCCATGTGAGCAGAAGAGTTGCATTTATGCAAACGAAAAACAGTAGTTAACAAATATACAAGAACAACAACATGAGCAAAGAGTGTCGAGTTAAAAGCGGATAAATCGAGATACAGCTGTATCAGCAAGCAGATACACAGACAAACATCTGTATTAGTTTTTTTTTGTTTTGCTTTTGTGTCTTTGTTTATGCCATTCGATCATCTCCAGTCCCCCTATGTGGGGGCCAGTGCTGCAAGACGGTCATAGCACATGATTACGTGACGTACATGTGTGGATCGATAAAATGTATAGTACGTTTGTTCATCCAACATGTATATATATATATATATATATATGTATGTATATATATATGGAAAAATGATATTTGCGAAAATATTGTCAAGCAGACCTTTTCCCGTTGTGTGCATAAATAAATACGTTTTATTATTATATGCAGGCAAAACGTTTGCCCGAAGTGCTGCCCCTCTGTCTGTCTATTTGTCTGCCAGTCGAGGTTGCAAAATACGACAGCGACAAAGAGTTTATATTTCGATTTTGCGAAATGGCAACAGTTTCAAAATTTGCCAGCTAGCAGCAATTCAAGATCATCATTAAATAGAAATAAATAAAAATAAACACATGTCTGCATGTATGTATACTTGTGTATATAAATACATACATATGTACATATGTGTGCATGTAGACCTCGAGTATATAAAGGCAATAGCAGGCCGTACATGTCTGGCTGTCTGCTTGCATGTATCTGGATATGTGTATATGGCATGTATCTAAAGTATACACGCGTCGCGTCTTCGTTAATTTTTTTGTTTTTCCGTCTCGCATTTTATGCTTTATTTTTTTTTTTTGTCGTATTTTTATTTAATTTTTTTGCGCACTACAATTCATTTTCAAACGAATTATTATGAGTTCACACATTTTCATTTTCTGCAATAAAAAACAAAGACGTAAAATAAAAACGGCAAATTACTATTTATAAAAAAGAAAAAAAATCGACATGAAAACGACGTTTAAATTTAGAAAATACGACGACGAAGAAAAAAACAAGCACTAAAACGAGGAAAATGCCAGAGAGTTGTCGTCGCCGATCGGCGTCCCTCCGCGAGAGTGGCACGAGGTGATCGAGCACACGCTCGCTGCTTGTTACGTGCATGGTTATGACCATAGGTGGGGGTTAGAGTTATCGGGTGGACAGAGACGTACGGCGGTCAACGCCATGCTGTAAATACCCGCGATTTGTTGGGTGGAAAACAAAAACAAAACAGAAAACAACAAAGTCAATTAAAAATAAACACGTAAATATGGCTGTTTTTGTTTGTGTTTCAGCTGTTGTGCGCTTTCGTATTTTTATTATTTTATTTTTTTGTTAATACTTTATTATTAACTTGAAATTTATTATTGTTGACGCGTATCTACGGAAATACAAACAAAATCGATCGCACATACTACATGTGCATGCATGTACATACATTTGTATGCGAACGACAACGAGCAATGAAAAATAAAAAAAAAACAAAAAACCAATAAACAAAACAAACAAACAAATTGTAAGCAAAAACACATTATTCCAAAAAACCATAAACGCGCCCAATCGCGAATTTAGCATTAAGATTTTTTGTTAATTTTGTACGTGTATTACAGTTGGCATCCCGGACGTCCGCAAATTCAATGCTAAAAACGCGATAAAAAATCAAAACAAAACAAAAAATCCCGCCAAACAACAACAACAATAACAACACAAATAGTAGCATATCGATCGATCACGCACTAACTTAATACAAGCCTGGAAACCATGGCCACGCAGTAATTTCCGATTGGAGCTCACTCACATCATTGAGCGTGTCTCTCTCACTCTTTCTGCGTGTCGAACGCACGCGCTCACATGGTGCCGTAGCCTTGTTGTTGTTGGCCTGAGCGAGAAATATGTATGTGCACACTAATACCAGTTACACTGGTTACGTACAACGTAAGCTACGCAACGCGCAAGCTTCGCTTGGCAACAAACAGTTTAAATTTAGTGTGGTTTATTGCTGTTCGTTTGTTTTTTACGTCTTTGTTTTGTTTTGTTTTTGTTTTTTTTTTTGCCACGATCAGCGCGGGTTCAGAGAAGAGAGCTCCATGCATACATTTGTATGTATGTATGTATGGGTGTGTACACATGTTTAAAGATTGGGATTTTTCTCGGTTTCTTTTTTTTTTGCATTTAACACAAATGTGTATTCGAATTTCGAACTTGCATGTGTGCATATACAAAATACGTTGAAAGCAACAACTGAGTCATATAGAAATCGACGGAAGTCGCGTGGCTGCGTCATAAGACCAGTTCATTACGTTTACGGGGAATCTGTTCGTATAGTATGTATAACTTGTGTGTGCTCACTAAATGGCTTTTAGCGTGAATTGGGATTTTATGGAAATTTCGAAAATCTATTTTTATGCAAACATGATAACATTCGCACTAACGTTCTACTTTTTCTGCTTTCATTTGGCTTCAATTTTAGGATTTGCTGGTAGCTGGAAGTGACAAGAACGGGTTCAAGGGTTTCCGCAAGCAGTTCAGCGGTCGCTTCAAACGCTTGGTCGCTCGCAAACCTGATCCCGTGCCCGTGATACCGCCAGAACTAAAGCCGCAATTAAAGACGATATACGTCTATTAAATGGCAAATTTATGAATTCCTAGAAGATTGCAGTAGATGTTTCTTCCCAAAAATACAAAAATAAATAAATAAAAAAAAATTAATAAATCAAAATAAATTTAAAAAAAAAAATCCCACACTCTTAAGTAAAGACAAGCTTAATATTATGCAAGCAGAAGACAACTAAAGAATTCTTATGTAATCTAATTGTATTTGTAGTAGAAGTAATGTATGTAAATATTTAAAAATGATAAAGAAAAACATCTTAAATGTAAAATTGAAAGGCGAGCAGTTTTAAACGCAAATATTATGTATATTTATCGCTCATATTGAGTGACAATCATGAGTATTTAAATAAAATTTTGATCTATGTTTCAGACGATATGTCGAAGCAGATATCGTTCGTGAACAGACAGACAACACACATACTATAAACACAAGCATATAAAGCAGAAATTCTACTCTGAAACGACACTATTTATTTGTAAATTCATTAAAAATTTAAGCAATAATATTTGTCAAATCAAATCAATTGAAACAGACACTCAATATACCAATTTATTCGAATGTTGTGTTAATGATTAGAAAAGCAAATAAAATAAAAAAACAAATCAAAAAAAAAAACAAAAAAAAGAAAAGCAAAGCAACCGATCTATGCAATAGAAATAATTTCAATCAATCACAGTATTTCAATAAAATTGTATATTTAAAAAAAAAATAAAAACAAGAATTGTTTTAATGAACTCCGATATAAAATCAATTTGTTTTGGCTATTTCGAAGCATTGTTAAACAAAAAGGCAACCAGGGAAAACGGTTGACTAATTGCACAGTAGTTTTTTGTGTTGACAAAAGGGATTTGACATCAAATACAAACATCACATGCGCGTAAGTAAGTGTGAGCTGTATTATTTTCGAGACTAACATACATAAGCACATTGCATGAGCACCTACATATATACATAGGTTTAAATTATAGTACTGATATCAATGGCACTTTTCGCTGCGACTGCCAAATTTGATTCCTCCGTTGGATACAGCAGACAACACACGCGCCAGCTTTTTGCATTCTGCTTCTTCTTTATTGTCAGCACGCGAACACAAGAAACGGTTTTGTAAACCGCCGACGCCAGCATAAAGAACAAGTTAATAATAAAACTTAAACATTCGAGAAATGCATATTATTTAAACACATCACTTTTTATTGCTTTTTGCCTATTTGAAGGCTAAAGTCCGCAGCTCTGAAAAAATGCAACTAAGCTGTTATGGCAACGCGCCTATTGCGGTTGCAAAAAAAAGGAAAAAATGATCACGTTCATGCAATAAAAACCGTATATATTAGATTGTTGAACCGACTTTTGAACATAACGTAATTTGTAGAATTGTTGTACTTACTATGATGAAATTGCTAATCTGTGATTGAGTTGCGTCGAATTTGAAAGTAACGGCTCGTGGGCGTGCTGAGGGTGACCATGTGTAAAATAGGCGTAGTGTCGCACTCTGGCGGACAATTGACGTTGTCGTCAGGTGTTCGTGAAAGCGCTGTCGCCCTCTGCCGGTGAGCATTTGAGAATTGTTGACATTAGCAGAGAATGTAAAAAATAATACCATAGATAGCGCATCTTTTACGATAAAAATTTCAATTTTGAGTTTTAAATCAGTCACTGCCGGGCAAGTGAGAAATGCAAGGAAAACCGACTTGCGAGAGCAAAACCAGATATTTATAATAAAGAATGCCCAAGCGGTACTTTCGATCCACGATTTTTCCTACCAGGCACACATTAAAAGTAGAAAACGAAAGGATACACAACAACAACAATAAATATGCGCATCGACTACTTCAACGACAACAACATTCGCATTATGCCAAAAAAGTGACAATCGCTACCAAAAATACTCAAAAACGCAGTCAATAACCGCAAACAAGACAACTAGAAAAAAAAAGAAATAAGCATATACGGTCAGTCCAACAATCATGACAAAACAAAAAAATGTGTGTGTGGCTAAGCACAATACTGAATATGCGAAAACCCAATTGGCGGCTAAGGTAGTGTTGTCATCGTATCAAAATGGATTCTGTTGACCCTTCGGGACCCCGGTAAATGTATGGTCACCATTTTTGCTTCAATACAACAAAGCCGGTTTTTAAATTGTTCGAATATTGGGTATTCGAAAAAGTTCGGTAACTAAAATTTTGGTTCACTATATGGAGGTTTCCGATTGTTCACTATTTAGAGTACTTCAAATTTGGGTGTTCATTATATAGGGTGTTCACTAAACCCAGACACGACTGTATTATGGCTGATACGGTCCCTTTCTAAACTTTGCCGTTCGACTGTTAAGGATAGCACAACGAATTGCATTCTCTGAGTCCTGAGTTTTTCCGATTTTGGTCCAACAGGGGAAAAGGTTGGTTGCCTCAAAAAATGCTGAACAGCCGCAAATCTGGTGATTTTTAAACATTACATTAGCGATTTTTTGCCACAAATAACTTTTTGTTAGACACACATATTTTGTTAAAAAACTTTACTACTTGACAGTGCTAAGATTTTTCAACACAACAACTCTAGTAACTTTGTCTGCGAGCTTAAAAAAAAATTAAAATATTTCCAATATGGCTGCGAGTGGAATTTTTACAACAACCACAAGTGCTTCTTTTTTATATTTGTGCTTACTCCCGGGTATTTGAAAATGTTTATTATATTTCTATTGGAGGATAAGATTAAGTTAGCCAAGGCAGAGATGGCGAGATTAACTTCACCAAGGAATAGACCCAAAGTGTACGCTCAACAATCATAATTGAATTTAATTGAGCTTATGTAAGAGTGCACTGTGCTACATGTCTTCGAGTGTATTTCGTCCAGATTTTATAGATTTTGTTACATCTAAAACAAGTTACTTATTTTTGTTGATGAATAGAAGTGAAAATGTTTTGGCTATGTTTAAATTAACAATAGTAAAAAGTTTTTCAAATTTGTTAATTTTAACTTAAAATTTTAGGCAAATATAAGAAGTCCATCCTCCTGGTGCTGGTCCTGGCTTTGAATGGACTATGAATTTGAAACAAACCAACCTGTGTTGGATAAAAAATGAAATAACCAAGTGCCGCTTGGGTCTATGTGAATGCACGTGACTTCATGAAGATTGGGATACCGAACCAAGATGAGATCAGCTTGTTCGTAAATTAGGTCGTGGTGAGTACTCTGGGATGTTCGAGGTGATCAACATAATGATTAGCTAAAAAAATGTAGTCAAAATATTTAAGTCAATTAAAAAGTAGAAGAAGAAGCATTTACATGGTGGTTCTAATATTATGTCTTTGATGGCTGTGGTCAAAGATCTAGTTTCTCGGACGCCAGCACTTATATTTGATCGCGCTAATAATACTGACTTTAAACTCTAACAGATTCGCGGTTACCTGTTTGACTTTCCTATGGCACTTTTTGACTTCCACATTATGGGCATAATGCATCCTGATGTGAAACATGCTTTATTGAAACGCGAAGGATCTAAGTCCTGGGACAGATTCAGTAATGATTACCCTGTAGCGTTGCTTCATACTTGCATCGTTTCGTTGTTAGTAATGCATTTTATTTTTTCATATATCAAATAAATAAGTAAAATTTAATTAGTATTTTCTGTGCTATTCTAATTGCAGCGGCTTATCAATGAGTTTTATTCAAATAAGAGCCTTCCTCAGCATCGTCGATGTGCACCAACGAAACTACATATGCATAAGTACAATGCATGTGTATGCATGTGTGTACGTGTGCATATGCAAATCGTTTTATGGGTGTGGATACATCCGCACACCTAGTTGTGCACACACTCATAATATGGAAACCAATTAAAGTGCAATAATCGTTTGACTTTGATTACACTTTGCAAACTTTGCCTGCAAGAAGATTCTCTTCTTGTGCTCAAGTCACTAATCGCCACATCATGAAAGCAACTGCCAACACGCCAATACATGGCGTTCGCTTCTCGTTTATGTACTTCTGGAAGCCACAAACCTTTTCACGCTTCGACTTTTTTTATGCCCGTCCATAGCTGCGCATCTCTCGTTTAACGAGTGTCGAATGCTGTTCTTGAAGCTTCCGAGCGAATGGCGGCAAGGGCAGACTAACTGCACTCTGTAGGTAGAGCCGCCAGCCAGCCTGTGTAGCTGTCTGTCCTCCGGCTGTAGAGCTGCAGCAGAGCCAGCTCTTTTTTTTTTTTGCTCATGCGCTCAATATGACGTGAATATGATTGCTCGTCAAATTACTAAATAATTCTATAATGAGTTGTTGTATTTACATATGACTTTTGACGCACTCTTTAAACTGCTGTTGTGTCTGTCTCGCAATCAGTCTGTCCCGCTCTATCTTCTTGGCTGTCTGACTTACTGCTAGAGTGTCAGTTCTAGATCAGCATCGCGTGCAATGCTCAACTCAACTCAACTCATCAAGTTAGGTAATCGTCATAAGTTTTTTGTTACTTGATGCAAGTGAAGAAGAACCCATTTACTTCAGTGAGTTGGGCAAAAAATAGGAAAGAATCAATTAACACTTGCACTAGATCAAGATCTAATCAACACATTAAATTGACTGTGCATTTGGATAACTACATTGAAAAACATATGAATATGTAGTTACGTGTGTAAACAGAGATTTTTAATGATTTGAAAATAAACAGACAGACAACATTGTTGGAACATTAAAACTGACATCTTTATGAGGAAACTGGAGGTAATAATGTGTGTATTAGAAGTCTTGGTTTTGAAAGATCAAGTTCTTTGTATTACAAAACCATTTCAACGTTGACACAATGGCTCGCGTTAAAGACACATATGTTTTGGGCTGCTCCACACATGTTTTGTAGCCACCATTTTCCAAAATCCAAACAACATGACAAATTGATTTAATTACTATGAGACCAAATCGCCATTACCTCACTACGTGTCGTCCGAATTCATTGCAAAATAATTCCGGCAATAAAAACCATAAATAAAAACTAATTGCGACGAGTCGCAAAGCTAAAGTTGCATGTGGTCTTCATTATAGCAGCCAGGGAATAGCCGGACCGTGTTGAATGTCCTGCCGTTATTGAGCACTTATAAATTTAAATTTCATGCGTGGGCACACATCCTCACACCTTTTCAAATAATTGAGCAGGACACGTGATGACGATGGAGACAGTGATAGCCGCCAACGTTTATGAACGAATCATCGAACTAATGGCAGCTGGACACGCAATGCGCACAATGCGAAGGTCCTTGTGTTGCACGTAGGCTTGACAGTCGTCGTCCTTATGTGAACCCTCATTTGACGTGAACCTGGCATTAACTCCATTGCGCTAAGTTGTGCGTTTGCGCATGACTTTTTTTTTTTGGAGTGCCTGCGTAATAATAGTCCAGCAAAAAAAATGCTCGAAATTGATCCTTGATTATGACTTGGCTGCTGCTGCGCGTAGTTAGCATAAACAAGTTTTTATGCGTCGCAGAAGACATGTAACTAACTATTGTGGTTACGCACAGATAGACGATCACTTAAACAGTTGATAAGTGGAATGGGAAGTGGACAAGGTTGCAAGGTAAACATGGCCGCCAAATGCTTGACGCTACTTTATCAGCGCAGAATCATGTTAGGGCAGCCAGACACGGCGGCAATGAGCATACAGAATCCAGAATCCAGGGGCGTACGCTTTGTGTGAGCAACTTTTGTGTTGGGCGGGATGCGAACAAGGTGCAAGACAAGATCACTGCGGCTGGGCATGATTGATTTGAAGATGATGAAAAAACAAACGAAACGAATGTCTACAAATACACTTAAGAGAAACCACAGGTCTCATGTTTGCATTTGTTCTTACAACAAACATTTCACATTGTGTATGGTGTGAATTTTCGAACCTATTGACCCAATATGTTGCGGATAATTAGATAATATCACGCTGTTCTCTCTCACCTGTTGTGCAGTTCCTAACAATGGTTAAAAACCCAAATAAACTCAAAGTTTACATTAAATAATTGAAAACCATAAATTTGAAGGGAAACTGTTTTTTCTGTTGCTCTTTCGGAAAGTGTCAGAACCTTTGTAGCAGGTAATTAGAGCCATTGGCCAAAGCCGTTTGTCCAGGGGCCGTCCGTCGTCAATAGGAATACCAAAAACAATAACAATAACAATAACAACAACAAGAACAAGAACAACAGCACACTATTCCTTTTATAAGGTTGTTTTTTTTTTTTTTTTTAACTTCTTTTGAAAACAATGAAAATTTGTTATTCTCTTTCAGTGTGATTCGCTTTCTAGTTGCCGACAACGAAGCGGCGGCATGCCTTGAACACGGCACAGGCGACGACTCAACAAAGGTGTTAGAAAAGAGGCGTCCAGGAGGCATATGTGTGCAAGAGATCAGACGCACAACATGTGTCTGCTCACCGCACCGATCAATGCCTCAGCTATGGCCAATGCTATGCTGAGCCAAATAATCGTAATGAGCGTCTGCGACGATGACTCTGACTCTGACTCTGGCTGTGACTGCGACTGCGATTGTGACTCGATGAGTGTTCGCTAAACTAGTTAACAACATGCTTGGCAACGCCACGCCGCCGACTGCATTGAACTGAGCGCAACTTCCGACAGCTGTTAAATGGGTCCTTAGCGTTAGACGTCAAGTTCTCTAATTATATGCTACAGAATTGTCAGGTGTTTTACACCTCATTAGATCATATTAACACTTGAATATAATTTATAGTATTGATCACATAGGCACACACGTTAATCGTTCTGCATCGTCGTTAAAGTCGAGTTAAGACAAACTCTGAGTAGATGGCTTTTCTATTGCCAATGCGCCTGATGGTGCAGCTCTTAGTTGGTAAATTAAAGGATGTGCTTAGTTTGGCGTCCATTTGGAAACGTCTCGGCTTGATGATGTTTATATAATTTGAATTGGGTTCGACATAAGGAAATGCATTTCTGCTTTCCGGCTATAATTTAAAATTTGTTGTTAAATGTTGTATGCTTTTAATTAAAAATTGAAGCCAAGACTTTTATAATGCATATTGAAAGCACATTACAAATACATATATGAATAAGAATATGTGTATATAAGAAATATATATAGTGTGTATATGGAATTATCAGTGTCTGAATTTTATGGATGCTAATTGGCAATCCCGTGTGAAAACTTTTATTACTTTTTGGATCGTATATTTTTACGAAGAATATACAGTAATTTTCACTTATAACGAACGCGGTTATAACGAACTTTCGGTTATAACGAACCATTTTCCATGTGCATATTCATAAATTGTTTTGTTCGAGTCTTTGGTTATAACGAATTTCCGGTCCCTTGAAGATCGTTATAAGCGAAAAGTACTGTATGTAATTACTTTATATATTCCAGTTTTTAGATAAAATACTATTTTATATGTTTAGAACGCAGCTTATTGTACTTCTTACAATATTCTTATTTTCATCATAAGAGAAAAAATGAATCATTACGCAAAATTACGAGATATCACAGAATGATCAACTAATGGATTTTTATTGTCATTGTTTTCAAAAAGCTCCAATTATTAATAACTGATATGGAAAAAGTTAACATATTATTATTAATATTAACTTGCATTTCACATCTAATTGTGTTTGCATTTAAATTGAAATGAATACCAATAAAATCCAATCATTAACAAACAAATCTTGTAATTTATGTTTTTATACAAACCTCTTTTTATATGTCGAATTAAGTTATTTTGTTTTAGCTATTCTGTAACACAATAAAAAAAAAATAAATAACAAACGTTAAATTAGAATACGTGAATTTGTGGTTTTGCAAATGGCGTCTGATTATTGCAATTTGCACATGGTCTCTTGTCAAATGGCGACCATCGCATGTGAATTCATCCTTTACAATTATCGCTCTAGCAGAGCTTAACAAACGAGTAAGGAGGCACTTATTGCTATTAGTTTAAGTTGCTGTCAATAATGTCAGGAGTAATGTCGTGAACCATTCCCGAATCTTATAATTTAATCTGCATGGCATGGTATCCGCAAAGCGACGTTACTTTGTTGTATACGAGTATTTATGTATGCTAAACTCAAACTCAAACATTTGTTTAAAATATTCTTTATGCATAATAAAAAAGATGATTATTGTAATTGGATACTTAAGTAACCGCAAATTGCACAGCCGTCGTTACTGAATTATGTTATGTCAATCATTTGACTTAGTTGCTATTGTGGGAATGTCAAATTTATGCTTAATGACAATGACATTTACGCAGCAAGTAAGTGAAGTCGACAACATTTCTGCTTCTTTAAAGTTCATTTTATTGTTACTTTAAGAAGTACTTAAATAAAGTGCGTCAGCGGTTGACATTTTCTAAAGTTGAGAATTTAAAGGCCAAGCCATGTCACTTGCATTGACACTTTAAAGATAATAGGCTCAGTCATGTAAACATGCGGTTTGGCTTTGAGCATTTCTTGAATGAGTTAGTTTAACGGTTAACCGTATTTTTAACCGCATTGATTGCGGCTCGAGAAAAGGTAAAAGAAATATACGATTGCAATTCTTAGGTGTTTGCAGCATTTTCCTGAGATGCATGCAGCTAAATGCTTAGCAAGGGTTACGCAATACATTTGAAATGAAAAAAATTTAATTAAAAACTTATTACCGCAAAAAGCATTGCTGGCAGAAATCATACGCCAGAAAATTCGGCTGCATTAAGCGTTGCAAATTACCGCCTGGCAGGCAGGCCATAGAGGCCAACCTTGGGCAGGCAGCAGCGGCAAAGGCAAGATTCGTATCGGATGCGTGTAATGCCGTGTTTATTCCGTTACTCAAACATTTTCGCCATTGTGTGATGTAAACAAAGGATAAGGATAATTGTAACAACTGTAAACCGTTTGCCGCAACGAATGCGGTTAAAGCGTGTCACCTCGTCGCTGTGAATGCACAGCGCTTGCAGAATCCGTAGTCCTGATTATTATTATGCTATTATTCAGATAAATGTCAAACAAAATGCTTTGGGTGTGGCAACTAACAACGATGCCGTCTGTGTGTGTGTACAGTAGTAATGACAGTAGCCGGTCGTCGGGGTTAAACTGATGCTAGCTGGGCGCTTATTTCGTTCTTGCCACATACACGCGCGTCTCCTTTCCCAACTCGGGCGCTGCTCATTTGCGATGTGCTGTTGTATGCTCGTAAAATTGCATGCCGTGAAATTTGTGTTGTGATTGTGTAGCACGAAATCGGAACGAGTATGAAATAAATGATGTCGTCTTCTATTCACCGTTAGATGATGAAGTAATGCTGCGCATAAAGCAAGCAAGCAAGCGAGAATGAAAAACATGAAAAATATGCTTGTGCTATAAAAAGGAAATTTATGTTTTTGGCGTTTGTTACGCTATTCAATTTCCCAGCGTTTTACATTTGAAATAAATTTAAGAATAATAATGGCCACGACAATAAACGCTGGCCATTATAATTTCAGAGTATCGCACGTACAACCTACCATGCCCCCCGCTCACGCTGGCTGCTTGCACGCAATCTGAATGGAGAGTGCTATAATAAATATTTATGTTAATTTTTGCATGGCATTAAACTTGCGATGTATCAGAAGTGACGGGAAGTGCGCTTTTAAATTTATGCCAAATGGCTGTGTGGCCATTTTGAAAATTCGCTCATTAATTGATTTATAAGTATGCTGCTATTTCGCCATTGCGTGTGCGATTTGTTTTGATAAATCAAAAACTTTTGTCAAAAGTAAATTATTATTTATTGCGCAACTATACATGACAAGTTTACAATTAGTTTGTGTATGCACACGAACAAAAGCATTATTATTTTTTTTCTTTATTTTTCAAAATACGCAAATCAACAATCAAATCCAATTTGGTTTAATAAATAACAACGTAAGCATTAATTTAATTTTGTCAGCGAGCGCTGATACATGTTCATATGTAGATAAAGTTCATTTTGTCTCGCTTCGTCGCTTGTTGTTTCGCTCGCACGCTCGCTTAGCAACGACCAGTGAGCTACGCGGAGCCACCATGCATGTGTCTGTCGGCGTAAAAACGGTTGTCTGGTCAGCCAATCGCAGTGCTGCGTCGTTTGTCTATAACACACATGTGTATTTTTGCAATGTCTGCATGTTTAAAGCTCATCATGAATAAAATACAAAAAACGTAAAAATAATTCAAACAAAACTTATATTTGATTAAGTAAATTAGTTTTATTATGTACACTATAAATATTGCCTAACAGTGCCAAAGCAACAAAGAAAATTAATTTCGGTTTTGGTTTTTGTTTTTTTTTTTTGCATAAACTAATTTGAATAATGAAATGCCCATTTGTTAATTATTTTTTGCGTTTTGACCACAAATTCGATTAATAAATTAACTCAAATAATAAAACGTTAGCTTATTAAATTGTTAAAGGTTTTAGTCATTATTTAATGTAATTTAAAATATCATTTAATAATTTGGTTAAGGTTAATTGTTTCTGTGAATTATTGACCGGGGCAAGCGAAAGTTCAAATGGAAAGTTTAGAGTTATGGAAAGATCAAGCGTACAGATGTTTTATAGGAAAGGGCAGCGGAGCTTAAGCGATTATATAAACAACTTTGATTGACTAATAATAAGTACTTTGTACTTAGGAACATTGCTCAAAAAAGTTTCCCTCTTGCATAATGGACGACTAGAAGAAGAAGAAAATTACTTTTTTGCACTACAATAAAGAAAATAAATAATAATTTTCCATACTCATGATGTTATGTAATATTATGAATGATTCCTCTTTACTATTTTATTAGGAACTTTATGTAATGGAAACAACTAACTGAGAGTTAAGATAGCAAAATGTTATGATTCTAACTTTGTAACGATCTCGTTTGAGTTTCCTTTGAACTTTTTTGACAGTGCTGCCTTATCAAGTCGAAACTCAAATTATAATAACTTTTGCAGCAATATTTACACTTTTTAATAAGTTTTTCAGAGAGTAATTCTAGTTGTATCCAATCTTTTTCATTGGAATTGGTCTTTTTTGCTTTTGATTGGAATTTAAGTTTGAAAATTATTTAGCACCTAATTTAGATCCGCATACTTTTCGCTATCAACATTGAAAATTATTAATATAAAAATTAAACTCTGTAAATGTTCGAAGTCTAAGTTCAATCCTTATAATAAGAACATTGTTTTCCTTGGTATCGCATGGTTATGGACTGGAATATTTTTTGTTTTGATTGTACTTTAAGAATATTCAAGAAGCAAAAAATTAAGTGTTGTGTTTTATAATTTTAAATTATTGTGAAAGTAATAATGAAATTACTGAACAAAACAATTTTGCTTCTTTTTGAATGAAATTGTCTCTTTTTTTTATTTTCTTTTTTTTTTGGCACATTCTGGTTATTTTCAAATGGCAAACGCGGTTGTATCACAACTGAAGAGTTAGATTGCAATTAATTGGGAATTTCGTTTAACTGCTGACTTCCACCTTCCTTTTGTGTATTAATCATTTACCGTGTTACTTTTCACTTAAAACGCTTTATTCAGGTCACCAAAGGTCTAACTATTATGTTAGTCTAACTTTAGGGTAAAATCAGTCATGATTAATTTCATACCGCACGTGGATGCACGTGCTAGGGTTTGGAGCTTTACAATTGTGTCGTGTCAAATAAACCAAATTTATTTAAAAATATCGTTTTTTATTTCGAAAAGCTAATGAAAAAGCTCATTAGCTAACAACATTTTTTTTTTCAAATACTTCGATCACTTCATCTGTGCACTTTTTTTGAAAAATTACACAAAGTCTTCTAATTCTGTAACAGAAACTCCTCTTTCGTCTCTATGAGGTAGAAAATAGTTTAATAGGCGGGAAAAAATGCCGTCGCAATGGCATAATATTATGTGATGCATAATGTTAAATGCTTTGAATACCTGGGGCGTCTTCTGCCTACCACTGACTTTTATTGCAAAAGTCCTTTCAGGTTATTAGGTCTTCCATTAGTCAAAAATATAAAAAATTTTCTCAAATATCCATAGAAGTCGAAAACGCCAGCCTTTTGAGTCAATTGCTACGTCTTCTTTACTCGTTTACTTGGTTGCTTACTGCTGGAATATTTAGATACAAAAACAATTATATTGGAACCGATCTCTAAATAAGTGCCAAAATTTAGCCTTATGTATTTACATAGTACAAAACTGTTAAGGTACCAGTTCAGATAAATGTGTTATAAATATCAACTTTCCACTAAGAATTCGATTCAAAAGAGATAACATTTGTAATAATAATGGCGATTATCTTATCTGCTAGCAGGATTCAAGTTAAAGCCTGCGTAATGCAAAATTTAAGAAACCAAAGAAAACCAAAAGTAAGCTGTGTTTTAGTGCATCTATTCATCAGCAGCTGAGAATAATAAATAAACAAAACTGAGCAACTGCGAAAGTACGACTTTTATACAAAGCTGGTATAAAATATATGGTGAAACACAAATTTAAATAGATGTCGTTAAGCATGATTTGAGGTAATGTATGCAAATATAATAAGATTGGAAAATTCAACAGAAAAAATGTACGAAAACATCCTTTTGGCTTTTAACGATTTTTTTTAACGTTGAAAATATGTTTTACATAATTAATTAAAAAGAAATATGTAATAAAAAAAAATGCAAACGGATGACATTTCTTGAAAATATCGTAAAATTAGTTTTATCTTTATATTAGTTTATCTAGAAGACTACTTACATATAAAGCTTATTGCGAAAAACCCCTTGGTGCAGAGAAATTTCGCAAATAATTTGAATTGAAGATGTAAATTAAGTAAAAAGAAATAAAAACATATGCATTAAAGTAAACGGCATATTGACACGACAATAAAAAAAAAATGATATAATCATATATATTTGCGCAATTTATTGTTGGCCATTTTGAATAAAATAAATTGCTTATTTGCATCGCTTTTCTGTATCGCAAATGAAGTTGATTGCATGCAAAATATTTGTAGTTGCTGTTTTGTTGTATTTTATTTTGCTTTTATCCTCTTCAGCAAACAATTTGAATGACTGCATGATTGAATGAATAACTTCAATAAATTTATAATCAATTTGGTAATTGAAACTGAGTGAATAAACGATAAAATCAACAGATTTGTTTAGCGGTGCTACCGAAGTGAGATAGGAGTAGATACAAAAGTTTATTTTGTTGTTTTTTTCTTGTTTTTTTTTTCTGTTTTGTTTTTTGTTTATGTTTGCAACAAACAGTTTACAGCGAATAAGCTCCGCCCAGCGCCAAATCGTCGAATCGTGGCCATTGTTGTTGTTGTTCTTGTTGATAACCAAAGTTGGCTAAAGTGAGAAACAATGCTAAATAGTGGAGTTTGCTAGTTCATTCACTCTAATTACATACGCTACCATGCATGAGTGAGAGAGCCAGAGTGTAAGCATATGAGAGTGGTGCTGGTTTTTTGTTTGTACGCTGCCAACAACACAATGCATTGTAGTAGCGCTGCCGTGTGCATTCAATGTGTTAAAGACGACATTTGTTTCGGCGCTCGTTAACTTGTTTTCCACTCTTTGTGAGTTGTTGAGTGCCTTGTTACCGCTCTGAGCGGTTAAATTAGTTTAGACTTGAATTTTGCTTTGCGCTTGTATGCATGTGTGTATATGCTAGCAATGCATGCAAGAACAACAACAAGCTCTAACAATAGCAACAACACTGACAAAACAAGCAAAGCTAAAGAGTGCAGTAATGCGCGGAGTAATTTAACTTTGCACCCCCCACGTTTGTATTATCAGCTTGCCTGCCTGCCTGTTTGTCTGTCTGTCTCTCTGTATATCTGTTTGTTAGTCAGTTCGACAACATGTGCATGTTTTTTTGTTTTTTGTTTGGTATTTCTTATTTTTTTGTTGACGTATTTTTAGCTGCAGAAGAAGAGCGCAAAACTTGTTTCTCTATAAAAATAATCAACGAAAGCACTAACGAACTCGCATGCCAAATGCCTCTCCATGATTTTGATCCCGATTTTAGCTGTAAGCTCACTTAGCTAAGCCAGAGCGCAATGCTTAAGGCACTTACTCGCCGCGCTCAATGCGCTGTGTGCACGTGCGTCTCCGCTCGCAGTCGACGTAGCGCAGAGCCTGCTTTCGTGAAGCTGCGCTAAACCAAATTAACTAACAAGATTATGAAAACGTAAAATCGGTAAATCGCTAAAGTGGTTGTAATTTTCTTTTTCAACACCTCGCTCACTCGGTACGTCGTCTTCGCCGTCGTCGTCGTCGTCGTCGTCTTCGTCATCATCGTCTTTGTCGGCTGCTGAGGTTTCTTCCGTTCGTTTGCAAGTTCGTTAGTTCGTTAGTTCGTTTGCTTCGTTTCGTTCGTTTTGCTAACTTAGCTCGCGTTCTCTCTCTTTCGCTCGTCCTCACTCGCTCGCGCTGTTGTGTGCGCCTTCGCGTTCTTTGATATACAGCGGTAAGTATGTTTAGGGTGCTGTTACTGGTGATGGTGGCTTTTGGCTTCGCTTTGGCTTTGGCTCTGGCATCGGCATCGGCATCCGCGCATTGTGGTGGTTGGACAGTGGGCTGTGTACGATAGCGGCAGCGGGCACAATGAAGTGAGTGATTATGTTTTGATTGTGGTTGGCTGTTCTGTGCTGTTGCTGTATATTCTCTCACCATCACCATCGCCATCGCCATTGTCGTCGAAGTCACTGCTGCGACGTCGGCGTCGTCGTCTGTTAGTCTGGGACAGTGATTTTGTTTGTTTCATGTTTCCAGTTGTTTTTGCGCGCCACCCCTCGCTGTTGCGCCTCGCGCTCTCTTCGTGTCGTCGGATTGCTGTATCGCTGTGCTGTGTCTTCGCGTGCACGCATGCATCATTTAGTGGTGCGGTGTTTTTGGCAGGGCTTGCGCTTGGGCTTGTTGTTTAGACGCGAGAGCGGCTCGACTTCATTCGACGTAGTTGTCGCCGGAGCTTATCATGAGCTGTGCAGTTGTTCGCTGGTTGTGTATGGGATACGTGTGTTCACGTCGTTTGCCGTCGCGATGTATCCGAGCATGTTCCAATTGAAAAGTGCTTTTGAACCACGCCGTATAAGATTCTTTGTGCAAGTGTATCAAGTGAAATGAAATCGATTAAATTCGCTCCGAAACAATGTTTAAAAACTAACCAAATCTATGAGAATTGTGAAAAGCAGCGACTCGGACAAATACATCAACATCAACTACAACAACAACCACAACAACGAAAACAAAAAACAAATCAAAATATTTGCAAACGAATGAAGTCGCGAGTGTATTGTGTTTATCTTAACGCACGCACGCACCTCTCCCCTCACACATTGAAACACGCACCGCCACCCACCGCCGCACGCATACGGTCTGTGAATAATGCCAAGACCCTCGCGTGAATCTTACGGCGATCAGAAGCCCCCATACTCATATATCTCACTCACGGCCATGGCGATATGGAGTTCGCCTGAGAAAATGCTCCCCCTGAGCGATATTTACAAATTCATTACGGATCGCTTCCCCTACTACCGCAAGAACACACAACGCTGGCAAAACTCCTTGCGGCACAATCTCAGCTTCAACGACTGCTTCATCAAAGTACCACGGCGGCCAGATCGGCCCGGCAAGGGCGCCTACTGGGCATTACATCCGCAGGCCTTCGACATGTTCGAAAACGGCAGCTTGCTGCGCAGACGGAAACGCTTTAAGCTGCACAAAAACGACAAAGATCTGCTCAACGAGGAGCTGGCGGCACTCGCGAATCTCAATCGCTTCTTCTTCACCGCCAGCACTGGTCACGGCATGTCAGCCGCCGCAGCAGCCGGCATACCGCCACTGGATGTGCCCTGCGGCTCAATGATGGCCGACTCGGCCATGTATATGCCGCGCGTGCCACATGCCGTATCGTACTCACACTCCCCGCCAGTAGTTCAACATGCGCAGCATGCCGGAATGCCAGCCAGCGCGCCAACGTCAGCGGCAGTAGCCGCTGCAGCAGCCGCTGCCGCCCTCGCAACTTCCTGCAATGCACAGCAAACCACCCTGGACGCGGTCATGATGGGCAGCTACCGTCCGAAACGTTCCTTCACCATCGAGAGTCTCATCACACCCGACAAGCCCGGCTCAGTGTCGGGTGAGAGTGTCAACGACGATGGCGACGATCGCACCGATGACATTGATGTCGTGGACATAGCCAGTGTCGTCAATGCCCACAGCGATTCAAATGAGGCTGCCTATCAACGCGACATGACTTCTCCCGATAAGCCGCCATCCACAACAACGCCACCGCCGCACACACTGCCGCCGGTAAGTTGCATTGAGGATCAACGCCAGCGGCCATTACCTCCACTGCACACAATAACCGCGGCAGCACATTTGCCATTTCTGCATTATGCAGCCACAGCTACCGGCATCAATGCAGCTGCTTCGCCGTCGGTCAACAATGGCGGTGGCAGCGGCAACAATGGCAACAGCAGCCTGCCTGCGTCCCCCTACGATCTCGCAGTTCCACATCCGCTGCTGATGATGAGCTCGCCAGTGGCCAACATACACACGGCCTACTATAACAACCTGGCGCTCGTCGGCTCAGCGCCGGGAGGAGCGCATCATCCGGCCGATCTGCAAAGTCGCATCAACAGCATGCGCACCGTGTAGCCAACTGCCGCCGATCCGCTTGTAATTAATGAAAAAGAAAAACCGATAAAAAGACAACACTTTTAGTTCCTCAACAATGGTATAATGTGCATGCGCACGGTATGCACGGAGTATGTATGAATTTAGACGCATTTGTTTGTAATATCCTAGAGATTAACGCAATATATTGTAACGCACCCGCATCGCGTACGCAATGCGCTTAGTACGTGTAAGTAAGTTCGGATATAGCCTGTACGTCTGTATGTATAATCTTAGTGCTGTAAGTAGAAAAATTAAATGGAAATGATATTTTATTAAACATGCAAAGCAAATAAATACATTTTTCAATAGTTCAGTTTATAACGAAAACCAGCAAAACTATTTAATTACATTTTACGATATGCATATTCGCCTGCCACTGAGGTGCGAAGTACATAAGGTAACGAGGCGACTCAAGCCGCCAAGGCAGTTCCCATAAATATTTCCACGGCTGTATGCCATGACAATGCGGTAGTCTACTTTAACTTGCTAATTAGCGATTTCGATCAGTAAATATTTACAATCGATTATTTATTCAGGCATGGCTAATAATTTTTATACAACTTGTAGCTAGCAAATTCGAACAAACCTTGTGTGAGTGGCCTTGAAGCGAAAAAATCACAGCCGATACGATTTAAGTCAGTTTTAACCCACATGGTTAGCTTAATGCGCCATACCGTATTTAAGCCAACAAACTCATTAGCAGGTTGACGATTTTGTTAAAAACATAAAACAAATGTTTAAACTGTTAATATATTCTGTTGAGTATTTGAGTTACTTATTTATTTATTTTTTTTTTTTTAATTTCAAATTGACTGCGCAAAATTATTTCATACTCATAACTATGCCAATGCAGCAAAAAGCTTAACTGTCGTTAAATGTTCACATACTTAAGGATTTAGCAATTACTTTGTATTGTATTTAATGATTGTCGTTTATTTTTACTCAACCTAATGTTGAGTAACAAACGGCCACGTAAATGCTCATACATATTGACATATGCATATTCGAGTATGTAAGTGGCTCATCGCGTTTAGTTCCGCTTAAATAAAAAATGCAAATCATCCTTTATCAATTTTCCCTATAACGCAAATAATTGTTAGGTCTGCGTACTGCATTGTATTTGTTTGGCGAAGGAAGCAAGTGAATTTACAACACCAGCCATATAAATTTCAAATAATTGCGCAATTGATTTCCGATTGTCGGATTTAGCTATACCCACGTTATCTAAATAAGCAAACTAACAATTTGCATACGCACAGTGGTTCAAGAATGCCCACGAAATATATTTATAAGATGACACAATGGCAGCAGACATATTTGTGTCATTGTTATTATAATAGAAAGACAATTTCCGTCTCAAATACTCAAATGATTTTTATAACAAATAACTGACAACTTCAAGTTATATCAACACTAATGCGGGATGGAACTGCTGCAAAGAGCATCTGGATCGCATACACTATATTTACAGATCCATTACCTTCTATTTATGTTATAATTGCTTATATATTTTACTTCGACCATGTTGCCTTCTTATAATAACCAATTATTTTTTATTTTTGAAACATTTTGTAAGAAGTCGATAACAAGTCAACAAAAGTCTCCTTCCTTCCTCTTATTGTAATTATATAATTGCTTTTGGTCTCAAATCCACATGCGCTACAAATGGTAATTTGGTAGAACAAATTAAAAACAAAATTAATAAATAATAATGTGAATAACACAGAAGTTAAACAGTTCAGGGTTTAAGCACTGCGTTCTACTGTGCATTGAAATGTACGCTAAAACTGTGTTTACATTATTAATCTGCACGGCAAAGGAGCAATGGGCTAAGGAAAACGAATGCCATTTAAATGAAACAAAAAGGCTCACCTGTTTTGTTAAGACGATGTTGGCAAAATACGCTATAAGCCGCTCGTTCGATCGCGTGACTGTGACAGGCCACTGGGGTGGCGGCGAAGTTTTGTTTAGACATTTGTAAGTAAATGGTACGATTCCCTATATGGTCAATTCCAAGCGTTTCGCCGTGCTGCTGAGAAGCCAAAAATTGAGCTAACTTTGTTGAGTAGGTTCTAAACGAATACACATCTCTATGTATTTATGAAAAACTTTAAACGAAAAATATTAAAACATTTTCCATTCCTGCAACATGTTAAACCAAAGGCTTTCGTATGAAATGATGTCCTTCTTCAGTTCTGTAGAGTATGTCGTATTGTCACTAGCAAGACTAGCTGAGTTAGCTGAATTGGAAACGAGAAGCATTTCATAAAAGTAAATCATTGTATATTTGACTATTTAATTATTGACAAAAAACAGACTTTTCATTAGAGTTACATATCTAAAGCATTGTTCGCATAAATATCTGAGGCGTATGTACAATTGAGCATGCCAAAGGCTTACTTATGCCCACTAATGATGTTACTAAACTGCTACCCGCCCTAAGCGAATTCTCATGCGCGGTTTTGATCATAAAACAACTTGCCGGCATTGTTAATAAAAGTATGACTGCCGACTGCCCTAAACAAATAAACTGTCTAAACAACAACGAGCATGTCTAACAAATTAGCTTAAAAAAAAAATGTTTATAGAGTTTCACAAAAATGCTTTGGAATTGGCCATGGGGCACGGCATGGGTTTTGTTGTTCATTTCGTTGTGGCAAAAAAGGCAAAGAAAAACATAAACAAAATAGCAAAGAATTCGGAATTAAACTTCACCTTGTAGTTGGCACTAGGAAAGCAAGTAACACGCTGATTAAAAAAAAGAAGGCAGTTTAATAAACTATTTATACTAATTATACGAGTACATAACACACACACAAACACACAGCAGAACAACAACAACAAATAGTCAATATCAATTAAATAAACGGGGCACCTAGGGTTAGATGAGATTTATATCGGCTGACGTACATTTTGTTTTGTCAAAGGCGGGCCCTAATAACGATAGAAATCTTAGCTCCGCCGTTACTTATGTACGTGTATGATAATTTTGACCACCAAGGCAGCCGACACACACACACACCATGTGTGCGGTGAGTGTGAAGTCCTGAAGAAAACACACTTTGTACATGTTCCAACGTATTAAATTACGTGTATTTAAACTGCACGTTCCCCAAAGGAGTTCCACCTAAATGCACGTAAGTATGTATCGTATTTATTTATGTATGCACATACATACATACATATATTTACAAATATATGTTTGTACATGGCTGCGTATGTACTCGTGTATGCATGCATTTTCTTGTCAGTCGGGGCGCTTAAATTGTTTGTTTGCGGAACAATAACACATTAGCATATGCTACGCCGGGGGCAAACAAAAACGTAAAAATAATCAAAAAAAAAAAAAAAGAAAACAAAATAAATGGAAAAAAAAATCGAAAAAATATAAAACAATACTTTGCAAAGGTGGATTTATAATACACACCTCATACAATAAAACTAAGGAAACTAAAGGCAGACAGTGCATATCAGCATAAATGCACGTACACACACCTATGTACATACATACATACATACATAAATATGTGTATACTTATGTACGTGTACTCATAACAACATGGAAAAATGTCTACGCGAGTGTGTAATCCGTTAAATTGTTCTACGTAACGAGTAACTGATGAGTGCATGCGGGACAAGTTACGTAGCACTGAAGTTTCTTTTTTCTTTTTGTTTTTTTTTTTTTTTTTTTTCATGTTTGATGTGAGACTTTTTGCTTAATATTTTTTTAATTAGGTAACAAATTTAATGCAAGTGGTGCGTAATAAGCCGAAGAAACTTTCACGTAATAAAACATGTACAAATTATTTAAAATATGTTATAGGAAAACAATAAAATAACAAAATTTATCATTTAAATTGTTTTATTTTTTACTTTCTTTTTGTAGCAAACATTTGTTATACGTTTACTAAAGAAAAATTAGATATGAGCGTTAACGTATTTCAAAAGCCAAATATTGCAAAAATAATATATATTTGTTTATAAATCAATTCAAAACAAGTCACGAATGTCCTGAAAAAAAGTTGAAATCTTTGATGCTTTAATAGAAAAGTTAAAAAAAGTTTGTACTATTCTGTTAAAAAAAAAGCTAAGCGTTTGAAATTACTACGAGGGCAGTTAGATAAGTCAGTGACTTTTTGAATTTCCTGCGTAGTAACTTTAAATGCAAATTTTGAGCAAACTGCGTCATTTTTTATTTACAGCATTTGAAAGCTGGTGAACTCGTGATTTTCGACGAAATCGGAAAAAAGTGAATTTCGAGTGCTCAATGAGCAATATTTATTGTGCAAAAAAAGCCATCACCGAAACTAAGCAAGGGCTTAATAAATACTTTGGAGACTCTGTATCGTCAATTTCAATGGTTAAGAAGTGGTTTACTAAATTTCGTTGTGATCATAACAGCATAACTGACGCTGAACATTCAGATCTCCCAAAGCAGGTCATAACAGGTCATAAAGGAGAATGAATGTGCATGAAGTGTCTAAGGCTGAAGGCAACTCAACTGATCGGGTACATCACATTTTAAATAGATTTTTTGACATGATAAAGCAATGGGTGCAGCAATTGCTCACACTCGACAATGAGCGGCACCGTGTGGCCACTTCAAAGGAGTGTTTGGCGATGTTCAACCGCAATCCGAATAAGTTTTTGCGACGTTTCGTAATCGTCGACGAAACATGAATCCATCACTATAATCTAGAGAACAAGGAATAGTCAAGGGTGAATGTGCACTAAAGAAGACCAAGGTGGGTCTGTCGGCTAACAAACTCATGACGACTTTTTTTTGAGATGCACGCGGTATCATTTACATCGATTAAAAGTGAAAAGTGTAAATCCGCCGCACAGATTCGGCATTCTTTTGAAGCGAAAACGACAGCATTTGCACACATGCAAAGAAAAAACTGGCTCTTTCACCATGAGAATGCATGGGTGCACACGTAAAGAGTCGTCATGCCAAAAATCCAAAAATTGGGCTATGTACTGCTAACCTATCCAGCGCATAATCCTGATTTTGCCCCTGCAACCAAAGCTGAAGAAATGGCTCGTCGGACGAATGTAGGGTCATCACTAAAACAAATACAGTCAAACTTCCTTAACTCGAACTTCTGTAACACAAATTTTCTATAACTCAAACTAAATCGTGTGGCAATGGCGTGTAATTACCATACATTGTTGTCTCCTTAACTCGAAGTTTCCATAAGTCTAACTTTTTCCTTACATTGGTGATTCGAATTATGGAAGTTTGACAGTACTTATTTTGAAGACCTTGAGACCTATTGTTTGGAAGGAATACAAAAATTTAAACAACGCTGAACTAAGTGTATCGAGTTTTGCAGCCTATCTGTCTTTCTAAGTTTAAAGTATATTTTATTCAAAAAGTCTCTGACATATCTAACTGCCCTCATATGGCAGAATACTAAGCAAAGGGCTGTGCGGCGACTCAAAATGCGAGGATGTTGTATCGAAAAGGAAATTTAGTGCCCTGCATTCTGCATTGGCTTCATGAAACTAAGAAAACAAAGTAAGTATCTCAAATAAATAGCTTCTTAAAGAAGCTATTAGCCATACTATATGAAGTCCAAAAATGAATTGCCTATAAAAATTATTTCATATTTTTTATTAAATATTAAATATGCCATAAAAAAACATTGCAAAGAAATGATTTATACTTAAGTCAATCAGGCAGAAATCGAGAATTGAAACTCAATTGCAGATTTGTCGACTGAGCGGTCATAAAATAAAAAAAAAAAAAAACAAAACGGCATAAAAAAAGCGAAAAATAATTTGCAAAGCTGAATGAACATTACGAGTAAATATTAAAATGACGCGTTGAGCCGAAAACCGAAACCAAAACCGACAAAAAAGAATCAGAGTCTGCGGTCTGGCAGATGCCTTTTGATGATTGAAATGAGTTCGCCGTTGCTTGCCACACAACAGAAACCGAAAGCACTCCACAGCACCCAGGGTGCAATGATAAAAGCTGAACAACAGAGAGACGCACAAATAGAGGTGTAGAGAGAGAGAGAGAGAGAAAGAGAGAGAGCAAACTTAGAGCTGTGCAGTTAAGTTATCGATCGAACTAAAGCAAAAATTCAAGCGTGCCAGTGTGAGTGTGTGTGTGTGTGTGTGTAACTGACGCAAAAAAAAAAAAAAGTAGAAAAAAAATACAAAAAAACTACAAACAACATCTCTGTGAGATGCCGATGCCGCTCGGTTGTTGATCGTTTGTTTACGGTATGGACGATATTAAGCGTTGAAAGTGTTCTTTGCGGTGTGCGATGGTGTCGATGAACATAATTGGATAGTGGCAGTAATAACATATCTCGCAGCCGCAGCAGCCACAGTCGCACTACAAAGAACGCGTATACTACTGCCCCAACGCCTCGCTATCTACCTCCTCACCCCCCCTCTCTATCGCACTCACTCACTCACTCACTCAGTCTCCTACCTCTCTACTGCACTCGTCACAAGACACAGCAGCGCATCCCGTGCCCCCCGGTACGCAACGCTATAGGCTGCGAAGCGATGCGACGCTCCTTATCGCATTGCACGGTAAGCTTAAGCAACGAAAAGCAGTAACACAACAACAACAACAACAACAACAACAACAGCAAGCGCGACAGGCTGCGGAAGCGTTTCTTATTTTTCTGGAGTGGCGACGTAGTGTCTTTTTGGTTCGAGAGCAATTTGGTGAATAAGGTTGGTAATCGCTGTCGGCTGCTTGATTTTGAACTGCAGTGTTCGGCGGGGCCTGTGCAGCTTGACGCGGTGCGGCGTTGCAGACGTAGGGATTTCATTGTATCGCCAAGGTGTTGGTTTCTGCTAAAATAGCCAATTATGTTGAGATCATTTTGAAGTCTTGATGTGAGCAAAATGATGTGTTGCAAGGCTTTTTGTTTGTTGCGCGCCTGCCTGCCTGCTTGCCTGCCTGCCTGCCTGGCTGTTTGCCTGTTTGCTGGCTGATTTTTGTTAGTGTGAATTTAATAACAAGTTGCTTCAAAGCAGTTTGCTGTGCATCGCATTGTTGCTAGTTTAGCCTGTACCTGTGACTACATCATATACAATACACAACCCATACGGGCAAGTTGTATTTATATTCACGCATTTTTACAAATTAGCTCAAGACTCAACTAATTCCGTAAATATTTATTAATACGCGTTAACAAATTACGCTCGTTGCCTGCCGGCTAGGCCGCCTGTCCGCCCGCCTGCTTGCCTAGACTTCTGCCTAGACGAAGCTTGTACTGAAATAGCTGAGGTAAGTTAATAACCAGCGGCACAGTTGTGCTATTTTTGGCCTTTAACTAGACGTGGGCATGGAAAGGTTGTCCAGCTAGTTAATTAGCATGTGCGCAGTGCAAATACAGGCAAGCTTCGGTTTCGACATAAGTCAGTTGTCTAATTGTGCAAAATCAATGCAAATGGGGAATTAAATTTCACCTGCCAAAAAGCGAATTAATTGTTCGACCTTTTATGCAAACAACACAGTAGACACGAAACCCGGGCATTCAGCACACACAGACAGCTCATAGCTCTTGGGGCTCATGGCTCGCAGCTCCTCAGCATTGCTGTGTTTTGGCAGTTCATGGCTGTAGGTTCGTATGCAAATTTTCTTTGTGGCTTGCATGCGCTTGCTCTGATTCACGTAATATCAAATATTTACATAGGAATTTTTAGGATAACAAGCATTTAACCGCAGTAGAATGTTTATTTAAAGCAAATTAGCTGCACGCCAACCAACATGGCTGCTACTCGCGGTTTTTCTTTGAAACAAATACGTATACAAAACAAAATTGGCGCAGCCAGCAGAGCGCAATAAAATTCAAATGAGCCTCATTGGTTTGTATGCATAATGACTGTGGTAAGACAAACTCGCAGATACACACACACACACACACACACACACACACACATACTCACATACCTTGTCGTGCACATTTAACGACATTTTGCACCTAAGCTTTAACGGCGAAAGACTCGGCGAGGTGCAGAGCCGTTGAGTTTGGCAGCCAATAAATATGCCATACACTTAACAAACTAAAATTTTCTGGTCTATATCCGTGCATTTAGTTTAGCATTTTCTTAAAAAATGTAATTTGAAGCCACTTTCCGTACTAAGTCCATTATTAGATGAGACATGACATTCCAACAGGAAGCTATTATGGACCATTACTGTTGTTTGCCTATCTAATTTTGAAGCCATCATAATGTTTTCTAGATGATTTAACTTATGTAAATCACCATATTCCCGGATGGTTTTGTAGTCACCAACATAAGCTATATCACGCTATTCAGCTCATTAGAAATCAGTAGCGTGTGCCGTCTAAATGGTTCCAGATTTACAGTGCACTCGCGGTAACGAGAATTAATTAAAAAAAGCGTCTCAGTACACTCATGTCATTGTGATCCACCATTGCATCGAATTTAATGTATTTCAGTGTTGTTTACATGCTTAGAAAACATATGCAGTGAAAAAAAATTGTTCACATTATAGAGCTGTCTGACTTTGTTCACATTACAGATTAGTCAATGTAAACAAAACCTGGTTCACGTTACCGCGAGTGTACTGTATTTGATTTATTTGTAGGCGATTTATCTTGTCAATAAAAGATTAAAGGCAGCAGACGTCGGCTGTCTATTGCTTTCATAAAAAAATGGGGTATTTTCGGAATGCAGGCTGCGTTGAGCAACACTGCGCAGTTCCGGAAAGTAGTTGGACTACTCAGGGCTAGCTGTTGCCACTGCTTAACTACTGCGCAAAGTTATATTTGTCATTCATTCATATTTTGAAATTACAATGGAAGCTTTACTTGAGAGTCAAACACAATGTCAGACAATTTTCTTGTAAATAAATACATCCAAAAATGGAAATATATGCTGAAAACACAAAAAAATTATAATTGCAAAGTATCTGCAAAAGTAGAAAAATACCAAAAAGCAGTAACAATTTATGATTACAGAAGAAAACTTGCCCTAGAATAATTTAAAAGTCATTAAACAACAATTATAAAATAGAAAGTTTCAAATTCCTTAATCAACTTCCATTGTTGCAACGAGCGCAGCTGTAAACGTCTCTTTGCAATAGTTGCAGGAATTTGCGCAGTTCATACTGCAGAGTTGCATTTCAGAATAGCTACAAAAACCAGTGTTGTGAAGTTCGGAAACACCCTGTACAATTTATTGCAGCAGTACTAACGCAGTTTGTACTTTCCAAAATGCCCATGGTTAAATTAGTACAGTAAATCCTCGAATAGATGTTAATCGCCTTTAAATTATAAATATTGAAGAACAATTTAACCGAAATTTACAATAGAACAAAAAACGTTACAAAAATCTGTTCTTGCGCTAACAAAGGCGCCAATGACATAAATACAGTATATATCACTTAAGTTCGGGTCTGCTTAATTGCATTTTCCGCATAAATGCAGGACATGTTGTGTATTATGTAGTCTATGTAAATCTTTTATAGAAAATGGAAATGCAATCAGTTATCATCAGTTGAAAACGAAATTTCATACAAATCTGATTGCATAAATGCAACGTCATTTACGTTTGGCTTTTCAATCAATAAAAATGTTTTACTTTGAATGACAATTAATTTTCAGAAATTTTAGCTAATAAAATGGGGAACAAAACATTACAGGTTAAAGACAAAATAAAATTAATAAAAGATTATAATACTGGAGTGCCTCAAACGGAATTAACTAAAAAATACAAAATCCCGTGGTGGTACTATTAAATGCAAGCTCGAGCTGCGTACAGACCTAGTTAAGGCAGAATTGAAAAAACCAAAAAAGAACAAACATGTGTATAATCTTATTTTAAGCTTGATTTAAATAAAAAACTTAGTTTTCAATATATAGTCGTATCCCGATAATCCGAAATTGCACGGTATCTGCATTTTTTACGAATTATTGGGGTTTCCGAATTATCGAGATTTCGATTTAAAGATGTTTAAAAACAAAAATACGAATTAACGGGGCTTTTACACTTCAGTTGATTTTCACATATTGTTTTTGTGAAATGTAGTCGAGATGAACGACGCCTCATCGTCAATTCGAATCCGACAAAATTTCTACAAAAATTAGCGATAGTTAAGCTGAAAACGATTTTTTTTTGTTTTATGTTTACGTTCACGAATTATAGGAGGTTTTAAAAATGCAAAGGACCAGGTTTGTTACGAATTATTGGAGTTTTCGATTTATCGGGGTATAATTTATCGCGATTGGGCTATATAAAAAAAATTCAATTTAAAAAAAATAATTCAAAAAGTTTATTGATCGTGTCAGTTAACTACCCTTGAAAAATTCCGATTAACTTTTCCGAGGTTATACTGTATTATGCTTTGTAGAATGATTGCACCGGATTTGCTTAGATTATGCTCTTCATTAGTATCAGATGTATAGAACACCGCCATATACTTTTATCTTGCATGGTGGCAAAGTACTTAAAAATTAAGATACTTAAAGTTTTTTTTTTTCCACCAGAACTTTTGAACTCTTTTTTTTAAAGCCAAAGATAATTGTATGCAATGTGCTTATATGTATTGGAAAATATTTTAGGTCCTACCTTTTCGTTTTTTGGTTACCTTATTCATCTTCTCAAGCGCGCTGTTGCCTATAAGCAACATTGTATATTATTATTCTTGACAACAAGAAAAATTTCATAACGATTGATATAAGTTTATATTGGGTCATTCAAAAAGTACGAGCGGTTTTTGATGGTGTTGATACCCATATATCCAATTGTGTTAAATTTATATTGTGAGCGAAATGCAGCTTTGACATCGAAATTTCTGGAACAGAATAGCGCAAACCACTCCGGGGGTCCGGAGTTCACTCACAGCATCCTCACGCGAAACCGCACAAGTTTTTCGGCATGTTTTGCAGTGGTTTTACCTTGTTTATTGTAAGGTACAGCACACAGCATTTTTCTTCAGATATTTTACTCATTTTGTAATCAATATAACTTTTTACACGAGCGACGAATTGCAGAACTGTATTCGCAGAAAATTAAGCCTGTAATGCCACCTTTGAAACACCTCTGACATAATCGGATTACTGCTTTTTTAAACGACCCAATATATAAGACACAACCCGCTATAATATGTTAAAAAAATAAATTTTTAGTAACGCCCAAAGTAATTCGAGCTTAAAAGGGTATAACAGGGTATAAAACTTACTGTACAATGCACTAGGCCCATTAGCTTTTTATCAAGTGAAAGTCTGAACGGAATTCCTATAAAATATATAATCGAAGTTTTATTTAGTGCTACAGTAAAAAATCAGTGCTGCTACTTGTGTATGCACATCATAAAACTGCTAAACGCCTTCAAATTCAATTAGCAGCCAACGCAAATGTCAACTTAAACATGTTAACACTTTTTGTGGCAGTACACTTAAACTACAGGAGGTACTTGGTTTCTTGGACACATAAACTAATAAGTTATGAAAAACAAAAAGAAGAAGAAGAAGAAAAAGAAAAAAAAAACCGGAACTCTAAACATTCGCTCATGTATATATATGGTCTAGGTCCGCATACGCCATGCAACTGTACTGATTTTTTTATTAGCCATGACTGGAAGAACGTCAACAGTTAAAAAAGCATTCGGCTTCTTCAGTAGCCACTTAAACAATTAGAAAACACAAAATGCAAATCTGTAAAACTCATAAAAATTGCTTCTTGCACTACACGTACTCAGTCTGAGACCCGACTATGCAAAAACTAACCAAACAACACACACACAAACACTCATGCACACACACACACACAAACACACCCGCACACACACGCGCGCACACACATAATTTGAGTTGTATGTTCATGCCATAAATCTTGAGCAAAGGTTTTTTTAACAACTGCTTACGTCGGCGCGGTTAGCCGGCTTGTCTGCTCTAACGAGCCATGCGCTGGCTGCCAGACACCTTAGACACCTCTTAACAACATCCCGTCTATGCACAACGCGAAGATTGCACTGTGCCGCTTGTTGGGAGTTGCGAAAAGATTTTATTTGATAATTACCACGAAACTATTGATTACGCACCAACAATTAACGGAAAGGGTGGTGCACAAACCTGGGAGCTCAACAGCGGAAAATTATGTTTTTATAAATAGACCGCCGCGGATTGCCTGGTTCCAACGCACGCAGAGTGGCCGCGGCTTACTCTGATGGCTGCGTTGTATTCCTACGTAAGTGTTGATAAGCTCTCAGCATTTGAATTCAAAATATAATAGTTGAAAGTTGAAGAACCGTACTGTTTGTAAAATTTCTTAACTTCTTCAATCATTCAAATTTGATCCAGAGGTGTTATATCTTCTAACTCCACCACATCGTGGTCCACCTGCCATAACCGTAATTGGCCCATTTGGTGGTGCGCTGTAGGCCATTGGTGCGTTGTTTCCCTCAATGAAATAAAACGCAACTCACTTTTCCAGCGCAGTTCATTAAAACTTGTTACAACAGTGATTCAACAAATTTCATAAATGACTTATGAATTGCCATCTGAATTGGTTGTGCGATGTTGATTTTAGCCTGAAGGTGCCATCAGATCTCCGAACTTCTTAACCATTAATAACACTTAAGCCTAACATCACATAATAACGTAATGAGATAAGTAAGACAATCGAAAATCAAGATAATGACCAGACAATTGACATACGGGAAAATGTCACTGCTGTGAATTAAATATATCAATTCCAAATCTCAACTTGCATGTTGCCGCTTCTGACGTTTAAATTTAATGTTCATATTTTGAAAAGATTAATCTGCTGAATGCAGTCATATGAATGTGAAGTGTGAACACTGGCGAAAAGCTGAATTGCTGTCTAATTGAAGTTAGGAAGACATTCAAAATACATAAAATTATATTGATGAGATATAAGTTGCATCTTATCCTTATTGAACAACGAAATATCGTTTGTAAATCTCAGCAGGTTTTACATGAAGGTTACAAATGCTGTAAAGGAAATTTCCCATAGCACAAAGTGTGATGACGTTCTTTTTGTGCATTATTTAATGAAAGCAGCAGCCATTTAATTTACAACTAATACTAAAAGCAGGACAAGGCAAAAAAAATATTAAGTGGTTTAAATGGGCCATAAGGGTGTATGAAGAGTCATTAGCAAGAAAGTTTTATTTTAAGGACATCGACAGAAAGCGATATCTTATGCATCCTTACTCCCATGGGCCTTGCAGATACTTGATCTAAAACGATTGAATTCGATCACTAGAAGACCAAAGAGAGAAATCTTAAAATTATGGAAATTGTGCAAAGCCAGGCAAAGGTATGTAACTTAGCTGGACAAGCCCAGCAATTAATAATCGGCGATCCAATTTGACTAAAATGGTTCGAGTACAAATGAATTGAGTCATCGTGGCAATGTCTTAACCATTTCACAACCACTTAGCGGTAAATCAGGGCTCTTTAAGATTTAATTTTAATTTCAATTAATTTTCTCAACGGTGCTTTTATTTTTGTTTTGTTTCTGTTTTGTTTCCAGCGGACCAATTGCGGTTACGAGTTACTTTTCACACAGCCACATCGGCTTGGGCCAAAAACCAAGTAAATATTCTCACAGTTAATTTTATTGGTGAGTTCATAATCAAATACTCGTCAGTTTTCACAGTATGTGTCGATTATTGTAATATTTCTACTGACTTTTCCAAATCGATTAGAGTGGATTATTAAGTCGAAGTCATCACATTAAAACACAAAAGCACAAAAATCCCGCTCTAACCACAAAAATCCCTAAACAAAACAAACATTTTGTGTGCACACACACACACACACACACACCCATGCACGCGTACACGCGCATGCACGCAAGCCCACAAGCAGCGCAGCAGCCTAGCAGCTTAGCAGCTAAGCAGTAGATACAGCTACAGATACAGATACAAATGTATCTGCTGGCAATTATCGCAGACAAAGCGAATAGCTGTGCATAAATATATGATTTCTGTATGCCGTATATGTGTACATACCTGTGCCCTGGTGTGCTATGGTGTGTATGTAGTTTCATTCCCGGCGGGAGGTAACGTTCAAACTACAAAGCGGCCTTTCTTTCATGTTGCCGCTAATTTACCATCGCAACTGGTTAAAATACTTATGGATTATCTGTTAAAAAACAAATACAATTAATTAATGAAGCGTTAAAAGTTGATTTAATTTCAGTGTATGCGTGTGTGTGCGTGTGTGTGTGTGTGTGTGTGTGCGTGTGTGTAAAGCGGTCCATCATATTATAACAATTTGTATTCGGATGCCGACAAACAAGATAAACGATGTAAAGTTTTTGTTTGAACACCTAGATATACGCACAGACAGACAAACCGGCAGACACTTGGAACAGTATGAGCTGCGTTTTCACAAAAAAAAAAAAAAAAAAAAGACAAAGCAAAGCAAAACAAAACAAGCATATTTCGATTCGTTAATCATTTATTACGATTTTCGAGCATTTTAATATACAGTTGGGCGCTTTTGAAGTTTGTACTCAAGCTGTTTATGATATTGCTGTGATCTGCTGTGATTTGCTGTGATCCAGTGTGCTGTGCTTTGCTGTGCTTGGCTGTGAAGTGATGTGATGTGATGTGAACTAGTGAATTACACGATGTCCAATGATTGCAACTCATTAGAAGTCCAATGAATGAGTTTACGTTTTTTTTAGCTTTCATGAATGCAACGCTTAATTAGCAGCCATTAGTTACTTTCAAGGACGGCCAAAAAAAAAAAACAGAGTTCAAATGTTTGCAACATCATTTAAATATTTTTCTAATTAAATATTTGTTTTTTTCTTTTTCTGTTTTTTTTTTTTTTTTGCAATAAATGCAAAGGTCATGCGGGCGCCAAAATTCGCACAAGCTGACCTAGTTATTAAATTAAAATGGTAAAAAACCGATATATAATACATTGCCAATTATTAGTAAACTGGTAGGTGTGTAGTGTTTGCTTTGGGTTGGCAATGTATACATACTCGTATTTCAGGTCAGAAGGACCGTCCGTGGGATTTCCGTTTGAACTATAAGAAAGCAAAAAGTGAAGTAAGAGTTAGAGAGGCACGCAATCCCTTACATTGCACTCCTATGATAGTTTAGTGTGTTGAAGTCATTATGATCATACATTCTGTATATTACAATATAATTCGGGTTCAGTTTAAGCCGCCTAAGCAGTGCAATTTTGCAAGGAGCGCATTTCTCTATTTTGGCACGAACATTCCACGACATAGCAAATCTAGCTCAACATCAAAAATAATTGACTACTGATCATGAGATTTTTGGTCATTAAAGAACTGACTTGATGGGTAACGAAATCAAGGCTTACATAAATATGTACACTTCAAAATTAAACTGTCTTGGCGTTCATATACACATAGCGGTCTGCCGCTTCTTCCTTGCGAGCTAAACACTTTTGATGAGCACAGTGTGCACAGAGCATAGCAAAAATGAAAAAATAATAATAAAAAATTGATTACCTATCCTTGCGCAATAAATACTCATCTGTGTTCAGTTGTTGTAAGTATTCTATTAATTTCGATTTAGTGGCTCAGACACGAATCACGCATCTTGTGTCTATTGTGTAATTCCGAATGTTTATGCGAAGTTTGTTTCTCCTGTCAATTTCGTGTTGCAAGCCGCGAAGAATTTGTTTGCTCCTTTTAAGGTTTGTCTTTTTTCTGTTTGTGTTTGTTTGTTGGTTTTTTTTTTTCTTTCTTTCTTTATTTCTTTCTCTTAGCCTTGTTGTTGTTGTTGTTATTGTCGTTTGATGCGCATGTCTGTGTGTATATACCTACATACGATGAGTGTGTATGCATGTGTGTATTAAAAATTTTCATTCAATATCGCATCAAAAGAGAAACGTCTACAAAGGTGTGATGACTTTGCCCTCGGCTACAAATTACCGCCGCAGGTTTCCTTGCAAGCGGCTTCTTTTTTAACTGTTGGATACCTTTATAGAAATCCATTAACAAAACCGTCGAAACGCTCAGCATTTAATTTTTTAAATGCTCCGAGTCGGGCAATAAAAAGCAGAGAATCCAATAAACAGACAAAACACAAAAACATAGCATCAACAGTAACAACAACAACAACAATAACAACAATAGTAACAATACCAACAACAACAACCACAATAATAATAATAATAATAATAACAATAACAACAACAAAAGCAGGCAAACAACAAAGACGAAAAAACAAATTGTATTTGAAAACGTGGCATTATGATTCATGGGCTTGTGTCTGTCTGTCACTTTGCGATTTAATCTCATGATACAAGACAATCACTGCGGATCACAAATAAACCAAAGCAAGCAGCCCAGCCAAGACAAGCCAAGCCAAAGCAAAAGCCAGTGCCAAAACCAGAGCCCAGGTTTGTTTGTTGTTATTACTATTGTTGTTGTTTTTGTTGTTATTATTATTATTGTTATTGTTGTTGCTGTTGCTGCTGCTGCTGCTCCTGTTGTTGTTGTCGTTGTTGTTTTTGGCTTTGATACACCAACCACTATACACGTATGTATTTATTGGCAAAACAAGTATGATTTGTATTTACATACAAAGCCTGCTCGAAGTAATGACGGCAACGTTGAAAGGCAAAATCATGGATGGCTTTTATGAGTGCGAATGCGAATGCGATTGCGAGTGTCTTAGGGAAAGCGCAGCACCAACAACAAAGCTCAGCCTCGCCGATGATGGTGATTTAGTCGTAACTGTCTGCACATTGCAATCTCGGGCTAGCAAGCGGACTTAGATTAACTACGAGTAACTTGGGCGCAACAATTTCTGTTGTTTTATAGCCATAAAATTTTATATTTTCCTGACGCAATAACAAGTGTAGCCTTTGGTGTGTGTACAGTAGCTTTTAATTAAATGCAACACGCTGTCAATGCAGCTTTCATAGACCCTACTATATAATTTTAAGCAACGAACACCAAATGAGGCGAATTTTTGTTTAGCCACAAGTGTCAGCCACATGCAGATAGCCGTGCCGCGGGGCATTATGGCCGAGACCCTTAGGCATCACTTCATGGAGTCTATAAAATAGAGTAGCTTCCCAATAAATATATTTATTTTTAAATATTTTGAAATTAAGAACATTACATATTAAAGTATGCAATTCTATGATAGAAATTATCAACTGACTGCAGATCCACTATACAGTATTCAAAAATTACAACAGCCTCTCAAAGCATATACAGTATATATCGCTTAAGTGCGGGCCTGCTTAATTGCATTTTCCGCATAAATGCAAGACATGTTGTGCGGTTTGTTTTTTATGTAAACCTTTCATAGAAAATGGATCCCTTAAATGCAAAACTGCTTAAATGCATGTTCTGCATAATCGCAATCAGTTATCATCATTTGAAAATTAAATTTCATACAATTCTGATTGCATAAATGCAACGCCAGCTAGGTTTGGCTTTTGACTTTGTCAATCACTCTGGGGTGGTTTTATAAAAATGTTATACTTTGAATAATAATTAATTTGAAGAAATTTTAGCCAATAAAATGAGGAACAAAACATTACAGTTACTAGTTAAAATTTAAAAGATTATAATAGTGGAGTGCCTCAAAAGTAACTAATTAAAAAATACAAAATCCCTTGGTGGTACTGTTAAATGCAAGGATCGCATAAATGCAAAAATTTATCTGCATTTTCGAGTTTGCACTTATGCGATATTCCCTGTACTTCATTTGAGAAAATCGCTAAGCTGATTCATGATTACATTATCCTTATACACCTGCTAGGTAAACAATTCAAATAAAAGCCGATCTCCAGGACATATAAAATGCCTGAGCTTTTCCGAAACATAAATGTAGAGACTTCGAAGTACCTCTTGTTTAAATGTTTAGTCAGCGTGCAGTGAAGAATCCAAACTTCGTGCTCAATTTTATGATAAGTCATAATATTTAGTGTAGCCCAGACACACACAAATCCGTCGCGGTGGATAAGCGCCCCTCGGCGATCATTGTATTGTGTTTATGTAAATGAATATTTGGCCCGCAAGAAAAACAATTAATAAATTGGATTAGTTTGCCAAATTCTTTTATGCACTTGTAAGTTCAAAATCCGTTGCTTCATCATGTTACAACTTACAGGCAATAAACAAGGGATCAAAACAAATGACCATGAGTGGGAATATGCAATCGGGCGATGCTCAATAGGCGCTTATGCTTTTTTTACAAAAGTAAATGAAATGAGTAGAAAACGTGACTTAATATTTGTAAAAGGTGTTGGCAAACATTTCACAAAGCCTTTTAGAAAAAAGGAAAAGAAAAACAAAAAACGAGACTTTATTTGACCCACGTTCCAAGAACACTTGCTGCGCAATGAATAAAAGCCTTAACCAAAAACTGCAAACTCATAAACCGTAATGACACAATAAATCACAACAATGCATGTTGAACCTTTTAAGGATCGCACAGCAGCCATGGAGCGTTAACAAACTGATTGCCTTATTATTTACAATAGGGGATGCGAACGCCTTCGCCATGGCATATGGGGTGCGCGAATGCTGTGTAGCCACGGCAAAAAGCACAGCATACACAAGAAACCAAATGAACATACAACACAAAAGAAGGAAAAAGAAATCAAGTAAACGTGGCCGCTGAATTAACCATGTTGTGATTTAACAAATTACCATGAAGAGTTAATGAGCCACAATGATGCCACTTGTTACTCCATTCAAACCTTTGCCAGAACTTTTGATAGAGATGAATGTCACGTGCAGTCAAAGGAACTAAAAAAAAAAAACGAAGTAAGAAATGAAAGAAAAATATCGATTGTTATTTTTATTGCACACATTAGCAAGAGGCACGAGCAAATGTGCGATTTATCAAACAAAAGTGTCATAACGATACGGAAGTCAGATTCACGCTGATTAAACGACTCTTTGAAACAACATAAATATGGAAATACTCATCACACATCTACATCAGTCATTCGTTCGTTTATAAATGCATTAGACAAAATGTATGCATTCATTTAAATTGTGCTGCATTTAAGCCATCATCCCATGTTTGCGAACGATCGCTTAGCTGAATGCTTCTGTCTTTCAACGCGACGCTTGTTTATTCTTCATTTTTTGTTCTTTTTTGTTTTTGTTTTTTAACAAGATCTATAACACAATGAATAAAAAACAAACTTAACAAACATATAAAAAATATTTTCATTAAAATTATGGAATATTATGTCAAACTTAATATAATAGGATTATGATGATTCTTTGCAGAATGACCTTGACGAATCCCAGTCCTGGTCACGTCATAGCTGTCTCTACATTAACCACGCAAAATGCAAAGTTATGTCTTTAAACCGCCTCAACCCTATTTTTGTCTCTTAGAGTCTTGGTGACTCGACATTGGATCGAATTTCTCTGTTGTAGATCTTGGTATTCTGTTCACACATAAGAAGAAGAGATTATATTACTAACAAAGCTAGAAGTATGCTTGGATTTATTAAGTGTTGGTCTAAGAAATTTAATTACCTTCTCACTCCTCTAAACTTTGTAACGAACTGACTAGCTGGGGTATGCTTGCCGAGTCCAGAGTTAATTGCAGAAATTTCTAGTTCCTGTTTAAGGTGGATGACTAGCGTTACTACTAATCCGTATGATATAAATACACACAATGCTTTTGCTTAGTATGTTTATGTGTTATTCACTGAACTACTGACGCTGTTGGTAACTAAGTTGCTAAAATATTAGGGATTCGAATCAGAGACCTTGGCATAGTAAATCGACTCATCTTTTCCTAATCTATTGTCGCTGTTGACGACTGCGCTGCTGTGCGTTGTTATGTTATGTTCTCTAGTTAGTCCGATCGTTGAATACTGTTCATGTAATTGGGGACTACCTCACAAGAAGAACATTACCTTGGTTGAATCTGTTCAGAAACAGTTTCTATTGTTCGCCCCTTATGGATTAAATTGGAGTCACAACCGTTCTCTCCCGCAGCTTGATTTCTTTGCCATCCTTTGAAGATCGCAAGATCTGCCACGGCGTCGATTTTGTTCATAAACTTATCTCTGGTGAGATTTCTTGTGAATATCTCCTCAACCTACTTAACTTTTCCATCCCTTCTAGATCCATTCGTAACTTTCGTGAGTTCATGTTCCTCGTCATCGATTGGGCTTTTGGCCAACCGTTTAGATTAATCCGTTTATAGTTAATTATAATACACTTTATCAACTATTCTTTACTGACTCTTTTATAGCTCTTTTAAAATTCTTTAATTTCTCTTTGCTTTTGAAACTTTATTTCTAATCATGTTTGTCTTGAGTTCTTTTGTTTTATGTTAGATAGTAAATGTACGTTGGCAGATCATTGCCAGTTTTTTAAATAAATGAATAAATAAAAAACAAATATAGTATAAAATAAATACACCACAGCATCAGTTTGTACGATAGAAATATTGTATTCAAGCTGCTCTGCGAAAAACAGACGAATAAAGATATCATCATATCGCTGAGAAAATCGCAGTGTTCAACTGGGTGTCATTAAATTGTTTGCATTTTTGATGGAGCTTTGAAGGCGTCACAATTGCTCCAACAAACTGCAGATCACATCAACAGTTGCCAGTTGAGACAAATTGAGTCATAGTTAGGACGTCAGCTTTTTGCAAAAGCAGCTTCTACAATTAGTGGATATTCATGCACATGCTCAACATTCCCACAGTTAAATGTAACTTCGCGTTGTATTATGCGACTAATAAAAGGAATCCTATTGGTTCCAGTAATATTGGCTACTGTCCGATTTGGCACACTGTTTAACCATTTGCTGGCGAAGCGCACGTGAATATCAATAAGCGTTGGCAATGCGAAGCCAACAGTAAAAGCAACAACAAAAACAATAGCCAAGATTGAGGTAAAGGCAAAGGCAAAGGCAAAGGCAAAGGTAATGGTAAAGCTTAAGGTAAAACAAAAACAAAACGTCGGTAATTATTACAATCATTGTGCAGATTTCACACTTCCTCGCAGTTTGCTTCGTTTTTATTTTATTTGCGATGTTTGCCGCCAAAAAGCCATTAAGTACCCTTAAAGTAAATTTTAACTAAACTCATGATTAACGTTCAGTTTGGCCAACAGTGCAGCGCGAAGCCGCCGCGTCTGCCGCAGATACAGATACGAGCTCGAATGCAGTCGGCTTTTGGCATTCGGCAGCCGCTGCCCCGCCTGAAGTGTAGCATAGTGAAGTCCACTTACAGCGAGTTAAACTAAACCTACGCTTAAATCAAACCCTCATGTTAAGTTTATAACGATAAACAAACGAACCGACCATCGGTGGAGAATCGCATTTACGAGCTAAGCAAGTAAGTAAGCCAGCCAGCCAGCCAGCAAACCAGCCAGCCAGCCCGGCAGCCGGCCAGGCAGCCAAGCAGCCACAAACGAGTGACGAGAGACGAAAAGAAAATGAGGCGAAAAAGTGAAATAAGAAAATCGTCGATCATTCGCTCTTGTGAACATTCATGTTATGGATTGTACCGCGTTACAAAATTCAACAAACCTAACCATAATAAATACACGACGACGAGTCTGCGCTCCATGCTGCATGTTTAAGTGTGTGTGTGTGTGTGTGTGTGTTTGTGTATGTATAGGTACACGGTGCGTACATGCTGTGCATATATGGTATCTATGCGTTTGTGTATGTGTAGGTTTATTTGACTGTCTGTCCCTTTGCCCTGGCCAAAGAAGACCATCATCGAAGACTCGTTTCGTTTTTAGATCGAACCGCTGAGCTGCGCATCGCCACACTGTCTCGCAAGTCAAAGCGGCATTTTCAAATTGGTAGTCATTTCTCGGTTCGTAGAAAGAAGCTCGAATCATTATGGCTTCCATCGCCGCAAAACCAGGCAAGACGCTTAGCCTACACCAGAGGAGCGCTGCGGTGCGACGCGACGCAATGAAACGAAATTCGACGAGACCACTGACTGCGGCGCAAAGGGAGTATGAAGGTGAAACTGTGCTATGCTGTTCTGTTCTGTTCTGTTCTGTTCTGTGCAGTGTCGGGCCTGGCCGGGCCGTGTCGAGCCAAAGAACGCTTTGCTGCTGGCGTAGAGCTTTTTGGCTGGCCGTTTGGCCGTTTGGTCGTTGCTGCCTGTGTTTGCGGCCTGTTTGTAAGTTGGATGGTCCCTTGTTTTATAATACTGCTGTGCGCACATGCATACTCACTCACAAACATACATATGTATGTGAGTATGTACAATAAAAGACTGGATGCCGCAACTTGCGGCTGCTCAAATTGCAAAATATGTGTCCCGCCCTCGGATCGGATATGAACATGGATGTGAATGTGGAGATGCGAATGCGAATGGGTTGTGTGTGTGTGTGTGTTGTGTTGAGTTTAGTTTGCAGCCTGTATGCTTAGTCGAATGTTCGTTTTGTTCGTTCGTTTATTCGTCTCGTAAGTGCAATAACAAGAGCAACAACAATAGCAACAGCAATAACAAAGTTAAATTTGATTTCGAATCCGACTGCCGCACTGAAGTGTAGATGGTTGTTCGTTCTCACCTCGTCGACACCATGCGCTGATAGCGCAGCCGCTGCTTGCTAGTCTTCACCTCAGTTTTCGGCAACTGCAGACAAGAAAACTCCTTCGGTAAGAACCCGTAAAACTGCTGCTGCAACTTTGGGCACAGTGTACTGCTACAGCACGGCAATGGGCCCAATTACAGTGTGCGTCATTTGTGTGTTCAACCTGTCATTTGACAGACTGTTAACAGAACTTCGTTTTGCTGCTAATTAAATGGGAATGAATAAAATGAAAGGCAAATTACGCGCATATGTGATGCTGCCAATTGACAGCCTGTTAACAGAATTTTCTTATACTGCTGATTAAATAGGTTGGGGTAATCTTAAAAGCAAAAGACCGGCAAAATAAAATAAATTAAAAACAAGTAAACATCAATTACCATTCACGTTCTCTATATGTTTTCAAAAGTCACGTATTTTACTTCCCTGTGTAATTGGCAGCGTTGCACTTAGGATCCTTTTTTTTGGTAAAAAATTTCAATATATTTAGCCCAGCTTTCTTCTACAATTTGTGGCTTCACTTATGTTAATAGCTTTCAATCGGACTCACCAACTTGATAGGACTATCTCGATTATACTCTAGGCTAGGGTAAATGTTATTTTTTTATTTTTTTTTTGTACAATACAACATCCAATGTCATGTAATCGCACGTTGATCGGTATGGTTCGAGAAAAAAAAAGAATACCGAACAGAACATACATAGATGCCAATCACGTTGACTGAAATTTCGACTAGGCCTAAATCGAAGTGTGTGTCTTCGCTGCAGGAGTGTAGCTGCATGAAGTGGCAGCAACGCAGCCAACTGCAGCCAATATACATACATATTAAAATATATGTGAGCATATGTGTGTAGATACAAAACGATCGTTGGGCTAAAAGAAAAACAAAAAACCACGAAAAAAGAAGAAAACGTCGACATGCATCCTCAGGGTAAACACAACTCATCTCCTCAAATTAGTGTGCTGCCCTTCAATAAATTGGCGGCTTGTTGCTTTCAAATATTCCTTATAAAGCGATACCAAACAGCCAAATGCCAACACATGAGAGAATAATAAATAGTGATGGTTTATTAGGCGTGCGGCACAAAGTGAGGAATGTTTCGGTTTCGCGCTTTGCTTTTGCTTTTGCGGGCTTTGTGCTTTTGCTTTAAACTCAGCGTCCTGTTTGCAAAAATGAAGTCGAAATCGTGCTGCTAAACATGTTATTACTTCACACCATTTCCTATGGTGGTGATTATTTAAAAGTAACTCATTCCGAATCAATGAGCGCTTCTTGCTAACCAACAAACCAACCAACCAACCAACCTCGCGTTGAGGCACTCTTCTCCGCTGTCTGACCAAAGAGATGCCTATCTCATTGCCATAAACACTTTTAGCACTGTCGGGATTGTTTGTGTTAAGATTTAATATTTAAAAATGCTCCTACTAAATACTTCTACTCCTCATTAATTTTAAATCGTTTGTATTAGGTACATAGACATGTTAATATTTGGACTTTATTTAAACGTTGAGGTCCTTGTGTCTTCCAAAGAATTCAGCACTAATAGATTTTAACATTATAGCGTGAAGAACGTCCATCAGCTGTTAAGTAGATTATAGCTTCACAGTGCCACCATCTTAATGGCAGCAGCCTGAAGGACTTAAGTTTTTACAGGTAACCTGTTCAAGCATTCAGACAGTACACTATATCATTTAAACATAGAATAAATATTTCTCATTAAAAAAGCCGACGACGCACGCTGTTGATCTTAAAAAATCTATAAAACATAATTTGTTTTCTTCAATGACTGCGCATATCTTAAAGTGCTCGAATTCATTAAGGAAAATCAGTGCACACTTGCAGGTAGTCCGGTTAAAGTGCTAGTCATAAAGTACGTGACATCTGCTTTGTGCACAGATCATAAAGTGTATAGGTAAACCCTTTATTTTGACAACACAATAAAATTTGACCCACAGCAATACATTGTTGCATTATGACTTAAAGGCATGTAATTATAATGACAAAGTAAATCATATTTATAGATTTTATAACTCATTAACGCTTTCTAAGAGTAAAATGGCACAGTTTTGGTTGACTTTCAAGACTTAAGAAAAAGAGGTAAACAGATTAACTGGCGTTAGGCTATTAAAGAACCAACTGCTGCAGGCACAAGATTCTTTCACTGACTCCTCCGTAGGGCAAAGCTTTGACCGTTTTTACACCCTCGTCGCAGAGATAATAATAAAAAATACGCATTTCTGTGCCACAACATTTAATGAATATGGCCGAGAAATTCTTAAAAAATTTTTATTTGGCAATTGCTTGGCAACATTTATGCAGAAAAGACATTAAAAAACTAGAAAACTCTTAGTAGCAACAAATTTTGCATTGCCATTGAGATTGGCAATTTGCATCACTTGAATGTATGTACATACATACTTACATGATTTTCAAAGATCAGACAGTCATAAAATGTTTATTGTTATGGACATTTAGTAGAAATACGCGTTGGATATTGTTTTGCTCTCTGACTTAAGAAGAAGACAAAGATGAAAACCAGTTGGTAATACCCTTAAGTTGCATTGTTTACATTAAATATTTAACAAACAAAAAAAATATAAACCGACCGCTGCAATTGTTTGCCAATGCCACTGATATGAAGAACAATGGTGTTGGCCGCGAAACTTCCTAAAAAGTCCTACTTCGGTTTACAATTGAAGTTGAAAGAAGCACACTTCGTTTCGCTAAAATTTTGGTAATGTTGTGCATATTTTTAATATTTACTGTTATTTTACAAACAAATCAGGTCAAACTGAATGGCAAAGACATGCAAAAAATTTAAAGTGATTCCCAGAATGAAAAAAACGCAACCATAGGCAATTGTAACGCAATAGCGGTATATGAAGTGACGTAAATTGTTTTTGGTATTTTATTTGGTTACCTGTAAAAGCAGCAATAAAATATCCGCTGTCCTTATGAAAATCGCAAACAGAACGCCCATTTTTTCGCTAATCCTCATTTAGGGCCTTAAAACTATTGTGTACCACTTCTTTTTTAAAAATTGTCATTTTTATTATAGCACAAAAAATGACCTTCATTTACTTAGTAGAAATATGAGCCAAATTTTTGCCTAGTCGCCTAAAACTTATGGACATACATATGTACATACGCGTGTTTGTATAAATGAATACAAATATTAGACCCTTCGAGTAGGCGACTGCATGCTGCTTGGCTATGTTTGTAATTATTTGCATACGTGATGCAAGAAAGGTTTTAAAGCAAAAAAAAAAAAAAAAAAAATACACGCAATATACAACTTTACAGATCCTTTTCTTCAATAAACAGATTTTGTTTTTCCTTTGATTTATATGTATTCTCAAAAATGCATTAAACATCTGCAATCATTTAAAAACATCTCTACGTGTATTCGTTACAAAAATAAGCAATCAGCATTTCCAAAGCCATAAACAATGAATTAATTGATTATAATTGCTCTTTTTATAATACCAACATATGTTTTTGCCTTTTATTATTTTCAACATTAATCCAGACAAAGAAATTATCACCCCAATGTTACAGAGCTCCGCCCACTTTTTCATTGGCCAAAAGTCATAGATCGCAACAACAAACAACACATAAAATGGCAAAAGCAACAACATGAAAACCTGAAAGGCAACTCCATCGCGCTCGCAACATGACAGACAGAGCACGACTGATGGCAAACAAAAGCAAAAAAGAAACAGAAAACGTTTCTCCATTTAACATTTCTCGACCACGATTAAGACAACCGGCACCCCGGGGACGGCAATGAAGGTCGAGACAGTATACAATTTGTTGCTGCAATTTGTATCGCCGTGGAAATGTATGTTTGTTCTCTTTGCTCTCACAGAGAGCATTTATAAGCTAGAGGTACGAGAGAATCTTGAGTCAGTCAAAACTCTGACGTCGAAGAGTGAACATCCAGATGTGTGTATCGCGCGTGATTTGAGAGTGTAAAGACAAATAAAACAGGCAAAAAAGTGACAATAAACGTAACGCAAAACAAAAAATAACTAAATCTAATAACATGCCACGTCCACTAAAAGAAAGTTACGGCGACCAAAAGCCACCATACTCATATATATCGCTAACAGCAATGGCCATTATGCATTCGCCCCAGCGCATGCTACCTCTGAGCGAAATTTATCGCTTCATTATGGAGCAGTTTCCCTATTACCGCAAAAACACACAAAAATGGCAGAATTCATTACGGCACAATTTAAGCTTTAACGATTGCTTCATCAAGGTACCGCGCAACGCAAGCAAAGCAGGTAAAGGCTCCTACTGGACACTGCATCCGAAGGCCTTCGACATGTTCGAGAATGGCAGTCTATTGCGCCGACGGAAACGCTTCCGTGTGAAAAAGCTTGAAAAGGATTTACTTAATGGCGAACTAGCAGCAATAAACAGTTTCAATCAGTACTTTGCCGCCGATCCAGTACCGCATCAAACTCACCCGCACTGGTCCGATGTTGTGCACATAGCTGGCGTCTATCCACATCACCCTCATCCCCTTAGCGGGAACGATGTGGCACACAGTCTGTCTACCATGCACCGTGCTCCGTCTTCGTCCCCAGAACTGGACATGGTCGAAACAGCATCCTCATCCAGTGCAAATACATCGCGTCCAAAGCGTGCCTTTACCATCGAAAGTCTGATAGCTCCAGACCCGACCATTGATGGTGTTGAACGCCATACAATGCCACTCGGCTCGGACCTAAATGGACAACCAACTGCAATGCCCTTTGCTAGTGCCGTCGGAATCTTCGATTCGCATACACAATTCCCAGGTCTTGGCACGACGGCGCCGCCGGCGTTAATGCTTCCGCAATTCCAACAATGCAACATCAGCACAGTGCCACCGACTTCCAGTTTGCAACATCTGCTCTACTTGCGACAGCAGCAAGTCGCAGCTGCGGCTCATCAGTACCATGCGTTATTGGATAGTGAACATCAGCATCAGCAGCAACAGCAGCAGCAACATCACCAGCAGCAGCAACAACAACAGCTGCAACTGCAACGGCATTTGCTGCACTCCTACCTGGGCCCGTTGTCAGTGTTCTAATGCTGCCGACGCTCTCCGTTTGCAACCAATAGACTCTACTCTGATTGTGATACTTCGATTCGTAATTAGCAAACTAAAACGACTCAAAAAGACACTTGAAGTCCGGCACGCACCAGTATGACGTGTATGGCGCACATCTTTAGTCAGTGGAATTAATCTGAAAGTCAACTTTTTCACAGTTCTGCAAGTGTTTCGTGTAAATATATGTGAACTCATTAATTGATTTAATGAGCGAGTAGCTAAACCTTTATGTATATAAATAAATTAATTTATTAAAAAACAAAAAAGAAAAAAATTCATATTGAAAACTATACATTTCGGTTTTTTTTTTCTTCTCACTTTATTTTTCGCCGTTAAGGCCATAGACACTCTACTTTAAAACTGATAAGCTGTCGTTTCAGGCATCTTTGGTTGCACATCATCTTGCAACAGCTTTTTGATAGCCAATTATCAAATGGTAAGCGTTTGGTTTTTTTTTTTTAATGATCATTCTCACATCTTAAAAGACACTGTGACGATCTGTGGCATGTTGGAGCGGCTAGAAACCCCTACTGAGCTTATTAGGGCGGTTCGTGTTCAGGTTACAAAAAAGTGTTACACAAACACCAGATATGGTTTAATAATCCACGCCTTTGGCGTGGCGAAATACATATAATGACGAAGCTGCACTTTGCATTGTTACTTTAAGCGCTGCGATAATTTGAGGCATGATTATAACACGAACAGAGTAATCTCAATTAAAAATCAGTGAAAAATTTAATTTAACAGAGTCTTCAGCAGACATGCATCAGAAGTTGGGTATTAGAGAATAAGGATGCCTATTCCTACTAATTTTCGTAGATTGCATTTATTTTGGCGGCTATATTAAGTATTCGTTTAGCACGGAAAGAACTTTTCGATAATCGAAGTGTCAGTAAATGTTTCTTGTTTTTTATGCTTGTAATTTTTTTATAGGTTCGATTGAAAGTGGGTAAGAAGTGAGCTAAACTATATTCTTGATGAAAATCCACTACATACTCTATATTAGTCTCTCGGTTCTTGCTCGCAATGAAAACCGGGAGCAGTGAAATTTCGAGGGTCGAGCAATTACTGAATACTTTTTTATATAATTTCATGTGTATTTAAAGAAATTTTAAATTTTTGTTTGTTTTGTACAGATAATATGCTATGATAGTATATGATAGTTTTATCTTAAATTGTCAGCAAAGTAAACTTTATGTCATGATTTGACCGTATCAAGCAAACGTCATTAGAAAAATTTATCATATTTGATTTCGTCTTGTTGGTGATAAAAGGTACTTCCTGGAATTTCATTTAGTCGCAGAAAAGCTTATAAAATAATTTGTAAGAACAAGAAAAGTATATTGGAACTACTAAAACAAAATTGTTTGAATGTTGCAAGTACCGAGTCTTCAACGTAAAAAATCGAGGTATGCAACTATCGTATACATGGAAGAAACGACAGACTACTGGAATACCATTAAAATGAAAATTGTACTGTTTTGATTTGAATTTCTTGAAGCGCTGTAAACATAGTGGATCTGATAATCGCCGATAAGAGAAGAAGATAGAAATTTCTTTTTTTAAAAGAAAACGAAGTTCCCATTATCTTTCGGTCAAAAAACACTTGATTTACTGTCTTGAACACTTTGTTGACCTATAAGGTCATGAATTCAGATTTTTCTGTTGAATTTTTTTAAGGAGAAATGAATGAAAATAACGGCTGGGATTCAACAAAATAAATCTTACTAGCAACATTTAAAACTTTATAATATTTAAAAATACCACTTGTAGCTTGTCATTTTAATGCATTGACATAGTGTGCACACTTTGTTTTTGCTTATTTAAAAAAAATTGCAAAGAAATTTACCTTTTCAAAACCCGCTGAGACCATGGCGCGCACTTCAAATTCACCTGAAATAGATAAAAAAGCATTTCAAGCAAAGCCGATTCCATGAAACCCCAAATAAGTATAAAACAGACAGATGTTATGTTATTTCCAGTATTATTACCAGTCAAAAGCTGTTGTTGTTGTTGGTGATCAATTTGAAAGTTAAAATTTGTTAAATTGGCTAACTAAAGGCTACCAGGGCCTTATAATTTTTTGTCTGTCCGCAGTCCGGGACAAAATTGGCGTGCGGTCCGGTAAGTCCGGAAAAATGCATCCCGTCCGTGATATTGTAGATTTAGGAGCCCTGTATATGCAGCGGATGTACAATTTTTTGTACAGCACTTGCCACAGTACATGTTCCCTAGCGCTATAGTTGCCTCTTTCTCAGGCAAGACAAACCGTAGCTCACCACAGAATTAACCAATAAGATTTGTGATCACTGGAATTTGTCGTTTTCAGACGAAAAACAGCACCGAGACACATTTAATTAGCGTCACCTAGCGGCTAGAATTATTAGAGCTGTCACCACACAAAACTAGGTTGGTCGCCGGTGAACAACCTAGCTAAAATGACAAGATTGGCGGATGTTAGATAAACAGGATTTGGCGTTGCTCACCACTGTTTCAGCGAAACAGAGTTTGCAGAGCACGAAACCATTCTTTCTCGCTCTAACGCACATACTATTGCTTCGTCACAAAAAAAGCAAAGCATAATTTCTACAAAACTGTTTGTGTAGATGTGTGAATAATTTTACACTGAAACTGTAATTCGGAGCATTCATAATTCAAAAAAAACTGACCAGTGGCTGCATTTAATTTTTGGCCAAAGTTTGGTGGATTTCATTTTGCCCATACCTAAAAGCATATTAGACTGAAAAATGGCTAGCTTAGATACGCGTATCAAAATTTGCTTACATTAAATAGACACGAAGGTGGCTCTGTGTTTCATCAAACCGACAAAATTTCTTTGTTTATCGGCACACGAGAATAATAGAAAAAACGGCTTGGTTCAACGCAATTCAGCATTTATAAAATTTGTGATAAGACAAAATCGATTTTCAAATAGCAGCTGAAAATGTTTAGCATAAGCGAACTCTGCTGCATGTTTTGCTGTCCGCCATGCCCAGGGCCGATAGCAGCTAAACTGGCTTTTCAACCGCCGGAGCCCACCTATAAGCTGACGCCTGCCGACGATACAAATGTCAAATACAACCTGCAGTTATTTGATCGCGCCGAATGGCAATTTTCGGAGCGAGAAAAATCCAAGGTGGAGGCTTTTTTCACGCGCACTGCCAGAGGCAACTTGATTACCTGCATCTACGTGCGCTGCAGCAAAAACGCCAAGTATACGCTGCTATTTTCACATGGCAATGCCGTGGATCTGGGTCAAATGAGTAGTTTCTACTTAACACTCGGCTCGCAGTTGAACTGCAACATTTTTGGATACGATTATTCGGGCTACGGCATGAGCGGTGGAAAACCGTCGGAGAAGAACCTTTATGCTGATATTGAGGCGGCGTGGCAAGCGATGCGTACCAGGTACATAACAATAAAATGACGTTTTACCAACTTGGTATGTATCTGCCACTGATAATGCATGCATTACAGATTCAATATTAACCCGGAGACTATAATACTGTACGGCCAGAGTATTGGCACTGTGCCAACGGTCGATTTAGCAACACGCCATGAAGTCGGCGCTGTGATCTTACACTCGCCATTAATGTCGGGCTTAAGAGTAGTTTTTAGAAATACAAAACGCACGTGGTTCTTCGATGCATTTCCCAGGTAAAAGAATGATTAATTATATGATTGTCTGTGTAATCTTTTATTGATATTTTCTTGTTTATTTGTTTAGTATCGATAAGGTTGCGAAAGTGAAATCACCCGTGCTGGTGATTCATGGGACCGAAGATGAAGTAATCGACTTCTCACATGGCATTGGCATTTACGAACGTTGCCCTAAGGCAGTGGAACCGTTTTGGGTTGAGGTACAATTTCCAATCAGTAGCAATATGAAAAATATGTTTTGCAACTAAGAACAAAGACTATAACAAATGTTCTGTAAGCCATACCTTCATAAAGAAACATTGAACTTTCAGGGTGCTGGTCACAATGACGTAGAACTGCATCCGCATTATTACGAGCGACTCCGGAAGTTTTTAACCGTCGAATTAGTTAAATGACAATTAAAGAACTCGAGCGAGGGAAGCGGTGTTGCAAATAATGTTGCTAACAACACCACTACCGTCGCCGCGGGTGCACCGGCGAGTGCTGCTTCCGCAATTACTGCGCATAATTCCAATAAATTAGCAACAGCAACCACATCCAAAACCAGTACGGGCCAAGAAAAATCCAATGCAATTGCCGAAACCTGCCGTGAAAAAGAAACCGATGGTAGGTGCTTACTAGTTCTAAGTTATTATATTGGGCTCATTGAATGCTATTAACAGTGCCTGCTTTTTTGCGAAGCCATTTGTGACTGACTGACACTAAATTTTATAGCAAATAAACATGCTGTTTCGTTCATAACGCTGTTCAACACAACTGACAATAAATTCTTATAAATATATTTGTCTTAATTATTTTTTTTAGCTGCTTCAACATCCAGCTCAGCTTCGACAAAAGCCTTAGCCGAGAAATTTCTCTAGCAAAGACAGTGTGGCGTTCACGCCAATGTCCAACAACAACAACAATCAACAAATTCAAAGTCATTAAACCAGAAACAATCAAACAATACCTTAAAAAATAACAACGATAAGAGTGATCATGAGGTGGACGCTTGCAAGCCTAAAACACAGCAACAACAGCATGTCGCTTCCACACAGGAGCAAAAACACATTTCCAAACGAAACTACGACAACCGCAAGCCAAAAATGACGGTTTCGCCAGCTAATGACAGTGGAAACGCCGTCACTGAGAATGACATGCAAATGCAAACGACTGCACCTACATTACCTATGCATTCACCACATTCGCCATTGCATCCCAATACACATCCCAACAAGCAACAAAACAAGCTCTCCGCGCGTTACATAAACAACTCGACTAAAGGCGTACATGAACTTGTACCAAAGCTGCCCATGCGCATGCTGAGCCCGCTGCTGCATCAACGTTCGAGTGACTCCACTTGCGATGCATCAACCACACCACTTTCGGCTTCAAAGCTCATCTGCAGCTGCGAAATGATAGAGCAAACAATCATTACAACAACAACATCCAATATGAACAAAAATGCGGATACTTATGAACGTGGCTCCGGGCCCGGTGACGACGATAACACGACCATACACAATAAGTGTGTCTCGGTTAGTCCTTGTAAAACGCGAGTACGCAATGGCGAAATAAACACGAAGTGCACCAAGCGCATTGTTGCTACACGAAATGCAGCCACCAGTCCATCACTAGAAATACGTAAGCTCAGCAAAGAGACAGTCTTAACATCATCGACGTCTTTTAAATTGACTTTGGAGAAGTCGAGCTCATTGGGCGAGGGTCAACATCAGAAAATACTACATTCAACGCGCTCGCTGTCCCCACGTCCGCCAGTGCGCCACCAGCAAGCGATTATCGTCTCCGATGAAAATGACGAAATGGTGACCGTAAAACTTGCAGAGACACCTGCTTCGTCATCTGCCTCACATGCGACCGTGCAACGTAATCAAACTAAAGTAGCCAAGGCCAGTGAAAACAGGCATGAGCGCGTATGTCGACAACGTTTACGTAGCAACGATTGTCGCTCGGAGCAGACCTCTCCAAATAATGCAGATTCTGCAGGTTCTCGCTTTGCTTATGAAGTTCAAAATAATCGCAGCACTGGTTGTCTCGTCTACGTGCCAACGGATCCGTGGATACCAAATCGTTGTGATGCCAACAAACAGGATGCAAGACAACGAAGCGTGCCGCATCCGCCAATGAAAAAACTATCTAGCAGACACACTGTCGACTTGGATCCATGGGTTAAAAGGCACGACGATGAGCCAGACGATGGAGGAGCAAAACCAAAATACGTTGGAGGGAGCTCGCCCAGGCAGGAACGCTTTCGCCAAGGCAAATCCCATTCGTCGACGAAATTCGAATTGAACTCCTCTAAATTGGCCAGCTCCAGCGATGTAAAACAAAAACGCTTTAAAATGCAACGCAGTAAATCACCCTTGCGGCTACCCAATGACGGTCTTGAGTTCGCCATGCTTTCGGCGCCAACATCGCCTAATTTCTTAACCACACCTGAGCTAAATCCCTTCTGTTCAGCTTTCTCGTTATTCCAGAGCACAGCGCAACAACAAAAACACCAGCAGCAGCATTCCCAGTCGATGAAACCAACTCGTTCGGCAAGTTTCTCTCCTGCGCGTGCTAAAGACTATCAAAGCAATCCTTTTGGCAACAACGCAATCGTTGACAAGGCGCAGAAAATGCAAAAGCGGTCAACGCAACCGACCATATCCATATTGGCAACGCATCAAATCGAAAGCAATGCCGAGCATAGTCCCAACTATTTGAAAGTGTGCAATCCGGACTTACGCCAGACCCGACATAGTTTTTCATCAATATCACCAACGTCAAGCCAGAAGAATGACGACGATGAGTTGCAGTTGAACATTCGGCGGCTATCGGATCAGATGCGACGCCAACACCCATTCGGCGAGAGTACGGCTAGGGCAGCTAGTGATCACAATGTGAACAAATCGGAACAAAAAATTTGCCCAAATGTTACAACAATCTCGAATGCATCGGCTGCTACATCGCGCCATGCGAAGCCGCGAGCAAGTGGCACTGGCGCAGACTTTTCGGATTACTTGCAACAATTTCACAATAGTGAAGCTAAAAAAGCACTTAAGCAGCAACATGCACATGCGCACGCGCACGAGAACTGCATTTCCACACAGTGCGATCGTCTAAGCAATACAACAACCAATAAAATAATACTGAGTTCGAACAACATTACAACCATTAAACATAATAAGGCTGACTCCACCTCATCTTCATTGCTAGAAACCACATGCTAAATGTCGAATTTACACGCTCGTGATCTCAGCGCCGTCACAGCCGTACTGGAACATTCTTCTTCCTCGTGCACGTTAACCATTCAACACTGTAGCGCGGTGTTTAGATCAATTCAAAAATCGCCATTTTGGCCACAGAACATCTGCATTTATCTATGTAGACTAGCAAGTTAAGTAATTAAAAAAAAATATATAAAAAATGCGGCAATAGAGAAAGAGCAAACGCAAATCCATACAAACAAAAACAAAAAAAAAACAAAACAAGACATTATGTTTGAATAATTAATTCTAAAATATATGTAATTCTCTCGTATTATGTAATAGTTGCACATGCATTATTATACAAATTATTAATATATCCTTATTACCTATTTTAACACATAATTACCATACGTTCATGCAATTCAGTTTTATACTGCATGAAACTATGTTTCACATGTATACATTATATGAGTACGATTATCTATTGTTTAATACTGCTTTTTCTAAGTTAAACTCTTTCGTAGTCGTTTAGAAACTTTAATGTAATATTTTTTTAGTTTAATTTATAAATGTTATATATTATATACATTCATGCATAATACGTACGTACATTTTAGTGTTTGTAACGGTTCTAATAAAAGTGTAAGTCTTTATTCGAATAAATTGCTAAGTAAAGTCGTCTTCTCAATCAAAAATATCTTTCTTTTATTTTTCACAAGCAAAAAAAACACATACACTTAAAAAAATGGCCTATAATGCGTGAAACTCCATATATAAATTGCTGAAGTTCATATATAACGAAAGTAAACGTGTCAAAACATGTATAACCGTTATAAAAGCAACAGCATCAAGCCATATTAAGTGCGTTTATTTTTTGCGAAACGGTTACCCAAACAGCTGTTGTTGACAAACTGTTTTTTTCTAATGTTGTCTTTTTGTTTATAAAACCTGTTTGTCTCGCGTTCATGTGATCGGTTTTGAAAGCGAGTGTAAAATGCCATTAAAATTTGCAGCAAATTTAAATTTCCTTTTCACCGAAGCCGCTACAATTGCCGAACGTTTAAAATTGGCACATCAGCATGGATTCCGTGCAGCGGAGATACCATATCCTGAGGGCGAAATTAAAGAAGTCTTGAAAGCCAAAGACGAAACTGGCATACAGGTCGCACTAATAAATTTAGCTGTCGGTAAGTGTTGGTGTACTTATTCATTACAAAAATGTTTATGTGGAATTATATTTTGTTAAGATAAAACTGATCCAAAAACTTCGTTCGGTTCAACAAGTGTGCCTGGTGCAGAGGATAAGTTTAAAAAGCAATTTGCCGAAACCGTTGATTTTGCCAAAGCTGTTAGTTGCAAAAAGTAAGTTCTCAGAGATTAAATGAAAAATTTAACCTCGTCAATGTCATTATGTGTTTTTTAAACTTTTTTGATTTATATTTCTTCTGTATATGTATGATGCAAAAGTATGAGTGTATAATATGCTCAAGTTAATATACAATATACATTATCTTATAATCACCCTACTGTCTACTGTACTTTAAAGATAAGAATATGAAATATTACTCTAATAACAACTAAAAAAAAAACAAATCAAAGTAGAATATCGCTGTGTACAACAACTGATAACTAAAGAATTATCATCAATTTTCCTTAAAGGATACATATAATGGCTGGTGTTGTTGATAATGAGCCCAGCAGCAAGCATTTAGAGACCTACAAATCTAATCTGAAACTAGCGGCAGCTTTATTGGAAAAGGAGAACCTTATAGGAGTTATCGAGCCTATTAACAAGTATGCCATACCAACCTATTTTCTGAACTCATATGACAAAGGTAACGAAGCTTAGCTTAGCAACCCAATGACTACTAACTGAAATAGTACTTTTTAATTTCAGCGCATGATGTACTCAACGAAGTAAACAGTAAAAATATCAAACTAATGGTGGACATGTATCATTTGCAGCATATACAGGGAAATGTATCAAATACGTTAAAAGATTTTAAGCATTTTATAGGACATATGCAAATTGCACAAGTTCCGACTAGAAATGAGCCAGACACTAGCGGTGAACTCGACTACACATATATTTTCAATCAAATCGAAGAAATTGGTTATGATGATTGGATTGGCTGTGAATATAAACCGAAAACGACAACAGTTGCGGGCCTCAAGTGGCTTGAAAAGTATAATTTAACTCTTTAATTTGTGATGTTCACATCAAAAGTGAAATGTATAAAATAAAATAAACTTACCAATTGATGTACATAATATAAAAATTGTTAATTTTTAATGGACTGCAGCAAACCAAAGCTCAATTTAAATTGTACCAATATAAGTAAGTAGACTGTTATAGCAGTTATTGTCTAAAATGTGATGCAAATAATTAGATTTTTGCAATTTATACAAAAACTCGTATATTAAAAAAACTTACCGAGGACAAAAGTTCCCTATCGATTAAGCCATAACCCTGCATATCCACCATAGCTGGATTCAGTTCGATTGCCGAAATAAAGTAGTCGATCTCGCGCTGAGCTTGTATTTCCATTTTTACGACGTTGGTGGTCAAGAGCGTGTTTTGCACATTTCGGGCGACTACTGTAGTGACTCGATAAGAGCAGTCACACATAATGAATAACAAAGTAGAGCAATAGACCATTAACACGACGAGTCCCAAGACTTTGTACGTAAAACCCGTGTCCACTAAGCCCGACAGTGCGCCATATGCACTGATGATTATGTTAATAGTCCTGCAAAATTCAAATATAATAAACTTTGTAATATTCTAACAGTAGCTTGGTCCTTGCGTATTTACATGAAAAGATAATATGTAGAGTATGTGCGTGTATAAGCACTTCCGAATGCTTCCAGTATTTCGCATAAATTTAGAAACAATAATCTGTACTGATAGATCAACGTTGATGAGCATTGCATTTTTAAATCCTAAAATAGTTAGTTCGTTAAACCATAAACTGACAATTGCGTTTCCGATTCACGCTACCTGGTCAAAACAAACTGATAATTGTAGCGATGCTTGCTTAATTGCTTTCAAATTAATGTAGAAAAGTGCCGCATTCATATTTATCATTGTAATAATATGAAAATAGGCGATTGTATGTCTTAAAAGAAACCCTGAAAAGAAAATATATTTAGCAAGTAAACGTAAGTAAGTTATTAAATAATAAATACCATCTAGCAAATTACTCAGGCTGCCCAAGAATACAATTGATGCCAAAACACAGCCGATGAAAAGTATGAGAATAAGCATGTTAAGATTCGGAAAAACCAACATTTTACCAGTAACGCGATAATAACGTACCTACCAACAACATCAAACAAACAGTTGAACTATTTTAAATAAATGATTGAGCTAAGCTTACTTGAAACGAACCCCACATTGTCTTGTAAGCAGCCACTCGGGAAGCAACGCCCCAGCCCACATATGGTATCCAAAAGTGTGGTATAAGAAATATCAGAAATATAATTGCGTAAATGAGTTCATCAAATTCTTGAGTCGTTTGCAAAATTCGTATTCGCTGAGAGCCCACATGTAATACCAGAGTCGACGTTACCACATAGAGTAAAACGGCGTATATCATTTGCGGCGATTTCCAATTAAATGTGACACGTCCCGGTGCCGAGCGAACCACCGGCATGACACCCAAGAGAAGGAACAGTTTTAACAGCAGTTGATGATCGCGATAGAACTGAGGAGGATAGAAGAGTAAATCATGCATTTAGTGTTACTCACAAACGTTTAAATGTGAGTCCAGTACCTGGTCAAATTGTTCAGCGGTTTCCCCATGACTTGATTTTAACTCATTGCGTTTAATTTTATTTTTTGCTCTTTCCATTTGCTCGGGATAATGGCCATCGGCATCAATAATTTTTGTAGGCTTAATTGAACGTGCCATATCACTTTGGAATATGGAATACTCCAAAGTTCTATCAAAATTCATATCTAATATAGTCATTTCGACGGATCTCGCTTGTAAGACAACTTTAACAAAACTGAAGCTGATTGTGGCTTGTTATGAACATGTTAGATTATATTTCTATAAAAAAGGAAACTATTGCGTTGAAAAGCTCAGTTAGTCGTACGCCCAAAAACCATGAAATAATCATTTAAAAACAATTAACATCAAATGTTGCATAAATGTCATTAGGAAATTACGCAGGTGCTAGACAAACTTATTTAAATATTAATATTGTTTATTGGTGACAATACAAAATAATAAAGTTGAGCTACGTAGCTCCGCTTAGTTACCAGACGATATTAGTTGCAATTCTTTTGACATTTGTGTCAGAATTCAGTGAAGATGAAAACTTCCATCGCGGCGCTTCCCGAATCCACACACGGAGGACTCTTCTCAAAGCTTTAAATGTTCAGCTTCCTTAAATTTGTCTTTATTGTTTGGCCACCCTAATGGCTTTTGATGGTGATTTTATATTTTTTATGCTTAGAATTATAATCAAATTCATCAAGGAGCGCAAAATTTTTTTAAACAATCTTTATTGAAAACAAAAGAAGCGTTTTAAAAATGTTTACGAAATGCGATCCAATGAGAATTTGAACTGTATAAGCACCAGTAGATAAATCGTCATAGTGGTAACAGACTAAAATGTAATAAAAAAGTTTAATATGCATTAACTTGTCTTCAGGCGGGCATTAAGTAAAGAATCACTATAATCTAACGTACGCTTACCGAAGATAATAATTCTCTGTTAACATCGACATAACCTTTCAGACTGACCACAGACGGATTCAATTCAATAGCAACAATAAAAAAGTCAATTTCATTCTTGGCGTCGCTGTCGATAGATCGCATATCTACAGAGAGCAAGGCATTGCGTACGCCCTTTGCCACGCCCATAGTTGCACTGTGCGAGCAATTACATACTATGACCAACAGTGTTGAACAGTAGACGACATCAACAATCAAACCCAATTCTTTGTACGAAATGCTAAAGCTTCCACTGTGATCCACAATTTCTGCAAAAGCACCGTAGATCGCCACAATAATATTAACAAAACTGTAAAAGAAAGCAACGTTAGACTTTGCTCGGCAACACTTACACATCTGTGGTGTGACAATTACATGAACATGCACAGCGTGGAGTATGTCCGTGCATAGGCATTGCCCAGCATTTGCAGCAACTCGCTCAGATCAAGCCACAATAAACGATACATTGAGACGTTCTTCGCGGTGCAGTCGGTCGCAACAATCTTTAAGTAAAAAAGTTAACCATTTGCAAATTGAAGGTGAGACACTCCGTCAAGTAAGCGCGCAAACCTTGCGAAAACATTTGGCTAATGACACCGAGGCCGCTTTTATGGCGCGGGAATTTATATACCATAGCGCACAGTTCATATTGAGCATTGTAATGATATGATAATATGCCGCGGTATGCCACAATGGGAAACCTATTTTAGGGAATAAAGATTTTCAGTTGGCTGCTAATTACCTTCATGATACCTTTGAGTATTTACCTTCAAGTAGAAAAGATAAGGATAATAGAAATAATACCGCCACCAGCAAGCATCCAATAGAGATCACTACAATGAGCGCCTTAAGACGTGGAAATTGCAAGGATGTGCCGGTAACCTTGAAAAATTTTAACTGCAAGAAAACAATACAATATTTAAAGAATTTAAACACTTTAAACGACTTTCAATTACTTGAAAGACACCCCACGATGATTTATAAATGGCAACCTCGTGAGCAACGCCCCAGCCTACGAAAGGTATCCAGAAATGGGGTATGAGAAATATTACAAACAATATGGCGTATATGTATTCATCGAACTGGCTAGTTGTGTGCAATATACGTATGCGCTCGCGTCCAATGGTCACAACAATAAACGTCATTGCGCACCAGAATATTATGGCATACATGGTGGCCAGGGATTTCCAAGAGAAAGTTATGCGTCCTGGCTCAGAACGTTCTATCGGCATTACAGCTAACACGCGAAAGAGTATAAGCAGCAATTTATGATCTCTATAAAACTAAGAAAATAGAAAATTAAAACTGTGACTTAAATGAACTATTTAATATGTTAATTTTCCTTTTATTTTTAATAACCTGATCGTGCTCCTCAAGAGTGTCGCCATCAGTTGTATTTAACTTTTGCCTTTCATTGGATTCGAATTCCTTTTCTTGTGCATACCAATTCAGTATTTGCATTTTTTGACTGGAAATCTGGCCACATTTTAAACCCGTTCGAAACTCCGAGTCAATCCACATTTGATCCGCCACCATTGTAAGACTCTTGCTGTTGTCCAAGTTGCGACTATGACAGTTCTTCTTTAAATACTTAACTTATATAGGAGTGTGAAAAGTTGCGAACAGCGAACATATTTTCAAAATGAATGTTTAATCAAAGTTTCAGTTTGCCTTTTATACAAAAGAGGCGTGTATATTGGCATAACTTGGTTGAAACTGATATGTGTGTGCATTTTAAATATATGAATAAAAAGTGGGATAATGCGGTTGGCCATTTCTTCTGCATTTTAAAGCATTGGAAATTTTTAAGTTCTTTAAAATTTTTTTCTAAAGAAGTTCTGAACTTTGAAGTAGACATAATTTTTTTTCTAAAACTAAGCAAAATAATAATATATGAAAATAATCAACAAAAAAATTAAAAAAAATGTTTTTATTTTTGTTTTTACAAAAAATGATTCTTGTTAAAAATTTGCAATAAATCGATTTATTATTAATTCCATTTTAAAAAGTGTTTACAATTTTCAGTTTACACTTTCGCGGTTGCCATAGCTACGTACTAAAAGCCGCATAATAAAAACCAAAAGAAAACAATAAAATTAAATAAAACTTGTTTGCAGCACCGAGACATGATGCATAGCATTAACATTAATTTTATTTTAATAACATGCTTAATTGCATTTAAATGTAATTGCCAGGTAAATATTTGTTTTGTTGTTTTTTACGTTTTTAACACAATTGCCATATATATTCCAGGATAATCCGGCTTTTCGAATAATTGCACCACAAAATATTTGCTCAAAGCAAGAAGATAATTCAACAAATGTCAGCAATGGCATAATAATAAGGTAAAAGGCACATTTATTGTATACAAACATAATTGTCTGTCTGTTCAAATGTAATAATCAGTCAACTAAAAATGTTGCTTATTATATCTTAATGTTTATGTTTCGCAGTTTTCAGCCTAGAGATGGCATGAAGCTGTCCTACAAATTTCGTATATTTTTTAAAATTTTACCCCCGCAAACCTTCACGCAGCGCGAAACTTTATTAATTTGGAAAGCAGTGCGCGCCTTAGAAAATCGCATGAATGCCAGGGAGCGTCTGCAAATTTCAAATGATAATTTGGTCTACATAGCTAAATCGGAGGTAGTTGCCATTAAAGAATACTCTTGGTTTTCTATATTTGCCATAACTTAAACATTTTTTTACTGGCAGTTAATATCGGGCGTATCGTATATTGTACACGTGGTCGGCATAACGGATGCTGGTAACACAAGTGAGGAGAATATATTCAATATTATCTATGCAGACGGTTCATTGCAAAATGAATATGTAAGTTTACCGCGAGAATAAATAGTTTATTCAAAAATTGTAAATAATGCATCATTTTGCAGAAACATGAAGGCATTAATTTTTTACTAATTGGCTCTGAAATTGCGGTGGCTACCGCAACTTTCTCGGTGCACGCTAAAGTATCCTTCTGTAAACCAAAACTAAAGTATTATGTAAGTTCAAATCCAACATGCAACGTTGATGTGTCACATCCTTTTTGTATTTTGTGATTTTTATAATTCAAGATACAATGGACAATACGCAATATTGACGTAGAATTTGAGTATCTACAGAACGTGATTGGGTCTATCCTAACCATACCAGCAAACACTCTTCGCTCTGGTTATCAGAACATTATAGAATCTGCAGTCGTGGAAACAAGCACCGCCACAATTCTGGCTAAGGTACACCTTAATGAAGTGCATAACGATTAGCACAATAATTGAATAGCTTCCTTTCTTTTCAGGAATCACTTGCAGTGAATGTGCTGAGCAGAGGCTTGCAGGTGTACATACTACCAACATATGCCAAAATTGGCATCAACAAGGAATTAATATTCGAACTGTTCATCAGACAATTCGACAATTATATACACAAGCCGCAGGTAATATTTAATGTATTTAGGATATTTATGTACTCACGTAAACTTTATGCAAATGCCTCTTTCAGATAACTTGGGAGTTCGTCTGTTTAAACGCAGCAAACGAGGATTGTTCTTATTTCATTATTGGCGAAACACGTTTCAAAGTATACTTCACCATATTTGGCAGGTATTTGGTTCACACGCATTTTTTTATATTACTTTGATTTTTGAAAGAAACTGTTGACCTTTAAATTTAATCCAGCTATCAAATTGTGGCTAATGTTGAAGTCAACGAAGTTGTACGGAAAGTCGTTGCCAATGTGGATGTGATTCCTGGCATTCTTGTGAGTTACGACTTTTCGCAGATGCCCATACTCGATACACCTTCCAATGTTGAGTTGCAATTTAATTTGTTGGTAATGGATCTGATTGCGAATTGCCATGTTAAATGGCAGAGTGTGCAGGAGGAAGGCTTTACACAAATACCTCAAGAGGAAATTGTAAGCTTAGCTAGGCTTACCCCATACGAGTACCTGAAACTTTTACTCTTTACAGCATAGGCACAACTTCGGTGAAGTATCTGTTACAGACTTAGAGCAGAATTACTTATCCGAAATTGCGGACTTTGGCAATTATACTGTTAACAAAGAACTGCTCCTAAAGATAAGACCACCGCCCAGTGCAACAAAAGCGAAGTGGCAGGGTTTAAACGGCGACGCGAGATACAATTTTCGCCTATCTGCAACGTGCCCAGCACCTTATAGAGGATCTGGGGACCAAACTGAGACTGAATACGTCACAAGCTACTTCGATTTTTCACTGCATACCAATTCGCCACCTAAGATTGGGCACACGGAGGTGGGCAACTCGATGCGTTTAAGTTAATTTAATTTATTTCAAACAAAAACACTTCCTAGGTTGAACCAGATCAGGGTTTTGCCATGAAAACGATCTTCATAATAACTTTAGCCGATGCCAAAGACTTGCTACAGGACACTCCCCTATCTTTTGAGCTGTGTGGCCATTTTACGGATATTATGCTTTGTTTTGGAAAATTTTTAGAATATAAAACTTGGGAAATTGTGTTACCGGTAACAGGTAAGGTGGACTTACACCTTAGGCAACATAACCCATTTGAAACACTGTTCCTTTAGAACCAGCCTTTGAAATGTATGTGCGTGTCTGCGATATACGCAATGCATGCAGCCAAAAATATGTGACACCCATTAATGTAACCTATGAGGCATTGACACAAGAAGAATATAAAATGTATACGGAGCAAATAAAGGATGCATTTTCACGTCACGACTTCTCGGAGGGACAAAACTTAATTTGTCTGGCTGCCTTAACATTCAAGGTAAGTTACTTTGGAGATTCCGTAGTGGGATTGATATATTTTCAATAATCAAAAGTTTGCGGATGCGGTTATGTATGCACAATTTAAAAACTGGACAAAAGATCATTTGCTTAAGGAGTTTAATAAACTGCTTGAGTATCCAACAAAGAAAGTCTACGTATCTCAAACGGATATTGAGAACTTCGTATTCTTCGCCAAAATTAATATGGATATTCTGGGAATACAAGAAACTACTTTTCATGAGAAGCTTTTGGAAATTTTGGAGCAACTAACACCCGATTTTCTAGACGATCCCATTCGGCAGCCAACTCAAGATGATTTCGATGGCGCGGAGAAACTTAAGCGCTTTGCCGACAGTCTGCCATACAAGCCAATACTGACGCCTTACTACGTAACACCAGCCTATGTGCGTATGAACTTGGATCTACTTAACGCGATATCGAAAAACAAAGAAGACGAAGATTTGGCAACATTTAAAAAATATATCACAACGCGTAGCGAGTACTTGGTGGATAAGTTATGCCAACGCGCCGATGTGAGACATGAGGATATTGGTAAGTTAGCTTACGCTTGTGAAATTACAAAAAATCCCTCATCTTCAACTCACAGTGACGGAAGTAGCGGCGCTGCATATAACCAAGTTAAGCGGCAAACGCATACTTAAAAAAGATAACTTCTTTGCTAATGTTTACAATGAGACAAACGGCGGCATTTTTCTGGATCTTGCACAGAATAAGCATATATTGAAAAACAAGAGCTACTGTGTTGCTGTGACACAATACCCAAGTGATCCATTTTCATATGATATTGCACCTGTTTTAAATGTCTTTATTAAGGATATGAAAAGCTCAAGGAATTTAAAGTATGTTGAACTAAACGATGAAACCCAAACCGGTTTGCGGCATGCCTTTCAGTTGGGCATACATAAAAGCAACGCTAGCGAAAATGCAGTAAGTCATAACCTAATTAACTGTAAAAAAAAAAACAAAAAAAAAATGCTTTTAACTAATTTACAGTGCGCCACGCATTCACAAGGACAATGGACAACTGATTACTGCAAAGTGGTTGCGGATAATGCAACTTACATAACATGTGCATGTAACAATTTGGGTTACTTCCGGTAAAACTGAAATTCTCTATAATATTGGAAATTGGCCTAAAAATTTCAAATTTATTTGCACTTACAAAATAGTTTACTATCTAAAAAGGATTTGAACGCATACAAAGCGCATACAACAACAACGAAATACATTGTATTTAATGTTGATCAGCCTTTAACAACCGAACGTGTTACCACTGTAAATCAGATGACTACTGAAAGTCATAAGAGCACAAACCTCAGCAATGCATTGCTCAAACCCAATAATGTCGGAAAGGATATTGAGCACGCGAATGTAGCTAAAGGTACACTTGAGGAAAACATTTTTTTTAATATTAATTACTCATATTTCACAAACAGTTTCAAAGCTTACACTGTTGATACTACCCGTCTTGCTTATAATGATTGTGGCAGTTTTTATAATTGTTATTATATATCGAAATCGTCGGGCAGAAAAGACTGCATTGGAATCAATCGTTAATGTTGTAAGTGTACAAAATATGCTCAGCTGATATGTGTTTAATTACACGAATGTTTTTCAATTTCAGAACTTGCAGCCAAGACAGCGCAAAAATGGCATTTATTATCCTTTAGTTTATGATCAAGAACTACTTAATTAACTGCATAGAACTTTAAAATATATTACTTATAAATATTAATTTGCATCCATTATTCTCCCATTTAAAATATTCTGAATATTAATTGGCGCACATACACTTCGTATGATTTTTGTTACAAATTTCTTTTGTAAATTTTTATTATGAAAATCAGCGTAAGATTTTCGAAGAAACATATAAAACACGAACTTATAATGCTTAAAACGACAATATTTTGTTGTTCTCATCTGGTAAAGGCTAAATTTGTGTAATGAAAATTAATTAAATCTTCTATGGTTTCCATAATTTTGACCGCGCACATGGCCACCACCACGCATACTTCTAAAATCTTGATTTCCTTGCGCATTCTGTCTATTGTTATTAAAGTTATTATGTCTGACATTGTAATTCGGGTTTCCAGTTGCATTGTTCCTATTATTGTTGTAATTGTTTTGCCTATTGTTATAGTTGTTGTTCTGAAAACCTCTTCCGAAATTTCCTCCACCACCTCGGTAATTTGCACCTAATTCCAAACGAAAAATATATATTATACTATCTTAGTAATTCAAATTGATCTTACTTGATCCTTGCTGATTATAATTATAAGAAAAGTTATTCCCGCCGTGTCCACCTCTTTGCGGTGCATTACCTTGTCCTCCAATACTTGCGTTTAACATGCGATGCCCCCCGCCCGTAACATATGCCTTCGGTAAGTTTTGGTTGAAACCTAAAGCCAAATATTCTAGGATTAACACATTTTTCGAATAGTAAGTTTACTAATGACAACTTACCAATAACTGGCCTATGATTATCATTCCTATTCTGAGAAGGCAGTACTTTTGGTGGATCTACAGCTTTTTCAAGTCGTTCTGCTGGAAAAATGAAATCCTCATCATATGCGGGATCTCTGTAGCGAACTGTTATTGTCTGATTATTTTTAATATCCCACAAATCGGTAATGGGCGATGCCAAAAATCTAAATTAAATAGAAATTTTTCTGTGTTTATTTGCCAAGAAGAAATATTGAATTTTTAATACATACCCATTTATATCGACATTGTCATCCGCTTTTAAAACGGTTCCACGCATACCGTCCATTAAAATAGGCATTTCTTCATCCTCCTTCTGATTTGAATTGTAGAGCACTGCCAAAATTTGATATTGAGGATGCGCTTTTGCTACATATAGACGGCTGTCTCCTCTTTTATTGCGTCGAACTAAAGCAACGACGTAAAAAATTAGTATATTCAAAAAATAATGGACAATTGTAGTTACCTTCTTCTTCAGTTAGCTTTTTGTAGTATGGAACGAGTGCTTTAAATAATCTCCTTTCATCCACAAACGGCAGCAGAGCTACTCCCTGCCAAGCAAACTTTTTGCCATTAAGGTCAATTTTAAAATCCTCAGGATAGAAATCTATTATTGGCGATTCCTAAAGAAGTAGAGAATAAAAATTATAGATGTCTTTGCATGATTTAGTTTCTGAAAGCTTATTTGAATTGTATACAATACGTGTCCATGTGACCTTTTTTAACGGTCTTTTGTCGCTTTGATTCACACAAACTCATAGTTGCTAAATTGTTCAATTATAAAACCTCAGCCAGACACTAATCAAAGGGTTTTCACATTGTAAAGTGTTTGAAGTAGCACAACCGTGTCTACTCATACTTTGGGTGAATATTATTTGGTAGAAAATCTTTATTTAAACATACCGGATCGGACATCAACTGCGCCCATGGTTGGGGCACATGGGAGCTACTAGCAGCTGGAAATACACCCATCAGCTGTTCCAAAGGATTAAACTAGAAAGATTTTAACTACAGAAACCAAAGAACAACTGTATATAAATATAACTTACTGGTTTAGTGCCCTTTTGAAATGAAGTTGCCAATCCCTGTATGTTCACAAAATCGGATGCGAACGGAGCATAATGATAGGGGAAGTACCAGTTCCAAGATGCACAACCTTGGTAGTAGTATTTAAGAACCCAACACAAGCCACGAACATATTGCAGCGCTACAGAATATCTGAACCCAAGATTACTCTCATTTACATCGAACTTTGACTCGTAATAGCGGCTTTTAAATCCATCCTCCCATAAACGTACTTCATCGTTATCTACTTCTTCCTCGTCGTCGTCTAAGTTAACCTCTTCGTTTTTTCGTTTAGTACCACGCGGTTCATTATTTGAACCCTGCTTTCTTAATGAAGCAGCTTCCTGTTTATAATTGGTTATTTGCTGCGGTGCTGCTCTGTTAGGACCAATCGCTTGTGGACCAAATACAGATGAATTTAAGGCGGCGAAATTATTTCTCTCTTCGCGTTTGCGTTTCTTGTCCCTAGCTTTAAAAATTTGTTCCCGCTTTTGCCTATCTTTAAATATTTGGTCTTCCACATTGCCCAAATCTGTCATTATTAGTTGTACTCGGTCAAGATTCACATCGCCAGAGTTCGTCAAGTAGCCACCTGTCTTATAAACGCATTTTTTGTACAGTTCGACCAGTCGATCAACAGCACCTTCCCGTATTTCTAAGCTCGGCAAATGTGGCAGAAAATCGTTGCCTACAAAGAAGCACATGAATACCCAATCATCTAAGGCACGTTCAAAGTCATACCGAAATGGCAAATTTGGCATTTCAAGCGTTTGCTTTAAATATTCTCTTAAGACACTCAAACGAACAAAAATAAACTTCACTTCGGCGCCTATGGGCACATCGGGTTTGAAATTGCTTCCAAGAGGTTGGACAGCATTTAGCCCAACGCACTTATCCATCTCATGGCCAAACTGGTTGCATATATCGCACGGACGCGGCTTGTTTGGCAAAAATTCCTCACGTATAATTGTGAAATTCGGCTCATGAGTAGCCAGACCCAACATTATAAGATCGGCGTCAGCGCCGCATAGTACATGCTGAGTATTTGGATCATGATCAGGTTGAGCACGTTGCTTTCGTATAAAATCCATTATTTTATGTTCACCCTCTCCTGGCACGTTTGCATCTGAGAGGATCACTTTAATTCCTTTCCATGCTGGATTATTGTTTAACCGATCGTGAATATAGTAATGCAAGCATTTACTAAGCCTATCCATGAATGGTGTTCCCGGCGTGATGCAGTTCGAATCGAAATGCTCTCCTTTCTCCTTCTCTGGGGGCAATTTGCAACCTATAAATGCACAAAGTAAAGCATGGCATACAATTAAAGCAAGAAAAATTTATTTATTTAACAGTCGTCGCCTACGTTTTAATATTGTATCGTTTAAAATTATTGATATTTTTTATGCTAACTTACCACGCACAAGAAGTTCTTCGCGAATACGTTCGATTTCCAAACGCTTTTCAACCGTCTCTTTAGCAGCACGGAAACGTCTTGATCTTTGCTGATTCATTTTAGCTCTTGGCGCCACACCATCGATTGCCATGTAAAGCACTTTTCTCGGTCGCACTATTCCGAACAATCGATCGATGCAATCAAAAATAGCAATCATCATTTCGTCTTCATTTTTCGGCGCGGGTTTATCTTCGGGATGTGTACACGGGTGAATTATGCCATTCATGTCCAAATACAGATTATCGAACTCGACGCCGTTTGGATTCGGAAGCGTGGCATCCTCATAAATGTTTTGCCCAGTTTCGCTATCCACTTGCTACGGAAAAATCGTGTTTTTTAAATTCATGAGGCATGTGAGCTCGTGTTCACTAAATACCTTGTTTTCATTGCACTCAATTATTACGCTCGGATATTTTCGGCTTAACCACCGGAAAAATGCGGGAACACCCATCTTATCTTAACTTTATCAGCGATTTTAATTCACGAATTTCTGTTTTATGCCACTTGCTTTAATAACTCTCACAATATGTCCTACGTCAGAAGAGCAAAGCTAGTGTGAGAAATGGCTGCTTGTCGAAGCATGTTTTTTTTATTCACAGTGATTCGGAAACTACATTCTGTAGGAGCGGGATGGCGACTGTGTGGAGAACATCTTCTTTCTCAATTCTTTACTTTATTCCGGTCAGAGAAAAAAATTACAAAAACCATATGAAACTCTGGCAACAACATATACACCCCACCGGGGAAGATGATTTCCCCCGGTACAAGAATTTCTTAACTTTTGTATCACGCGGCAGTAATTTTGTATGGAAATCTCCATTCACAATGTATCATTTAGACACTATAGTGCACTCATTCGTCCCCTCAAATTGGGGCAGCAAAAATGCAGCGAGACCGCAACAAAACCTTCGTGTTTATTATGATTTGTATGAATATTTTTCTGGTGTTTGTTTATTTTATTTACAAAAAATATTGAATAAATGTATTTTAATTAATGTAATCGTTTTATTCGCCACTCCTCCAGCACATCGTCAATATCACTGTCATCACTTGAGTTGCCAAGATCATTTTCAAAACTATTTGCGTTTTTCTCGTTATTTGTACTACGTGAGATGTATTTCTTTTTCTCGTTGATCTCTATGACTTTGGACCACTTTTTAATTTGATCATCTATTTCAAATATTTGTCTTTTTAGATTGTCGTCGTCCTGTTCCTCCGCAATTATGGCATTCGACATCGTTGATTCCTCTTTGATCTCACGCTGAAAGCGAGCCCATTCCTCGTCCTGGCTGTCTTTTGGCTCGACATTTCGAGCCTTTGCGTCACTAATTGGATCATCGAAGAATTTTTCCGGCAATAATTCCACTGCAACATTTGCATCCTTTGGAGTTGGACCATTTTGAGGGGTTAACAACTTAACATCGGGAACAGCCACAGGAGGAGGATCTACCGCAGCAATACTTTTACTTGCTTTTGGCACATCCTGAGCCTTATTACTACCTCTCTGATTATTCGCTCCGTTGTTTTGCTGTTCCAGTTTTTGCACCGGCGATGGAGTGGTACCACCAGACACCTTTTGTTGTTTAGCCAAGTCGACTTTTTGTTTATGTTGTTTGGAATTTATATGCACCTTCCATACGTTTGCCGATTTAACGATGCTCTTGCAGATAATACATGTGAGGTTCCCAGCTAAATCATACGTGTGATGTAAGTTAAGGAAACCAAATGATAATAGAAACATTTAAATAATAACAATTTAATTTGAAAAGGATATTTGGCTATTGGTGAATCGACTCTCGTGGAGGTAGTCTCAGATATTTGCTTAGGAACTTTACTGTCTTTTATAATTCTGTGCATGTGCAGTTTACTAATCTTTGATTTATCCAATCGCTTAATTTTGTCCATTTTTTCAATATTCACAATTGAAATAATACCAGTAAAATTCAACTACTTTTTAATCTTATTTATATTGTATGTATATATTTGTATTTTCTATTTTTTTTTAATTTGTTACAGCAACATTTTTGACATTTGGTCATGCATTTCAGAGCGGACCGCCGAGAACGGACGGAACCGATTCCAAATCAAAATAGTACAAGTAACAATTCAACTGCAGTAAGCAATACACAAAAACGCATAAGTGTGAGCGGGATGCCGCTTAAACAAACTATTGGGAATTTTATAGCAACATTGTGTACATCCCGCACTATTTGGTGTCCCTGACAAAGTAATGAGCACTTGGGTTGGCACAATTGTCCGGCTTTTTTTTCAACTACGTGTCTTGGTGGCGAAGTGAGAAGTTTTTTCATCGGTTGGTGCTGTCCATAATACAGCATGAATCGCAATTCCAAAATATTTAACAGCAAAGTGGCTGGTTATAGCAGCCTGATAACGTTTTCGGTATTGTTAATAGCATGGGTTGCTGGATTCTCCTCTCGGCTCTTTGCCGTCATTCGATTCGAATCGATAATTCACGAGTTTGATCCATGGTTTAACTACAGGTAGCGTATTTTTGGAGCGGATTTGTGGTAATCTAATTTAAATTTTATTATTGTGATTTAACAGAGCAACGGCCTATATGGTCGAGCATGGCTGGTATAAATTCTTGAACTGGTTCGATGAGCGGGCTTGGTATCCGTTGGGACGTATAGTAGGCGGTACAGTTTATCCCGGACTAATGATAACATCCGGTGGAATCCACTACATACTGCATGCGCTTAACATTCCCGTACATATACGTGACATTTGTGTGTTCCTTGCACCTGTATTTAGTGGCCTTACATCAATATCGACCTACTTGTTAACAAAAGAGCTGTGGTCTCCTGGTGCTGGCCTGTTCGCCGCCAGCTTCATCGCTATTGTGCCAGGATACATAAGCCGTTCCGTAGCTGGATCTTATGATAACGAGGGCATCGCAATTTTCGCCCTACAATTTACCTACTTCCTTTGGGTACGTGCTGTCAAAACAGGTTCCGTATTTTGGTCAGCTGGCGCTGCTCTGTCGTACTTCTACATGGTTTCCGCCTGGGGTGGTTATGTGTTCATCATTAACTTAATTCCACTGCATGTTTTTGTGCTATTGATAATGGGCCGTTACTCGCCACGTCTACTAACCAGCTACAGCACATTCTACATATTGGGCCTGCTGTTTTCAATGCAAATACCATTCGTTGGATTTCAACCGATACGCACAAGTGAACATATGGCAGCGCTTGGTGTGTTTGTTCTACTCATGGCTGTAGCAACGCTGAAATATCTACAATCGATTCTTTCCCGCAATGAATTCCGAAAGTTGTTCTTAGTTGGTGGCCTGCTCGCGGCTGGCTCTGTATTTGTGGCTGTTGTCGCTCTGACAATGTTGGGCGTGGTTGCCCCATGGAGTGGCCGATTTTACTCGCTCTGGGACACCGGCTATGCAAAAATTCACATTCCGATTATTGCATCTGTATCGGAGCATCAGCCGACCACCTGGTTTTCATTTTTCTTCGATCTCCATATTTTGGTTTGTGCCTTCCCAGTCGGTGTTTGGTATTGTATCAAACGCATCAACGACGAACGTGTTTTTGTCGTACTCTATGCGATCAGTGCGGTATACTTTGCCGGCGTTATGGTGCGTCTGATGTTAACATTGACGCCAGTCGTATGCATGCTAGCTGGTGTCGCCTTTTCCGCTTTGTTGGAAGTCTTTTTACAAGAGGACAATTCTAAGAAAAACAACGCTTCTTCGAACGGTTCGGAAAATGACGAAAACGAGGAAAGTGTGGAGAAGAAAACACTCTACGATAAGGTAAGAACAATAATTACGTATTACGCTCACTTAGAATGGAACTTTAAATGTAGTACTTGATTAAGTGGGAAGAAGTTTTAATTTACCAGTTGAAAGCAAGATTAGTTAGACCAATTCGTATTAAATTCCTTAGGCTGGCAAAATGAAGCACCGACCAAAGCACGAAGCAGCGCAAGAAGGCGGCATTAGCTCAAATTTGAAGAGTATTGTAATTTTAGCCGTACTGATGATCTTGATGATGTTCGCTGTGCATTGTACTTGGGTTACCAGCAATGCGTATTCAAGTCCTTCTATTGTATTGGCCTTTCACAATAGCCAAGATGGGTAAGCATTTAAAGATTGAAGCGGGAACTTTTAAACATTTTTTATTTATTGCAGCTCACGTAATATTCTTGATGACTTTAGAGAAGCATACTTTTGGCTTTCGCAAAATACTCCGGATGACGCCAGAGTTATGTCTTGGTGGGACTATGGATATCAAATAGCCGGAATGGCCAATAGAACTACTCTGGTGGATAACAACACGTGGAATAATAGTCATATAGCTTTAGTTGGTAAAGCCATGTCGTCGACTGAAGAGAAATCATATGAAATTATGACCTCCTTGGATGTTGATTATGTGCTTGTAATATTTGGGGGAGTTATTGGTTACTCAGGTGATGATATTAACAAATTTTTGTGGATGGTCAGAATTGCCGAAGGTGAACACCCGAAGGATATTAAAGAAAGTGATTTCTTTACGGATCGTGGAGAATTTCGTGTAGACGCTGAAGGAGCACCGGCGCTTCTAAATTGCCTTATGTATAAATTGAGTTACTATCGTTTCGGAGATTTGAAATTGGATTACAGGTTAGTGCATTGTAAAATTAAATTTGTTAAGCTTTATTTATCAAAACGATTTTATATTACCCAGAGGTCCATCAGGTTATGATAGAACCCGAAACGCTGTCATTGGTAATAAAGACTTTGATTTAACATACTTAGAAGAGGCTTACACAACCGAACACTGGTTAGTTCGCATTTATCGAGTTAAAAAGCCCCATGAATTCAATCGACCATCGATAAAACTTAACGACAGGCAAATCCCACCTTCAAACTTCATTTCTAGAAAGGTAACGAAACAAGATTTCTTATATTGTTTATTTTAAAATGTGCTTAATACCAACTTTTTTTTCAATTACAGAACCCAAAACGCCGAAAGGGTTACATCAAGAATCGACCAATTGTCGTTAAGGGAAGACGAGTACTCAAATGATTTTGAATTTTTGCCTAATAAACTGTCGAAGGGTGGATCAAATATTTGAGCAGATGTTATATTCGTTAATTGTAAATCTGCATTTTGCAGGTTTTGGTTGTGTTGTGTGCAACTCGGATGTAACCAAAATTTCTAATAAAACAAATTTAGATTATAATCACTTTTATGTTTGTTTACTCATCACTTGGAAAAGAGTTTTTACACAACAAATATATTCAAAACAATTTAAATATTCGGTTATTATTTTAATTCATAGCATATGGAACTGGGTATTTACATATAAAAAATTAAGCGAAGCATTTCAATCATCATTTAGTTGCAGCAAATTATTAATGGTAGCATTCTTATTGCCACGGTTTGAATCGAAAACGGACTTAACAACTTCTTTATCAACATTCGGAAAAATATCGCACACCTAGAAATGAAAATATATTGAGCATATAAAATCCGATGAAAATGAAAGCATTATATGCGTTGTTTACCTGGCGTAAATCTTCTTCAGTATATACTTCAGTCGGGACTTCGAGATGAGTGACTGCTTGATTACTTAACTGCGACACCGGTGCTAGGAATATAGGTCGTGCTGGATGACCCATGATTAAGTGCGCAGATGGTGCAATCGGATACGTATACGGATGGACAGAGTAATTGAGAACAATGTCAATAGTGCCCTCCTGTCCTTCGCCTTGTTTTCCAGATAATGCATACCATTCTTCATGCGTTTCGCCCTGCATTACACTTTCTGGAATGGGAATTTCACACCAAGCAATCAGCTCATCCATTTTGAAACTGCATTCATCGTATATTTCTATGTGTATTGATTTAACACCGGCTGCAAGTTGGCTGTGTACAACACGATTCCAACGAGGATTCTTTCCGCCATTTTGACTTGTCTGTGTCTCATAAACATAATGGCCAACACGAATACGAACATATGGATCCATTTTTGTTATACCGTAGTTGCGTGAAAGCTTGGCCTGAGCGCATGTTATGCTCAGTCGTCCAATATGGCTTGATATCTAAAAAGTACGATGAACGAATACATAAGAACTAACCATTAACAGTGATGACAATTTGCAAACCATATATTGTGAGGACAATTGCTGATGAACATTCATCGGATTCGGGAGTTCTGAGACATTGTGGGCATCAGATGGCACATGGACTCGCAGAAAATCGTTGGAGAGTTGACCAACAACAGCCTGAAAAAAAGCATTTATTTGCTTATATATATTCATTTGTAGACAGCTAAAACTGTCTAAAATCATGGGAGGTAACGGGTGTGTTATCATAATTGAATTAAATCAAGTTTTAAGTACCGCCAAGGTTAGTTTCAAGCCAGAACCTTTGTGTACAAAGTATGTGTGAAATTTATTATTTGCATTTGCAATTAGCTTCTCGAATGAGTCACTGACATAGTCGACAGTTTTAATATTTAATACTCCACTTTGCCAATACAATATTGTATTGTAATCGTAGAAAGATTTGCGATGTTTAAATTTTTATATATCGAATGAATTACCTTCCGCCAACGTTCTGATGATGTTTCTTCTGCGCTTGCAATCATTTTTAACTTTAAATCTGTTTCAAAACAAGAAAATTAGCATAACTTCGCCACTTGCTATTTTATTATTTATGCCGATTAAAAAAACAACTTGTACCACACGATGTTACACTAGTGCAAGTGAGAAGCAACAGCAGAAATACGCAGTGCTGTGCAATAACACTGAACTCTGTGTGAAGCAGTCTTAAACAACGTAAAACCGACCTTGACTTTGCTCACGTGAGCATACTCACGAACAAAATCACCCCGAATCTTCATGAGTAAAAACATTTGAGCGCCCTGACAACCATGACGCAAGTTTATTTACGTTTTGTTGGCATGTGAGTGCAAGTCAGAAGAGAAGAGCGCCAGCATGAGTGGTAATGCCGTTCTAGCAGTGCCAGGGTAGTCACAGTTCACAAATCAAATTAACAAAAGTAGAAGATTCTTCTTCTTTTCGTTAAACGTAAATCTGTTAAATCAGGCAATCATTCACATTTTGGCCATTCACAGTGGACAAAATATGCAACAAATATAAAAACTATTGAATCGGTTGAGATAATTGGCTGGGTTAACAAATTAGAGGAATTAAAAATGTATATTTAAATACATTTTTATTTTGTCACTATCACATTTACTAATCTCTTCGATTCCATCCCTTTGGTGAAGCAAATAGGGTTGTGTTATGTACAAAAAACCGTTGAGGTTTATGAATTTATTGCATTTCCTTTTTTAATCTGTTGCATAAGAAATCATTTATCATTATATTTATGTAATGCGAAATTTTTTTTAATAATCTTGTAAAATTTAAAACAACTAATGTTAATATTTAAAAATATTACTTATATTATTTTTTGTATGTACCTCTGATTGGACTTTCCCTTCATCCTTAGGGTGCTCTGCCACAGAGGAACATTGGCTTGATTGATTTTTTGCTTTGCCACCCAGTACAGTAAATATTGAACAGTCGAGCAAATAGGAACAAGCTACGGAAATATATATTAGAAATTAATAGGAGCTTGATTTAAAATTTTTTTTTTTTGGTGCAGATATATAAAATAGGCGATTATAAATACTTAAAAAATTTTTAATAAAAAAAGGGAATTGCATTAAATAATTGCTTTTACTCGCAATAGCAATTTTTGTCTGAATCTGAATCTGTCCGTCTGAATGTCTGTCTGTTTTGTCCGAATACATAAAAATCTTCCACAAAAATTAAAAATCGATATACTGTGGAGGCACGCCCGATGCCGTGTTAAGAAAATGGAAATATGGCAGAAAAATATGTTTTGTATTTTCTTTTATTATAATTTCAGGTTCAGCTAATATACCCCATAAATTGGAACAGCCTACGATGGAAATCACAACAACAATTTAACTGCAATATTTATATAAAAATGCATTGTAATATTAGATAACCACATCAATTTCAGTATGCCACCAATTTGGTGGCTAAGTTGTCCGTATAATAAGAAAAGTATATCATAAGATTTGTTAAATATGTGGTCTGTTCAATCAAGTGTCACTTTTGTTGTAATTAAACAGTGTAACAAACAACCACTGTTGCATTTGGTACATTGTCCGAGTTAACAATTATCAATAAAATCCTACTTCCTACAATGATTGTCTGAACTTAACATCTGCTGGTCCGCAAAAATACAAAGTGGTCCGAGCACAAATATGATAACTCAGAATGTATTCCTCATTATTGTCTGTCTAAAGAATTTCGTCCGAATCAGAAATTGATTGTCTGTGAAATGTACAAAAGCCTAAGCATTAAATGTTGTTCTGTTTAGTCTGTGGTCTGTTTTAGATAACTTAACAAAGAGCCAATTACAAAACTTATAAATTAAAGGCATAGGATTTGTTGTCCGAGCATTTGAAAAAGTTTGTCGTCTGATGATTTAAAAAATATGGAAAAACCGTAATTAACAAGTTTAATAACATTATCTGCAACAGTGGTTTGTATTAAATTCTGTAAAATAAGCTTACCAATGTATCTGACGTCCCTCCGTTTAACAATTTTTGCCAAATGTCTGCCATCCTTGAGTAAAAGGCAAAATGCATACGTCGAAAATCATCGCTGCCGGTCGATTGGAGTGCGAGACTTGCTGTACAAGATATGGTTAAAACTTGTTACAAATGACTTTATTCATTTTGAAATATTTTTTGTACAATTCCTATAGCTTCAAAAGTACTACATACTACATTTAAACTACTTAATAAATGATTTCAACGGTATAAATATTATTTATTTTCTTTTCTTTGTATGATAACCATATCTTATAGCGCCTAAACTTAAATTATTTTATATTCATATTTATTATTTGTGAATAGCTCAGAATATTATTATGTTGTATCTTCTAAAATTTACGGGTAAGTTAAAGCATTCACGGCTCTAAGATGTAAAAGACCTTTGGAACAGCACTGGAGAAAACGTTATGCTAATATAGCATTGATATGGCATCGGTGGAGGATTTCATAAGCTGTAATGCAAACAGAATTGATGGTCGAAAACTGCAGGTAGAAAGACGAGTACCTATGGTGCGCCAACCGGTTTTCTTGAACTGCTTACTGTACATTACTATTGCAGCAGCGCATCGCAGTAAATTACAATAAAGTGAAAATGGTTTTGACAACAATTCAACCAAAATACGCTATGCTGAGGTTATTCGACACTTGATACGAAGCGACCCAAAACATGATCCTTTGTGAAAGCTTATTGTGGTAAATAACACCCATATTGATCGAAGTTGGAAGGAGTGTTTTGCTTATTACAATTACATTAAATGATACTAAGAAAAACATTTCCAATAGCAAATAAGTACTGCTGAAGATGTTCTGAATTACTTAGTACACAATCAATTTGTTTACAAATTTGCGTCTGATGTTCTTATCTTCACAGGATTTTTAAATGGGGTTAACACGAGTTATGCTTTAGGCCATGTAGTTTACGTTGATCCTGTCGTTCTGTATGTCTTGTTTTCTGGATTCTATGAATTCATATTTCGTTCGTACATAAAATTCACATGTCCGCATAAATTTAATGAGAAATTGGGGGTGAGGGGTCGTTTAGCATACCGAAAGTAAACTTTTTAAGTCAATCAATTGAATACATTGTATAAAAGAGATATAAATTTTGGGTACATTTCGTAAAATCAATGGAGCACATTTTGTATAAATATAAAAGAGATTTATCGTTTTGTAGCTGACCGTTTAAAAAATCTAATTACAGCACAATCGCATTCAGAAGAAACTTTGCGGGATTTAAGACAATTTCATAATCTTTCAAAAGATGCAGAACGAAACAGTAGAACAGAATTGCGATCCGATTCGCAAATGGATTCGAATATGGAATTATGCCAAAATTCTAATACCGAAAGTTTTTCTCAAATTTCAATGTCTCACTTTCGCCAGAATAGAAATAGGTGTTCGCCATCCTGTAATCCTGCTTCGGATTCAATGGCTTCAATCTTACCGCAAACGCATAACCTGCCACTCAATACAATTCCACACGAACACCATGGTTCCGTCGGTGGCAACAATCTATACGGATTTCTCGATGTGATATCAGGCCCAGGGGGATTACTTTTTCCAGGATCCGAAAATATTGTGGCGCCAAAACATACTGACAACTACAATGACGATTTCAAAATGCTTCACGAGGAATTCTCAGCAAGGAAATATTTTCATCCGTTGTACGCGCATGGCATATGCCGATGGCCCGGTTGCGAACAAGATTTAGATGATATAGCTCTATTTGTTAAGTAAGTTAGCCCCCTGTTTGTATGTACGCTTTACAGATATTCAATCAAGGGTTAAATCTGTTAATCCGTTAACTTGGTTAGTTTGCTGCTTTTTATGTTTAACAGCAAAAATTACAAATGATTTTTAATTTTAATATTTACACAAACATAAGGCACCTAAATACTGAGCATGGCTTGGATGACCGCTCCACGGCGCAAGCTCGTGTGCAAATGCAAGTGGTTTCACAACTAGAGACACATCTGCAAAAAGAAAGAGATCGTCTACAAGCCATGATGCACCATCTTTACTTAACTAAGCAGCTACTGGCGCCAACTAAAACGGAATGCAAGGTGAAAATATTTAAAAAAATATATACAAAAAAAATTTGTGAAGCAACTTGAACCGCTTTGCTACTGTTTTCTGTGACATCAACTTAGGATTTCCTGGATATGCAGCAAGATAATGGCTGCGGGCCTGGTGCTAGTAGTTCCCATTTGGGATCGATTCCGGTTTCTATGCCTTCGCCTCTTATGGGTTCAGCAAACATATCAGCATTAAAAAAACGGATGAATGAAAAAAACACACTCTCTATTGCCGGAGGTAAGTGAATGACATTGTATATTCATACATACATGTATACTTAACTTAAAGGACCCTTAAAAACCACTGCAATTTATCCATACTTCGCTTATAATGTGTGTCTCTTTTAGCAGATTTAATCATCGGTGTTAGGCGTCACCATCTATGCGCAATATATTTCATTTACTTACACTCATATAACCATTCCATTTATTTTAGGTCTGCCATATATGTTGGAAAGGGCGGGTTTGGATGTTCAGCAAGGTGTGTACGAAAATTATGTATGTATGTATGTACTTCAGTAAACTTATGTACAATATATAAACTACTTATTTAAAAAAACTCATTAATTCAAACTCTTCAAATTATTATTTTATTTTACAGAAATTCAAAGAAATAGAGAATTTTACAAAAACGCCGATGTGCGCCCACCATTCACATATGCATCTTTAATAAGACAAGTAAGTACTGAATGCATTTTTCACTTTGTTTATAATATTTAGGTCAGTCTGAAATATGTTGAAATAATAAATGCATCTACCCCATGATGTTATTAGTCTATTATAGAATCCCCGGACAAACAGCTAACTTTAAATGAAATCTATAACTGGTTCCAGAACACATTTTGCTACTTTCGTCGAAATGCTGCGACTTGGAAGGTATGACGAGTCTCTTATAATGTATAGTATGAGGACTTTGTACTTCAGAGCATGAATTAATTTTTTAAATTTTTGTTGATTTTTTTTTTAATACTATGTATCGTAAATATTGCAATGGAACATTAATTTTATTTATATTGGTTTTTTTTTTTTAATTTCATCTGCTTGTTGAGTTTGCACCTTTGTTTATCACACACAACATAATTATACAAACATTTTAGATTTTTTTTTTTAAACGAAACAAGAAAAAATAATATAAGGTAACCTTACGTCTTTGACTGTCTTTCGGATCGTTTGTCTGTTGCTAATCCAACAATGTTTTGGTATTTTGTAATAAAATTCAAGATTATACTTTGAGCCAATTTAGCGTATTAAAAATACAATTGCTTAAATAAATTATGATTGCTTCTATGAAAGATAAGAAGATTCATATGTTTTTAAAGTTTAAAATACCTTCACTCGGGTATGCCAAGTACTTATGTATGTATACCTATTTACCATATAACTCACAAAAAGGAAAGAATTTAACCAGTTGTTAATTACAGGCGACAGTTGAAACTAAACTGGTATAGGGAGTAACATTTTCATAAATGGTTTAGTATAGCAGCAGATAGTTTTGTATATTTATGTCTAGCTGCATGTAAAATGTTGTTTGTGCTTTTTATTTTTGATTAACATTAATGTTGATATTGTCTAGAATGCCGTGCGACACAATTTGTCTTTGCATAAATGTTTTATGCGAGTTGAAAATGTTAAAGGCGCCGTCTGGACAGTTGATGAAATTGAGTTTTACAAACGCCGTCCCCAACGGACCACTGCAGCTCCTGCGGGTGTCTTGTCAGCAACCAGCGGCATCAATAATTCAAACGATGCTAGAACATTTATAGGTTTAAATTTTGGGTATGTGTGGGCACCACCAAAAAAAAAAAAAAAAAAAAAAAGAATGAAACAAATCAACTTTTTTCTCTTCTTATTCGACTATACTAATTTTATTCCGTTTAATTACTAACTTTCTATTAAATTGTTTCTAAACGCAAGTTTTATTCCGCTTAAAATGGTTGAAACTATCTTACTTATCTAAAAATTAAGTTGTTATTTTATTTATTTAAATTGCACATTTTCAAATATTGCAAATTCATCGATGATAATTTAACCCCGGGCATAAAACCAAAATTCTATGAAGGGTGTTTCTTGCCAATATATTTATCTCACTGCGATTAAGCCACAAATATTTTATTAAACTGTATTGGTTTAAAAATACATTAAATGTTTTCTTTCTGAATTTTTTAACAATGATTGGCTGGCTTGGGGGAAAAATAGAATAAAGTTTTTTTTTTTTGTTTTTTTTAAGATAACTTCATTCTGAAGCCTTCATCTGTGAGAGTATAGAACTACCTACATTTGAATATTATTTTTAATTTAATAATTTAGAGCACTTTTTTTTAAGCTTCATTTATGTATATATGTACATATGTATGTTAGTAACAAAAAATATTTTATAGCAATTGTCTTGCACAGCATCTCGTTTAAATACAACATAAAATATACATGTGTCCTCTACATATATATAATGTAAATATTAGCTTACATTACTTTTATTCCTTTTGCTACAAAATATAATGCACGCTACAAGTTTTTGGAATTTTTATTCAACAAATTAATACTTTTATTCCGATTTCCTAATCTAATTTTATTCCGTTTCTAAATAAATATATACTTTATTGTATATGTATATTCGTCAACGTCTCTGCTTATTATTGGAAATATACATATGCATATATGAAAAAATCGTACTAAATTTAATTTACTTGCACCCGATGTCAGAACGCAATACGTACGAATCTTTCTTTACACAAATGCTTTGTGCGATACGAAGATGACTTTGGCTCCTTTTGGATGGTTGATGACAGCGAATTCATTAAAAGACGTCATTTGTCACGCGGCCGTCCGCGCAAATATGAGCCGTCTTCATCGCCAAATTCAGCACCGTCTGGTAGTGCCAGCGCCACAAATCAAAAAAACCATAATCAAAATTCATGCGACAATTGCCCACAGCACTGTGCGAATGGTAATGGTGACGCTGGCACCTGCGGTACTTCACGCAAAAGTAAACCTAATGATGCTGGCGATGTTGACAGCTTTAATATCTGCATTGGTAGCCAAAAGAATCGAAGTAGTAAGGATTCAAACAAATCGGGTCAGCAGTATGCAGCTAGTGAATTATTGAGTACGAGTCAAAAAATCGCAGGTGATATGCATGTAATACGCAGTGACGCAGACGAATATATTGACAATAATATTAACAAAGCAGCAATTGTTGGCATCAACAATGGTGGATACAATCCGTGCAACTTCGACTCTCAGTAAGCAAAAACCACATGAGCTCATGTGACGGAAATTTAAAATAAATAAAAAATTATAAATTTTTTTTTAAATTATTGCAAGTAATTCTTGAACGAACACTGCAACATACTAAATATTTCAAAATCGATAAAAAAGATTATATATATACATACATATATATAAAATTAAGATAAATTCACCAAACACAAAAAAATTAATCAATGCTTTAAGAAAGCTATGTGCTTACGAGAAATATAATTTTATTCATTCTTAAATTCTAAATTTATTCCAACTCCCTAAAACGTAATGTTTTATAAATAGAATATAATGCCTCCTATCACATAAGTAGTTATTGCATTTATAATGACTACTCTAAACTTTGTTGATATATTTAATCCAAATTATATCTTATACATTTTGTTTGAAGTTTATTTTCTTTTTTGGAACATATTTAAAAAATATTTCAACAAAGTATAGAGTAAGCTCTTAGCGCTTATTTTTTGAAATTTAATATCTTAAGTTTTCTTCAATTATTAAAGAAATATTGGTCCGCTCAGCTCAATGGCGAATCCTTCGGCGCTCAGTGGTCAGTTCTCACCTGGCATGCAAGTACGTCTCAGCTATTGCATAACATCAGTTTAGTTATTAAAATTTATAATTTCAGTCAATTTGGAGTAGCGGATCAATGCTATTTGACGAAACCACCTCTTTAGCACTTCATTCACAATTTTTTCACAATAACAGGTACAACGGTAATATTTATAAATAAATATATGTATATCAATTATCTGTAAGATTCAGAATGCGTTACAGTTTCTGTTGAAGAGCCGTGTTCGTATAACCTCTTTTTGAAATAATTATCTTTTCAGGAAAACAATATCGCCACAGTCTTACAAGCATCTAAATTCATATTATCACCAAAACCAGCGCGAGAGAAGCAATCGTTTGTCGGCCGAAGATATCATCCCAAAAAAAGAAATTCTGGTCAAATTTAAGCAAAGTTCCTCGCAGCAAGGCTCAAGTGACAGTGAGGACATGGATGTCAATTCTCTTGTCGAAGCCGAAGAGAATAAGTTTAATTCGTATAGCAACTGTGAAAAGACTCATTTAGATTATGATACTGAGCATAACCATAACCGGTCTAGGGTTTTAGATTCCAATAGTGAATATGAGTAAAGTAAGCAGAATCCGTAGTTGTAATAATAATACAATAATTATGATTAAGTCTACAAAATATATGTAATTGCTTATTTGACTACAATGCTATTAAATATTCTAAGCATTAAAATGTAATTTAAATGTCATACATAATGACACAGAACTTTGGTTTTATTTATGGAAATAATCATTCAAGTTTATTGCTTTAGAGTTACCAATTGACCATGCTGTGGCCCGCATTACTTTTTTTGTTTTTTTAATTAAAGCTTGGGTGACATGTAAGTATTTGACCAGTTTTATATTTATTAAGTTTTTTATATTATCTCAAGGAGTCGTTTAAAAATTCAGTATTTACTTTCAGCTTAAATAATAAATAAGACATGGATAAGTTATATGTGAAAATATGCATACTACTTTAGAGAGTTTAAATCTTTTTCGCATGTTCTATATGCCACACCAATTCCAAATCCAGTTCCAATTAAAAGTGGCCACGCGCGTCTTTTGAAGAACAGTAGTGATGCAGCCGTGCCAAGAATCAGTCCACCGCCTGAAAAGCAGAACATCATTATAATTTGTCATTTGTAGGAAGTAAACATTATTTTTTAAGAAATATTTTCATATTACAGCATTTGCAACATCATAAATGGAAAATAACACTATTTACTGGTTATTATTTATAGTCAGTCAAACTCATTATGTAATTTAACTTACTTCCTTTAACAATGGTGTCGGTGATGCATCTATCCAACTTTTTGCCAAATTCATCTTCAGCAAAGTTAACTGATTTGTTTGCACTGGCCATAATATTGCTTTTCCGAATTTGCTATTTAGTTACTTTTACCGATATTAAATTTTGCTAATATAGCAAGTGTTTTGATCACGCTCTTGCAGCACACAAGTAAAAAAACGCGATGCAGCAATCTGCAAGAGTGAGTAAGAGAGCATAATGAAGAATGAGACGATGTTACGATTGTCGTAATTTTATCAGCGATACAACCTCTCTCTTGGTGGTACGAAAAGTAATTTAGTTTGCATAAGGATTTCCAAAAACAAATAGTGCATATAGTTAGTAGAAAACTGCAGTTAATAAGTTAAGTATTTAACACTCTAGGATTACCATGATGCTCTTTACTATTAGAACCGATTTGCATAGAGACAATTACTTAAGTTGAAACTAACATTGAAGATTTCACTAATCAGTCGAACTTGCTGTATTATCCATCAAAACCAGTATAAAAATAAGCCAATTAAGGCTTAAAAAAAATATTTTTTGTATAAGTTTTAAATGAAAACTGCATACAACAATCAATCAACAATCGACAATCAACCTTGTATGTTGCAGCCCTCAGCGTGGTTTTAATCAGAAGTCAGCGTCGCTTTGTTGTTTTCAAATTAACCGTAGCACGACGCCTTTAAAACGTAGAAATATCGGCCTAAATCACTTACGCGTCCCCTTGAAATTCCATTAGTACTCTGTATGCGAGCTGCGTCTTCAAGCCGGGCAAAAGTTTGTTAGGCGGGAGGACGCGTAAATTAACTAATAGGCGACTGGTCTTAGTTGGTGAAAGTGATAATTGAAATACGCAGAAATAAATAAGCACATAAAGAAAACTATTCTCAAAGTGGTTTATCGAAAAGCAGTAAATTGTGGATCTTTCATCTACAGTTAAAGTCGACGGCTTCTTTTTTTTTAGGCATAGAAGCCAAGTCAAACAGCTAGAATCGCATATGTGCATAACTAAACATACATCAGGAGCTAGAAAATGACCCTTAATGGTGGTAAATTAATACAACTCGACGCTGATGGCGTACGCGGCGAAGAGTTTGAAGCAAAGGGTCGCTATTTTGCTGTTGGCTATTACATGTCCTGCGATGTGGTACTTAAAGGTGAAGATAAGCGCATCAAAGGCGTGCATTGTGAGATAAAATGCGACGCATTTGGAAGGGTAAGCTGTACGCGTAAATTGTGTATATTGAATTGTAACTTATTCGATAATGATTAGGTTACTATACACAACCTTTCTGGTGAGCATCCTATATTGGTAAATGGGCATGTCGTCAGCACTAAAAGACCGCTACTTAGTGGCACGAAATTAAAAATACTGGATAGGGACTATATTTGGGAATTACCCAAGACAACAAGCAGTGATTGTGATCAACTGGTTAATACATCTGAACCATTGACGCCGACGATTCAGGTGGACATTCCACAACATCTTGCATATTCATGTCCAGATGTTAAGGTATAAACATTGTTATTGTTCTCATAAAAAAGGTACAGTTATTTCTTATTTTTTTTTATTTTTCATACACATAGAACAAAGTGCGCTTGGAGAATAGATTGACATTCCACAAGTAAGTTTGACAGAATTCTAATGATGATTGAAAGTGTAATATAAATGTGTAATACTTATCTCTTTTAGTTTTGCCTATAGCATTCACTCGAATGAAGAAGGCAATACATCAAGTGAATCAAATGAAGATCCAAGTGACGACGTGTCGACCACAGACAATAGCACTGGAATCATGTCACAACAGAATTCACCTGATAGAGAACAACGACGCAGCAAGACTCCTGAAATAAAAGTCACAATTAGTACTACCATAGATACACCAAAAGTAAATTTGCTTGATGCCACAAAAAATAAGGAAAATTCAAGCTCACTGAAAAAGCAGAATTTGCTTTCATTTTGTAAGCAATCAGATATTGCCATTACCTCGTATTCTCCACGCACAGCTGGAATTTGTGTAGAGAGATCTTTTACGAAACTGATTAAACCAAGTATCAATAAGTCGACTATTCAAACGCCGAAAAGTGTTTATAGTACACCAAAAAGTGCGGTTGGAGGGGTACTTGTCGAGCTAAATGATGATAGCATCAGTCGAGATTTCATTGATTTTTCTACTCCCAGCACATCCAGAAAGATGACTGCGACAAATAACTCGATGCATTTGGTTGATCTAACAACGCCGAGCAGATTACGTCCAATTTTGAAGGGCGAAATCGTGAATTCGTCAATGAAAAATTTAACGCCACACACGCCTCTATCAGAAAGCGGTGTTAGCAGTCTTTTACAAAAGTCATCTGGAAGTGTTATTAGCGTAGATTCCTCATCACCAAGTGTTATTGAAGTGGGTAGTTCAGCAACGATCAATTCACCTCCATCGTCATCACGCAATCTACATAACAAGACACCAGCAAAATTCGTAGGTGCGACACCTAGACGTACACCACAATCGCTTAGGAAACGTGCAGTGTTAACGAGCGCTAAAAAACATGTCATGAGTCGTCTGAAAATTGCGTCGCCGCAGACCCCACAAAATGCTGCTGCTCGTGAGTCGTTGATTGCAAGTAGACGGCAAAGTTTGACAACACCGACGAGTAAAGCTAAGGTATTAACCGACTCTGGACGTAAAGATGACCAAATGGCTAGACGTTTAATGTTGTCAGCCAGCTGTGTTAGTCGCAGGCTGCCTACGTCCACACCAGTTCGGGCTGTTGCCACAATGCGCACACCTGAATCATTGACTGCAGCTAGTCCAAAATCGAATTCGTCGCGCGTGGTGTCGCGCGTTTCTTTAGCCTTACCCAAAAGGCTTTCGCCTACTTCGGTCAGCAGCAAATTGGTGGCCAAGGCACGTAAGTCGCTCTGTTCGCCCCAATTGCCACCCTCGAGCATAAGAGCGCGTGCACTAAGTTATGCAGCGACTAACACTCCATCATCAAGCACGCCTAAGCGGAACAACGCACATGCTGACGAATTCGCAAGCAAATCGTCAACACCATTTACAAAAAGCCTTGATAAAAAAGAAGTCACGATATCTATCACGCCAGCAATAACTGAAAAAGAATCTGCGCCTGGGGAGCTAAGTTCGCACCTAATTGAAAATTCGGACAATGATGATATTGGAGTAACATCACAAAAGCACACTAGCAAAAATCAACCAATCTCATCTACACCAACAAAACAAGTCGAAACGAATTGCGAAAGCTCGCGAATTGATTGCGAGCTAACTGAGAAACATGTTGGCAACCCGAAATTAACCGAAAATGATGCAGAACAGGATGATGAGCTTAGTCGTACATTTCTTATTGAAGATTCTGATAATGATGATGATCCCAAAACATCACAAAAGCAAATAAGTCTGAATGTGACATTCTCACCAGAACCAACTAAGCGTGCTGAAAATACTTCCAAAGAACAAGTTGGCGTTACAGAAGAGGATTCCGATGGGGCGACCGAGTTGTTGCTGAGCAAAATTGATCAGGTGCTGAATAAATCTCATGAGCTTGTTCAGTCCAAAAACGATATCGATGAAATACCTGATGATCAAAATCTTGAACAATCGACCGAGATTGATCTGATAACAACTGGTGATTGCTGTGTTGAATCGAAAGATGCGGAATGCATTGCACCCGAAAGACCCAGTACTGGGAATGATTCAGAAATATTGAAAGCGAACACTGAAGAGAATAGGGAGCAATTAAATAACGTGGAATCGACAACGATGGTTGACGTGGATCAAAAATATGTCGATACAACTAAGTTTAGGCATGATGAAAAAACACATGAGTCTCGAGTTTCAACTGATGTCGACACATGCATAGCCGCAACAAGCACAACGGAGGAAAGGCCTGAAGTAACGTGTGTTGTAGACAAATCAGAAGTAACCGATGAACTAGGAATTTCCACAAATGAAGCACAAGAATCCATGACAACGGACGAGAAAGGTACTAATAGAGAAGTTGTAAGTGTCGATGTAGAACAATCGAAAGAGACATATCACAATGATGGTGAGGTGCAACCAGCACAAGAAGTAGAGTCATCAATACAAGTGGATAATAACGATGAAGAAAATGTTACAGAAATTGGTGAACTCTTAGAGACCGAAAGTGATTCTCGAACCACTGATGTGCCTACTACGAGTACTGGAATTCATTGCGGCTTAAATTTGGAACAAACTAGTATTGAAATTGATAAAGTTTATCATGTAGAAAATCCTAAACCAAAAATGATTGCCGAAAACCATATTATAAGTGAAACGAATGAAACAAAAGTTTCTTTAGCTGAACAAGAGATTGCATCAGATTCTTTGCCTACAGAAGAGATTGGGATAGAATCGTTTGAAGCCGCAAAAACATCAGAGCCGATTGATGATGTTAAAGATGTTTCAGATGTTAAGGAATTGCCTGCTGAGATGGCTATAACTAAGGAGACAGACAACATATCAAAATTACTTGAATGCAGCACCGGACTTGCGACGCTTTCGCCAGCGAAAGAAGTTTCAACCGAAGCAACAAAATCGTCGAAACACGAAACAGTAACAAACGAGGAAATCGATGGGCAATGCATCGAAACATCTTCTTCTGTTGATAATGAGCTAAAACAGCATATGGAAAGGAGTACCGTGATAGAGCAGCAACCAAATACACCTCGTCGCAGCTTACGACGTGCTTCTTTAACAATCACAAACACATTACAGCCAAAAATCAGCGAAAAGCCGAGTTCAAGCACGCCAAGACGGAGTTTACGACGTGCTTCCTTGTCAGAAGACAACATTCAGTTAGCTGCTACGCCGAAAAGAACCGTTAAACGACGTGCTTCGTGTTCTACATTCGATGCGAAACATAACACTTCCCATGCCAAAAGGCGGCAATCAAACGACGCGTGTCCACCGGCTTTAACATCTACGCCAAAAAATACCAAGACTCCAAGAAAGGTTTTACTTATGGATGAAACTATTGGTGATATGGCCGTCATTGTTGAAGAAAATGACTCCGAAGGTGAGTTTTTAGAACGTTAAGATTTAAGATGCCATGACTATTATTATTATCTTTTTTTTTTAGAATCACCTGCAGTTACAAATGAAATTATTATAACACAATCCAGTGGTTAGTATGAAATTGTATACAGTTAATAAGTAATCTAAAGGCTGTCTTTGTTTAGTCGAAATACCAATATCTGCTGAAATAATAGAGGAAAGTGTTTGTGGGGAGATCGTCGACACAATATGCAACACAGAATCATCACAATCTGGTAAGTGGCAGCTTAGAAAGTTAAAAATTAGAATGTAATTTGAAATTTTGTTTTCAGCTGGTTTGCTTCCTTCTCCTCTCATTAAGGAGCAACAGGTTGGAGATGAAAGTTTTTGTGAAGTCGTAGGATTCGAGGCCGGTAAGAAAAACCTATTCTATTATTGAATGAGGAAAATTATTAAATTCTGCATTGTTTTTACAGCATCGCTGGATAGTCCTGCCTTAAAATCAAAGGAAACACAATTAGATGCTTCATCGTCCAACTTAGATATCTGTCACAGACAAGTTGTCACAGAAATATGTGTTCCGGCTGAAGAAGATTACGGTGTTGAAGTTTCACCACCATTTTCAGCATCTGCCGACACAGGTAATGCTTTGCCTGTTACACCGAATGCTAGTGAAGCAAAAGACGAAATTTTAGTGGAAAGCGATCAGATTGAATTCCAGGGTATGCGCGAACTCTTAAAGACGCCAAAAAGTTGCAGTACACCGCGTCTCAAAGGTGTGCGAGAATTGTTGAAAACACCAAAAGTATGTGCCTCACCTATTTTGGGTGGACTGAAAGAAATGGTGAGCACCCCGCAAGCAACAAAAGTTGCAAGTACTTTCAGTGTCACAGTAGACGAACCGTTAACTGAAAGAACCAGTAACCAAACCGAAGATGAGGGTTTGGATAAATTTTTCAAAACTCCGCGTGCTAAGAACGTAATGATTCCAAACGATCCAGCAAGCGCTGTATTTGAAAAAAGTGATGAGTCTGATTCCCTGCGACATGGACATGTGACAGAATACGATTTACATTCAACAAACACTTCCACGCACTTGGGCAAGCTCTTTGAAACTCCGGTTGTATCGCGTTTTGCATCGCGTTTGCAAATTGCCGACGAGGATGATGATGCTGTGGAAAACAAAGAGTTGTCTTTGCCAAAATCCATATCCTCTACTACTGCGGTTTGTGAAACACCGAATCGTAATTTATCAGCAGAAGAAGCCTTTGATGATTTGGTTGGTTTACCAACAACATTTCAAACTCCTGTTGAAAAAGTTTACCAGCGAAAATCGTTGTCTGCCACAGTTCAGGCGTCACCGTTTTCATCTAGTGATATTATAAGCGATTTGCCTAAAACAGACATACAAGAATGGGTTGACTCTTTACAAGATACGTCAACTGAAGATGTTACAGAAAACGAAGTTACTATGGAGTCGGTAAGCTTGCAAGAGGAAGATCCTCTCCTACTATCGAAAACGACAATAACAGAAATAAAAGACAAAACAGTTGAGGAAGTGGCACCTAAATCAAGCATGAAACTGTTTATACTTTCTAACGAAGATACCAACGTGACAAACGCTTCGGAAAAATTGATGAATGTTAGCACAGTCTCTTCCTTGCGTGATCCTCTTACGAGCACTGCCTACAAAAACAGCCATGAGGAAATCGAAAAAATGGATGAGTGCAAACCATCAACGTCCAATGAAGCTGATATAAGTGGCATACAATTGCTGGATGAAACAACTGAATCAGTAATGGAACCGTTGATGGTCAGTTGTACTGATTCTTTGAATGCTACACTGGAAGAGACAACTCCTGCCTATATGCTAAAAGCTAAGGTCGCCAGTCAAACAGATGACCAATTGTTGGACGACGAAAATGCCAGTAAAAATGATTTGGAGGAACCCTTAGTTGTGAGTGATGACGATTTTGATATGATTGCTGGCGATGGGGACAACATAATCGAAGGCATACCAAATATTACTAGTACTGATTCATTAGAGTTGACAGGTTCAAGTAGCAAGCAGGTCAATATTGATGCAAATGATAAAAGCGATGAATCGACGTTGATTGCAGCAATTAGCATAGATATAACCGAAGATTCTTCCTCAGCTCCAGAGCAGTCAAAAAAAGTCATCGAAACAAACCAGCAAGAAAATATCACTAATGATGGCAATGCCTCAGCTGCTGCGAAGGAGTCTGTTGAACTGCTGGAAGATGCCGAAACTTTAAACCAAAACACAAGCACGCAGTTGTCAACAACGGACGACGCTACAACTGATAAGCTTTCCATGCCCAACAAGCCGATTTCCAGTGAAACCGAACTTATCACTGAGGATATTATTGATCAGCACACATCGAAGGATCTTGAAGTTAAAACCGATAAAGACGAACAAGCAATTAACAAAGTACCAGAAATCGATGCATCATGTGTCGATGAACCAGTTGGTTTAAATTCGAATGTGCTCGTCAGAGAAAGCTCTGATGATCAGCCTGCTACTGAAAACCTAAATGAATTAACATCACCAAATTCAAATTCTGAATCGATGGTTATAGTACACCAATCCTTAGAAGATAAAACTTGTGATGAACATAATGATTCAAAAAATACCGAAACCGTGGTAATCGCTGATGCTGATGAAATCGTTTCCGATTCAATTGAAGCAAAGACTTCAGCATGTACTGATTTGAATGAGTATATTCTATCTGATGATGATCAAGTTGAAGAAAAAGCTGTAACATCCATTGTCATCGAAGATTCAGAAATCACAAACAAAGCGGATAGAAGTACCATTGAGCAGAAAACGAGCAACACTTCACCTTTAAATGAAGAAGTTGCGTCTAAAATCGAGTGCAGCGAAAGGGAAACTGATGAACAAGAAGCGACAGCACAGTCAGATAATAAACAATTAAATGAAGATCATGCCAATAGAGATGTAATTGAAGTTGATGGAACTGAGGAGAATTATACCAATATTCTAGAAGTCACTGAACGTTTTTCTGACATCGAAGCCACTGAAACCATTATTAATTTCGAAAACATATTACAGAGTACTGTTTCTAACATCGAAGCCGGTAAAACTGAGAATTCTGATATTGAAGAAGTGGATCGTCTTTCACTTGCTGATAATGAAGAAAATGCTGAAGAAAGCTCGAGTAATGCAATAAATAAAACGTCAAGTGAAACCATTGACGAATCGAAAAATGTTTTGCATAGCATGGAAACAAATCCAGTTGAACTTGAGTTAGATGAAAACGAAACAGAAAAAACTGGGTGTCAACCCAGCACAAATCTGCAAGGGGTAGAACCAAATGAGAACCTAATTGAAACGATTTGTCTAGACGACAGCAGTAGTGACACATCAACATCATCTAAACATGGTCCGCTTTGTACGACAGACTTAAGGACTTCGATTATCAATGAATCAACTGCAGTTGTTAACAATACTAGTAGTGAAGAACTAACAACAAATTCTGGAACAGCAGTTGAAATAAATATTCAAGCACAGATCCCAGATACTGTGGCGAAAGAAACACTTAAATATGTCACAGAACATACTGAAATTGCAGCATCTAAAATGGAAACAATAGAAACAGCAATTGAACCCACAGCAGCAACTGCGGAATTTGAAAAACAAACAGATGTGGAACTTGAAATGCAGGCAACAGCAGAAGTTGCTGTAGAAGAAAAGATTGAATTGTTGAAGGTTCAAGAATGCTTATTGGAAAACGCAAGTGAACAATCTCAAGGTAGCGATGAACAAGCTTTGATAGAAACTACATCCGAATTACAGAAAAATAAAGCAGAGGACAAATCCAATGCTGAATCAGCGACAATCGAGATTGATTTAGACGATAACGATAGCAATATCGATATACCAAATAAAGAACCGGAAACTAAACTTGAAGATGAAGAAACACAAGTTATTTTAACTGTAAAGAAAGGAACTGAGGAACCATCAGATGAAGAGGAACATTTTAACAACAGCTCTAATCAAACTAATTTTAATGCATCAAAAGCTGACATTTTTAAGAAAACGTATACCTATGTGGTCGAAAAACCAGTAAGCAAACCTACACTTGATGAAATAGAAGTTATATCGTCTTCATCTGAAACTTCTGAAAAAGTTGGGTTAATGGATATAAATATTGAAGTGGCTGAGCCCGAAAAGATTGCTGATGTGCAGCAAAATAATGAAACCATCAAAGATGAGGAACCAATATTTCCCAAACTCAAAATAACTGAGCAACAATCGAATTTAACACCAAGCAGAAGGAGGCGTAAGCCGTCTATAGAAGTAGATGTTCAGGAGCCATTAGCCACTTTGCCAGAAAGACCCCGCAGACGTGGGCGTCTTCCATCAGTTCAAGTGGATGAAGCAGAAGAAGTGATTAAGGAAACGCCAGCCAAGTCACAACAAGAAAAAAGGCCTCGTCGAAGAGGTCGTACTCCAAGTGAAGAAACTATGATTAGTAAAAATGTAATTGGAGGTGATGAACCAGAACAAAAAAAGACAATGCGCAAAGGTCGTCTAGCTTCCGTTTCTCAAGAACCGCTTCCTAAGGTGCATGAAGAAGAATTGCAAGCTAGTTCAACTTCAGCTAGCGATCCCATTTCGAGTGATAATAAGCAGATAACACAAGAACTTCCAGTTACCAATAATCCGGACCTGGATGAAATAAAGATTTTGGTTCCGACAGTGTCTCCGATTGTGTCGAATATTGATGCACAGGAGAAGTCGCAAGCGATTCTAGCTATATCTGAGACACAAGAACCAAAGTCTGAAGTAAACACAAAGCCGATTATCGAAGAAAAAATACAAACGGTTTCGATTTCACTTACTGACAATCCAAAGACAATATTGCAAGAAAACTTACAAGCTCCTTTAGTTTCGGAAAAACATAAAGAGGAACTGCAAGCGTCAGAAGTGATGGAAAAACAAGCGAGAATTGAAAAAAATGATCATGCTACATCAAGTAAATCCTCTAATTCCATAAGGTCTGCCTTAAGAGGTCGGAAACCGTCTCGAACAGTCGAAGAAAAAGATGAAAAACAACAGAAAAAGTCTGCAGAAAGATCGGCAGAAATTCCAGTTAAAGTAAAATCAACTCGAAGAGCTCGCAAGCCATCAAGTTCAACACAACTATCATCAGAAATTTCTAAAAGATTAGATCATGAAGTGCTTGCCGAGGGAAAAGAAGAAACAAATATTGAAATATTGCATGAGAAATCAGCAGTAACTGGTCCAAATTCTTCGGCAACTGTTAAGTCCGTCGAAGCAGTGGAACCAGAAACGCTTTTGGAATCTGCAGCTATCAATATGAGCACAGTGGCAGCTGCACCGTCAATAGAACATGAAGAGAAACCAGCGCAAAAGAGCTTAATAAGTTCTAAAGCAGCAGAAGGCAGCACGATAACTCAGCATCCTACAAATATTATGGAGGAAGCGATGGTTCCTCGAACGACTGAAGAAGTTTGCAAGCATTCGCCAAGTAAGGAACCTGTAACAAATGCTATACAATCATCTGTAACTGACTGTCAGTCTGTCGATGCAACAAATATTAATTTGAGCACTGAGCAAGAGATTAAATCAAAAGATGTACAAGAATCCCAGCCCCATAAAAAACCAACTACTAGAAGAGGACGTAAAGGGTCAGCTCTCGATGATAAGGAACAGGTATCTAATGTGGAATCAGTTGTCGAAACTCAACATAGAAGACCTACGCGTCGAGGACGACCACCAGCATCTGTGGCTGTACTAGTGGCCAATGAAGATGAAAAACCGAAGTCAGTACGTAAAGGTCGCAGAAAAGAGTCCAGTCCAGCGCAGGTGATCCAGCGAAAAGAGTTAGAGAAAGAGAGTGTACAAAAAATATCCACAGACGAGTCTTCAGATGTACATATTTCGCCACCAACAATAAAGCTAGTGGATTTACCAAAAGTTGAGCTGGAAGGATCATCAACCCCGGGTGCATCGCCTTGTCGGACTGAGGAGCTTATTTCGCCGAAACGTGAATCGCGCAATATTCCGAAACTCAACTATGATGAAACATCAAATGATGGGGTCCACTTGACCAAATCGGCAAGTGGTAATCGTGTCCGTCGCGTCGGTCGCAAGGTAGCAGCGTCATCAGTTGAAACCAAAGATGTAGCACAAAATCAATCGCAATTAGTAGTGGAAGTAAAAACCGCCGAGCCTGTAAAATCTGCATCACCATCACCACAGGTTGATCAACCGGAAACAACAAACGAAGACGAAATGGTGTCACCAAAGCGGGAGGGTCGGAATTTACCCAGACGAAATTATGATGAAACTTCTGACGATGAAAAGGCAGCTGTTTCGGGTCGCTTACGACGCGCCCGTAAACCAACATCGAAGGCTCTGCAGTTGGAAGCTGAGAGGGCGGCTACACCTAAAAGACATAAAGCACAAATCACGGATGAAGTCAATACACCACAGCAGTCAACCTCAAGTCGGGGAGTGCGTGCTGGCCGTAAAATCAAGATGGCAGCATCAACCGATCCAAACGAGGAACCACCACACAAAAAAGAAGCACCAGAGCCTGAACCACACGTTCAGCAGCCGGCAATGCCCACAAGCGGTAGTAGTGATGGCGTTGATAGTGTCGACAAAGAACAGTCTCTGACCACTAAAGTCGCGTCAAGGTCGCAGCGGAAGCCAGCTGCAGCACAGTCCGAGGTAAAGGAACTGCCCGACAACGAGAGTGGCGAGGTAAAGACATCAACGCGCACACGCGTCACAAAACGCAAGGCAAAGGCAGAATCATTAGAGAAAAGCGATGTAGCTCCGCCAGAAAAAAAATCACCAGTAACGCTGACTAATGCTACAAGCCGGGCAACCCGAGTGGCTGCATCCAAAAAAAAACATGATGCTGACTTAACCGAGAACGAAGAAGTCGAGAGTTCTGTCCCTACTGCTAAAGTCCCAGCTGCACGTGGAGCCCGCTCAAAGGCAAAGTTAGCCTCGCATGTTGATGATACTGAAGAAAGTAGCGAACCACCAGCTAAGAAGATAGTAACAAAAGGAAAATCATTGAGAGCGCGTGCAGCTGTCAAAGATAATGTGGACACAGATGAGGATACGGTCGAAAATAAACCCGCGCCGAAATCGCGTGGACGCGGTCGCAAGGAAAGTGCACTGAAAGCACCTAACGAAGAGCAGCAGTCAACGACGGCGACCACAGCAGCAACAGCTGTTGGATCAGCGCCCATTAAATCGTCGCGAAGAGTACTCGGCAAGCAGGAGGTTGTGACAGTGAACCATAGTTCGGACGAACATGATGAAAATGAATCCATGTCAAGTGTTTCGGTCAAAAGTTCGGCAAACAAACGTGTGCGTGGCAAGGCTGCTGTTGCGACAGTTGAGGCAGCTCAGAAGGCAGACCCTGTTGTGGACGAACAGAAGACAAAAGCGGCGGCGAGCACACGTACGGTACATGGCCGGAAAGTGCGATTCCAAGCAACCGATTCGGAATCGGCGCCAACCGAGGAGGCCGTCAGCAAAACGCCACCTAAACGAGCTACACGCGCCAGACGCAAATAGACTTCCCGCAACTTTTATAATCTTTTTGTTCTTACTATTTGTGTAATTGTTAGCATTTGTTAACAATTAAGTATATTGTATTTACAGTTTCCCTTACTCAATTTCATGAGATTTTTTATTATTAGTTGTAATTGCGAACATTCGTTTTTATTAATGTTTATTTTTATTTTATTTTTTTTTTTTGTTACACTGCATTTCTTTACACAAAAAGAATCGTATTTTTTTGTATTAAACCCATATTCAATGTCTAGCACATGATATGTAAGTGGAAAGTTAATATTAATGGAAAAAATAAAACCTATTTAACAAAAAGAAAGCGATCTCTCCACTTATAAAAACTTGATTGGATTTAACAATTGACTATCTGCATCTTGGCAATGTATTGCGTTCAGGTTATTCATCAAACTATTAAGTTTGTTTCGATGTCGTTTTTTAGCAAAATTAAACATAGATTCTTCGACAAAAATGGTTGCTATAAATAATTTGCACTTAATTGTAACTCGACCAATTTACACGCACTTGCGCTGCTTATAGAACCTCAAATGCACCATAGAACCTCGAATGGTTAGTCATCTGGGAGGAGTTTGGCCAGTTAGTGTGTTTATTACCGCCACATCCACTCTTGCCTGCAGGTAACATGCGGACAAATTCACAGACAATACAAAACAAAATAGAAATATATTCCAATTAACGTTTTTCTTTTTTTTAATATTTGGTATATTTGCACTTAGTTATTTTATTAAGCAGCACATTATATCTAATTCGTTCAAATAAGATTTTTCACTTGCATATAATCGTAAACATTAAAAAGCTAAAAAAGTCCAACCTACACTACAAAAAATAGAAATACATTTATATAAAAATATTTATATATAAAAAAATAATTGTTGCACGTTAACAATTCGCGGTATAGTAAAAATGGTTGGCAGCACCTAGCCACGTGCCAGCAAAGCCGCCCATAATGTACATTATGCTTTGCCAATATTAAAGCGTCGGGGAAAATAAAATAATTGAAAAAGCAATCACAATAAGACGACAATTTTTAAAATTGTTCAAAAAAATTAAATAATAAATGGAACTAAGGACTAACACACACCCTTTGTACAAATAAAACTTCTTGTACTAATACTTACAACAGCGTCTATAAAAATAATAGCGACATTAATTGGACGTTTTGTGAAGTCGGTAAAACAAACAAATAAAAAATTTCAAAAAGAAAACAATAAATCTGACACGTTTAACTTAAAGTTAAATTGCTTAAATGCAAATGAGTTTGTGTGCTTTGTTACGATACTAAAAATATAATATTGCGCGCAGTATTCGTTGCCTTTAAGCCTTCATCAGCAGGTGAGGTTCCGAGCGCAAAGAATCGGTTAGATATTGGGTTTTCATTGTTTTCTGAAAATAGCGTTTCTCGTTCGGCGAATTGACATTGTACACAATGGGACGTACGCCCACATTGCGCCACAGTTCGGCAATGTGTCTGTTGATAAACTCGGATTGTTATTGACATAGACTAATTAAAAAATTGCCAAGTACTTACAAATTAAATTCCTCTTTGCTGAGGAACACGACACTAATGCCAATTACCGGCGCAATTATATTGCGAAAAATAGCGCCATAGATCGATGTAAATAACGTCGATGCCTTGAGCATGGCCAGCGAAAATTTCTTCTCATGCCAAAGACCGCACATCAAGTTCGATTGCAGTTTGCGCAGCTGTGATACAGATCGTGGGAGTTAATTTCGGTTCGTTTTGTACGGCTAACAAAAATTAAATGAAATCATCACACACCTGGTACAATGCAATGGGTGAGCGGCTTGTAATAATTGTGCGCTTGCTAAATTCCTCATGCGTTGCCAGAAACTTAAGCAATTGCTCTAGCATGAGTGCACTATTATCATGAATGTGCAGGAAGAGTGTTAAGCGGAAGTTCGCCTCATCGAGAAATTGCGCCAGCTCATTGAGTGTATAGATGTACTCAGCTTCGAAATGTGAGCTGAAATGAAGATGAAAGGAAGATAATTATTATTTGTAAAAGCAGTGTGAAATGCTACTCACCCCATAGGATGCAGGTCGGTGATGTTTACTTTACGCAGTTCACTGAGTGTATGCGTGGCAATAGATCCGCTCAAGCCGGCACGTTCGGTTAACGCGCGATTGGCTATAACAATTTCTCCGCAAGCAGTTAAGCTGGCGTCCAGTAGCACTTTGCGATAACCGCGAGAGACGCACTATTTGCAGGACATTTGAGTTTGGGAAAACACACATAAAAGAAAAACGGAAACCAAATATTGATTTTTTATGCCGCATGGCAAATATTTAAAAGTCACCCCACTTTCGTTCGCGCTTATGATTTACCTTTTTAATTGCCGCTTTAGAGTTTTCCGGAGAATCGTAAGATGCGGCTCGATGCGCAATGGACCAATAAGCGAGATCATCAGAAGCGCCACCAAGTAATTGCAGTAATTGTTTTTCATCAGGACTCCGAAGTTTGACGAATTTCGATGCTACACAGATGCCAAGTAGTGCGACTGTAAACCAGGGCACGGTGGCTGATGCCAAATTGCAAAAGAACCAAAATATGTTGAAGAGTATCGAAATTAAACTAACGGAGCAACACAAAACTTGATAAATCATTTTAATCAGTGACCAAAACCAGCTAAGCCAATTCATTCGCTGAAAGACAAGTGCAACAAAAGATAGAAGTAATTAATTAAATCGAGAGTTTATTTATAACTTGTCTTTTACCGATTTGCCGCTTTTCTGCCTGCCACTCCCTTATTACTAATATCGTTGTTGATTTCGATTATTGACGAGTTTTCGCTGTTTGTAAATGTGCGATTCACTTAGACAGCGACTTTTTAACTTTCACTGAAGTTGCGCAATTAAAAAAATAAAAGCCTTTAAAATAAAGGAGCCCGTCCTCCTTCGCTGTTATCGTATCAAACACACCGCCGCCGAACGAAAAAAAAAAGAAATTAGTGTTGCAAAAATTTGTTTCACCTCAAGTTGTATTTTTCCACCACAATGAATTCTTCACCCCGACCCATTCTTTGCCATCTACGTGGGGCGATTTGTAGGTCAAAATCGAATTCACCACGATCGGACTAACGCGGAGAAAGACGAAGATTAAAAAACAATCTTGGATATATTTGTGAAGAGGAGAAATGCAAGCCAGTAGGTAGTAAATCCTCATGGCTATTCACTGTGTGGTGAGTCTAGAGTCTAGACTACTGCCGTCAGCGAGTAAAACAGCTGTTCAGAAAAGCCGAAACATTTGGCGGGCTACAGGCAACAGCCGTGCAATCTTTCAACGAGTATTATATTGTAAGTATTGATTTGCAATAATTTTGTAATTTTTTGGTGGATGCAGTATTGCATCAGAGTAAACATAAAGGACAGTTAAAGGATAAACAGTCACGTTGAGAGAAGACGGGGCTAACGATTTGTAGTAAAATGAATTGTTGATAAATTTGAAAAATTAATTTTTCCAATTATGAGATCTGTTTCTAGGAAATTTCACTGTGCATTAAAGTGGTATTTATGAGCTTTTATATATTATACCAATATAAAATCTGATTTATTATCAATGAGTACAATTTGAACTTCGTGATGATAAAATGCAGAAATCCTTGTTAGCATTACATTTTAATGTACGGCTTAATTTTTGTCCGATCATTTTCTTTGTACTTGTGTTTCATAGCCCTTTGAGGGATAGGAGTAACATAGATAGATATAAGTAGAGTGCAACTTAAATAATTGGTTCTGATTACAATTGCAAAAACTGTCTCCTACACCTCAACGATTAATGTAGATTAACTTAATAAATACTACTCTGAATGAATGGTTAAGGGAGAGACTGTGAGTTTTCCTAAAGCTTTCTCCACCCACACTTCATTGGAAACCTTTGATAATACGAACTAACCCTTTACACATAGAAGCTCCTTCTAAGAAGCAATGGAGATTCAAGTCATATCAGCCAATGTGGAAAAAAAAAAAAATCACACTATTTATAATTCTTTTTAATGACTAAATAATCTGAGTCTAATAGTCAATTTGTCAACCAAAAAAGAAAACTTGCCGATATTAAAAAAAAAATTGAAAGAAATAGAGGAAAAATTACAAATTTACAATTACAGTTCAATGCACGGCGAAGTCGCCCGAGTGCCTGTCATGTTACGGCGAAAAAAAAAAATACTTAAATTAAGTTTATTACGTTTCCAGATTGTTTGGTCTAGAGATGGGCGCGGGCCTCCTTTTAAAGCCCGGCACGGCCCAGCACGGTTGTATCTACAAAAGGCCCAGCACGAAATAATAATATACTCAACTATATGTGAGTAGTGTTATTTAGAAATACATATATATATATATTTTTGTTTTTTGTTATCTAGGCGTTAATCAGCACCCAATTTGTGCTATGAGACACCTGGTGTAAAATAGTTATATATTCGCAAGTTTTTGTGTTACAAAAGGGTTTCTTAGTTTAGACATAAGTAACATTAAAAAAACAATATCATATTAAATAACAATTTAACATTAAATAACAAAAAGGGCCCATGTTAGGCCGGCTTCTAGATTAAATGTCCAAAGATACGTCGTTTAAGTCTCCTTATGGGGACTGAAGTGGCCAGCACTGGCGTAGAAGGCAGCCGGTTCTTGTGGATTAGCAAACGGTCGTTGTATCTGCTGGAGAAAAAGCAGACTTGGTCCTCAATGGTAGCCAGATTAAGGTCACGGTCCAGGGTAGAGCCCCGAACATACCAGCCGCAACCAGTTATTAGTGATTTTATTATGATATTTTCTTAAATCTAAATACATTTCATAAGATTTATATAGGAATATAATTTTATCTAAATTACAACTTAAGAGCCTGGTGCGCTTCTCGATCAAAATGCTTTCTGACGTAGCAAAAATGTGTTCGCGCGCTCGAGATGTGCTTAAGTGAAAATCGAGTTCGGGCCTTTTTAGTGTCTTTCGGGCCTATCGGGCTTTTAGCTTAGGCCCTGGACTGGGTATTCTATAGTCGGGCGCGACCGACCTGCCTTTCTGGTTTTTCTTTTGCGTAGCGCAGCATGGGGGCATTACTAGTAGATAAATCAAATCTAGGCCTAAAATCTCGTTACGGAAATTCATGCGGCTCACAGGTCGTCAATCACTTTTGGATCAAATCCAGGTGATGATTTCAACTGATTAAGCACAATGTCCTTGTGAGCCTTTGAACGAAAATGTTTGTGTAGCGATTTGTTCATAGCGAACCTTAAATCGCAGATTTTACAGCTGCAAAAAACCCAAGGGAACCATACATTATTAAGCATAATTACGCACGTAGCATGCACTCAACTTACTGGTAGTTTAGGTCGCCAGTATGTTTAACTTCATGATCTTTAAGGCTTGTGGAACACATAAATCGCTTGTCACAGAATTGGCACTCGAAGGGTCGGTCGTTTGTGTGAATTCTGTCGGAAGACAATGAAAAATAAGAACGAACTACGAACGAACCAAGTAAGTTTTCACACACCGTTCATGTCTATTTCGGGAGTAGTTGTAACTAAACGTTTTATCGCAATAGCGACAATTGAATGATTCGGTGTGACGGACCGCATGTCGTTTGAGTATATGTGCAGAGTAGAATCTGGCTTTGCAATGTTCACATTGGTGGTTCTTGATGCCCTTGTGTCGCAATATGTGAAGGTCTAAATCCCGGCGTACTTTGTATATTTTCCCACATTCGTCGCAACTCAATTGAATATTCTTGCCGCGGCCCTTACGCGTGAACGTAATCACACGGTCTTTCGCATCAAGCTTCGAAGACCTGGTGGTTCTTGCTTTAGACGTCGTTTCGCCCAGCAACTTTTGCTCTAACTGACGTAGTAGTTTAAGCTTAGCCTCAGCATCGCTTCGATGCCGTTTGCGTATGTGTATCTTCAGATAGTTCTCCGTATAGAAACGATAAGAGCAAAGCTCACATTGGAAGTTTTTTGTCCCCGAGTGACGTAACAAATGTGATTCCAAATTTCTTTTTGTCACCAATATGCCACATCGGTCGCAAATAGCCACCTCGTCCCTTGGCTTACGTTTCTTCTGCGATTCATTATCGTCAAGTTGGTATTTGGAAGAACCCTCAGAGGCATTTGCGTCTGCTGACGATTCATCAAAAAACAATCGTTGCTCATTCATATATGAGTAATTATCATCACTTCCACCATCTTTTTGATCATCTGTAAAAAATAAAGAAAAAAGAATTATTAACAGTTGTCTAATTATAATAATTATCTTCTCTAATCCGGATTCTTTCGAAATGTGGGCAGAGTTCAAATATTTGAAATTTATATTCATGTAATTCGTATCGACCATTCGCCAATCCGGATAGCATGTTGTATAATGCAATGATTGATACTCAATTAAAACAGAACATGATTATTTGATTTTCGTTCAGTTTTCATCAAAACGGTTGCATAAACTAACTCTTACGGAAATAAAGATCTTAATATAACTGAATAATAGTACCAGCTCTAGTAGTAAATATGATATCGGTACGTAGTTTTCGGTAATCCGAATCCCTTTATTATTCGAACTGACCCGGTTTAATCGATCCGAATTAGCGAATTTCCAATGAATTATTTTTTTGTTTTCAATTATCTCTCACGATGGTTTATCGCGGTAACAATTTGTACATATCAATTTCATTACCAATTGATTTTGAAGGGGAATAAGACTTTGTTCCCTTCGTATCCTCCTGAAAGCTACTTTGACTAAGGAAATCTCCAAAGAAGGCATCATCTTTCGATAATTCTGCTTGTATTTCTTTCAACTCTTCTAAAACAACTTTCGCATTGGACGAACATCCCAGTTCAATGCTTAGTGGATCTTTGTCCACGAATAATGCAGCCTGCCTTTTGTATTTGCCTTCAGTCATAATACATTGTTTACGGAATGAAATCGCCTGCAGTAAGCACGTCCTACAATCGGCACATATGTAAACCGGTAAATGCGGAAGATTGAGTAGCTGTGGAATAATGTCAGTATTAATCCTTTAGCAGTAAAATAATTGTTTGTTGATCATTAGCCACCTCGATTCCAGTTAAAAGTTCGATTTGTGTTACGCAGACGCTGCGATTTGGCTCAAAAAGATGCACAGCTTCTTCAGAGATTCCAATTTCATTACCACATGTGCGGCAATTACTCTGCTGCATGGCAAGCAATTTATCAAATGATCCACAATGTGCGTAATTTACACCTAAAAGGTTCGTTTTTCTCTTCCACCTTCTTATACCAGGACTGGGTTATTTTTTTTTTTTGAATTTCTAGAATTTTTTTGTAAGATATAAAATCCAGCTGTTTAATCGATAGTATCGATCGTTTTAATTTTTCAACACTATCGATAGTTTTCAAATACTATCGATAGTTACTTTACATTGTAACTTCATCTCTAGCTTTTTTTGGAACAGTCGAAGCGTAGGTAATTTCCCTCCAAAAATTTTTTATTTTTAACAGATCAAAATGACATAAAACCGATAATATCTTGTGTGACCCGTTCCTTTCGTATTCCAGCTTCCTCAACACAGAATCAGGGAATATGTGAAAACGAATTTCTTATAAAAAAACCACTCTGTATCCGAACACAGGGGAGATGTGGTAACGTTTTTATTAGTTTGAAATTATTAGCTTAAAAGAAGTACGTCAGCATTTTTATTTATTTGAAGAAAGAAACGCGCAGTGTTAGTTGTTTCGGACCGACTAAATCACGTAAATTGTATATTCACTCGAGAGAGTGGTTTGGTTTACTTATAATGGTTGACGCGATAAAATTGTTAATACGATAAAATTGTTTATGCGATGTTGCATTAATTTTCAAATTCACTCTACCGCCGCTATGGATGTTACCACATCAAAGCCACAATAATTTTAACGGCTCTCCTGTAATAAAAACTTTACTGTAGAGCTGTAAAACTATCGATGGTGCTACCGATAATTTTATAAAACCAATACTTTACATAGTAAACTAGTGCTGTAGAAACATTGATGTTTACCCACATCGATGTTTCAATGCTTTCGGGAAAACAAACATCGATGTATCGATATATCGATCTTTCTTAATGACAATTTTTTTAAAGTTTATATTAATGCTTATAATGTATTGCAAACATTACAATTTGTCCATTTATTCATAGGTTTCTTATTAAATATAAAGCATTATAAAACAAACGATAATAAAATATATCCAAAGAATAAAAGAAAAGGGAGTAGAACAAAAACAAAATTTTGTTCCACAAGCCATAATCTAATAGTACTTAATTATTAAAAATCTGAGATCTGTTCATTTTTATCGATAAAAAAAGCATGTCTACATGCTTAGATTTTAGGGGTCCCCTTTTTTCGCTGACTAGCCCTGCTTTGCTGAACGCTCGCTTTCAGTGGACGTTGCAGGAACGCAGTGGAACTTTCTTGAGCATATCTGTAAATTCTTATCAGTTGATTCCTGTAAAGAAAAAGTATTATCATTGATAACGCATTAAAGCCGATATATCGAAAATCTGAATAATTAACATCGATGATCGATATTACGTCGATGTTTCGTCCAGCACTATAGTAAACTTCACGCCCCCATATGTTAGAGAAAATCTAAATTCGCCATATTTCTGACACTGATGTAGACTAGATGAAGTTTGATACACTAGTAAAGAACACGCGGAGAATTAAAATGCATATTATAAGCTGGCGGTTCAAAATGCATATTTTTTCATAGTTCTAGGAATCTGCCTAGATATTATAATTCTAAACATGACTACTTCAAAACACAAAACAAAAAAAAAGCCGATTCAATCAAGCGTGAAAAGCTGGTTTTGTAATAAATAAACGAAGTTTTCCAAAATTCTACTGTTCTCATTTATCGGACATACATTTTCACTACTGATAGTTTATCCGAGATTATGCTGTAATCTTCATTTAAATCGGATATACATTTTTCACTTCATTTCTTATATTTATCGTATATTATCTGTCAATGGACTAAATCTTTGACGTAATCTATATAATTACTTTTATGCAGTAGTTAAGAAAAAAATAACCAGCTAATTTTTATAGAGTTTATTCTATAGAGTGAACAAGGCATATCTCGATTATGTGAACAGTACTAAAATTTTACTAGTTTTTTTTTTTAAATGCATTTTTGTTTTGTTTTTGCATGCGAATATCGAAAACAAAGCAAAACAAATAAAGAATTTCGTTCTCTCGCAATTAACTTTATTTTTTTTTAAGTTCAGTATGCCATTACATTATCCATTTCAACCATGTCTTTATGAATTTCAGCTGTTCGCAAAAATGGCGTAAAATGCCAAAAAATGGGAAACAATAAATTTTAAAAATTATTGATGTGGTAACATCTATAGCGGCGGTAGAGTGAATTTGAAAGTTAATGCAGTGTTACGTTAGATGTTATCAACAAAAAAAAAATGTGTAAATAGATAAAAATGTAAAATAAATAAAATATTGATGTACTTCTTTTCAACGAATAATTTCAAACCAATAAAAACGTTACATCTACCCTGTGTTTGGATACAGACAGATTTTTTTTTAAAGAGACAAACCGAAAATAAGTGGCGAAAATACTAAATGCTTTCTTTGTTTATTTTTGTGAATATTTTATTCGAAAATAATTTACTTTATCGGTGTTATTTTAGTGGTTTGTCATAAGCGTTCCAAAGAAAACCAACAAGGTCGTTCAGAATTTATGGCAAATATATGCCAATTGCTCAAAGACAAATGCACAAGACCCTGAATAACACTAATATTTTTGTGCATGTCCAAAATCCATTCACTTTCACAAAATATTTATTATTATTTAGATAAAGCAGCTATTGAACAATATCGGTTGGAGTTGCCTCTCTTGCACTAAGCATGATCCCTCCATGCGTGTGCATAGGCCACATACAAATTCTTTTTTTATTAAAATCGGTTCATAAACAAAGATGGATTTACGGTTTTAAGTATTCCGAAAAAGCAATAACGAAATTTGTACTGAAATGTTGTAACACTTACTTACACTCTTTTTACTTGGCAGCGAGACTTGATGACTATTGGCGCTCATTTTCTCTCTTTATTTTTTTTCTTTCTGTACTGGTTGCTACCTTAAATTTTTCTTTTACGTAGCGCAGCATGGGGGCATTACTAGTAGATAAATCAAATCTAGGCCTAAAATCTCGTTACGGAAATTCATGCGGCTCACAGGTCGTCAATCACTTTTGGATCAAATCCAGGTGATGATTTCAACTGATTAAGCACAATGTCCTTGTGAGCTTTTGAACGAAAATGTTTGTGTAGCGATTTGTTCATAGCGAACCTTAAATCGCAGATTTTACAGCTGCAAAAAACCCAAGGGAACCATATATTATTAAGCATAATTACGCACGTAGCATGCACTCAACTTACTGGTAGTTTAGGTCGCCAGTATGTTTAACTTCATGATCTTTAAGGCTTGTAGTACACATAAATCGCTTGTCACAGAATTGACACTCGAAGGGTCGTTCGTTTGTGTGAAGGCTGTCGGAAGAAAATGAAAAATAAAAGCAAACTATTGACAAGTAAGTTTTCACGCACCGTTCATGTCTTTTTCGGGAGTAATTGTAACCAAAAGTTTCATCACAATAGCGACATTTGAATGGTTCGGTGTGACGTACCGCATGAAGTTTGAGTGAGTGCGCAGAGTAGAATCTTGCTTTGCAATGTTCACATTGGTGGTTCTTGATGCCCTTATGCCGTAATATGTGAAGGTCTAAATCCCGGCGTACTTTGTATATTTTCCCACATTCGTCGCAACTCAGTTGAATATTCTTGCCGCGGCCCTTACGAGTGAACGTAATCACACGGTCTTTCGCATCAAGCTTCGACGACCTGGTGGTTCTTGCTTTAGCCGTCGTTTCGCCTAACAACTTTTGCTCTAACTGACGTAGTAGTTTTAGCTTAGCTTCAGCATCGCTGCGATGCCGTTTGCGTATGTGTATCTTCAGATAGTTGTCCGTGTAGAAACGAAAAGAGCAAAGCTCACATTGGAAGTTTTTTGTCCCCGAGTGACGTAACAAATGTGATTCCAAATTTCTTTTTGTCACCAATATGCCACATCGGTCGCAAATAGCTACCTCTTCCCTTGGCTTACGTTTCTTCTGCGATTTATTATCGTTGGGTTGGTATTTGGAAGAACCCTCAGAGGCATTTGCGTCTGCTGACGATTCATCAAAAAACAATCGTTGCTCATTCATATATGAGTAATTATCATCACTTCCACCATCTTTTTGATCATCTTTAAAAAATAAAGAAAAAAGAATTATTAACAGTTGTCTAATTATAATAATTATCTTCTCTAATCCTGATCCTTTTGAAATGTGGGCAGAGTTAAAATATTTAAAATTTCTATTCATGTAATTCGTATTGATATCGCCAATCCGGATAGCATGTTGTATAATGCATTGATACTCAATTAAAACATAGGAATTTCCAATGGATTATTTTTTTGTTTTCAATTATTTCTCACGATGGTTTATCGCATATGAACATATCAATTTCATTACCAATTGATTTTGAAGGGGAATAAGACTTCGTTGCCTTCGTATCCTCCTGAAAGCTACTTTGACTAAGGGAATCTCCAAAGAAGGCATCATCTTTCGATAATTCTGCTTGTATTTCTTTCAACTCTTCTAAAACAACTTTCGCATTGGACGAACATCCCAGTTCAATGCTTAGTGGATCTTTGTCCACGAATAATGCAGCCTGCCTTTTGTATTTGCTTTCGGTCGTAATGCATTGTTTACGGAATGAAATCGCCTGCAGTAAGCACGTCCTACAATCGGCACATATGTAAACCGGTAAATGCGGAAGATTGAGTAGCTGTGGAATAATGTCAGTATTAATCCTTTAGCAGTAAAATAATTGTTTGTTGATCATTAGCCACCTCGATTCCAGTTAAAAGTTCGATTTGTGTTACGCAGACGCTGCGATTTGGCTCAAAAAGATGCACAGCTTCTTCAGAGATTCCAATTTCATTACCACATGTGCGGCAATTACTCTGCATGGCAAGCAATTTACGATCCACAATGTGCGTAATTTACACTTAAAAGGTTCGTTTTTCTCTTCCACCTTCTTATGCCAGGACTGAATTATCTTCTTGATGAATTTCTTGAATTTTTTGTAAGATATAAAACCCAGTTTTTTTTTTCTAAGAGTGTTGGGTAGCTCATGAGTTTGTAAACAAAAAAAGAGTTGCTCACTACACTGAACAAGTGAACTTGTTCGTTCCCCATGGTATAAAAAAGTAGAGGTAGTGCCAGTTCGACATTTTTCTCTCAAAATCGGACAACTTTCATTAGAACGCCGACATTTTATAAGCAGTTGAGGTATACGCGTTCCTTTTGTTCGTCTACGCTAGAGCCATGGTGTAATAAATAGAAGGTGGTCCCAATTTTTTATCGAAATCGGACCACTCTCGATTAAGAGAGAATTTTATAGCCGTTCAAAACGAATTATCACAAAATATTTTTCATTCGGCAAATTTTTTCTTCTTGCTTTCCAAAAATTGCGAAAACTATCGATGATATGACTACTTTACTGCACTAGTAACATAATGTAGACGCTCGGGGAATCACACAAGTTGGCGTCAATTTGGTCACTTACGATCTCAATAAGCAGTGTTGAGTTGAATCCATTTATTTAGTGTTAAACATATGAATATACATACATTGAAAATGAAGAAATTAATGTTGCTTGATGTTGTCGCAAAGTTTTTTGATTTATATTTTGAAAAACCGCGTCAGCGCGAAGCGAGGGATAGGTGTAATCAAAATAAACGGATTATTCTTTTATATTGAACGTAGAAAAATGTATACTATTTTGAATATAAAAACTTGAAAATTTAAGTTCAGTAACTTCCAAGTGTTTGAGCTGGTAATGGGATTATGCAATTCATTTTTTTCCTTGAGTCTTTATTTAGTCTTAGAAAGACTTATTTTTTTGTCATAAACGATGACACATATATACATACAGGCAATAACTTATGAACACAAAACAATCAGGTTAGTTACATTATTTATAAGTAAAAGAAAATCTAAATCTATCATATCAGCCGTTTTCACAAATACTCGCAATGTCTTGTTAGTCGCTCTCAGGAAATGAGTAAAAATTAGTATAATTTACTTATTCGCGACTCACTCTCTCCTTCGGTACCCGAGCGTAAAGTTGGCACAGACAGATAAACACAAAACACACAACCTGGAAAACTCATTTCGTGCATATTCTCAGTCATTTTTCCTGGGTATAATTTTCATCTTCCCAAGAAGAAGTGAAAAATGACGCAGTGGCAACCTGTATACCCAGTTTGTGTTTGAATTCAGTGTGGTTTCCGGTTTAGCCGAGACATAAAAGCTCAATTTGAGCTGCTTTGGGTGGCTTTTGAGCGGTTAAGTTCTCGGATTTCGCTTAGCAGTGTCAGTCCGGCGGCGTCATTCACAGAGTCAAGTCGTGTTTTATGTGTTAAAAGGAATAAATCGCGTGGTATAAAAAGTTTTATTTAGAGCAAAGGTAAAAAAGATTTCAAACTCTGGATTATATTTGACGAGCACAACTCACAATTGATTGCATTATTTTTGCTTTCTTCCGTTTGCATTATTGAGCAACCGGTTTTATACTGTAAGCCCGCGCTTGTTCAACTCACTCCGCCGCAATATACACTCCCATACATTTGTGGATACATATATACATTGTGTATGTTTAGTGAATTTGTGCAATAAGTTGCACAAATACATTTGCCTAATATGATTTGTATTGTGCTTTGGTTGTTGTTGTAAAACAGTTTTAGCAATCACAGCCCACATGATTATAATTTGTTAATTGTATTATTATTTTATTTTACACAAATACACATGCATATACGTATGTATGTATTACATTTTTTGCTCAGCCGGTGGCCCCCTGATTTATGAGTGTGTTGTTTATTATTTACTTTAATGTATTGAGCCTGTGTTAAATGCTATTAGTTATAGATTTGTGTGAAACTGATAAGCGAAACTTTGTTATTAAAGTAATGGCTACTGGATCATGACGATGATTGGATTTTGCAAACTCGCGTGGCTTATCTTTGCAGATTAATCTGACAAATAGTCCATTGTGAAAACTTTTTTAAATAAATTAAAAATAATTGAAGAAACTTATAGGAACGCTTCAATACTATATTCACATATTGGGCTGTAAAGCACTTCAAAACTCTTTATTTGCTTTTTTATAAGAGTTTTTATTAGCAAGTCATGTTTTCAAATTATTTCTTTCCAATTCAGTTACGGTGATTTACACTTCATTAGTTATAAATAAAAGACAAGAATCGTTTGAATAATAAGAGGCCAAAGATTTGCTTGCTTCAAGCTTGGTCTAGCAGGCTATAATAGTGAGCCACTCATGCATACTTATATGTATGTATGTAGATATGTATAAGTTGTACATGTACGTGACACTCGCGTTTCTGTCAATTAAGTGTTTTTTCCCATATTGTCGGAATTCCCCAAAGTCAAGTAGCTTGCGACCAATAAAAATTGTTGTATTTCTTGTTGATGTTGTTGTTGTCATATGACAGATCACAAATAAATTCTTGAACAACTTTAATTTATGATTGCATTGAGGTCGTAGTTGTCGTTGTTGTTTCTTTATCTGCTGTGGATGCCTAAGCGTAAATATTAGAACCTTTTGACATTGTAGGGGGATTAACGCATATGTGCGTACGTTTGCAGTTTCGGAAGGCTAGGCTCGGGGTCTCAAAGTCACTATCTCATTAGTAATGTGGACCTTTATCCAATGCTGTTCGTGTGTTGTTATCAGTTGTGTTTGTTTGTATTAACATTACTGACCTTCACTACGCTTAGCTCGATCACTATGTTTCCTGCGATAATTCGTAGATTGGGCATTTCCCGCGCTTTGACGCACCGATCGAAATAAGACGATGATTTCATGAGCTTTGGCAAATAAAAAAAAATACATTAGCGAGTTGTTGTTGATTTCATTTGTGCACACATAATTTAATACAGGGTCAATAGTGGGTCTGCTTCTACGCAAATGATTTCCCCACACTTGCATTGTTGGCTGTTGGCTGCGTGTGATTCATGTGCGTAACTGGTTTCGGATTGAGTTCACGCAACTGTGACGTCAAATGGATAACTGTGAATTTCTTCTTTGTTTCTTCCATTGTTGTTGTTGTTGTGGCTGAGGTTGTTGATGCGCATCAGCAATGACGCGTAACTTACTTAACTCTCGCTGCTTTCTTATTACAATTTTAGTCATTGCGAATTTAAGTGCACTCACTCTCTTTGGCAACTTTCACTTTTTTTAACAGGTTAATGTTGTAATTGTTACTTCACATATTCATACATACTTACATATGTGCATCAGTATGTTCAAATACACGAGGAGCATGTTTGAAGTTACTGTCTTTTTCTCGTTTAGGGGAAAAGTGGTGGGAGTATTTGTGGGCTGTTTGACGCTTTTTACTTTATTGTTGTTAAATGAAAACAAAGGTTCTCCATTGATGTTTGAGCACGCAGCTTTGCACAGTGATTTGTCACTTGTTGTGCAAAGGCAGCAAATAAACGTATTTGCGCCTTGAAGTCGTTTCACGTTTCAGTTAAGTTGACAGCGACGATAGCCAAAAACTTGTGCTCGGGGGGGAATGACGGCAGGAAAGACAACCAACGATTTGTTGCGCAAATATTAATTTTTTTTGGTTTTTGGGAATTTAACAGCAAATTCAAGGCTAAGTGTAGGCGCACGGGTGTTGATTTGTCATCGCATATACAGACTCTAAACCAACCCATTTAAATTTTACTGAAATTCAATTTGCTTATTTTTGTTTTGAAGCCAACAACGTCCAAAATGCTGCAGAAGCCGCTATACACGCTCCTGCTGCTGTTGCCAGCAGCGATATATGCACAGAACTGCATGCAGCAAGATACGCCACCCAACTTGGCCGAGATATCGCCGAATCTGTACCGTGGCCAGCAGCAGTTCACAGTCAACATGCTGCAGGTGATACAGAAAGCGACGCCCAACGAGAACATCTTCTTCTCGCCATACAGTACCTACCATACAATGTTGCTGGCCTACTTCGGCGCCAACGGTGCCACCGAGCAGGAGTTGAAGCAGGCGCTGCGCCTCGACTGGGCTAACAGTAAGGCGGATGTGCGCAGTGGTTATCGGCGTGAGAAACAGAGCCGGTTGGCACGTGCCAAGGAAATGCCCCTAGAGTTTGCCTCAGCTGACCGCATCTATTTTGATGAACACATAAGACTCTCGAGCTGCTTGGAAATGGTGCTGCGCGATGAGCTGAAATCATTGAACTTTAGAGATGCGGAGCACAGCCGTCTCGAGATCAACAACTGGATTTCCAATGTCACTCGCAAGGAAATACCCGAAATGCTGTCGCCAGGCGATGTGGATTCCAGCACCAATCTTGTGCTAGCCAATGCGGCCTACTTTAAAGGACAATGGTCGAGTAAATTCGATCCAGCGGATACCAAATTGGAACCGTTCTACACCTCGGCCTCGGAAGCTTCTCTGGTGCAGATGATGCATAAGAAAGGCAACTATCTGCTGACTGTAGACGACCGCATTGGTGCGCATGTGCTGCAGCTGCCTTACCTTACCTCGCACGATGAAGAAAGTGAGTCGAGCATTGCCATGGTGATTGTATTACCACCTTCCTTTAAGGATGCATTGGATACGGTGCTGTCGAAATTAACGCCTGACTCGATAAAGGACGCTCTTAGTGAGGGCATGCCGCGGGAAATCGAAATATCGATGCCCAAGTTTGAATTCAAGCAACGGTTGGAATTAGTGCCGGTAAATGGTTAGCCGTTGGATACTGGATAGACCGTAGTTAAAGAAGTTTTTTTGTTCTTTTTTTTTTCAACTAGATCTTACGCGAAATGGGCATTAACATGATATTCGATAATGGCGCTAACTTCAGTGACTTCACAGTCGACGAGAACATCTCCTTTGGCGATGCCAAGCATGTGGCCAAGATTAAGGTCGACGAGGAGGGCAGCACCGCCTCGGCAGCCACAGTGCTGGTCAGCTTCCGATCGGCGCGTCCCATTGAACCAACTAAATTTATTTGCAATCATCCTTTCCTATTCCTCATCTATGACAAAAGGTCAAATGCCATACTCTTTACAGGCATCTATCGCGATCCCAAGACTAAGTAGTGCCTCAGGCGCTGTTGCTCGCATTTGGCACATTTTCGTTGTTAAACCGCATCTGTGTGTGCTAACGTATTTGTTAACCAAGTTAATTCGTTTAGTTTTAGAAAATACTTAAATTATACTTGACAATATGGGAATTCGAGCCGCGTTTATAAGTGGTGCGTAGAGGCGAGCAATGCTGCTGAGAATAAATCCGCGATGTATGATAAAAATAGTGAAGCAATTGCTTTAGTTCGTTCATCTTTTCAAATATTTAACATATTTAGTTTGCATTTATTTAACTGCGCAAGCAAAAATACACACATGTTGCTCTTACTTTATACTTAAACGAGTTCTCGTACACAAAAAATAAATAACCATTTTTAAGTAAACTTTGCTACTAGACTTGACTTTCTTATGTATAATTTGCATGTAAACATTTTGGTATACAAAAATGAAAATTTTTTGAAAATTTTATCTTAAAGGCAAGAACCGACATTGAGTTTAACATTTAGCTGATTTTACTTAGTAGTGTAGTAAGTCGTTAGTCAAGATACCAATTTGAAAATTGAAATTGTCATGGGTGCAATGTGCAGTGTCTAAATAGAAATAAAGGCACTTTGAGTATGTAAGCAAAAATACTGACGTCCAAATAAAGTTTCGGAAAAAAAAAATAAACAAAAACAAAAAGAGCTGATTGCTACGAACTATACAAAACAAGAATGTCTGTTCGACTATTTTTGGTTTTTAACCATATATGCCATGTGTGTCATATATGTACTATGTTTGTATGAAAGCCGCTAAGCTTGGTTAGTTATTCATGTGTGAGACATTGCGTTTAGAATTTCTCCGGCGGCATGAGCAGCGAGTATACTGCGAATCCAATGAAAACAATGCCACCGACAATGGTAACGGTACGCACGGAGATTTTGGCGGCGACAATGCGCCCACCAATCACAGCCAAGCCAGTGCAGACCGAATGACCAAGTATGCCGCCTACAATGACGCCAAAGACATTCTAAAAAGTACAAAAGAAGTTAATTTAAATGATCTCGAAAAAAATGCTAATAAAAACGAACCTTGCTGGCAGCCAGGATGATGGTTGTAATTTGAGAACGATCACCCCATTCGGCCAAAAAGGTCATTGTAAAAGCCTGCACAAAAATTCGGGTGCTAAGATAGGCGGCGCCCTTCCTCTTGTTCTTGCGTACAACGCCGCTCTCCGGGTCCTTAACAAGCGCAGCATTCACATCACGATCCAGCTGTAAAATCAAAAACAAATCAAGAAAATGTATAAATAAATTGCCCAGCATTGACAACAAAGAGGCATTAATGCATATTTGTTTTGGGCTGACAATGAGTGTGCTCGTGATGCATAAACGAACGCTCTGGATTTATCAACTCAAGAGTCGCAGACGTCTTAAATTTTAAATAATACAAAAAAACAAAATAAAAAAAAATATAAAAAAAAAACAGATAAAAAAAGGACAGAAGAGAGACAAACAACAGAAACAATTGCGAATAGACTTTGGATTATATAATACTTTGGTAGTGAGCATGTGTGTCAGTGACAATGTGGTCCATGAGCTGAAAAGTGTTGGCATGTTAGTGCATTTACCTTTGCAATAAATAATTAAATTAAATAAACCAAAAAAAAAAAGTAAAAATATAAAGACAACACAAAATAAAAATCATATGTAGATACAATGTACGGCAGCATGCGGCGTAGGTGGATGCTTAGCTGTGTTAAAACCAATCGACAATAATTTGTTATTAAATAAATTATAAATCGAATATACTCAAAGTGCAAAAAAATAATAGAAAGGGACGAGGTGGTGACTGCTTAAGTAGTAATGATAAAGTCATGCCAGTGTCTTGATGACGATGACAAATGCTTGAGCGTGTCTAAATGCTTTTTGTTGTGAGTGTAGATGAGTGTGTATGGTAAGCACGTGATCAGCACGACAGTTAAATAAACACGCTCTTCTCCACTTAACAGACAAACTGAGAGAGAGAGAAAGATAGATGGAGGAGCGTGCGATTAAGTGTGGAACATCAGCTAACCCGTTGTTTCAGCTCGCCATTCAGGTGTCCGGCTACGGTCGGAGTACCAGCTTCGATGATCGAATTTAAACTGCCATTGAGGCCATTGCCAGTTGCCGAGCCGGAAACGGAGCGGCAACCGGAGTCGATATCGGCATCGTCGTTGCTGCATGTATTTGTGTGAGTAAGGCGGCCAGCCGCTGCTGATGCTGAGTGGACCATGGCAGCATCTTTAAATGAGGAAGACTTCATCAGGGGACTATCACAATTCGTTTGTTGGGTCTGTTGCGATGCCGCCACAGATGATGCCGAGAGTGCCGGGCTGCTGTGGTAGGTGGGCATTTTGAGGTGTGCGACCACGCTGCCATCCTTGGCCAGGAATACTTCGCTCTCGTGAGAGTCATCATCATCATCGGCGTGCACATCGGCATCAGTTTTATCACAGCTGTTGTTCTTATTCAAGTTGTTCAAATTACTGCGTTGTTTACGTTGGCGGTGTTGCATTTCGTTGTTGTTATTATTATTACTATTCGCATTGTTGCTGCCCACGACGATGCCGTTTGTGTGCACAAGTGCTTGTGCCTCGACGTCGCCGATGTTGGAGGAGTCCTCCTTGTCCGAATTGCTGTTCTTGCGTTTTGCATCAGTCTCTTCGCCCTTGCGGCCTCTCTTACGCAATAACTTTAGTGTACAATTTAATATCATCAAATAGCGGCATCAAATTTGATTTTTATTTGGTTTTTGATTTTTTTTTTTGGCATGTGTTTGTTTTATTTAACGTAAAATAGAAAGAAAGAATATACAAAAAGTTATGCACAATAAGTTAACGACTTTTTTTTGCTTAATAATTTGTTTTTTTTTTTTTGTTTGCTTATTATTGTGAATTTTTGTTTTTGCACAACTGAACTTTCAAAATAAATTAGCTCATGAGGAACTCGTTATTTTTTTTAAATTAATTTATTTAATTTATACGTGCAGTTAGTCACTTAGAGTGTAAGCAATTAATTAGTTTGCTTAAGCGCAGCAGCGGCAAGTGAAAAAAGCTTAGTGCATAGCACGGCGGGAGCCATTGGCCACGTGCACATGGCTGACGCCCTTCGCATGACAAAATTACAACATTATCACTTTTTTATATAAACAGTTTCATTTCAATTAAATACGGAAAACGTCAATTGCAATTTCAGTAGTCGGCTATCGGTGGGAAAGCGCCTAACTAATAAAGCACTTAACTTCCTGATCTGTAGATCGGTTGTTAAATGAGCTTGGTGCGAGCGGGAACGAACTCGGTTTGTTTAGTAAATAAATTAATAACTAAAGTAATTATCAGCAGGTGTTCGAAAGATTGTATTACAGAAGGTGCTCTAAAGCAGAACTTAAACGCAAAAGGCGTGAACTGAATGAAAATCTTATTTATAAATGCACAGCCCTGATACTCTCTTTACGCAAAATTTTTAAAAAGCTACATAAGGCGCATGTGAATGAACTTTCGTTCATTTTGAAAATTTTGGATTCCTGTCTTGTTACTTTCAAGGTGTGATTCAACTACCCGTATTAGGACTCTATAACAAAAATTAATTCGTTTGATATTGATTAAAATCAATAATATAATTGTAGTCATTTTAAACGTAATAATTGCCCCCAATCATATGTTTAATTACACAGCTTCTTAAGCTTCTTGTATATTCGTAATTTTTCGACATTTTTGAGTTGTACATTATTATCGAAATAAGAAAGCAATACCATTAATCAACTTGTAAGCATTCAGTTAAATCAGAATGTACCTAATTTAAATTTTGTGGGAACATTAAATAATAGCAACAAAATAAAATTTTATAATTTTCCGAAGAATGTTAAACGTTAAAATGTCTGTTATAAAAACCGTATAAAATTTTGCTAAACCTAAGAATATATTTTCTTGTCAAGGTGCCAACATTTTACCCTCAGCTCTGTAGGAGTCAGTTTTATTGTATTTAAAGATTATCACCTTTTAATTTAAAACAAAAATAATTTTTTAAACAACCAAATATGTTGCTCATAAACAAATTTACGACGTGGTCTCAGACAACCCTTTTCTTCTGCATGTACAAATATTGACACAAGTGTTGAGTCAACTTGAGAGTTTTACGTTAAACAATAACCATGTTTAAATAAAGCCAAAATAAAGAAATATTTTGTTAAAATTAAATTAATTTTTCAATTTTAAGACACAACGCTAAACTGGAATGTTATCTGGATGTGTTGAATGCGATGATCATAGCCTGAAAATCTCAGTTAATCCCCTCTCTTGCACCAAGCATTGCATACATGCTCGCATATACATATGTAAAGTATGTATGTATATATATGCAGCATATTTTGCATGTGAAAATATAAAATACTACAGAAATAATATTAAAAGTATGTATGTACGAATATTATTATCATGCTGTTGAGTGTTTTCCATGAGCGTTTCAGGTTATTATGAATAATATTGTTGGGTTTGTTGTGATCATGATAGCGATGAATTCAGTGTAGATACAAATGTAGAGAGAAAAAAAGTATAAATAGATTGCAATTAATTCAAAGTTTACAAATTCTCGTTTCGCCATTGGCTCGCTTTGATGTTATATATTAGAAAGCGCATGAAGTGATCATAAATTGCGTTTTACTAATAAACGTTTTGCTTTATTTTTTACACAATCAAGGAAAACGAAATTATTGCATTTTCAGGGAATTGAGGTGGCAAAGAAGTAGTAAAATACAAGAGTAAATACGCGAGGTACGTGCAAGATAAAACTACATGTTTAAATACAAGCACAAAAACTACTGGGGGATACTTGCAAAAGAACATATAGAGGAATATTTAGCATAAGACACTGAAAGATTGAACGACTTACCTCGTCCTCACGTTTACGCAAGTCGGACTGAACTTCTTCCATCTCCTCCTGAGCATCGGAATCCTTCATTTTGTAGCCCTCGTAGAGCATTTTAATACCAAATATGGCAAATAACGCAGTTGATATATAATAAGTGTAAATATATGGAATTATAGTGGCGGCCATGCCGAAGACGACCGAAAGCACGGTCATCAAGGCAAGCGCTGAGATTGCACCCGAAAAAACAATCAGGCGGGGATGGCGCATGGCCATTATGGCGGCAATGAAGAATGTCTTATCACCTAATTCTGTAAGTAATATTACAGATATCGATGCAGTAAATGCATCGACAAAACCCGCGTTCAGTTTGCTTTCAGAGGTCGCATCACTTTCCGGTTGTTTTTCTGTTTTGCCAATCGCTCCATTGTCATTTACGTTTAGTTTTGGTTCCGGTGCGTCGTTCTGTGAAGATTGTTTCAAATAAAATCAATGTTTCTGCTGTCGTTAATGTAACACTTACTATTGGTAGAGCTATTTGCGCTTGGTTTGCATCGATCTGATCGTCACCAAGCTCCTTTGCGCAAATTGTTGAAAACGTGAGTACTGCCAGGAGGGCCAGTAACATTTGCAGTTTTGCGGCGCGCTTGAGGTATACATTGTGTCTGGTGGTTTGCCAGAAATAGGATTGGTTTTGTGACATTTTCTTTAACAGTTCACTTGGATGCTATCACAGTTGAACATTTACTAGTTTGTGGTTGTTTATTTATATTTTATGCCTCCTTCTTCTTTACAGATCCTCTTTGCTGTTTTTTCGCTGAAAAACTTGTCTGACACACTCGACTGACTGCAAAGAAATGAATAGTTGTCATCAGCAGTCATCAGAAAGTAAATATAGATGTTAAAATGTGAGCATTTAGCTTAAAGTATCTCCGACAAACGCTGTCAAGATAACCGCCCGCTGCGACAAGTGCCTGATATGGCCATCGGTAAGGCGATTCGGTTTACTTTCAGTCTCAGTGGGTTAGTTGTACCAAAAGTGGATTCGAACAGCGGCGTAAACACATTTATGTGAATTCGGCGTGCATGGTCACCCGCTTGCGAGTTTTTTTACTGCCATTGGCTTATCAAGGCATTGGCTAGGTGTTTATTCGTACGTGACCAAATTCTTGACCGACATTTGTGTGCAGTTTTGTTTTATGTTTTCTTGTATAAGCCAAAATGAGAAGGCTAGTCTGTGAAAATCTAAACAATCCGTTTTTGTTAGTCGCCAATCGTTTACGACGTCATTTATTTATCAATAAAATAATATCAGATTTAAGACTCTGGCAGTGTTCATTTTTCGTTCCCACCAGTTATGGTTCTTATCTACGTGCTTGATTGCTTTGTTCAGCAAGAGATAATCGCTATCCGCCAAACCATGTTTACAATGCTAATAGAAGATAAATTGGCGATGCAGAGTTTATCTTCAGTACACATTACTACTTAGTTTAGTTTAAACAGACGCAAATGAAGCCTTCAGCTTATCAAGAGAAACCAAATGAAAATGTGCTTTGTGAACAAATAACAAGTAACGGCTGCGCAGCGTGTCTTTAAGACAGATCAGCTGTGCGCAGACATTTGGCGGCGGCAGGCAATTGATAAACTAAGAAAATCAATTACCCAGTCTACGACTTTTCAATTAATTTGTGTATGGTTTATTAGCTTTTTTTTTGTTTCCAACACAAGCTGCTTTGGTGCACAAGGAACAGCACAGCACACACGCGTGCTCACAATCACATACACAAATATGCCTTAGAGGCCCTTTTACTATATTACTGTTTTTTTTTTTTTTCGCCAAGTAATTGTTAAAAGTGAGTGGAGTTGTCGGACGGTCACAAATCAATTAGCCATTTTAATTAGATTGCGTTGTATGTACGTACGTACGTGTCATTTGGCACACAAATCTACTAGCCATAATTCCTAGTTGTTGACGTAGTTCAAATTTTGTGGACATATATTTTTTTGCCAAAAATCTATTTTTACTTGCAACACTATTGGCACATTTCAATGTCGCAAGTGAATACACAATAACAAATGGTCTGAGACGGCTTGACAGCTTTCGAATTTTTTCACTTGGTTTAAATTTTTCATTTCTACAGTTCTATTTGATTTTTTTTTTGCTTAATTTCTGTAATAATCAAACTGTTTCGCACGCTTACTCACTTGCGTCCGTCCAAGGAAAACAACGTTAATATACTAAAGCAATTGGAAAACAACAACAAAGAACTGTAAAAAATGTGGCCAGAGGGTTTTGTCATTGCTCCGCAAAATACACTTAAAAACAGCGAAAAAATTACTTTTTATTTTTCCATAAACAGAGCGGTTTAATTCGACAGCAACAATTGTGGATTATGTAGTCCAAAAATTAAATTAATTTATTTAATTGCATCATTATAAATTACAAAAATGTCTATTGAAATTCCCTTACACTTGAAGCAATTCCTTAGTCTGGCAGCCATTCTGAGATATTCATGTCGGCGTTACCATACTTACGACCTGAACATGTAACCCATGTGCTCACTGAGTTGATAATGTGTTCGCTAAAATCTTTTTTGTTATAACCAGATAATGTAAAGGACGTTCTAATCAGAGAACATACTCAATATGCCTACAAAACACATGTACAGAGCGATTTGCTTATAATTTAGCATGGAAACTTGTGTTTAAAAATAAACTGGTCCGGGAGGGAAAGAAAACCAGGCAGGTTTTGGGACGCTTTTCAAAAAGCCCAAGGGAGCATTGACTACGGAAGGATCCTCTTAGAATTCAGTCGTGCCGGTTTTGTGAAGTGAACAATCTTGCACTGTATATGAGCAGGATACCGGACTGTGTGTTGTGCAATGGCAGCAGGATTCGTGGGAAAGTCTTGCTATTTCCCCTATTTAATTTGACAGTGGGCGCAATATTTATTTCATTAATTTTAACAGTAAATAAAAACAATTACATAAAATTATAGTCAGTACATAGAAACAGTTACAAGTCGAATTACTATTAACATAATTAATTTTAAATAGCTTGAACAGCTTTCAAATTATAGCAGCGGCTGCGTATCGGCATATATTGGAGTCGGCAGCGAGGATATCAGACGTTCTATGGTTTTACTTACGGTTTTTACAGTGATATCGTAGGACTTGGAGCAGATTAGCTCAAGGCTTCTTTCTACACAAGCACGTATGGAGACGTTGTAGGCTGTGTCTGGTTTCAGTTGATCCAGTAAAAGGTAATGCTGATTACCTGGTACCTCAGTGCCACTTATGCGCTCGAAAATTGTGCAGTTATTGCGCTGGGCATATTTCTCATCGTCACTCTCTTTGGGACATTTGGGCAAAGGCTTGACGATTAGGAAATCAGTGACGCCAGTGTCCTGGGCCAATATAGCTTTGTGTTCTAGCTGTTGGCGGTAGAGTTTATAGTTGCGCTCAGCTTGGGCTTCGAACTCTGCCACAGTTATGTTGGTTCCTTGTATAAGTGCAGATTTATTGATAACCTCTTTGCTTTCCTCAACTTTTGGTGTGGGCTTGACGATTGGCTTCACCGTCGTGTGCAGGTCAGTGTAGTGTTGGACTTTGGCGAATCTATCCCTCTTGTCATCATCGTCATTATGACGCCTACTGTAAAAGCAGAAAGCAGATTGTCTATCGTGCTTGCTAAAAAACCTGCAGATGTGACTTACGACACGTAGATGATGTTGGGTAGCGCTTCATCGTAAGTTAGCTGTTCTTTGTCGTAGTACTTTTCATCATCCGGGAGTGGTCCTGAGTAATATGGCAGCTTAATAGTGCACTGGCAGGTGTTTATTAAAGGCGTATTTTGGTTTTTATACGTATTTATGGTGGAAGTGTTGACGAGGGAGTCATTTGCTCCACTTTCTTCATAATTGACAATATATTTGGCGATAGCACCGTTGGGCCTTAGTGGGGGCCACCAATGAAGCATCTAAAACGAAAAACAAATATGAAGGTTCTCTCTCTATCATATTGTTTAGTGAAAGCATACAATTTTTGTCATTGCAGGAGAATCAGCGTAGAACTTGGAGACAGGTGAGGGTTTGGCGGGCAATGTGGTAAAGTAGAGAATCTTTGAGTAGGCGTCCACTTGCATATGGTAGTCGGTGCGAGTGATTGTCTTCACAAAAAAGGCATACTGGGTGTACGGTCTTAGGTTGCTTATAATATGCCGACGATTTTGGCTAGCGGATATATCCATGAGCCAGCTGTGAAGTTGTTTAAGACGTTAGTACAAGATGCTAAACCCAATTTACTTGATAATGTACTCATCGTGTCCACAACCATGTCGACCGTCGTACATGGTTACGTTGCGCACCGGTGCTTCTTTATAGTGATAGGAGTAACCGATTAAAATTTCCAATTCCTCTGCATTCATAATCTCTACTGATATGCGTACGGCGGTAGCATTAAAATCCTCCACTTCGGCCTCCAGCATGCGCACTGAAGGGCCGCAAATTACGCGTTCGCCATTCGAGTTGGGCGAGGCATCCGCAATGGAGATTTTCTGCACGCTTTTTAGAGTATACGCAAGCGCAGTAATTTTCTCATAGCAGAGCCGCGGATTTAAGTGAAAGAAAATTGTGCCCTTCTGTACGGCGACCTGGTGATTGGGGTTCCAGATCTGCTCAAGATGATGGTTGTCGACCACGAATAACGCATACCTGCAAAAGCAATGAGTTTCAGTTATCTCTACTTGAAGTGTCTACAATGCGTACTTATTCTCCACTAGCTCTTCGCCGAATATCGTGTCCAAATTCTTCAAAAAACCAAATGACATCAACTGAGGAGAACGAACCACTTTCAGATAGCCTGTGATTTCCTTCACAGTGGCAAACGCGCGTTCCAGCTCTACAATAACCTTTTCTAGAGTATTGAATTAGTTTAAACATTGCTCTCTCGTACAATCAACAAAGTAATCAACCTTTAATGTCTGTTAATTCAATGACTACGGAGCCCCTAATGGTCACGCAATCGTGCAGCGATACAAGGTCGGCAGCACGCTTGATCACAAAGTTCCCCCTGCAGTCCAGCTCGCAATGCAGCGAGCCCCTTCCATCGGGCACAGGACGGTAATTGCTGGGGCACGTATCAGCGCAAATGTTGCCCTGCGGTATCAGGTTCAGACGCCGACAAACCCCTGCCGACACGCACTCTCGCTTGTTAAGCAGAAATGAGGCCACACACTGATCTACGCACTTGTTGTTGGCACGGTGCTTATAGTTGCTGCAGACCTCGCAGCCGTGTGAGTAGCACCCAGAGACACAGCTGCGTTGGCAGCAGTAGCCATTGGCATCGCAGCCGCTTGTGCCGCACTTGCGCGGGCAGTCGTAGTGGAAGGCCGCTGGCATTAGCTGTGGTGCATCGATGCGCCAACAGTTCTCCGTCGTGTTCTGCCGGTACGCATAGTCAGCTTTGAGACCATCGCAGACGGGACAATGGTTCGGTGACTTGTTGTTCTGCAAAGCCGAAGCGTTGAGAGTTCATCATCATTCTCCCACAGACTCATACATACAGTCCACATTGTGGCTGAACTTACCTTAAAGGAGTAATGATGCTGTGTGCTATTCCCCAAAAGGTAAGACCAGCTGACGGTCTGCACAAAGCAGAGCATGGGATTATTATCAATGCGTACAATTCCATTCGCTATGCGTAACATTGACACGAGCCCCAACTCACGCAGGTTGCGGTTCTCATTGATCACCATTGCATACTTGTCGAAGAGTAACTTTGCGCCGCGTATGATGCGCAAACGCGGGAATATGCTCTCCAGCGTTAGCAGCCCATTCACGCGGTAAACGAGCAGATAGTCGGTAATTTCCAACACGTTCGAGGTCAACTGTGCAGCCTGCACCGTGCTGTTCACGTCCAAGTAGACGAGGCGCACATGGCCGACGACAATGCTGCAGTCACGTAGATTGTCAAAATCCTCGATGCGGTATATCTCCATGGATTGGCAGACGTTCGATGTCAACTCATCCTCGGCGCTGATCATTGCCAGCCAGTGCAGCAGTGTGAGCAGAACAAGTGGACGCCACATTTTCACATGCCATGCAGACATCGATTTCTAGTGCAATGAATGCCGATTTCCGATAGCAGCTGCTGGCCAAGAGTTGCTGTCGATCGTTTTATTGAATACTTAACCTCTGCTGGCCTCCTCTTAGTGCTGTTATGTAGTTTCAAATGAAGTATGTATGTAAGCACAAGTGTGTATATTTGTGTGAAGACGACGACGTCGCTGATGCTGCAGCTTCTTCTTCTGTCTCTTTTTCCGCACTCACTAGTTCAATTAACGCCCGCTTCGAATGTCAATGTCATACGCACACACATATATGTATATATGTATATGTTTGTAGGTATGCTCATACATACAAACTTCAATTATTCTTATATTGTTTTGTAAGAGGGCGCCTCGTCGTCTCTCTTGCACAGTTCGATATCGACTGACTGATTGCCGGCAAACATCTTTGCTAGTCTCAAAAACAAATTTCGCTGCTTTCGACTTTTTTTTAATTAAGCCAAGAACAACAAAAACATTCAATAACAACAACAACAACAACAACAGCGCCAGCCACAGCAACAAAAGTAAAAATGAGGCGACGATACCGACCGACGTTGTTGTTGTTGTTGTTGTCATTACTGTTGTTATTGTTGGTGCCGTTGCTTTTGTTGCAATGCATGTGTTCTGCTTCGAAACTGTGCTACGCCAGTCAAAAAGTGTTCGCAGTAAGTCCGAAGCCAAGCTTTGTGTGTGCAAACCCTTTGAGTACGAACATTTTAATTGAAGTCTTGCATGTGAAAACAGGTTTAGATTATCTCTTCACTCACCCTTCGTGTTTAAGTTTCGATTTGTTTGTGTTCTTTAGCATGCGTAAATTGCAAAAGCTTACTGTGCTAAAATACACATGCCTACATATGCGTACAAAGGAACGATAGAGTGCACAATACATATTCCCATAAAGGCAAACGGTAAGCAAAGGCATCTCGAAAACAATTTATGATTGAAATCCTTTAGGTATGCATTCTCGGCATAATTGACATTACACTTTGATTTCCCTGCTTAGGGTCGACAAATCAGTGATGTGGGTCAATTAATTGTTGACTAAGCGCATTGAAAAAAATGAAAGAAAAAGCGCCCATAATTTAAAGTTGTTTTTGTTTCGAATTATTTATGTTTATGCGACAAAGCTAATGCTGACAAATACAATTAATGTTTATTTAATTACAAATAAACTATTGAGATGAAATTTAGCAAGCCACACGAGGAAGTAAATGTAGTCAGTTGTAAAATGTAGTATAATATGTTTAGGACCTAATAGCATTCAATTGTTGTGATTGAATGAGTTGTTGAGTGGTTTTTGTCGATGCCATTATTAAAACTTGCCGTATAAGCGTAAGAGTGTAAAAGCCACAGAATTTAGGAATCACACACATACAAGAGAAAAGCGCCAAAGGATATTTATAACTCAATATCATGTTGGATGCTAGTGACTTTGGTGCGACTGTGGTTTCAAATATTTGAAAAACTCTGTTCATTGATTGGTTCATAACAGTAATTCTTTTTCTGTAGATAATATTTCTCTCGATTTTTATATACATACGTAGATTGATTAAAAGAATGGAGCTTATCACTTGCTAGTAAAGAACTTATAAAACAGTGTTCTACTGTTGAGCTCCGGCGAAAGGAAATCTATCCATTTGGCAGTTATGTCAGCCAAAATGTCAAGTTCGCATGCATTTTCGGAATATTAATGCCTTTCATGAGTGTGTGCCTAGGACTCTCGTACAACATGTCTGCTGTCAGGCTTTGTCCATTAAAATCCATCCCAAGTGGCTCTTGGCAATACGCGTTGACAGCGCGTTCCCCCTTTTGGGTGCTTCCTCTTGGCCACTTCTTGGAGTGCTGGGCTGGTGCTGGTGTATGCGGCTTCGTGAAATGTTGAGCATGGTATTGAAGTCCAATAAACTCAAAAACTGACAAACTGCGTTTAGATCAATTTTTTTTATGGTTTTGTTTTGTTGCTATTGTTGTTGTTGTTTTAACTGTGCTGCTGTGCAAAACGTCATGTAACATTCAGAAACTGCCAGCATTTGCACAGAACACAGCATATCCTTTCGCCGCGTTTTGATTTTGTTTCGCTTGTGTTTCTTTTTTTTATGGCTGCGCCGGTTGTCCGTTCGAAGTCAATGGCTGAGAAGTAAGAGTTCGCGTACTCCGCAGTTGGCTCGTTCATTGGTTCGCTGGTTTGTTGGCTCGTGGTCAACATCACTTATGCAGCTCAGCGCGCAATATATGGGCTGTGTGTCACGTCTGATGTGTGACGGAAGCAAACATTGATGAACTTTATGCATGCGACAAGTGTAAGGACACTTTTTCCTTCTGCACTCATGCATGTTTGCTGCCTTTGTGACAATCTGTAGGTCGAAACAAAAGCAAAGGAAGAGGAAAAAAAATATAAACACCGAATATGGCAGCAAAGCGTCGGTTTTGCCAACTACTTTCACCGTGGCACGCGTGATTTATATGCGAGTATGTGCGGGGAGGGAGGGAATTTGGCAGTCACGAGCCACTGCGTCAGTGAGCCACTGAGCCAGTGAGTGTGCGGGTGAGTTAGTTAGCAGTGCCTCGAAGTTGGTGTACACTTGTGGACTTTAATTTGGCACTTAAATGCACAGACGTGCGTGGGCCATGCTGTAGCAGCAGAGGCTCATCAGTGCCATTGGCACAACAAAGCCAAAGCCAACGCAAAAGCGACGCCTGTGCTGATGCCAATGCTGCTGCTGATGCTGATGCCAACGCTAACCGTTGTCAGCATAAAAATCAACTTGTGTGCGCGGCGAATCATATGTGGAAAGTGTGAAGCGAGCGTCTGCTGCGAGCATAAATTCACGTCACGTGCCAACAAAATGGCGGAACGTGTTACACGCCGCTCGCGCGCCTCCATCGAGAAGGTGGTGTGTGCATGTGGTGGCATACTTGGCATTATTATATTGAATATTTAATAATTGCGAAAGTAGTTTGCTAGCGCGTGCCAAATGGTTTTGGGGCAAAAGCGTGTGCCTAAAAGTATGCTACGGAAATTTGCTTCGCCTGCACTAAGCTCAACAAATGAGCGCAGCGCGCGTAAACGAATAACGAATAGCGAAAGTAGAAGCAGAAGTAGAATCAGAAGCAGATGAAATCACTAAAGTGAAATTTGTGACGAAGAGCATGCAGAAGAGTAGGAGAAGAAGAAGAAAATCCGTTCCAATCGGACCTCATGCCAGCAACATGTGCTTAATTCTTTTCTTTCTATTTCTCCTCCTGCTTAATGGCAATTGCGTATGGAAGTGTGTGTGTGTGTGTGTGTGTATGTGTGTGTGACAGAGGCAAATCGTCATTCTCGTACACAATCAAAATATTAAGTGTTAAAGGTTGTACTCGAAATAGCAATTCAATTACAGGGTTTAATTACTGGAAATACAGTTAAATCAGTAGCAGTTAAAAATGATGTCGCGTAATGACTTTAACTCAAGTTCCACTTTGACGCAAAGTCCCCTCAACTTTTAATTGAAATTTAAGCACTCAATTTGGCATCGGGTGGCGGCGCTGTTTGTGCCCAAATCCGATTCAATCGTTACTTTAATGAAATTTTGATTGATTATGTGACGTGGCGCTGTCGACTGCGTTCTCGCCCTCGCTTCAGACTGAAGCCTAACGGAATGTCACAATAAGAATTCCACAGAGATTTGCCATTCGCCATTGAGCCGCAGACTTGGCATTTCATAAGCAAGTTTGTTAATCGTCAAAGAGAGGAAAATTAGTGCCACCTTTCGCCCTTGCGCTCATTAGCGTTTATCGTTTGCTGGCTGTGTGGGCGGGTGGCCAACGACAGGACAGGACAGGACAGGACAGCAGCAGCAAGTGTTTCGTGTAATGCTGCTGCTGTTGCTGCTACTGAAGGTCACGTCTATGATTGATACACGCACCGTGCAGCCTTCGATGCCTGTCGAAATGTTTTCATTGTTTGTCAAGCGTCCACTTTGCCGCTCTCTTTGTCTTTGTTTTTGTATCAACGACCAAATAATTTACATGGCTTTATTTATGTTCCAGCTGTCAGGTGTCCTCGTGCAGGTCCTTGGCGCTAAGTCCGCAGTATGAGTGATTGAAATATTTTATCAGCTATGCAGCTTATAAATGAAGTTTTCCATTGCCTGTCGCATTGTCTTCTGCTTCCTCTTATGCTTCGCCTCATCATGCTGCAGCGTCGTGTACATTCCTTTCGCATCCCTTTCGCTTTCATTTCCACACATTTTGGCATATTTACTGCGTGTCGCTATTGTCTGTTCCTGGTCGAGTAAGTGTCGGTGCCGCAGTATCAGCTTGCAGCTGCACAGGCCACGACTATTTCCTTGCGAGCTCACTCACATGCGTTCTTCTTCTTCTTCTTCTGCCTTGCTTTTGTTTTTCTTCTGTGCTTTTTATAATGTATGGTTAGACATTTTTCAGACTCATATTGTATATGCAAGTACGTGGCGGCTTCTTTGCTGGCATGGCCGCAGTTTTCGCATTACCGTTATGCGACTGCTGCTGCTGATGCTGCTGCTGCCGCCGTTACACGTGCGAAATATTAATTCGTGAGTCTGCGTGAGTGCTCTGGGTGCTCCGAGTGCCCAGGGTGCTCCTGGCATCGGCGTCTTCCTCTTGCGCGCACACTATCTGCTCAGCGGATGGCGACCGCAGGCGTTGCTCTCGACTGATAATGTTATCGCTCCGTTTGATGGCGATGGCCGCTAGGTGGCTTTTGCCTTCTGCCCAGGCGGCGCCTGATGGGCGGCGTTAATGCTATAAATAATACAAACCAATAAAAATACCTGCCAGGCTTAGTTGCGCCAAGTTGTGCTCCAGCTGAGTGGCGGCAGGCTAAAGAATTCAACGGAGTAATAGGCACCGTCGCAAATTGTAAGCGATTCGTGTTGCGCTTCTTCTTTTGCTTTTACTGCTGCTGGTTGTTGTTGTTGTTGTTGTTGCAGTTGTTTTTGTTTAAATTTGTATTTTGTATGCGATTATGGTTTGGGTTTTCTCATCAGTTTATTTTCGAGTATGTTTTTGTTTTTGTTTGTATTTAGTATTTTTTGCGCGTTGTTGCTATCCGTTGTTGTTGTTGTTGTTATTGTTGTTATTGTTATTGTTGACGTTGACGTTGTCGCAGTTTTTGTTGTCGCATTTTTTCGCATTTGTATTGTGGCTTTGTGCTTTGCAGGTATTGAAAAATTTGCGTTTTCTGTGCACGTCTTGCATGACTAGGCAGGCGAGAAGGACATGCAGGACGAAATGTAACTCGACTCGACTTGACTCGACTTGAGCGAAATAAAGCATCAATTTTTATGTGACAATTCATTGAGGCTGGGATCTGCCCGGGTTATGCTTTCGTGTCGATGTTATTGCAATGTGCGCGTGTGTGTTCCCTTTCCCTTTCCTTTGCCTCTACTTTGTCTGCTTTCTCCGTTTTTTCATTTCTTGGCAGATGTCGATTCGTTGATTTGTTTGTGTATATTTTACTCGTACTTACCTGCGCAAATATTGTGGCATGCCTGGAGGCATGTTGACTGATTACATAACACGAATGTCAATGGTTTTCTCGTTACTCTAACTTTTCTATATATGTATGTTACAGCTGCAGCCAACCAGAAACAGAAAGTTCAACTTTAAATTTTCCAAACATTCTGAAATAATAAACATTGCTGAGATAGAAACGAGGAATTCTTAATTACAGTATATATATGTATGAGGTTAATTTTTCAGCATTTACTTTTCATTCGAAATCTCTTGTGGATTTGGCATTTTTAAGTCACATATCTGATTTTCATATATGCATGATTGCGTTCATATATTGTATGATATGTCTGTACATATGAGCATGATGATGATGATGATGATGATGTTGATGATGATGATTGCGTAACTTCTGGACTGAGCTACTTGGCCTGGCTGGCTGGCTTGGCTGGCTGGCTGTTGGCTGCGAGAACACAGCAAATGGCTTTCATTGTTCCGCAAAAGTTGCTACACGCGTTGGCACTATGCTGCTGGCTTATGTCCTTTTCATGCCACGCGTATATTTTTATTGAGCGTGGTGTGCGCCTGGTAATCCCTTTGAAATATTTTCACTCATTATTTAACCGGAGCATTCCTTAATCGCACGCAAAGTGAATTCCAGCAGCTCACGCTCAATCCTGTATAATCTTTTATGTTCTTTATTTTTGCCCACTTTCGTTTTGTTTTTTGGTTTATTTTTTCGTTCTTTTTTTTTTTTGTATTTTTGTTTTTCTGTCGTTTCCGTCCATGTTAAAGGCTTCGCTTGGTATTTGTGCAGTGTTTCAGAAAGGTCCTTTTTACATTATTAATTTTCTTTGATATAAAATTGTTGGCCTTCGTAACATTACCGCCGACAACAGCTACAAAAACAACAACAACGACAACAACAGTAACTAAAACAACAAAAATATCATAAAGCATATCACAAACACAAACACCAACAACAACAACAACAACAACAACAACGAGCAACAATGAAACCAGCACCGGGTGGCAAAATTAACGCATAAATTGCGACAGGAGCAATGCGTGACAAACGAAAGGACAGACAAAGCAGAAGCAATTTAAATTTCTACTTCTTAGTATGTTTGTTCGCTTTTCATGTTTTTCTTATTTTTGTTTTTGTATATTTGTGCTTTTTTTTTTTGGTTTGGTTTTTCCGTTTTTTCGTTTATATTTTTTTGTTTTGTGTTGTTTTTTTGTAACAAGTAAAATCTGATTAAATGCTTATTGTTTGCACAGTTCTGTGTGTTGAAAAATGAGCACAGGAACTCGCGAAATTATCAAGGAGCGTGCACTGCTCGACAAGTCGACGGTCGGCTGTCGGCTGAGTGGAGTGTTGACAAATGAAGAACGAAAATGGCAGGCAAGGACTGTCAAAAAATTTGAGCAAAGCAAAATTAAGTGAACATGACAAATGTTGCGACGAAATTGACTTGTGAAGTGTGCAGCTGAAAGCGATTCGCAATTCCATGGCGACTGCCAACTGCCAACTGCCAATTGCCGACTGGCGAGTGTTGAGTGACGATTGAGGACATAAACTGAGTGTCAAGGCGAACGGCACAACACAGCGGAGGCCACAACGTGAGCAAGTGTAGCTTAGCGAGTCAGACGCAAATGCGGTCGACTGCGACACGAGCGAACGAATCCTTAAAAGGACATTACAAAAATAAGGCAAATAATGAATGCCGTCCATGGGACACGTCTGCCGTCATGCGGGCACTGTCTGCGGCTGTGCACTTGGCGCCAAGGCAGTCGCAGCAGGTTGAAGTGTCCTGTATGTGCTCAGCTGGCGGACTGAGGCGAGTGACAGGTGTCAGTAGTTGGCTGGCTTGACTCGGCTGCCTATCTGCCCACTGCCGGCTGTTGATGATTTAAGGACATTAAAGTTGTTGCAGTTGTCCTAATTATGTATGCGATATGCAGCATGCAGGCATTCAATCTTCCGTCGTGTGGCCAACGTAAATCTAATGAAATGGCGCAGGATTTGAGAAAATTAATAATACCTTCAGGTGCTGAACATGCAGTGCGCTCTCGTACGTGTCCGGCTCTGTATCGGTGATAAATTTAACATTTTGACGACAGGATCTCGTACGGACGCCAGGTGCGTTCGCATTTGCCGGCAGCTGCGGCTGAAATGAATGCGTTGCATATGCAAATGTGGAGCAAATACACATGGCATACTCAAATACGAGTAAGTGGCCTCTAAGAGGGCAAGTGCGCTGCTGCTTAACAATGCACCAGCACCAGCAGCAGCAGCACCAGCAGCAGCAGCACCAGCAGCAGCAGCACCAGCAGTGCCAGGCGAGTGCCAAGCGTGTGCCACAAGCTCAGCGTGAAGCCTTCACAATGCACTACGAATGCGAACGCATAAATTACGCTTAAGTAAAAATTCTCTCATACAAGAAGATTTGCATTTTTATAAAAGATACGACCGCAACTGTACACACACACACACACACACACACACATATATGCTCTCGCAAACACACATATCAAACTAAACAAACCAAAGAAGAAAAACAAGCGAAAATATTAAAAAGGACATTACTATGCCAAACAAAATAAACAAAAAACAGGCAAAAAAAAAAAGAAAAAGGGAAAAGGAAGGGGAAGGAGGCAGATAGCGCATGGCATGTCTTGGCATGGAAGTGAGATTTGCAAGAAGTTTTTCCTGCCCGCAGGGCGTATACTTGATGTAAATGTGCGCGTTTGGCTTTGGCGTTGCCACATCGCATAGAAAGTAATGTTAATCGCTTATTTGCCAAAATGTATGCAACACTAAAGGATAACAATAATAATGTGCAAAATAAATGCATAGCTGCGCAAAGCAAATACACAGCCCACAGCCCACATGCCTGCACCAGCCCCAGTCGCAGGCTCAGCGTCAGCCTCAGCCGCATCTTGTGCCCGTTCCAAGCTGCTCTGTATCGCTGTTGGCATTTTGCATGCATAGGAAATGCAAATTCGCGACGTCAAAGCCAAGTGACATGTGCAAGCACACAGACACACACACACGCAAACACTCACACATATATGCAACTATTGTGCTGCCTGGCGCACACCTGCAGCTGTGATATTGGCAAAACTGTTGCTAATGTAGTTTATCCTGCTCAGCATATTTGCACAGAAATTCCAAACGAAAATTCAATTTTATTTCGCTTGGCTTTTCACCGCATTTCACTCGCCCATCTTGCGCCCAGCTGCCAGCAGCTTCTTGTGCCACGTACTGCATTTGACATATCTGCAGCAGTTGTGGGCATTTGAGCGTTAGCCCAGATGCCGCCACTGAGGCATCATTTTTATTTTCACCTTGGCTCACGTGGACCGACTGCAACGCATTCAATTTCACTGCACTGTCCTGTGCTGCGCTGCTGCAACGTGAAGTGAACTGAGTTGTGTTTTGATTTTCAATCGCGTGGCCCAACTGCTGACAGATGGGAGTGTGCGTGCGACAGTGGGAGGATCTTCTTAGATGCATCATTAGTGGTGCTGAACTAATGCATTGCTCAGCTGAATGCTAAGCGAATCTGCATATCCTGACGGCAGTCCTTGGTCTTGCCGGAAGTGTCTGCTTATATGCGCATGCACTGCATTTGATTGCAAAAGGATGTGCGCACTGTAAAAACTCTTGACTAAGCGACGTTGCTGCTGCTGCTGCTGTTGCTGCTGCGTCGCCCGTCAACGCCCCATCGACAGAACGGTTGCAGAATGCTTAAAAAGCATTTTGCGTACACGTTTTTGTGTAACGTTGTACGCCCCCGAGGATCTTGTTGCAGCAAGTCACTCGCCCACTCCCAGACACACTTGCTTTGGCGTGGCAACAATTACGCGCTATGAACATTTTCGCACCAGCAGCATGCATAAAATCCTTCCGCTGCAGGCAGGTCGGACGCAGCAGCTGGCACAGGGGGCTGGCGATGGGCTGAGGCTGGCGGGGCAGCAGGTGCAGTGAAGCTGCGCTGTGAATCAATAGATAGTGTACGCACCTTGTCCGCTGGATGTTATTTGTTGCTGTGCCAGTATCACGTTGTTATGCTATGCATGTTGCCGTATCCTGTTGCCAGGATTCGAGTGTCTCCGTTGGTGCTGGCATCCATGCTGCTCGAGTGCATGCCAGCAAAACAAACAAAATCGAATTTGTACAAGTGTCGACGAGCAGAAAGTGCCAACTGGCTACAGGCAAGTCCAATGTGTGCTGGCAGTCCTTGCCCCGGCAGCAGCAACAGCATTTGTCATTTGTGCAAATTTGTGTTTGTCGTTGCAGATTTTGTACTGCCTCCAGCATTCAAATTAAGATAATTACGTAGCAGACAAAACGAAACGAATAGGGAAGCAATTGGCATCATCATTTGTGCTGCGGTACTTGGAGTGTGAGAATGTCCTGCCTGCTGCCTGCTCGCTGTCTGTATCCTGCCTACCTATGGCTGTGTTAAATTTATGAAAAAAGGCAACAATGTCATGCCGAAAAGATAAAAGGACACGCTGGCTAATGACATAGCTTCACCGAGCAAAACATTAAGACGAGCAAACAAATAAACGCAAAAAAACAAAAAAAAATAAAAAAGGAAATAATAAAAACAACTGAAAAAAGGGTTCCAAACATTATTTTACACTTCGTTTTGTTTTAGGTGTCATTTTTTTTATTTTTATTTTTTTTTTATTTCGTTTGCGTATTTGTTTTTGTGTTGGAGCGCAGTTGCTCCTTGCCATCGTCCTTTTTGCTTTTAAATTGAAACAATTTGTCAGTTTTCAAAATGCATAACATTATCCTTACGGCAATTGTCCTGGTTGACTGCCTAGCTGTCTGCCTGTGCGCTTGTTCACTTATTCGCTTGTCTGATAATAAAAACAGATACTTGGCTGTTGCCTGTTGGCTCTCGTCTAGGCGACAACATCAACAGCATCAGCATCAGCAACATCATCCAGCATCAGCAGCAGCAGCAGCAGCAAAAATAAAATAGAAATAATGTTCAATTAAAAAAAGACGAAGAAGATGTAGAAGAAGAAGAAGAAGCAAATGGCGCATTTTTATTGTACTTGCGTTGCCTAATTGTAATCGTCCTTTTTGGCAGCGTTTATTTAGTGCCATTCACAGCACACTTCGCAACTAAGCAGCCCACTTAAACATAATCGAAAGGACACTTTACTCAAGCGCTGCAAAACCCGATGCTTACGTTTATTTAATACTCCTGCACTTGAGAACCTGAAAGCCAAAGCCTGAAACCAAAGCACTGCTAACCGATACAATCGGATGCCAAGCAAACTCAACGATACGAAACGCAACGGATCCAAAACCAAACCAAACCCAGCCAAAGCAAAACTAAACTAAACCAATTCAATGCAATCCAATCTAATCCGAAGGTGAGTTCAATTCAAACAAACAATAAAAAGTTCGAAGAGGTAAGAACAGCATAGACTAGCTTGGACTTGGAAGCTGATGTGTGTGTGTGTGTGTGTATGTGTGTTGATGCTTAACCCCGTCCATTATCAACTATTTTTGCAACATCTTCCGCTTATCAATTGGGCCACGTTTAATCTGTCCATATCCCAGTCCGTGTTCACAGCCGTGTCCACTCCATGCCGAGTCGCTGGAGCCAAGGCCAAGAGGCGACGGCCAAAGCATTTGCTGCACTTGACTTGAGCACAAAATCGGCCTAAATGTCTAACGAAACAGGAAATAAATTTTCAACAGCTTTTTTTGTTTTGTTTTTTTATTTTTTTTGTTGCTTAGGCCAACTGTTGTCGGTCGCTCTGTCAGCAGGTCCTTCAATGCGGCTTTAAGTTGCTGCCAGGTAAGTGTTCCTTTTAGTGCCGCCAGACACATGCGGTGATCCTTTGTGAATGCGCTCCATTTCGAATCACACATCCTGCAGCTGCCGTCCTCTGTGAGATTTATGTTTGTTTTCGCCGGTGTAGGCGTTGTTCAAGTTTCACTCCCTACCTCCCTGCCGTCCTCCCTGCCGTGCCCACTCCGAATTGCGTTTAGTTGGCCATTACGAAAAACGTTTGCCTCGGTTCCTCTGCACTGAGCCTGGCCTGTGCATGTGTGCTGTGCGTTGTGTGCCTCCGCGCTGCGTCGCTGCGTTCTCTTGGCATGTGGCATGCACACACACACACACACACACACCCACACACACATACTCTTGTATATGTATACATGCCATACCATATAATATCATGACGTTGCAGCAGGCTGCCATCATAGGTAAACAAAGCCAATGGCGCTCCATGAGGATATTCTGATTGGATATGTTTAAATTGTTGTTGACATTGTTTTGTTTTGTTTGTGTTTTATTTTGTGCTCACTTGCTTTATTTTGTTGTTTGTATGAATTGGTTGGTTTTGTTGTTTGTTATTCTTTTTTTGGTTTTGCTATTGTCGTTGCTTCTATTTTGAGTTGCTGCTTTTGCTGCTGCTGCTATTGTTGTTGTTGTTGTGTGTGCATTGAGATGTGTAAAGTGGCAACTTGCTATGCAGCAGCATTTCCGGTAGCAGCAGAGGCGGAAAGGCTTTCATATTCAGTGACTTCCGGTCTAAGGTAAACTTAACATTTCGGCTTTGACTTCGCATACCTCAAGAGTCTTGGCACAGGCAACAGCAAATGCCACAAGAAGCGCAGTCACACGCCGTAGACGTCGGACAGACAGCCGGGCAGACAGCTGGACTTGGCAGAGTAGGCTTTCAGTTGCACTTCCATGTTCAGCTAAGCAGCCATGAATCACTGTCGCTGTGTTGCTGTGGGTTGCTTTCTTTTGCGAAGCGATACAATGGCCTGGTGCGCAATGTCCTTTCGATGTCGGGCTTTAAATGGTGCGGCAAGCGCGAGAGTGGAAAGTAAGGCTTTAAGTTGAATGTTAACAGAACGGACAGCAAAGCATGCAAAGGATTTGCTTGGACATTTAAGCGCTCCGCTGCGCCTGGCTTATCCTGCCTCAATGTGTCTGCTGGCCAGTTTAGTTAGCCGGGAATGGGTGCAGACAAATGAAGAATAAGGAAAAGCACACATACACACACACACACACACACAGGCAAAGTAATTGTATACTTTGAGAAGGACGACAAAGCACTGAGCGGCGCGTAAAATGCGAAAAGGAGTGTGCACAGTGGAACCAGCCAGTCAGGCTTACAATGGCACATCCGCCGTGTTGGCTGTCGGCTTCGCTGTTCACTTGGTGTGGCTGTCGGTAGGCGTTGCAAACAAAAAATGTGGAAAATTAAAAAAAAAAACAGAAAAAATAAATAAATAAATATACATATATAATATATGCGTATATATATAATATTTCTATATATATATATATATGTATATACAAAGAAGAATGAAAATAAAAAGGCAGGTTAATGGATTTTTCTTGTGATATTTAACGTTTTTCCTTTCCATTACTGTGCCTCGACCGTTTGTTCCTTTTCAGTTGACCAAATTTATGTACAATTTTATTTTGCTTGCTCGCCGCACGCTTCACGCGCAAAAAAGCTAAAATACTATTAGGATGTATTTGTGTATGTGTGTGTGTGAGTGTGTTTGTGTGCCAGCTTGTGTCTTAAAGGACAGCAAACGGCAAACGGCAAACGGCAAAAGGCAAACGACAAACAACAACAAACATCACATTATATTTAATTGAATGTCGCGGAAGTCGGTGTTTGCGGTTTGCTTTGGTCCCTCGCATTTGGGTTTGCGTTCGTGTTCATGTCCGTGCTCGTGACCGTGCTCGTGCTCATCCCATTTTCCATACTCTTGCTGCTGTGTTGGCCCGTCATCTTTGCGTTGCTTTCTTGCATTTGTTTTACCCGTGCCCCGGCTTTTGTTGTGTCAATTGTTTTCTTACAAAATTATAATGTAGTGTAAATATTTAATGATGATGTGAGCTCGGATAGCGGATAGCGCATCAAGTGCTTATACCTGGGGTAGCCTTGCATTTTGAGTTAAGAGCGAAGACCATTTAGAACGCAGACAAAGATACGCACACGCGCACACACACACACACACTCACGCTGACGTATAATCATGAATATACAATATAAGAAAATGCGAATGAAGCGCATGCAATAATTTTATCATAATTTTGTGCAGTGTACTATGCCTGCATGTGTATATCTGTGTGTGTGTGTGTTTGTCCGTGTGAGTGTGTGTGCATGCCGGTGTGCTCACTCGGCAGGTTTACTGTGTACAGTTAGCCAGTGAACTGGAAATGAGAAAGATTTCTTCGATTCCTTTGTAGTGTTGACCGCAAGCTGAGCTTCAAGTTCACTTATGCAATTAAGCAAATCGACGAAGTGAAAATTTAGCTACGTTTGGTAAATTCACTTAATGAAGTTAAGAAAATCGGCAGCAGCAGCAGCAGCAGAAGTAGCGGCAGCAGTATGATGTGCAAATCTAAATGGGATTTCAACGAATTCCATGTTCTCAAGTCACTGCCACAAGCAAAGGCACACACACGCGGCTGCTAATAAGCTTAGTCATCTGGCGACGACGGCGAAGGAGGCAAAGGAGGCAGAGAAGAAAGAGAAGGCGCAGGCGTAGGCGAAACTCTTTGCAGGATAACAGACTGTGGCATCCTTGGCTCACTTGATATGCATGCAGAAACTTTCGGAACGAACTACAAATCCTATTCAAGTTTAAAAGAAGCGACGTGTCGCATTGTCTACACACTTAGGATGAAAGTTTTTTAAGTCCTACCGCGAGAACGTGCACAGCTCAAATTGAAGTGCACACGCTCTGATTGACGAAAGTGTTGCCGTGGCGGAGCTTGGGTCTGTCGCGATGTCAGCGACAAAAACCCACATTCGCATACTCACTCAGGCAACTGATGATGGCGAAGACAGCGACCGTGACAGCGGCAGCGACAACATCAGCTCACACACACACACACACACACACACACACACACACACACACACACACATACTCATAGCGGTGATGGTAGCGGTGACGTTGACGGTGTTGGCAAGGATAAGACTGCACGCACGTCCTTACGCATGTAGCCTACATCAGCTACTTCGCACTAACTGGCGCGTAAATCAGTTTTGCTCTAAGTACGGTAACTGATGCCACTTCTCGGCCACGCCCACACTCACGCCCACGCCCACGCAGCACATTCCGGCAAGTAAGCTGGCTAAGTTAGTGCCGTCAGTGGCACAAGATGTTCTGTCCTGTCACACTTAGCAGCCACATTTTCTCCTTTGGCCCGTCCTGCGAAGGTTTGTGCACTCGCCAAGGCAAGTGTCACCGTCAGGACAACATTTTGGTAGTCTTTAACCGATTGTATTTCAATATTTAAACATCGGTTAGGCGAGTGCCAAGCTGCGACGGACTCAAGTTGGTCCCTTTGCTTGGCTTTTGTGTTCGCATCATGTCTCGCATCGGTATCGGCTTCGGAGTTGGCGTCGTTATCCTGGCATAACGCGCTTCAGCCATGCCGCGTTGGCAAAAATCAGAAAAAAAGGAAAAAACAAAAACGAAAACACGAGCACGAGTAGTCAGCACTTAACGGTATTTCTGTGTTTCAACCTTGGCTCCTCTCTCTCATCTAGAAGAATTCCTCTTGTTTTTTTTTTTGGTTTTTATCCTTTGCTTTTTCTTTTTTTGTTTAGTGTTTGGCTTTGCATTTTGCTCGCACACACAATTTAACTGGCAGTCATTGAGTGCTCTTCCACTTCAGTTTCACCCGTTTCGAGTGTAAGTACCGTGCACTGAAATTCTTCCTTACATTTCTGTTTTTTTTTTTTTGTTGGTTTTTTTTTTTATTTGACTTTCGTGCCTGGCTTTTCCTTTATCTATTGGCAATTCCTTTGATTGTTGCTGCTTCGGCTTTTGCGTTCCTTTGGCGCACTTTGGCTGGTTTCGGTTTTGATTTCTGAAGATTACTTCTGTCATTTTGCCGGATTTGGCGCGAAATTCGTTCGATGTAAAGGGTAAGATAAATATGAAAGGATACCATGTCCGTGACGTGACGTCTCTAAGAGTTTGTTTAACATGCAATGTGCCAGCTTTTCTTGCCTACCCCACTCCTCCCTGGGTCGGCTCAGCCGTGCTGCCTGGCCTGGTACTGTGCTTTGTAACGTTGCCTTGGCATTCTCTAAATTCAATTTAAGTTAACACTCAAAATTGGCCACAAAGCGGATCTGCCAGAGCACGACAAACTCGATTTGAGCAGTCCTGCGTTGTCCTTTTGTTTATGTTCTTGCATAATGATGACATAAATCAGCTTGCAAATGAATGCGATGAGGTTTTTCTTTAAATTTGATTAGTTTCCGTTAAAAGTTTATTTTTGGCTTTGGCACTCATTGGCATGTCATTGCAGTTTGCTACATTGTGGCTGTTGTTGTTGTTGTTCCCTGTTGTTGTTGCTGTTGCTTTTAACGTGCAGTCGAATCAAGTTTCACGTTTCTCTTTCGTGCGCCAAGAGTGCATTTGTCGTCCTTACACGCTCAGCGCATGCGCCTCCCAGCCTCAGTGAGTGCACATTCACTTCCAGTTGGCCAAGAGCCGAGCTTTTGTCTCAAGTCTCTAAAAGGTGGCACGATGCTCTTAACCCGGAGCTTGCGAGATGGCTTCTGCCCCCATCCTTAATTATTCAGCGCACCTTATGTGTAATAGTTGCCAAACGACTGCTGCACTTTGCATACTTGCCGATTGATTTGAATCGGGTTAATAAAATATTTTTGGCTCAGCCCGAGCATTCATGCTGACCTTTAATCAGTTATTTGGGAAAAAACTGCTGCATTCGTGCTAAGGAAAGGTGGATTCAATATGTGATTTTATTCTTTTTGGAAATATAAGGTTCAAAGTGGGAATTGCCATTTTGCCAGCTTCATGAGGCCTACACAGACTTCGTACAATTTGAGAGACAATTTCAGAGTTTCTGTTGATCTCGGCTTGGTTTACGACATTTATCTGCACAATTATTTGCATGTTGGGGTCGGTACATGTTTATGAGTAAATTTTTAAAAGATTCGAATACAAAAAGGTTTTTAATTCATATTCTCTAATATAATAAAATTGAAGCAGCCATTTTCTAAATATTTTTATGCGGAAATTACTTAACGGATTTTTATGAAGCTTGGCCTAGTGATAACGTGCATCAAGGTGCTCAACTTAGCATGGCATTTTTACGGCAAATTATAGAGTTTTCCCTTTATTGAAGGATAATTGTTTAATCAGATTCTAATTAGGATATTTGAAGGGATTGCTTATTGCACTAAGAAATAAGTATGTGTTCTCTTTTTCTGATGCTTTCAATGGTTAATTTTAATGCATAATTAGTTGGTTTAATTTTCTGCTAGAAGCTCCAATAAGGTTATTCATTATGCGAATGCCGGGCTTATTCAGCTTTGCCAACACTTCGAGCTAGTCAATCTTTTCGGTGGAGCTGTTGCACTCTTTACTTTTAGAGCAACTAAGTGTCGGTGCTGGCGGCGTTGTTGTGCAACTGCTATTCGAATTATTGACACACTTTGTTGAGTTATTTCAAAAAACCGGAAACGGATGTTGCATGCTAATAATGCGAACAGTCGCATGCTGCGTTGAGCTGTTACCGGCATCCTTCAGCCAATCTCGCACCATGTCGCCTGGCGCATTCGTTCAGTTCAGTTAACTGACTGGCTGGCTGACACTGACAGCATGAAGATTGTTGGCTTTGCTTGGCTTTGCCAAAGCACAAGACCGAGTGAGTCGTCAGTGCGTGGCAAAGGGGGCGACAGAGGCTACAGGGGTGCTGGCAGAAGTAGAAGCCTACAGCGGAGCTGTGGAACTGCCAATCGACCTCCGATTTTATTTCTTGCAAATGAGATTTTGCAGTTGTTTGACAGCGGCATAATAGTTTTGCCGCTTTTGTGTGTTATGCAACCACTTACTTATACCCACCAAGGATAATGACAATGAACGACAAAATAAATGAATAAACGAACGAGCAAATACAAAGCACAAAGGATGCCAATAAGCAAATGTGTGCGAAATGAATAAAAGAAAACCAAACCAAACCAAACAAAAAAGAAATAAAAAATATAAAGGAAAATTCCATTTTCGCGCTGGTTTCGAGGTTTTGCACAGTTTGACTGTCATAATTTGTTGTTGTTGTTGTTTTTGCTGTTATTTTTAGTGTGCGCGCTTTTGTTTAACCCTGAAGTGGCTGACAGCATTTGGCGGCTGTTCGTGATAGATCGTTGGCATGTTCCGCGCATCTCACTGATAAACAATTGTTTTACTCCCTCAGCGCACTCTGAAGCTGATGTGGTCCTTGCTGCTTGCTGCTCATCCACATGTCCGGTTGACATTGCAGTAGATGTGTGTGTGTGTGTGTGTGTGTAGGTGAGCTATGCTGCTGAGATCATTATCAATGGGTATCCTAGTGACAATTGCCACTCATCACAGTCCGTAGAATGTTTATTTATGTCAAATTACTTTGGCTTAGAAGTCAAGATGATGAAAATTCAATTCTGTGCTCAATGCTTGATTACAAACAAACACAATAACAACAACAACGATAGTATATAATAACATTGAAACAACGCCAAACACAATATCGACAACAAAAACTATAACGACAATAACAACAGCAGCCAGCAGCAGCAACAATGACGACAATGACAACAACGTTGTTGATAATATAAACAAGAAAAGACAAAAACACAAAGGAACATCAATTGCAGCAATGCCGGAAAATGTTGCGCGCGTTTCGCTTCTTGCGTTGTACTTCATTATCCTGCCATTTGCTCTGCTTGTTAATCGCGACTGCAGCGCTAGGTAGGGCACACGATGAGCCTGGATGAGGTGGGCAAGGGTGGAAGGGGGATGAGGGATGGGGTTAGAGTGTTTTGGTGTGGCATTCGCTAAAAAACGACAAGTGAAAATGTCAAACGAATCAGATGCAGTTGCCAAGCCAAGCCATCCTGTGCCATCCCATGCCAAACCAAGCCATGGCAGACAGTGCCGCATGCAGCAAACATGCTGAATATGACAGGAAATTCTAATGAACTGCAAGGATGCAGTAGAATTGCAAGTACGGCATCATCCTGCCGGTGTCTTTCCTTGCCTTGTCTTGCCTTGCCTTGCCTTGTCTTAGCCTGGCATGCTGCGCTGTGACGTGCCATTGCCGTTGCCGCCTTCGTCATTGTCCTTGGGCCACACAATGAATGTTTAATTCAACTTTTGTGTGTGTGTGGCACGGGTGTAATTTGAAGTGAATCCGAATCCGAATACCAATTCGAATCGGAATTCGGTTTTGCGCTTTGGCTATGGCTTTTGCTTTGGCGTTTACTTGCATTCAGCTTGAAAAATTATTCAAAAGCTTAGTTTGAGTTGAAATCGCTGCAAGGTGCTGCTGCCTTTTTGCCTCAACAATGCACGGTAAATTGGATTTCTTAGCGCGCATCTCTGCCCCCGTTCCCACAATACTCACAATTTGTTCTTTTGCCAACAGTTGAACAGTTGAACAGTAACCGGTGCCTGTGGCGTCTTAAATGCGATTTCTGTGCCAAGCTGAGCTGAGCTGTGCTGAACTCAGCTCAGAGCTGGGCAGCATCTCGCGCACAAAATGCAATTGTTGCACACATTTTTAATTAAAATTTTAAAAGCACAGCAAGCCAGACGACAGACAGGCAAACGGCTGGACAGGTGGACAGGCGGACAGCGGCAATGCTAGACATGAACTGAATACGGTTATGAAAGAAGCGGCTTAGGCTTTAATAAGGAAGCGCACACCGTTGTGGCTGGCATATCCTGCAACGCCTTAAGTTAACATTATACACATAAGCGAATAGTGATGCTGGTGAGAATTTGCTGCTTAGAATCAGTCGAATAGAATTCGTTAAAGAAAATACAAACATAAGCATAAACATAAGCATCAGTAAAAGGCAGGAAAAAATATTAAAACGGATCTTGGCAGGATAAGGCAGGACGAAGTTGAATAAGTCGAATAAGTCCAAGCAGCAGCACCGGAGCGGAGCGTTACGGCGGCGGCAGCTGTGGCAGCGACTTGGACAGGGGCAGCGGCAGCGGCAGCGTAAGTTTCGAATGGAAAATTTAGCTGAATGATGATAGAATATGCAATGCATGGAGCCTGGAGCGGCGTCTCGGGGTAGGACATGGAAGCGAAATGCAAAACTTTTGCTTTGTTAGACAGGATGTATTCAAGCAGCGGCAGCGGTAGCCAAAGCAGAAGAAGCAGCAGAAGATGCAGCGACTGTGGCAGGAGCAGTCAGAGCAGCCGGAGCAGCAATGGCCGAAGACAATGCGAAGGAACATCAGGCATTGCAGTTACAACCGCAACGGATGCAAACGAAGGACACTCCTCATAAACGAAGACTGCGACGGCAACAGCGATAGCAACAACAACAACAACAACAACAAAGATAACAACAACAGCAAAATCTTTCTTGACGCTTCTGTTTGCTATTTGTTTTGTTTCGTTTTGTTTCTTTTTCTTGTTGTTTATTCTTCTTATTTGCGTTCTTTGCATTTGTGTTGCATTCGTTCGTTGGTTCATTTGTTCATTCGTTCGTTCGTTCGTTCGTTCGTTAGTCTGCCTCGTTGTATTTTATTATCAAAGTGCTGAGGAAATGCACAAACTTAACCTAATGAACATTAAGATAATGCAAGCGCACCCACGCAAGGCGGGCAGGCGGGTGAAAGGTCGCTTGCTGCTCCCAGGATTGCTTGGGCGTTTGGTGAGTCAGTGGGTCGGTGCGTCGTTGGAGCAGTTGTGCGGGGCATTGAGGCAAAGAATATGTTGTCCATAATTCTGAATCGACCTCAAGTCAACTAACTAATGAATAAGCAAAGGAGCAAAGGAGCGAAGAAGCGACGGAGCGCCGCAGCAAAGAAACGTAGAAGCGCTCACGGCCAGGCAAATGCATTCCGAGTTTGTTTTGCAATTCTATTGCCAAGCAGGAAGTGCAAGTTGGCACATTGAGCAAAGATTGCCAGCATGGAAATGCAAAGATGGCATGGGAGTGGCAGAGTGGAAGAGGTGTGCGTCGTGCGCGAGGATGCACATTAGTTTGTGCAAATAGACGAAATGAAGTTTGCGGAAAGTTCTTTTCTGGTTCAAGTTGGATTAATCGGCATGTGGTCTGATTGGTCCGATGGCTTCAAATGCTGTTTGTGCAAATGTCTGCCGCTTGAGCACTTTGCCACTTTTCTGCCAGTTGCGCGCGTGGCGACCATGGTAGGAGCACAGAGGGCGGCAGAGGACGGCGGCCTCAAGGATGCAGCGAACTGCGCAAAGTTTGTCGCTTTTGAGTGCGATTTTTATTAATCAATTGAGATAAGCGAATAAGTTCAGTTGTTTAGCTCTGCTGGCATTTTGTTTGTGGGCACATGACGCACTTAATGTGGCTTCTTAAGCAGTTCCTGCAACGGAGTTCGAGGGTTAGAAACTTCACTGGGTATATCCTCACTCTGCCATATTTCAAAGTCATTAAGATACATGAGCAAAAGTGGAACTATTCGTGGCTTAGTTTCGCATATGCATTTGCCAAATGATTCCAGCATTTAAGTGAGACCATGGCAGCCATTGAATGGATCATAAGCAAATATTGAATAGCAGACGTCAGTGATGAATGCATCAGCAGCTCAGTTATGTGTCACATAAGAATTCACTCACTCCTGCAACTTGGAGCACCACATTGACTTGCTTTTGCTTTAATGACAAACAAGAAATGCTTTCCTCTGGCTCTGTTCGCGCTTCCATGTCTCTGTAGTTGACATGAAAATGCGGCGAAAATGACTGAGCAGCAAAGTCGCGGTCGGACATCTCCATCCTTTTGTTCGTTCGTGTGCTCAATGAGCGTATGTGCGCAGAGGAATGCATGCAGCGTGCTTAGAGTGTCACGGACGGGTGTGTGGTTTCATTAATGGCTGGCTGAAGGACAATGCGCTGCCTTTTAGTTATTGCCCGCTTAGCCGCTCAACCCATATTCTATGGCTTGCTTCTGCTGCGACTGCATCACTTTCTGATGTGCTGGCAGTACGTGTCGCCGCTGACACGCCATTGAGTGCCGTGAGGTGACGATGCTGCTGCTGCTGCTGCTGCTGACAGTGCACCTCAATGGAATGCCATTTGTGCATAGTCGCTCACGTGTTCCTGGCAATGCCACACGTACACGCAGACGTATCCTTACACGTATGCACGAGGCAATGGAGTGTGCGCAAGCGAAAGGGAAATGGTGTGCGACGATGCGTTTCGTAATTGGCCTCTAATTGAAAACTCTGCAGTAATTAATTGCTAAAGTTGCCTGACGACATTTATATGGTTTTATAAAAGAGTTCGACTTAATTACCGCGCAAAGAGCTGGATTAAGTATTCACTCGTTCTCTGCCCAGCAGAGCATTTTATTCAAATTGTCGTAAGCGAAATTGCTGAACCGTCTGCGGAACTTATTAAGATTCTTGCGTGTTTTATTGCGCGAATTGTTGGTTGCAGCAAGTCTTCAAAAAAAACTTATGACAGTACTTTATCCTTCCTTCTGTTTTTAATGAAAAAATGTAAAGTATAATCTGGCTTTTCAACTGTCGAATAAGAAATCGCACAAGTTATTGAGCTGAGCATATAGGGAAAGTATAAGTGGATTAAAAATCAGTGACAATGTCTAGATGCTCTTAAGTAAATTTTATATGTATATAAATTACGCATACGACGTGTGGTCCGCTTTGGATTTTTAATTGCGTTCGTATTCGTTTAAATGCGAATTAGGGATCCATTAGGTGTCTGTCATGTTCTACTTATTAAATTGTCATCGTCGTTGATTGTCTTTGGCCACAGACGTAGACTGGGGTCCATTCGTTGTTGTCGTTGTTTTAATTGTTGTTGTCGTTGTTGTTGCTTTAAGTGCTGCCTGCCATTATTGTTAAAATGCATTTGCTAAATTAGTTTGTGGCTGACTCAATGCCAAACTGCCAATTGCTAGGCACCATGGCCCGCCATGTAACCCACCCAACCACTCACTGGGCCTCTTGGTGGCACATACACACACACATGTGTATATAAATACATGCCCATACGCATACTCGTATACGTGTGTGGCAGACATGCGCTTGGTTAATTTTAAGCTGCCGCAACTGATTTATCTCAAAACCACAAACTGTGCAGCTCAAGTGCTCATCGAGAAAAACGTTTTAGCAGTTAATTTTGCTGCCGTATGCCGTCGCATTGCATGGAAGCGACGCGATGCATGAGTTTCTGTGAGTTTCTGTGTGTGTATGTGTACGTACTTGCCAACTGCCATGTACCTAGTAGTGTGTGTGTGTGTGTGTGTGTGTGTATGTGTCCGTGGGAGGCATATTGATTGCGTAAACAAACTCAGTGAAAGTTTTACGTAGTTTTCTTTCGTAGCAATTAAATTTTCCCTGTATAGTTTGTTGTCGTTCAATCTCACTGCCTTTTTTTTTGTGCGTTTTTTTCTGTGTTTATTTTTATTGTTTGCTGTTGTTGTTTTTGTTTGATTTTTTTTGTTTTTTTTATTGTGAGCACGCCTTTTGTTGCATATTTTTACGCGTATGTGCTGTGTGCGAGGATGCTTGATTGGCTTTGTTGGCTGCCGTAGATATGCAATATTTGCTCGTTTTTGTTTGTGAGTAAATTTTACACTTCGATAGGCACAACGGCAACGCAGCTGGCAAGTAGACGCAACGCACGGAGCATGGGAGAAGCCGCAGCGACATGGTAATGCCAGCGACATGAATTGGTGCGTTTGTGGGCGTGGACGTGGAGCTGTCTTCTTCTGCTTCTCCCTTCTCGAGTATGCTTTCGTGTCGGCAACACTGTGTCAGCGCTGTCAGTTGGCTGTTTGCTTGCCATTGCTCACACACACATACACACTCCCATACACAGAGAGACATACGTAGCGTTTTCAATAATTGTGCAGCAACTGGAAGCGATTATGCAATTTCATCATACATATGAATTTTTTATATTTACGTGTACACATTATAAGCTGCTATATACACGCACACACACACACACACACACATGCATGTATGTACATGTACATGGGTACATGCAAGTATCGTCATGGCACTGCGGCGGATGTTGCCAGTTACATGCGAGTATCTGTCATTTGGGATACGCTTATTGTTTCTGATCTGCTACGTATTTTTTTGTTTACGCCATTTTTAGTGGTTATGTAAATTATTGTATTGATATTGTAATTAATTTTACAACATAAAATAGCAAAAAAAAAAGAAAAAAAAAATAGAACAACAACCGCCTTCCGTTTTTGTTTTACAAGTGAATTATAGAAAAAAATTCTTTGCGGGAAGGGGAAAATTACTTTAATTCCTGCCGGATAAAAACATTTAGCACATTCCACTTATTTAAATATCCAAACTGCTTAAGCCTTTGAGTCGCATAAAGAACTGTTATCTAATGCGGCAAATAATTAGTTGCTACAAAGGGGGCGATGGCCATTTTAAGTTAGAAAAAAAAGCCACCAGGAAAAAAAAAACAACAAAACTAAAACTGAGACGCGTCAAAATTTTGGAGATGAACTTATTTGCAGTAATTAAACGAATTGCCTTTGGCCCGCATGGCTAATTATGCACTGAACTTCATTTTGGCCTGCCGAAGCGTAATTCCCAGCTGAAGATGGCCATTTTTGGCAATTTGTACTGAATTGGCCCTGATGTGCCGGCCGCTTGGTATGCCAAGGAAAGCTTCTTTTTTGTTTGTTTTTTTATTTTAGGCTGTATGGCAAAAAATTATAGTAATAATAAAAAAAAATAAAAATAAAAGGAAAACAGCGAAAAAACGAAAGCTAAATAACTTAACCGACATTTCGATTTAATTATGTACTTCAAATTGGGCGCAAGTGGCCTGTTTGGAGAATTCAATTAAGTGAGACTAAACGAGGATGCCGCATCCTTGGCCTTGTTATCACCGCAGCTGAGAGTGCTGCGCAGTGCATTGGCTGCTTACGTAAATATTTGGCTGCGTGGCTTCAATCAGATTGGCCTCCGCTTGGCCTCCACTTAACCTCGGCGCTTCCTGCGCTTGTCCTGCGCTTGTCCTGCGCTTGTCCTGCGCTTGGCCAGTGTGTGCGAATCAAAGAATTGGCACATGACAATCGTTTCGTCTTTCACTTCACATTACGCTCTATGGCTGGGATATGCTGCCAGAGTAGCGACGTTTCACTTATTTAATGCTTGGCATAACATCATTGAACTGCCAAGCATTGACAAATCAAATCACCAGGACTCAAGAGACACGAACATTAATTTCATGAAATGAGTTGAAATAAACTCGAAGCGGAAGAACAAGAAGAAAAAGAAGAAGAAGCAGAAGAAGAAGAAAATGAAAGCAAAGATAAATAAATGAAAGTAGGCCGATTGCGACCTAGACGTAAATTGAATTACGCAATCATTGCGAAGGACTGCGAACGCAATGGCAAAAAGAAGCCAATAGGGGGGGAAGAAGAAAATCAAAACAAAACAAACAAGACGAAAAAAAAAAAAAAATATGGAAAAAATTTAAATGCGTCACTGTCTGTCATATGGGCTGTGATACAATTAAATAAATGTTTGGCCGCCGTAAGGCATATTGAAAACGATAAGACATCTGTGAACAAGTCACAAGAGCAGCAGCAGGAAGGAGGGGAAGACGGAACAGTACGCTGCGCAATAAAGTCGTTGGCCATCAATCAAAATATGCAGGAATTGCCATCGAAGTCGCAATAAAACAGTTTTGGGTCTAATTTAAGTGAATATTTCAGTTTGTGGGTAAACAATCAGCGACTCGGATCAGAAGTGCGGCTATGGGTGTGGGTATGGGTGTGGGTACGAGTGCTGTGCACATATCCTTAGTGTGTAATATGTCAATAATAAACAAACAAACAAACAAACAAACAAATCAGCATACAAGCGGTTAGTACAACAAACAGACAGACAGGCAGACGGACAGACAGGCAGGCAGCAAAACCGAAGGACAGGCAGACGGACAGACAGGCAGAAAGGGAGACAGATAAACAGACAGTGAGACTGTGAGACAGACAGACAGACGGACGGGCAAGCGTGCAAACAAAACAGACGAGCGGGCAGACAGCCGCAGCATAAAGCAGCCACGTGTTAGCTTAGTGTGCCATTGTCCTTGTGCGCGAGAGCGTGTGCGTGTGTGTGTGAGTGTGCCTGTGTCTGCATATATATGCCTATGTGTGCAGGTGTTGGTTAACGTTGCTGTGCATGTGTGAGTGTGTGTGTGTGTGTGAGTTGGAGTGTGGTGCTGGTGTTGCCGATGCGAGGCGTCGCGTTTTATCTGTCGCTATCCTTTGTGACACAGACAAACAAGTCCTTTGACATACAAAACGTTATACAAACATGCACTGCTGAGCACACTCCGACGCCCGGCACGACTACAAATCGCATTTGACGCCATGCTGCGCTTGTGTATGTACGCACCTATACGCACACACACACAACACACATACATAAACATGCCATGTGTATGCTGGCCTGCGCTGTTGATGCTTGCTTATTTACGGCCTTGGTGGAAAAATGAAACACACTTGAACTCACATCCGCACATCTCCACATGCTCCCCACACATTCGCACTGTGAACACGAAGTCGCTTTTTTTTCTCCACGTTGTGTCTGTTTCTGCTGCTGTTGCTGCTGCTGTGCACGTCTCCCTGTTAACATGGACAATTGCTTTTGTGGGCGTTTGCGCTTCAAGCAACGTACCAACGTCACTTCGGCGACAAATCCAACAACACAATAACACAACAGCAACAACAACAACAATAACAATAATAACAATAACAGCAACAATAACAATAGCAAAGCTTAACGAAAAAGAATTTATAATGTGCAGTTAATTTATCATTCTGTTTTATGCACCGACATACACGCCTCCACTTCAGTACAGGCTCGCACACCCATGTGCGGTTATGTCTTCGCACACACAATCCAAGCCCCTAAATCCAACACGCCATCACCCCAGCTACCCAGCACCCCAGCACCCCAATCCATCCAACAATCAACGAAGCACACTCAAGTATCCGCACAAAACGTAAAAGACAATAAAAAAATTTTTTGAAATGAGTTTTTACGCTGTGAAAGGCTTAAAAGTGTGGAAAATCAGAAAGAAAAAAAAAAGAAAACATTTGTACAAATATTTTATGGAGTTGTCCAAAGAGTCTGTCTGGCAGTCTGTATTTTTGTCTGTTTGTCTGTCTGTCTGTCAGCATTATGAAATACGTTAAAGGTATAAAAAACTATAAAACTCATAAAGATAACACAGCAGCGCACACGATTTGGACTGTTGGTCTGATGGTCGGATGGTCGGTTGGTTCGCAGGTTGGTCGGTTGGTCGGTTTGGTTCGTTGGATGGCTTTGGTGTGGCTTGGCTTTGAACTCGTTTTGCCATTTCTGTGCTGGCCATAAATTTTATTGTATTAACACTTTTGTGTATTTATTAGCTTGCGGCTTAAGCTGCAACGTAATGTCACTTTTCGTTTTTTTTTTTCTTCTTTTCACGTGCTAATAGATAAAAAACTATTCGATCATAAATCATATTCACAACTTAATCTTGTATATAATAACTTTTCGGAAGTATACATGCATATATGTATATTATATGCATATACATATATATATATATGCGCTATAATCAAAAAATGGAAAAAAGAATTTGAAAAAGATAAAATGACACAAACACACACACACATGCACACAGAAATCAAACAACACACACAGCAATTTGTAACAAAAAGTGAAAAAGACATCACAAATAGCAAAAAGAAAAACACAGATAAATCTTTTTATTTGTCACTTTTATTGGGTTGACTGTAGCAGGAGTACCTTTGTTAAATTGTTTTCCTTTCTCTTTTCGTCCTTCTTCACTGCAGACGCGCTTACGAAATGAATAGTGAGTGTCCTCGTCGTGGGTACTCGGTTAGTTTGCTGCGTTCATTCGTTCGCTTGTTCGCTTGCTGTTTGGTTGGAGGATTGTTGCTCCGCTGCTCCATAGCTCCGTGGCTCGGTTGCTCGATTGCTGGAGTGCTGAGGCTAGCCGCAGCAGGAGCAGCAGCAGCTGTCGCATGTGAGTCTGATAATGTCGCATTTTCCGACATGATTGTCTCTTGTACTTCTAAATGTGGAACAAGAAAAAAGTGCAAGGCGGAAAAAGTCTATAGGAAAATATTTATCAAATAAAAATGAAGACAAAATATTTTGCTTATATTGTGCGGCTATGGTTGTTGTTGTTGTTGTTGTCGTTGTTTTTGTTGGCACGTGCCATTTAGTTTAAGCGTGGGGCCATTTGTCTTTTGATATACCGACACCAATACTTATTTATTTTTGGAACTATAAAATTTGCAGATATCGAAATTGAAACATAAATACAAATGTTTCGACTGCCAGACAGACAGACAGACAGACAGACAGACAGACAGGCAGACAGACATACAGATTAGTTAGTTGCGCTTGCAAAGACTGAAAGGCACTGAGAGAAAGAGAGAGAGAGAGAGAGGGACAAGACAACAGAAGACAACAGTGAATGACAAATACCTTTTCCTTTTGCTGGTTTGCGGATTTGTGTAGGCTCAGCTGGCGTCGTTTGGTCTGCTTTTGAAAATTTATGGTGGATTAATAATTTCGGAATTTTCGCCATTTGTGTTTGTGTGTGTCTGCGTTGTAAGTAACTTACATTATTACTTATCTATATATATATATATACATACATACATATGAATCTTTGTATGTGAGTCACTGCGACACTGGAACGCATAAACTTATATAGGCATGTGTGTGTGGGTGTGAGTGTGTATGAGTGCACAGATGTGCCGACACCCATTCACCTCCACGTAATGCAGTTGAAACGGAGCTGAGCGGCATAAGTGACCTCAATATGCTAACGGCAAATTGTTTGCAAGTCTGATTTGATATACGTAGCAATCGCGAACCGCAGAAGACCGAGTGTACACAGTGCACAGCTCACAGCTCACAGCACACAGTACACACCACACAGGACACGGGGGGCAGAGCGGCTAAGGGGCAGGCCGGCAGATTGGCAGACTGGCAGCCTACATGGCAGGCAGGCAGACAGACAGACAGAGATTGGCAGGAGGAGCATTTACTCCTGTATGCACGAGGATGTACGTTGCGAAGCTCATTACTTACTTCGGCTGTCAACTTCTTGTAAACATTGTCGTTCTTTAATTTTTTTTATTGCTATTGTTGTTGTGCCTGTTGTGGTTGTGCTTGTTGTTGTTGTTATTGCTATTGTCGTTGCTGTTGCTGTTGTTGAGCTTGTCGTGCTCAATAAGCATCAATATCAATTTTCTTGAACGATACGAAAAAATTGTCATTAGGAAATTTGTTTATTTTTCATTCTGTGGCGCAAGTTTTCGCGTTGAAAGGATACATATGTGTAAGGATCCACGAAATAGCAGAAGTAGCCTAGAAAGCAAAGAGATACTGTGTGTGTGTGTGTGTGTGGGAGAGAGAAGGAAAGACGGTGGGAATGGCTGCATGAGTAAAGGAAACTTTGACTTCTTGGCTGCTGGCTCCTTGCTGTTTATCCTTGCAGCATCGATTCTTTACTGCTGCAGATAGCACACGAGTTCGTTCTGCTCTGTTTGTCTATGATTTAGCTGGTTTGCGTCTTTCTGCCAGTCAGGCAGCAAGTTTTGTCCGTTCGTCCGTGTGTCTGCCACTATGGCAATCGCTAGCGGAAACGCTGTCATCCTTGTTAATGCAGAACTCACCTATCGTCTGATTATTGACTCGAGCCATGTTTCTTTTTCGCTTAGTCTTTATCGTGATTGCAATTGTGCACGGATAAGTTCAAATATTTATCCACTATTATATTATCCAACCGAGACTCAATTGCCAACAGTATCAATTATCCTGATGAACATCCTAACAAGGCAACAGCACAGCAACTATCCTCCAGCTAAGGGCAAGTCTGCAATGCAAGGCTGCAATATGTTATACTCCAATGCAGTATAGGGTATATAAAGTCAAAAAGCTGAACTTTCTATGGACTCAGCTAAATGCAAAAATGCAAACAAATATGCTGACATTTGAATATGTTAAAACGTAGAAAAACTTCCACTGTCCCGATTTCCATGTACACGGTGAACCTCGCATATGAACATTCTACGTCCTGCATGGCTGCCTAATCACATGTGCAGGCACACGGCGAAGGAGAACAAAATAAGATTTTCTTTGAATCTCAAGACGACATAAACGTTGCTTAGGCCATAAAGCCGCCCCGAAAGTTATACTCTGCGTTCCTTGCCATTTGCATTTTGCATTAAGTCGTCCTGGCGCACGATATGTGCGCTGAGCTTAAACTAAACTAAGGTAGAAAAATTTCAAAAAAAAAAAACAAAAAAAAAAAAACAAAAAACCAGCAAAAAAAAAAAAATGCAATTGGCTTAAAACTAAAATTTTCTGAAGCGTATGCAAATGTTACTTTTTATGTACAAAAATAAATGTTCCACTGTTCATGCACACATAAATCTATATGTATGTGTGTGTGTGTGTGTGTGTGAATGTATGTAGTAGTGTGCATGTGTGTTGTTGTTGCTGCTGCGACTGTGACAGTGGTTGTTGTCGTTGTTGTTGTAGTGTGCTCTCATTTTTTACACAGCATGTCTCGCTGAGCATTCCGCGCGCAGCCTGCCACGCCCGCCATTCGCGGGCCAGGATTGCTTGCTGTGCACGGCTTTTGTTATGATGAATTAAATTTCATTCTTTTGCTTTTTTGCACTCTCTGTTTTGCATTCTACTGCCATACATTTTTATTATTTATATATTATTTTATATCTTTTGGCAAACATAAAACAAATCCACATCCATTGTTTGCGCGCTGAGCTGCTCAGCGCCTCGCTGCATGTACCAAACATTCAAAAGCGCAAAAATAAATTTATTTAAAACATTATTTTGAGTCTGCACTTTTTTTTTCTCTTTTTTTTTTTTTGTGTTTGTTAATTTTCTTTATTTTTTAAAATTTGGTTTGTTATTTTTATTTTGCGATTTCTACATGAATAAAGCTTACTTTTATATGTTATTATTTTATTATGTTCTGTGTTTTTTTCCTGATTTTTTTTTTCATTTTTTTTTTAGTTAAATTAGCGTAAACTTATTTTCTTGGTTGGCTGTTGGCTGGCTCGGTTTGGTGTTTGCCTTCGACATTGTGGAGCAAGTCATGTCAATGGCACGTGTTGGTGGGCACGTGATGTGCATCTTGGCATTTCTCGCTGTCTCTTTCTCTCTTTCGCATTTTGTGGTGTGTTTTTTGAACTATTGTATTACAGTTACTCACATTGGCACTCGTACATGAGCACTTGTGTTTATGTTTATACTGAGTCATGAACTTAGACCCTGCTGCTGCCCCGACTGATGCTGGGATTGCGACTGCTGCTCGTGCCATGCTTGGAGTTAGTTGGCTGTGGAAAAGTTTACAGCAAGTCTGAAACTAACTTTGAGACTGTTCGAGATGTCAATGACTCAATGGCACTTAAGTGGCTGGCGGGTGTTCCGCCATTTCGTGCTCCTTAATCGCTGAGTTGTACGTTATAATGAAGCGGAGTACCACAAGTCATTCTGTTCACTTGTCATTAGCTGTGATTTTGCCGAAAGTTAAGTTAACGACTTCTTCCCATTCCGTGGTACATTATAATCAAACGATTCTATGATATGTCTGCTGGCAATTCGTGGCATTCACTTTTCTCTTTTTATTTTATTTTTTTTGTATTTTTTTTATGTTTTTTTTTGTTTTGCTTTTGCCATTTTATTAGAATTTAATTCGATTTGCACATTACAGCTTTTTCATCGTAAACACGGTCCTTGGCTTTGTTCGCTTTCACCTCATGCTGCGAAGTAGATGATAGACTGTGTCCTTGGACGAACTTCAAATTAAAATTTCCACACTGTCACAGTCGATAAATGCTTGTTTAGTGTTCTCTTTATTTTGGTTTCTGTTTTAGCTGCTGTTGATTTACTGTTTCAGTTTTTAGTATCTGCTAGCATTTAAATTCCAATCTATTCACATTAAGTTAAGTTTAAAGGAATTCTTAAATGCCTGACAGTGAGACAGAGACAGAGTGCAAGTGTAAGGGAAGAGGAAAAAGATACAAACTCATAATACAAATGACATCATTAATGTGATCATGCCACAACGAGCGAAAAAAAGCGAAAAAGCGAAAAGATTTAACATCCGCAGTGACGGTTGACAGCGCAAAAGGACGCAGGAGCCGAGCATGGAAGCGAGATGCATGCAACTGCTGCTGGCATTCATTATAAGAACAGAACAGAACAGAACACAACAGCGCACTGTGAAGCGTTGTCATCGTTTTGCCTTGAAGAGACTTTTCTTTTCGCTCCTCAAAATAAATAAAACCAAATTAAATAACTTAGCGCGGTGACGGCAACGAGGATGACGGCGGCGATGGCGGCATGGCATGGTTAAAAATGAAGGCGTTCAAACGAGTTGAGCCTTGGCTGGCTTTCGTTTGACACACCGAGCTGCCTTGAGGCGAGACGAGGCGTTCAAGTGTTTGATTGTCAAATGGCTAAACGAGGCGGCGGCTGTTGACGGTTGGCGGATGGCGGGGATTTTATAATTATCTCGTTAGCACTTCATGTACATCGCAGCTGAGGCAAACTGACGGCACATTAAATGCAAACGCATTCACTTACATTAATTGTCTGCAATAAAGCCACAAATGATTGACCATGTTTTGACATTGGCTTCGGTACGTTGGCCCCAACGTTGAGCCCCAAGGAACTTGATTTGTGATTTTCGAAATTGTAACGCATCAATGTTGCTGTGTATCCAATAAGGGGCAAATAAAAGTGTATCGAGTGCAGAGTGCCGAGTGCCGGGAGCCAAGTGAAGCATGTGAATGCACGTAACTCAGTCAGCACAAACCTATAAAAATCGTAAAAATTCGCACGAAAAGCGAACAAATTTCGGTAACTTTTTATTTTATGACGCATTGATTTTATGCGTTTGAGCAGTCGTAACATAAGGTACCCTACCCCAGCCACTCTGTCGCCCGCTAAATCATCAGGCAGCCTCTGTGATTTATGTCGGTTGAAGGACGTTGCCGCTGTAAGGACGATGAGAGTGTAGTAGCAACAACAACAACAACAACAATCAACCAAGTACACATGTTCCCAAGTTGCCGCAATGTAATCCATCAAATTCATGTATGTTGTACATGTGCTAAACAAGCAAACCCCATCTCCAACTCCCCATCTCCCTATCTCCCGCACATCCTGGCTCCAGCTTCTCGCTATGCTATCCCACGGTCCCATCACAATTCCAACAACACGTGCCCTAACCCCAGCAGATTTTTTTGCTGCTGTGTTGTTTGTGTTTGTGATAATTTTTACGCTTTAAGTTGAACACTTTTCCCTGATTTTCCCTGATTTTTATATACATTGAAAAGTATTATTTATTTTTTATTTGCTTGTTTTTGCTCGCTGATGCCTGTAATTCCGTTCGTTCTCCATTGATTGTTGCTCGATTGCATATGCTACACAATTTCTATGCTCTTGTGAGCATATTGTCTTCCTCTTCTGAGTGTGCGTCAGTGAGTGTGTGTGTGTGTGTGTGTATGTGTGTGTGTGTGCGCCTGAGTGGACGTGTGTGGGCGGCAAAGTGGGAGTGGGAGTGGGAGTGTGTGTGTGCGTGTGCTTGCTTTTGTTGATTGTCGGTTATTCTTAATGGTTGGCTTCACATGGTTTCGGTTAGTGTGGATTTTATTGCCTAGAAAGAAGCTTCGTTTAATAGATTTTCACAGTGTGGGCTCAAGCTAAGCGAATAATAATACCATCCGAATACAAGAAAGAGAGCAGAGAAATCTATTGAAAATTTGCATTTCATATCAAATGCCTCATCGTTTGGTTAACTACATTCTCATTGCTTCTTTGGAGTTAAAGGATCGAATATTAAATAAATTTAAATAAGAAGAATAGAAGAAAATTCACTGTAAATTAAAATCAGCTAAAATAACCTATACTTCGAATTTTAAGATAAGTTAAGGAAACTTGTGAATCATTCGATTTAAGATTTAATAAAATCGAAATATCAGAAAGTGGTTTTTGATAATTTGCGCTTTTTTTCATATGTATTATATTTTTCTTTCGTTACGGTAACAGCTGGAATTCTTATTATTGTGTGTTGCAGTCAATGAACTTGATTTAATTGTCCTCACCTGGATAAGCTTGCTGCGAGGATGACAGTTTAAGCATTATGGGTCAATGCACGCTTATTTCTTCATCGCAATTGCTGCAGGAAATTGCAAATGGTTTTTCGGTGTTCGATGTCCCTTTCCTTTCCTTTTGTTCTGGCATTGTGTGCTACACCATGAAATCGTTCCATGGCCGTGCACATGTCCGCATACAGGTGATTCATCAATTCAAAATGAGTTCGTGCACCCTTAAAATGGCTGCCATCGCTGTCGTATTTTTTGCCATTGTCATTGTCGTATTTTTTGTTATTTTTTTGCCAAATGATTAGTCAGATTAGCAGAAACTCTTTTCAATGTTGATCGGGAGCGGTATCTTCAATTAAATGAATATATGTATTTTAAAGTTTCAATAATCTATCTACATTTTTTCTAACCAAGTATTCTGGTCGGCTTTTGTATTATCCTTTGTGTCCTCGTGGTGGCATTAAAAAATAGCCGAAGCCAAAGTTTTTATCATTTTCACTTAAGTAAATACTCTTTCTAGTTGTTTATCCTTGTCTCGGGTTTTCACACTCCTTAAACGGTTGAAAATGACTTACGAGCACAACAAAGTGTTGCTATTTGTAATGATCCAAGTAATTAATGTACAAAATTATCCATTCTGCTAATCTGAAACTCAAATAGTTTACTGTCCAACGTAAACATATTCCCATTGTACACGCAATGTGAGAATATGTGTATGCGAGTGTGTGTGTGTGTGTGCGTGTGACAATCCTCTTTAGTAAGCGCACACTTGTGCAATTGTCCCTTCAAGTGCGAGCGTGTCTGGCGATCCTTTGCCGCGCCCGCTTGTCTTGCCCACGCCGCCTGCAGTTGATGACGGCAGCTAAGTGTGCCTGGCAAGCGGCTCATGGCAGGCAATCATATTCAAATTAATATACCTAATGTTGACTGTGTGCAGTCATAAATTTAAAGCAGAGAGCAGCTCGGTGGCACGTTTACCTTGTAAACAAGATAATTATGGCAGAAACTATGACAGGATGCTTCCGTTCGGTCGCCATCAGCTGAACAGAAACGAACTTGGCCGAAGTGAAATGAATTCGCTTGTGTTTAGTTTGGCTAGATGACCTTACTTTGCCGTACCGTACCTAAAACCCAATGCGCCAACAACATGCCAAGCCAACAAACAAACCAACAAACCAATGAATGAACGAACGAACAAGCGAACGAACGAGCGAACAAACGAACGAATGAAGGTAAACTCATTTCCTGTGGCATTAAATGTGCCTTCGATTGTTGTTGTTGTGGTTGTTTTCGGTTTTGTTATTGTTATTGCTTTTGTTGTTGTTGGTGCGTTCATTGCCTGGATTTGACTTATTACCCATTTGGCGCAGTAAATAATGTTCTAGACGAACACAAACTCAGCAATATAACCTGACTCTGTTGGCAATTTTGAGACACGACAACTAAGCCTGACAGAACCGAAACGAACCAAGTCGAACCGAACAGAACGGAATAGAACGGAACAGAATGGAACTGGGGGGCACAGAACACGACATGACACAGCGCAGCGCAACACAATACCGCAGTAGCAAAAGATGGGAAAGAGAGAGAGAGAGAGTAACTGAGAGTGGGGAACAGAGCAGAGCGTGGGACAACACAGCAGAGCGCTTGACTCGGCCGGCTCGGCTGGCTTGGCTGGCTCGACTGGCTCGACTGGCTTGGCTGGCTCGGCTGGCTTGGCTGGCTCGACTGACACGGCCATCATTCGAGGCATTGTTGGTTTAGGGTTTTTGCGCTTTTTGCTCTGCTGCATGTTGACTCAAGCCGCTGCCAACTCGGTGCGATACTGTCTGCGCGTATTTGAGTCCAGTCACTGACTAACTGCGCTGTCAACACCAAACTTTGCTAAGCCAAGCCAGGCGAGTTTATATACAAGCGCCGCCGGATATGCTCGTACATGCCATTTTGTCGTTTGTTATCCTTATGTGTTTTTATTTCATTCCCCCCCTTGAATTTTTTGCGTGTAGTTCTTGTTGTTGTTGTTGTTGTTACACTAGTTAGCCACATGCATTAAGCGTTCTTCGCAACTATTTTTTTGTGATTAGTTTTTTTTTTACTTTTGTTTTTGCTGTTTAATTCGTATTCGCATTTGGACTTGCATTTGTATGCGTGTCTGTGCGTGTTTATGTGTGTTTTTGTTTGTATTTGTTAAACAATACACTAAAAAAATTTGGTTACATATTCGCGTGTGGTCATCACTTTTGCCGTAATAACTTTCATTTGGCTTTCAGTTGGCCGGATGCGGTTCTCGCATCGCTTCTGTTTCGTTTTTATTTGTTGGGCCATTTTGTTTAGCTCGGCTGGACTGTGTTTTCCTTTTGTTTGGCGTTTGGTTATCTTCTGTTTACTTTTAATCAAGTCCGGAGGTGCCAAACTTGTTAGCCACATGTCAAAAGTTTTGCTCGGCTTTTATTGTTGCTTATTGCAAAAGTTTATTGTACTCAGTAGCAAATGAAAAAAGGTACTTAAGTTGCTATTATGAGTTGTCTTGCCTGACCTCGCATACAGCGAAACTTTGCGAGAAAAAAACGTATGGGTATTATCAGGGTTAGCATTAATAAAAAAATTATAACACTCAAGTGGGTCTCAAGGCTGCGACTCCGGCTCCGACGGCTGCTGCTATTGGCTTACAAGTGTAACACGTGCGCATCACAGGAAGCATAATACAGAAAAACCAAAAACACATGAAGGCAAAACCAAAAAACAAAAAAGAAAACAAAAATCCAAAAAAAAAAAAAGTCTAAGTTGTCGGTAAGATGAAAAAGTTCACTAAATATTATGATGATGAAGTTATCGACAGTCTTAGCTCATATATTTACTGGTGCCACGCCCTTTAGCCCACCTTACACACACGCAGCGTCGCTATGAACGCGCAAATTTCCTGAGCAAACAAAAAGTGCGAATATATGCCAAATAAAAGGAAAAACAGGAAAAATCACACAGAAAAAAAAAGAATCAAAATGAAGCGAACAGAAAGGAACAGCCAAATTGTAAAGAGACTTACACAAAACAATAAAAGTTTCTTACTCGTATATGCTCACATTTAGCTTATATCGGCAGCGTGTAGCCACTCCGCGGGCGCGATTCCTGCACGCTTCGCCAGCTCAAAGGACACGTTCCACAAACTTATTGATTATTTAGTTAGCGTCTTGGCTGCGTGCTTCCTTGTTTCCTTGCTGGCCTGTTTCCTTGCGGCCCCGCATCCTTGCTTGGTTAGTTAGTTGCCAATCTGCCATATCTGCTTACTATGTGCATCATATTCGCATCCTTGTGCTGTTGTTGTTGTTGCTGCTGCTAAGATTTTTTAGTTTTTGTGCAGATTGTGCTTTGGAATAACAGTTTTGATACAATTTTGTGCTACATAAAGCTAAAAAAAGAAATCTTTGTTATTTGAAGAGTTCATATGGCAGCGACTGTATAGACATTCCTATTTAATCCTCAGTATATTCTGTTAGCAGCAAAGTTTGCTTAGACCGAAGCGAGCAAATCATTTTCAATTGAGCAAAGATAAATGTGCGAAAACTTAATTAAGAGCTCGAGCAGGGCACAACAAAGGCAAATTATTGCCCACAGCCAGGAAGTGCTTTCAATAACAGCCATGCGTGCCTGGCATTCGAGCAGACAAGTCCTGCTCCCGCATTGACACTGGCAGCCAGTCCACTGAGCAGGCGGAGGCATGCAAACACGGAACATGACATGAGTCACGAGTTTGCGAGACTTCGGGCATTGCCGACTTCCGGCGTTTTCGTTGTCCTTTTTGCCATTTTTTATTTTCTGTTTTTTTTTTTTTTTTTGTCTATTCTCTTGGTTGGTTGGTTGGGTGGCTCCATGCTTGGTTAACAATGTAGTTAACATTTGTGTATGCGTGTGCCATGTGCGGTGTACGGTGTGCGGTGTGCAGTGTGCCTGGCAAATGATCGGCGTGTGGCGACAGCATTTGAGGTCCCAACACAATTTGAGTGACTTTGCAGTGCAGTGCAGTGCCGCGGATGAGTGCCTTTGGCTGCGGTGCTCTTGTATGCACACTCCATTTGCATGCTAAGCCAATGACCGTAAACGCGAATCCCACTGCATTTGCGACTGAGTCTGAGTCGCTCACTCCTCATCCCTGTGTGTGTCGTGACTGCGTCTGCGTCTGCGCCTGTGACTGCCGCAGCAGGCTTCAAGTGTTGTTCGAAGCGTTGCGTTTGCTTATGCCTTTTGAACTTGGTGCGTTTGGCCAGCATCGTTCCCAGCGTCCGCATCGCCTTCGCCTTCACCGTCCCTGACTTCGACCGCGTCTTTCTCATGGACAACTCGCCAGAGCCAACAACGTCACCGACATTGTTTGCAGTCATTGTCCATTATCCATTGTCCATTGTTTTTGTTGTTGTTGTTGTTGTTGTTATTTTTGCTGCTGCATAACATGGCTGCTGTTCGTGGCTTTGTTAATTTAGTTCACAAAACCACGTTTACTAGTTTCCGCTGCGGGCTTTGTGATCCCGTGACGTCTGCATCCGCCGCTGCTCGTTTCAGTTGAATGTGTTTTGCTCATAGGTCCATTTACCGCGTTGCTTGCCGCATTTTAATTGCTTTTGCTTTAGCCCAACTCACACTCACACTCACACACACACACACCCCTCCTCCTCCTACATATGCGTAGATTCGGGTGTATGAACTGCGTGTGTGTGTCATGTTTCTGCAGCAATACACATGCTTCACATGACCACTCGCATTGTGGCTCTTACTCCATCTTCTCTCTCTCTTTCGCTCGCCAACTTATTTGCCGGCTTTGGCGTTGACGTTGGCTTTGGATGTTCATTGCCATCAACACGTCCGCTGCGCTGTTTATTGTTGGCGTGGTAAAACGCACAGTAAAACTTTGTCAATCTGTAATTTGAATGTTTACTGTTTTTCTGTCTCACTCTGCCCCCCCGCCCTTGCGGCGACTGTTTGCGTATGATTGTGCATACGCCTTGTCTCGATTTCTATTATCCATTGGTGGGCATGCGTAACCTGCGCGCCATTAAACAAAATTACTTTCAGTAGAATTATCTATTGTCTGCCGTTGAGCCTGCTGCTGGATTTTCTGGCAATAAAAAGTTTGAAATGCTCCATTTGGGATTTTGTTCGATTTTAATGTTTAATGATCAATTTTAGCGCCTAACACAGTCACACTCACAGTCCCTGATATCAGCCACAGTCGGCATCACAAACAGAGTCAGTGTCGAAGTGACAGTCAGAGTCAGAGTGAGAGTCGCAGTCGCAGTCAGAGTCAGTGGCGCACCCGCAGCCACCTTGCGTTGTCTTTGTTCGGATGCCTAGGGAAGAAGTGGCCTCCACATACAGACTTTGCAAATTGTTTCATAACCCAGTTAGCGAGTATCCTTGTTATCCCTGTTCGCTTGATGCAAAGCCATTTAGCGAACTTCGCACGAGTTAAAAGTTTAATTAAGTAGCTTAGTAAATCAAATCAAATAAGCAGCATGCCGAGCATGTAGCATGGCTCAATGCGCCGGTTTAGGTGTATGGGTCTGTCAGCCTCCCAGTCAGTGTCTTCTCTGGGCGCTCTGCAACGCACGTTCATCTAATCCGCTCAAAGTGTGCGTTAAAGAAATGGCAGACGCAAACGCAAACAAAGACGAAGTCAAGGAAAGAAGAAAACGCAGGAGTAGGAAAAAAAAAAGAAAAATAAAAAAAAACTAAAACAAGTGCAGCTACTTGAAGTGGAATTAAAACAAATTACAAGTAATTAAAGACTCACTTTTCATTGACGACTGTTGCCACTTAAAAAATTAGCTGCTGCCTTCGCTCGGTTTCTATCAGCTTACGGTTAAGTGGTCTGCACGCCTCTGCTGCGACTCTGCGACTCCGCGGCTGCTTGGCGGTGTGGCGGGCGATGGCTGCCGGAGTCGGGGAGCAGCTCAATTTTTTGCGCCATAAATTAAGCGTGGCACATTGCGGCGCCACTTGACGCAAGGTGGAGTGCAAAGGAGTGTATGCCTGCACAAAGTTAACTCTCTTCAAAATAAAAACTTGCTGAAGTAATTTACAGAAAAATGAAAAAAAAAAACCAAAAAAGAAAAAAAATAAAAATAAAACAAAAGGGTAAATAATAAAAAAGAAACTGTACTTAAAGCGCACTTCAGGTGAAATTCAGCCAATCGAAACTTTAAAATGAAAAAATCCTTTCTGTCAATTGCTGAGCTATGCCGAGCTGCGCTGAGCTGAGCTGAGATAAGATGAGTTGAGTCCGCTGCCTGCCCAGCTTAACTGTTTATCACTAGTTCAGCTGCTAATGATGATTTTCATTTTATTTATTTATTTATTAATTTGATTTATTGCTTACAGTTTCGATTGCTCAGATTGACATGATAAATGAAAGAACTTTTCGAGATCACTGACAAAAAATTAATTAAAAAATTTTTGTTTGCTAAAAATCCGTTGGCACTCAAACTGCGTGACGCGGACTCGCTGCTGTCATTAGTAGCGTATTAATGGCTTTATTGTGTTTGGAGTATGACAATATTGGATTTGGCTTCTGCACTTGTCTGCCTCCTTCGCCTCTCTCCTTCCCTGCTTTCAACAATGGCGGCAGTGTGAGTGCTTTGTGTGAGTTTATAATGCACTTAAGCCTTTCTATGCTTGTGTGTGTGTGTATGTGTGTGTGAGTAAACTTTTTTTATATTTTATTTTATTTCAAAATGCCTACTGCTTAATTATTGCATGAAGCGTGTGTGCGGTACGCATGGCATCACATAAAAAATCAATGACCTGAATCCTTTGCTGTCTGTGGGCTTTAAGGATATAAGCAGCACTTTCGCTTGTCTGTTTGCTTGTCTTTGTGCAACTGTTTGCCAGTCATCTTGCTGCGGCTTACCGGAAGTCACTGGTTTCCACAGTGCCTCCCGGCGGCTGCATTAAGCTTACAAGGCAGGCAGAGCTCGCCTGTCAATCAATTACAATGGCACGTCCTGCCCGGGCTGACAGTTACATCATGGCAGCTTGAGCTCTGTCATCATTTGGTTTTTTCCATGCTGACATCGTGCGATTGTTCAATACGAGAAATTCAAATGCAAGTAAATGTCAACTGTAATTGCAGCCAGCCACGCGACATTCGTCACAGGACTCAGCAGCAGCAGCCAGTAAATGTCTACATGCAGGTTATCGGTATCGTGCGAGTCGGGCTGATTAAATATTTACACCTGCTCGCGCTGGGAGCTGCTGTCGACCCGTATATGCTAACAAATGCAATTACAAATGCCTCAAGTGCAATCGTAATGTATTATACCGCTGAAAGTGGTAATTCCGGACAGTAAATAACACGCACGCCTACTCAGACAGACAGACGGACGGACAGACAGTCAGACACACTCGGCCATGGCCAACGCCAACACCAACATCGACAACGACATGAGCGCCGTGCCAGGCAGCAAACATCGAGGGCATTAACGAGGATGTGGCTATAAGTTGTTACTTGACTTGAACGCAGTAAAAGCCATCAAAGCAGTCAAAGGCGTCGATTAGTTTTAAGCTACAAAGCAGAAGTCAAACTAAGTCAGCGGCCAACTGTGTGTGCGTATGCGTGTGTGTGTGTATGTGGATTTGTGTGTGCGTTATAATTCCTGTGAAAGGCCATAAATCCTTGCTTACTTATATATGCGCAATTTCACACCATGGCCGCCCACCAGCTCACGTTGACTTACATCAACAGTTATGTGAATAAGTACGTGCACACACACACACACACACACACGTGCACACGCACACACATTTAAGTATAAGCATGTCCGTCTGCGTAAGCGAATGCGAACGCATTTGTATTCCAAGTTATCCTATTTTCGTAATCGATAAATGCGAAAAGCACGAATCGTTTGGCGGCCTTTCAGTGAAATTGGTTTCCGCTTGTTAACATACTTACAACCCGTACAATCCGCGGTTGCGTATGCGTATCCGTATGGGCTCACATTATAAATATTAAAATTGTTTCTCTCTTTTTTTTTTCGCTTTTTGTGATGTTTCCCTTTTTTTTTTGGTAAAGTATTGCGATTGGCCACTTTATCTGCATGTTGCCTTTGCTGTTTTTTTTTTTTTTTTGTTTTTTTATCCACTTCTATTTTTTTTTGTTCTTGTTGTTGCTGTTTTTTTTTTTCATTTAACCAATATTAAACCAATAAATTGCTTAATTAATTTTTTGTATAAACAAACACGTAAAGAAATTGCTGATAGGTTTTTATTTCTCTGAGCATATTTCATACGCGAAATAAAAATATTTAATCAAGCGCAAATTGTGTCAGCATTTCTTGTTATTGTTTTGTTTGCTTTTGTTGTTGTTGTTGTCGCTATTGTTATTTTAATTTTAATATGGTTATTTTGCCGTTGAAAAATGCTTAAAAATAATTTAATAATAATAAATAATAATTATTAATTTAATTAAAATGCGAAATATGTCGGATTTGTCACCGTAATTGTCCACGTAAAAAATAAGCACACAAAATTAATAATAACATTTATTTACATATTTGCATACATAATGAAGAATATTTAATGATTAAACAGTCGCCAGGTAGTGCTCATTAATCGGTAATTGAAGTTTCCGACTTTGTCATAGACACAACTTGCACATGAAGTATACTGCACACAAAGAGAAAAAAGAAAATAATAAAAATGTAAGCATATTTGAATTTTGTGGTGACATAAGAGCAAAATACATAAAATTATTAATAAGCATAGCAGCAACAGCAAAAGCAGAAGTACCAGAAGCAGCAGAGAAGACTTATGCATAACATTTCAGTGAGTTACATTTGTGGCATCTCGTGCGCTCGCCCATCGGTAATTAAGTTATAACGAATGCACAGACCGATAAAGCGAAAGACATTGCGACATTGCGACATTCGAGTGCCGAGTGGTGAGTGACGAGCGACGCAGCAGACGGCAAGCCACTGAGAGCGGAAGAGCGGGAGAGAGAAGAAAAAATGTGTTTCATAGTCCATTTTATGCTCGTTTGTTTTTGTTCAACATGAGATTATGTTGATGCTTATGTTAATGATGCTTGGCGATACATGCTCGAATATATTTACTCGCACACACACACACACATACTCACAAACAAATGTCCACATATGCATGCATGTGTGTGTGTATACATTCTCGCATTCATTCGCTTCATGCCTGCATACGCTTAGTTGCCTCATTTTCCATCTATCTCAATACGTGTATCATGCTTTGTGCTTGCATGTGTGTGTGTGTGTGTGTGCGTGCTCAATGGCTTCTGTTAGAATATAATAATTATACCTTCAAGTGACTTTAGTCGGTTCTGTGTTTTTGGGAAAATAATGAACATTGCCATATTAATTACAGTAATAATTCACTGAAATCCTGCAACTTTGTATGTTGTACATACAACATTTGAGTAGCGAACAAAATGAAAATGATGATAAAAAGATATACTCGCGCACTGTCCGTCTATCTGTTTGTCTGTCTGTCTGTCTGTGTGGCTGACTGACTGCAATGAGAGCATGGAAAAGGGCGTGTCGAAAGATAATCATTTGCGAATGACTCGGACTGCTAATGGTTTGTCGTCTGTAATTATGTAATTGATGTGTTTTTCAATTAACATTTGCCTCGCACATTCGTCTGCTGCAATTATCCGATTCGAGGACGATTGTCAGCAATTAAATAATTACGAACTACATGCATAACAATAATGAAAACGTCACGAAAATCGCTTAAGCCATCACTTTCATCATAAATGCAGAGCTACAGCAAACTTAATTCAGTTTATTTGTTAAAAAAATTATGTCCATTGATTTATTAGTTGAAGGACTATTTAAAAAGGTGACTGATGGCACTTTGAACCTTCGCCTAATGTGTGGCAAAAACTACAAATGAAGTTAGTTGAGTAATCGACAAATGCAAACAAAATTGCATTTACATATAATTTCATTTCCATGCTTGCTTTATATATTAAAGGGCGCGAATGTAAAGCACATCATACTCAGAGGGGTTGGGGGCAAGCAATTATGTAATCAGTCAGCATATATACACAAGAATGCAACAAAAAGATTCAAAAAAAAATAAAAAAAAAGAAAAATTAGACCAATTCAAAATACGTAAGTAGAAAACAAAAATGAAACAGTTTTGTATTTTTTTTTTATTTTGAATTATTATGCATTAAAGTGTCTAATCGTTGGGTAGATCAGTTTTCGTTTGCAATTTGAGCCCAGGTGGAGCCATTCAATGGGTATCTGCGTTTCCGCTCTCTGGTGGCCAACTGGTAAGTGTTCGCACCCCCATAGCAGCCAGCCACTGGCGGCGTTGTTTAGGCGTCCTGATTTATGTGTATTTGATTGTACGAAATTTGTGTTGCATACTTGCCGGCGCACCGCACAACACACAGCAGTGTCAGAGGCACAACGGGGCAGCGGGGCACACACACTCAGCCAGTCTGTGCTTCCGTTTGCACTTCATTTGCTGCAATAATTTTCGTGTTGGCTCGTTTCGTTTAGCAGCTGAATGGAAATGCAAACGATTTCTATGCTATGCGAAAGTATATCCTTAAAATGTTTTCAGCTGTGAAAGCATTTTTGGTGCAGCACAGAAAAGAAAGTATGTCGCGCATTGCCTGGTTTATAAACACAAAAGGCAACCTGAATAAACTCAGCACAACTCACAAATAAATCAATAGTCGAAAAGCAAACAAATATTAATGTCAACTAAAAAGCCACGAACCCGTGATAAATATGCACACACACACACACACACACACACACAATGCATACAATATTCACATATGCAATGCATATAATAATTAATGCAGGAAAAAAAAAGAAAGGAAATGCGACCAACATCTCTTATGGGCAGAAGCAGTGGCCTCGGATGGCATCGGCTGGAGTGGGATGGCAGGCAGCCACCCGTGTGTGTTTTGAATTGCCGCATAATAATTTTACAGTCTATTTAATTTGTAAAATTGATTCGCCAGTTCATTAATATTCAATTGTGCGACTCCATAGTACAAGTACGTGCATGTACACTCACACACTCACACACTAAATGCGCATATTGGACTAAACAAAACGTCGCCGCATGCTTATAGTTTTATTTTATTTTTATTTATTTTTCTTTGATTATTTATTTTGTTGTTTGTGTTTTGTTGTTGCTTTGCCTTTGTTGAATACGAATGCGCTGCTGTGCATTTGTAATGCGTGTAGTTTTGCTTTGTTGTGAATAATGCGAGGAATGAATTTGTTTGTTGTGCAGAGTGAAATTGATTTGGCCATGTTCCAGTCGGGTTCCATAACCTTTGCATTCGCGTGTGTTCGTGTAACATTTAACTGATTTTCCTTTTTCTTTTTTCTTTTCTCTTCTTATTGTTTTCTTTTCTACTTTTAACTTTGCTTTTATGTAATTTTATATATGTATATATATATATATGTGTGTATATTTTTACAAATGTAAGCGTGTGCACACGGTCGTGGCTCATTAAAAGCAAATCGCAAAAAGAAATAAAATAAAAATATTGCGGCTTCCGGTTTCGGCTGCCCGCACACACTCAAAGTGGGATATTCCATATGGGTCTCAGTTTTGCTGATTCCTTCTGGCACACGGAGAACCTGCAGACTAAAGCTCACTATTATTGCCATTCATTTTTTGTTGTTGCTTTTTTCATTTTCATTTTCATTTTCTTCTTTTTACTTTTGTTCTTTGTATTCTCGTATTTTATTAGCTTTTTTCAGTGCTGCTCATAAAAATTCTTACCTAAAGTATGCAGAACTCTGTCGGGTTCCTTTAGTTTCCACTTATAGTATACATTCACACATACATGCAAGCATTCATACATACAAACATACAAAGATTTAACTAATTTTTTTGCGGAATTGTTGGCATTTTTCTTTTTGCGTTTTTCATTTATACAGTTGCTACTATAAGTGTGCGCCAACGGCCATATGCCATTGCACGCGCATGTGAGCCAGCAGAGCGGGAGTGGGGCAGTGCGCGGTGTACTGCGGCAGCCCACGAGTGGTTGGAGCAGCGCAAAAAATAAACATGTCATCACGCAAAAGAAGTTTATTTTAATTTTAATATTGCATGTGAAAGTTTTTGCCTTCAGTCGTGGACAGGTTTTTCTTTGCTCAAACGACGTTCCACGTTTAATTCTTTCCCGTTCTTTTCGCTTGAGTTTTGTTCTTGGCTTTTTTCCTGATTCCGTTTACTTTTTGCTGCTCTGCTTCATTTGCGCGCAACTCTTGCCTTCGCTCAGCCGCTGGGGGAACACTTCTCGCATGGGGTACGCTGGAGTGTAGCAAATAAATCATGGCTTGATTTTTATTTATTTCGCCAGTTTTTGTGCTACGAATCACGTGCCGCGTCGTCATTTTCAGTCATTTTGCGTGTGGCTGCTGCGTCGTTGGCTTATTATTATTTTTGATAAGCGTAGAATTGCGACTTGCATGGGACTTACGCAGAAGTTAAGGCTGAGGCCAAGGCGGCGCCAAAGCCGATACTTTATTTTCATTTATGCTCATTTAATAATCGTGTTTGATGTGCTCCTGCCTGCCCATCTGATTGTGACGTGCAATCAAACAACAATAAATGCCCTGAGGCTTTCGGCATAATACAATAAAGAAAAGAGCTACAGCTTTAAGACTGACTGTAGTTGACTGTAGTCTGTCTGTCTGTCTTGCTGGCATTCGTTGTCTGATTTTCATTAAATTGAATTGTCACTTTCACTAAACAATTTAAATCACTGCAGACTGTTACTCATTTATTTCATTCAAAGCGCATGTATAATATTAGGTGGCCTAACTTCGCAACATTTACAAGGAAAGAATATTTTAGATTAAAGACCAAAACTGTACGAAATAATGTTTGATTTTGTTTGTAGTTTCTTATACACATAACATTTTGAATTTTGTGGCAATTTCTGCTTTATTTTTATGGAACGTGCTAATTAAATGTAATTGCTTACTCACAGTAAATAAAACTTTGTGGTTTTGCATTAAATTGAACATTGTCCGAAGGACACATCGCAAATCTCAATTCTTATCCAAGTTCAAAAAGTCATTTCTTTGCTCGCAAAGTTAATAAAATAACAATAGTAAAAAGAACGAAATCGATTTCGTGTCGACCAGCGAGTTTGAGGACTGGCAGAATGATGTCCGTAGTAGGAATGTACGTACGTATATGCAAATTGCTCTAATTTCCCGAGATTTATCTAGATTGAGCGCAGTCGCCATTGCTCGGCTATAAAAAACATTTTAAAGAAAATGAATAAGAAAAAAAAAAACAAAAATAAATTATGTATAAAATGCGTATACAATATAAATGCTTTCGCTTAAATTCAATGAAAATACTTAGGTGCGTACAGGGAAAAAAAAGGAAGAAAAAAAAAAAATTAAGAAGAAAAGCCAAACAACATCAACAGCAAAGCAGTTGCAGAAAAAAAAGAAGAAAATACAGGAAACAAAAACAAAGAAAATAAAAACAAAAATAAAGAAAATTATCGATTCTTGAACCAAAACAGATGAAATTGGGGGGGAAAAGAAAGTTCAAGTCGGCTTAGTCGGGAATATTTATGAAAGCGATAAACCTGCAAGAAATCGCTTTTTGCGGTTTGCTTTTTGCAAATTGACCGACGAAAAGGACGACTAAAGGAAAGACCGAAGAAATGAGAAAAAACCAAAACTTCCTCTTCTATGGCATGAGTTCTTCGTTTGTTGTTGTTTATGCCTTTGGTCTGAGCTCAGTGGAAATAATGCAATAAAAAACTAAGCAAGGTGATGAATGTCTTTGCCATACTTACTGTCTTCACACACATATTGACTATTCACAGAAGATTGCTGCTGCTGCCGCTTCACTTGCAGCAATTGTCCTTGGCCACTGTCGTGTACACAGCATCATATCAAATTACATCAAATGATTACCTTAGGCCTCTGCATATCTGACAAGCTGCTGGCTTCGAACTATTTTAGTTCAGGCTTCACACGAAGGCGCCCAGCCAGACACGCCTTGACAATTATCAGTCATCGCAGGGATAAGCCAAAGCAAAAGCTGACAGTTTAACTGTATCAAAGCGGAAAATATTTACAAATGGAAACTCATGTCTGAAGTTTCTGTTTCTCTTGATATTGTTGTTGTTGTTGTCGTAGCTGTTGTCATTGTTTGCGCTTGCCAACGTTGTCTTGGCTTTTGTATTGTATTTCACTTGCGAGTTCTCGTACCTAGCCGCATAAATTTCTAAGGCGCCGCATTAACGCCCAGATTACACCCTACCTACACGTTCTCGTGCTGTTTCGAGCGTAGCATGCCAAGCCAAGCCAAGTCAAACCAAGCCAAGCCAAGCCAAGCCAAACAACAACGACAACCGCGACAACAACAAACACACGACTCATATACAATTGTTATAATCTCGTTAGTATTTAAGCGTATGAACTCATAAAATTCAGCTATGCGGAACACATACAAACACACACACACACACACACATACACACACATAACGCATAAACCGCATATAGCGCACATACAGAGTACAGAGCGCACATACAGACTTGCCGACGCAAGGATTTAATCCTTGTTGAGAAAAGCTTTGCAAAATAGTGTTTTCATCATCCAGTTAACCTCACACAGCAAAAACAACAACGACGATAAAAACAACACCAACAACAATAACAACACAAGCAATAGCAATAGCAATGCCAGCAAAAAGAACAACAACAACAACAACAACAAAGTCAACGACAACGACAGCTCAGCAGAGTAATAAAGAAAATTTCACTTTGTAATATTCGCAACGTTCTGGCAAACTTGGCTGGAGTCGCCCGCAATTCTCCCGCTCCACCCGCTCCGTGGCGTACGAGTAACGGCGGACGCATGTACCGGGTATGAGCACTCGAAGGCGCCACGTTGCTTTCTGGTGGGCCGCTAAATGTGTACAAATGCGCATGGAGCTGGGATTTTTTTTTTGTTTTCGTTTCGATTTGTTATGTGGAATTGCCTTGGCTAAGCAAAAGTAATTGTGCATTAAGTGCATGAACAGAGCGCGGATGAGCGAGAGAGAGAGAGAGAGTGAGTGAGATAGTGGCAGCAAGAGTGAGTGAAACAGTGCATCAGTAAAAATGCAGATGTGCCAAATTCATGTGAGTGTGTGTCTGCTGCGTTAGTCCTGCGCTAACATTATCACATTGGTGAGTTTGTTTGGGCATTTAACTGGCGATATCCCAACACTTATTTGTATTTGTATATGTTATGCTATCATGTGTGTGTGTGTGTGTGTGTGTGTGTGTGTGTGTGTGTGTGTGTGTGTGTGTGTGTGTGTGTTAGTATGCAAGTGCACAAACAGTTAACATGCAATTCAGTTGAAAAGGCCACATGCATTTACGAGCGTCGATGCGATAGCAGTTTGTCCTTTATGCAGGACCCAGTTGGGTTCTTTAACAGGCATTGATCGATGTTTGCGCATTTGGCACACAGCTCGCATACGTAATCGACTTTACTGTACCGTGTTCTATGCTTCGTATTCCGTATTCGGTGTTGGGTTTTCGGTGTTCAGTGCTCAGTGCTCGGCTGCTTAGGCATAGCGCATTGTGCGCCTGGCGACGGCTGCAGGACTTCTTCACTTTTTCGTTTTGTTCCTTGAGCAGTTTTCGGTACACGGCATGTTTTGGTCATGCAAAAACTTTCGCCTTTGCACTGCAATTTGAGCCGAACTCCGGCCTGCAGCCCAGACCACGTCGGCGTCCGGTGGGCAGCGCCTGCACAAAGGTCATTACGTTGTTGGCATATAAATTTGATTTACAAAAATTGCTGCCTCCGTCTGTGAGCGGCGCAGGACGCTGGACGAGCGTAAAAGTACGCAGTCATGGGAGGCAATGATTGCATTTTGAATGTCATTCGAATGCTCGTTGAGAAAATTGATTGGCCCAAGGAGCAGTCGGGCAAGCATGGCATGCTTCCGCATCCGCACCCGCTCCCGCTCCCGTTGCTGTTGCTGCTCTTGTTGCTGTTGATGCAGTTGAGTAACAGCAATTGTTTTGCCGTTTGCGCAATGATGGCAGATGCTTCATTGCTCTTCTTCCGCCGCTTGCTGCTTTGTGTCTTTGTGGAATTACCAAATCCACTTTTGCTTTTCATGACAAAGCACAGCAGTCGCATTTTCCTGCTGCTGCTGCCTTTGTTGTTGTTTGCTGATTGCTGTTGTTGTCTTCTGTTGTTCGCTGTGCGCTGTTGTCAGTTTTTAAAGTCCATAATGGTGTTTTCCGTTTCTGAATAGTTGACAATTTTGTTTAATTTGAATCAAAAGTAAATTGCTTTCAAATATGCACAACAAATGACAAATGCAACAAAGTTCACATTTAACTGCAGTGCACAGCTAATTTGTTTTGAAAATGAAAATGAAAATGCATTTGATTGGCAGTCAACCAATTGGTTTAAAGTCAATTTAAATTACACAAAAAAAAGAAAAGAGAATGAAATAAAATAAAAAAAAAGGAAAGTCTATGTGTGCTTAAAAGCCACAGAAATTTAATTAAAATCGCATTAGACTATTTGAAGTTGGGTAGTAACTAATTTGAAAAATTTCATTGAGTTTTTCTTTATTTTTTTTATTCTAACTAAATAAATTGTAAGTAAACATGAAATTTGTTTTTCAAACTTAGCATATTTTTCTCTGCATTTAAATGCACAAATAAGACACGCAGACACGCAAGCAACGAAGCAGGCAAGGAAGCAAGGAAGCAGAACTGAAAGATGCTTGCAATTTTGCATGGCACGCTGACTGCATCCTGCCTGGCATGCCAGTGCATCCTGGCCAAATGAGTTAATTGTGTGTACGAGCTCTGCTGCTCCTTCCTGCGGCCGTGCGAGATTTGCTAAGCTCTTTTAAGTTTCAACTAAAACATTTGGCAGCGTCTGCATTCGTTGCGTGCAGTCGTGCAGTTTGCACAACTTAATAGAACAAAAGATGGCAAATAGTCATGCAAATCCTGGCTTCACTTGCATTTCTAGGCGAACGTTGCTCTTGCTAAACAGTCTATCCCCTTCTCTCTCCCTCTCTCTCTCACTCATATACGCTGACTATCTCTTGGTATGTCTATATATGTGAGTGTGAATATTCTCCTCAGTCGTCTGAATATTTTCCTCTCAGTCTGTCTATTTGTCTGCCTGTCTATTGATACATCGTAAGATGGTAACGACATTTTTACTGAGTCAACACAAGTAGGAAATTAAACGAATTGAAAATAAATAGCACAAATACGAATGTCTACATGTGCCGTGTTTGTTGTACGTGCCTATGCAAAGTTGGATTTAAGTCCTGCTGTATCCTGCTTACGTTGTCTACTCTGATGTCTTAATGCATTGCAAGTTTATTCATGCCCACAACGTACTTAATCAAATAATCGTACATTGAAATTCCTTAAATTTGGCTAGATTTTTGCATGAAGAAGACATACACACACACACACACACACACACATACGCACATACCTATAGAGCGGCACGCACGCCCATTACGCATACGTAATGTCTGCAGTACGATTCGCATTGCGTATACGCCGTGAGGCAAATAAATGGCATTCGAAAGCCATTTCGCAATCCATTTGTCGTAATTAAAGCGAAATTTTTGGTCGACCAAATTTAATATACACGTCCATTGTCATTTGTGGCTGTCATTTTGCATATCTGTGCGCGCATCGCACCGATCCACCGATCCACCGGCACTGCTGCTGTCAAGGGCAAACTTATAGCAGAACTTCCTTATGCTCATCACGTTTAATTTAATGGCAGCACGTCAACCTTCAAGGAGGTCAAATTGAAATTCAATATGCTTTAGTGGAAAACTTTTCGCTTGGACTTGCCCAAGTCGGCGCATTAAAACGGAAATAAGGCCGGCAACGCTGCTGTTCCCGCCACGGGGACGAACGGACGGACGGACGGAACTCGATTGGGGTTATTTCGGCATGTAGATTATTATAATGAATATTTAATTTAAACTTTGACAGCCAAAGATTGGTGGCGCTTCCTGCCAATGCGTTTGCCATAAAATCCAAATAATTGAAATCGAATGGATCCATTCCGCTGCCCCGCCCGCACATTGCGTGCACGCAACAACCGGCGATGAGGTGGCGATGCGAAGCGCAGACCATAAAATACAAATTATTTGCCAGAGTTGTACGCAGCATACGTGAGTGACCACATTAAGCAGCAGGAGCAGAAGGAGCAGCAGGAGTAGGAGCAGCAGCAGCAGGATGCTGCAACGCATTTATGCGCTCGTTATGTTGTTCTACGCATGTAAGCACAATGTTGCGGATTGAAATCACACGCTCGACAGGATTTAAGTCCGAACGAGCAAACAAACCCGTCCCGATCGGCGGTTGGCTGCTGCCTGGCTTCGTTCGCTGTCGTTACGCGCATTTCAATTGTTAGACTTCAGTTTAAAATGGCGGCTCATATTTCAGCGCACAACATAATCATTAACAGTCGTGCACAAGTGTACGCCGCCGCTGCATTAATTTACACACTTAAGTACAGCAGAGCACAGCAAAGGACAACATAGCAGAGCAGAGCAGTGCAGGATAGGCGCTGAAGGCGGACACGCTGTCGCGTATTGGTGTGTCCGACATGGTGTGTGGCCCGGTCTGCTGCCGCCTGCCGCCTACCGCCTGCTGACTGCTGCTCTGTGCTGACACTTAGCCGCTGCATTAATGAGCTCATTGCCTTATGTTGTATGTCCTTCTGTGCTGTACATAATTACTTTTTGAATTATTTTTACTACTTGCTGTTAACTTCCCGGTTCTTGCTTTATGATAAATGAACGCATTGCTCTGACATATTTCCAAGCGGCCGCTGTGCCACTGGTCCGACTGTCCAACGGTCTGGCTGTCCATTGTCTGCGTATCGACTTAAGTTGAGTTGTTTAATTAACATTTTAGCATAATGCAATAATGTTTAAGCACAGGTGTGCACCTTCTTCTGCTCCTCCTTGCCTTGCGTTTAGCTACGCATCCTGCCCCAATGAGTTTAACTGCCGTGCTGCCAACGAAATTAAAATGAATATTCGCTTGGTTAATAATTCATAATCTTCTTTTATTTGCCAGCAGGAGAAAAAAGAAGGGATTATCAACAGTTTAGCTTTATAGCTGAATATAAAAATGTGCGGATATATGTAAGGTATGCACATAGATGTTTACTTTTCATTTTATGTTTTTGTTTTTGTTGCTTATAATAAAATAAGGATTAGTTCTTTTTGTGTGTGTATTTTTAATTCGCAGCTTATACAAAGTATGTGTTTATATTTTATTTAGCGTTAAAAATTATTTTCACATCTTTAGTATTTAAATTTGTAAATTGGCAGAAAGCAAAAAAGTGCCAAAACACACAAAGAAAAAAAAAAAAAAATTACCAAACAAAATTTAATTATAAAAAAGTGGTTTTTCCGCAAATTCAACCAGAAAACAGACTTTGGCCGACTCTTCATGCGTTGAAACTGTTGCAATAAATTATTAAAAAATATTCCTCTATACGCATACTATACAAATATTATTGCGCATTTTTATGCATGAGTTACAAATTGACTCGCACAGTTTGATGTTGTGGAAAATATGCACTCACACACACATTCTCACATGCACACACATACAAAAATATATGGAAAACACAAACACACACGCACAGACACACAATGGGACATGCATCTGTAAATGGCACATATGCACATGCAAATATGCCATGAAAAGCACACACATGCATACATTCACATATACACACACATATACATACATGTATGTACATATATGAATATGCCTAGTTATTGTTGCTCACATACATCGTATAACTGAAATAATTATTGGGAAAAATGGCTGCATGCGTTTGCTTTGCTTTTTTGTGCAATGCCATCAGAAATGAGAAAAACTGGTAAGCCGCAAAAGTATGCGAACGTGTTTTCAAATATTCAGCAACGACGCTCAGCATGGCACGTAGTGGGCGGGCAGGCAGGCAGGCCTAAAGATCGGGAACACAAAAAAATGGCATGCGAGACCACAAAAACACACCAAACTGAGTTGTATACATAACCAGTGTGGACACTTTTGCCTGACACTGTTGCCAGTTGGTTGCGCTTTCATATATGTATGCGTGTGTTTGTGTGTGTGTGTGTGTGTGTGTGTATGGGTAATTGTATTCAAATTTATTTTGGCATGAAAGTGCTGCGAATGCTGCTGGCTGCTCACAAGTCGGAATTTTCATATTTAAGCGTGCAAGGCTCATCGGGATAAATCGAACGCAAAAACATGATAAATGAAATTAATTTGCAAAGAGGCCAAAAATTGCTTACACAAATGAACGAACGATTTAAAGGCATTAGCGCGAAAATTCCTCAAATTCTGTCTGTGTGTGTGTGTGGGCAGAGTGCGCGAGGGCGTGGAAGTAGGCGTGACCGTGGGTGTGAACGTTCGTCTGCTTCGCTGCTGAAATGTGAAAAGTTTCTAAACGCACCAAAATGTGAAAGCATAAAAATGAATTGCCATAGCTTTGAAGGCACAGCATCACTAATTTTTCTAAAATGCTGGCCCCTGCAATGCCAAACACCTCGTTTGTGTGTGTGTATGTGTGCGTGTGTGTATTTATATGGGTATATGCCAATTGGCATAACGTGCTTATCTCAGTGAGAGGGGGGTGGGGGGTTGTGCGGTGCGTTGCCTGACGCAAAAGAGGTGGCGGACTTTAGGTGTGCTCGGATCATTTGCCGTTGAAAAACATGGCCATAAAGTTACAAATATGTACGCACAGTGAATTTTTATGTGTGCCTTGCCATGTGGAAGAAATCCATGTGTGTGTGTGAGAGTGGGTGGGCCAGCGAGAACGCACCGGGGGACGTGGACGACTAAGCAGTGCTTCAGAACTGAGCACTGAGAACTGCCACTTAGGCGAGACTGGAACGTGCGTTTAGCTGCAGCAAGTGGAAATCGTTCACAGTCATAAATTTAACGCCAAATCCAGTACAATTTGTATTACATTGTGCGTACGCATGCCGGCGTTGTGTTCCTCTGCTCCTGTGCTCCTACAATGTCCTGGCGTCGCAGTTCTTATGTTCACATGTAAACACGCATTACACTTCGCACACTTCAGTTCAGCTCAGTTCAGTTCAGTTTGGCTTGACTTGGCTTGGCTTCGATTGCTTAACCGTGTGCCAGGCATACAGGCGCGTCTGTACCCGTCCTCTCCTGTCACTGCTGCGGTTGTTGTTGTTGTGTTGTTGCTGTCTTGATTATCATAAAATGGCCCTGCTTAGGCACACAGAGGTACATTGCCTGGGCTACGCACGAATGTCGGCTATTTAAATAACAAGTGCGGGTGTCCTCCTGCCTTGTTGTCCTTAATGCATTGAACTCCTTCACCAATTGAAGGCAATAAAAATACGAAAAAAATATGAAGCGTATTTTGAACGTGTTTATGCTTGGCCTCGATTTGTTTGCTTTGGTTAATTTTAAACCGAGCGAAGCAGCCGAGAACCGCAGCATGCGTCATTTCTCTTGTATGTCCTACGCCGGCAGGATGCCTTGTGTTTGTGTGTGTGTGTGTGTGTGTGTGTGTGTGTGTGTGTGTGTGTGTGTGTGTATGGAAAGCAAGTCAATCACAACGCCTACGATGCTGTCGCGCCGCCGCTGCCAGAGCAGGAATGTAAACGATATTTGATATGCCTGCTGCTGCTGCCCGGCACACGTGTCCCATTCTCGTTGCTGTTGTGCCATTTTTATGGCAAACATGTTAACACACTTACGCACACTCACATACACACACACACGCACACTCACTCGCCTGTGCATATTTACTTTTATTATTTACTTATTTGATTTGCGTGTTGTTGACACAACGAATCAAAATGTTAAAACTTTGCTTTACAACATTTTGCGAATCATTTGAGCGTCGCTCTTCTCTCAATATGTGTGCGTGTACTCATGTATGTGTGTGTTTGTGTGTTTTCATGTACCGTTTGTGTATTATTTATTAAGATACACACACACACACACATACATACAAAGATTAGAAAATATGTTAGCATTGAAGCTGCAAACTCAATGCGCAGCATACATTTACTTACTTTGAACGCGGCCTGCATTTGCAAATCCTTTGAGGTATGTCGGCACACTCAAAAGGGCGCAAGGACCCTTGGCACAGGCACACCACTTACCACACACCACATGCCACACACCACACACCACACACCGCATGCCAAGACACAAACATATCCAATTAGTGTAAAATGTGGCATTACGCTGCGTTTATTGCCAGCAAAGCCAACAAATATTTCGCCTTGCCTGGTCCACATTCGGCTTCAAGTTGCTGACGGTTTATGAGTATGAACCTCTTCTGATGTCTATTGTTTCTTAGCAGCTACGCTTTGCTACTCGTTTTCTGCCTCTAATACTTCTTGACAAAACAAACACTAACTAGAACGGGAGGAGCGGGAGTGCCCGACTATCGAATACCCTGTACCAAGTTTAAAATCTAAGAAAACTTAATAAATGTCAGTTTTCGTCCGATATGCCATAGTAAAGCGATATTTATTAGATTTAGGAATATGAGTTGATATAAGCTAAAATTATTTAGTCCAAAATTTGTTAACGATATCTTAATAAACAAAAAAGTTTTTCTCAGTAAATGTTGTTTGGCGGCCGATCGTTTCTATGGCAGCTGTATGATATAGTGAACCAATACTCATATTATTGAGATATATAATTGGAGGTTACCTAGAACTATTAAATCCGAAATTTGGTAAGGATAACGTGGAAAACAAAAGGGTATTTTTCGGCTGATCGTTCCTATATTAGCTATCAACTTTATGTTATAGGTTTAATATCGAAATATGAATTAAGAGAGTCTTCGTGCTTCGTGAAGTGAAAGTATAACTGGTTTCGAGAACCGTGCGTTCATACGGACAGACAGACGGACCTGGCTAGATCGACTCGCCTTTCAATGCTGCTCAAGAATGTACCATATAAATTTTATGGAGTCTGCCACGTCTCTTTCTGCCTGTTACATATATTTGCACAACTTGAAAATACCCTTTGCCATTTTTTGCTATAGGGTATAAAAAATCAACAACAACAACAACAAGTTAATTTACTAATTGTTTTGTTAATTAGACATTGAAGTGCTTTACGCTACGTAATGTTGTGTGTAGGCCTTAGGCAGCCAGGCAGGCAGGCAGCAGCACACAGAGTGGAAGCCATGTTGGCTGAAGATCGCCTCGCAAGCTGCCTTAATGTGATTCATGTACGTTGTGTGTGTTTGTGTGTGCTTAGTTGAGTAGCAGTGCACGTGTTAGTCCTCAGCTAAATAAATAATAATTCATTGGCTTTCAGCCCAGTGCGCTGCTTGCCACATCAGATGCAGCTTTCGTTTCTACTTCGTTAGGTTTCTTATAAAAATGCACTTCATCAAAATGGCGCAGCAAATAAAACATAAAAACGACAAGAAGCAAGAACCAAGAAACTCAGTAAAAGAACATGTATTTATATAAATACCACGTACACGCATACACATGTACAACAACAAAACATGTAGGAGTATGCCTGTGTGTGTGTGTGTGTGTGTGTGTGTGTGTGCAAGGCATAAGTATTGCCGGGAAATTTCTCCTACAGTCCTACAGTGGCTGGTTGTCTGTTGCAGTTGAGTGCGGTTGACCTACTTCAAGAAATCACAACTGAGGATGTTGCCGCAGAGATGTGAATGCCAACCAAGACGTAACAAACACACATGCACACATACACACACACACACACACACACATACACACACGCGTGCAATCGACCGCATCAGCTGAACAAGCTGAGCTGAGCAGCCTGACCCGCTACGCATGCATGGACATGGTTTTTCCTTTTTCCGTTGCGGAAACAGCCATTTCCACTTCTATATCCACATGCACATCCACATCCACATCTCATCATATTCTGCTACAGCTCCAGCACCAGCTCCCGCTATGCTGCTCAGCTGCCGGTCGGGCGGTCTGCCCTGAGCAAAGTGAGGAGATTATGTTATAATTGCAGGCAGAGCAAGCGACTGACTGCACTTGTACAAAGTTTGCTTGGGGCAAACTGAGATGCAAGAGTGCCATGTCCACTTGGCCATGTCCTGCTGCTGTTGCTGTTGCTGCTGCTCCTGCTGCTGCTTGTCGTAAACGATTTCATCTCATATTTTTCGCTTGATTAAAAATATTTCTTTTGCCCATTTGTACTGTCTCTGCCAAGAGGCAATCAGTCGTTATTCTTTTCCATTGCTAGGGTCAAGCAAATGTTCCCTCCATGCGTGTTTACTTCTGCATATGTGTGTGTGTGTGTGTGTGTGCTTACTTTTAAAGACTGAATATTATTATTTATTAACAAGAACGCATACAAACTCACACACATACACACACACACGCAGCTGTTGGCACAAAAGCCGCAGTGCACGCGTCTGAATTGCAAAAGTTTTGCGTTCGTGATACTTGCGATTCTCGTGATATTTGGCTTAAAAGTAACTTCACGACAATTTTTAACAGCTTTGCAGTAGCAGCAGCAGCAGCAGCAGCAGAGTGCAGCGTTTTGTCACCCACTTTGCTTAGCTGGCACTTTCTTACGCATGCACCGCACCGCCCCGCAGCGACCGCTCGCTCATATGTTGGCATTCATAAGCTGAATTCTTTTATACGCTATAAAAATAAATAAGTCACTTCTGCTTATGCAGCGAGTCAGCTGAGGATTTACTTAAAACTTTTCCGTGTATTCTTTTGTCAGCTAAGTCTGCCATAGGATATGCACAAACAAGCAAGAACCGACTTGTGCTGCACTGGCATCAGCAGGAGGAGCCGGAGGAGCAGGAGAAGCAGGAGAAGCGGCAGCAGCTAAAGCAACCTTAAACATTCTTCCCATGTAAGCTCGCCGTGTGTTGCGCGGAATACGATAGAAAAATGAAAAAGTTTCGGTTACCGGCACGCGGAAAATCAATTATTTAAATGGTAAATAGATGCGACGACTTTGTCATAACAAATTAAAATGCATATTGCATGCGACGTGTGCGTGTGTTTGTGTGTGCGAATGCCGTACACCGGCAACGGCATAGCCGAGCTTAAATCCAGGACGGCTATACGGACGCCTCATGGCAGCCAACGTAAGCTGAAAACTTTGCGAAATTTTAATCAATTTGTGTGAACATGGGAAAATTGTGGCGCTGCCTGTTGGCTCCACTGTACGGTATGCACTGCCGCGACAGTTAAGCTGCGAAATGGAAATGGAAGGCGAAAGGGACCGACGTTTATTTTAAAAACTCACTTTACGCGACAGAATTACATTTACTGCATGGAAACACAAAAGCAGACAGAAACCAAACTCACAAATAAAAACTGAAAACAAAATTGAATAAATGAAAGCAAAAATAATTTTATTGACAAAGTTATACACAATAAATTTAAAACAAAATCAATATAAACTATAAAGTGTTCTGGCAGCAAAAGTTGCTTGTCTGGCGCTTCTTTAACGCATGGAAAGCGAAAATCTGATATGTGTGGCTGAGCATATGCGCACGGACACAGCCACAGATGCAGCATCGATGTATAAGTGTACGTGTGTGTGTGTGTGTGTGTGTGTGTGTAGTATAAATGCAAATCTGCCAATTGAATGGAATCGCAAAAAAGCTGAAAAAGTGAAAATATCTTCAATTGCTTATTTATAGAGCAAACATTTCACTTTATTTGAATTAGCCTCGGGTGTAATTTATATTTATTATTTGCTTTTCTTTATTTTTATGTGCTTATGTGATTAAAAAGGGTTCGGCTGTGAAGTGGCTTTGGCACGTCTCGTCTTGTTTATTTAAGAGGGTGCGGCAAATTATTTGCATTATTTGTGTTTAATGCTAAATAAAAACGAATGACCAGCTGAGGAGCTATAAAGGATACATTGGACTGATACTCATACCAAGCAACTAGAGTAGCAGCCTGGCATGGTATAGGCTCTGTAAGCATGGAAAGTGCAAACTCAACAATATTATTCAAATGAGTAATACACAATTATTAGCTTCGGAAAATTATTGCAAAGTAGCTCTGACGTTCCTGTGAGCTGCAGCTGTGTAAAACACTGGACTCATCTGCACTCAACTCATCTGCGAAGTATTTTCAAAACATGGCACCGCATTAACTAAGTGAAACTGTGTCAACTTCTCTGTTTATTTTGCACTTGACTTATTTGATTTATTTTCTAAAACATTGCACACATTTTTTTTTTGATAAGTAAACCTAAAAAAATATTGTATAAATAAAATATCAAGATTCTTTGTTCTTCAACCTGCTTATTGTGCTATTTTATATTTTTCCATCTGTTTTTGTTGTTGTTGTTGTGGTTTTTGTTGTTTTTTGTTTACAGCTTTTAACGCAATTGGATAAAGGAATACATTTTCATATTTGCTTTCAATGTAATAAAGCAAAATGTAATCTCGCAGTTGTTGTCCTCAGCTCGGTTGGCAAGTCCTTGTTTATCTTCGCAGGTGACCTTGCAATAAATTTTGACATACAATACATGTGTGTTTATAAAATAAAAGTGTAAACTTAATCCTATTTCGCAGGATTCTGTTCACAGCATTCACAGTTTGCACAGTTTCCTTGCCGCGCTCGCTGTACAATATGACAACGGTGAACATGTGCTCCTGCAGCAGATTAGCGTCGGAGCAAACAGCAAATGCTCGTAATTCATTCGAAATGAAACAGCTGCTCACTGCACGATCTGATTTGGGTCTTTTCCTATACGTATACTTAATATATACACGAGTGTGCATATCCGCTTCCGGTGCCCGTCTTGTCAAGTGCCCTGTGATTAGTTGCTCGCTTGAATTCCTGCAGTCCGTCGTTAATGTCCTGAATTACATGAATGCTTTAAACAATGGCCCAATTTATTTCTACCGTCCGATAAATGTAAACAATCTGAATTCACACCGAGGCTCTATTCGAGAGTTTCTTTTGTTTTTAATCACTGCGAAAAACATTTTGTTATGCTGGCTGACACTGGCCATTGGCTTTGGGCATAATGAATGTTCAATAAAACACAAATACTCACACACACACACACACACACACACTCATATTCACGCATTTCGAAGGCCGAAAAATATAACAAAACTCAACAGAACAGAACAGCAAACAACACAACTCAACAGAGCACAGCTCAGCAGAGCAGAGCATATGTGTGTATGCCATTAGAGCATTCCATTGCTCATACGCAGCGTGTGCTCAACTTGTTAGTGCAAGTACGCACACTCACACACACACACACACACCCATGCAGACGCACACGTATCCATTTCCCCATTGATCAGTTTCGGAATTGTAATTGTGCCTGTGCATGTGTGTGTGTATGCGTCTGTTGATTGCCCATAATTACTTGTTAACTTTTAATTGGCGATGCATAAACTGTTTAATGAGTTCCTTTTTTATGCAAAAATATTCGTACTTAGCGTACATTCAGCGCCTCGCCGCTTCGCCTTGCCCTTCCTTGCACTGTTCCAATTAGAGTCGCAAAACGACGGCATAAATTGGCGAAAATCGAAACAGGTTCGCTTCAGCAGCACTTCAACAGTATGAGCACAGGAAGAAGAAGAAGAGCAAGAGGAAGAGAGAGAAGAGGAACAGATGTACTCGAATGCAACATTCACCATTTTGTTGCCGTTTTGCTAGAAATCAAAGGCAACTGCGCATAATTAGTGACTTATTATGACGGACAAGAATTTTTCGCCCGACTGCTGCTTTGCTAGTCATTCTCTGGCGCGCTGGCCATGAGTACCATTTATTATTTTTACTTAGTGAAGAAGGGCAGCAATGCAGCAGAGAACAGGAACAAAAAAAAAGGAGAAACTGCCACATCATCCAAAAGTGAGTTGGGAACTTTTGCAATTATTCTTTTTAATACTCAGCGCAATGCCAAAATAGTCAATTATGAGTCCATGCCATGGAGACTTTGTTTTTGTGCTGCCCCAAACCCAACATTTTCGCATATCCTGGTGTGCTTAAAGACTCTTTGGCAAAGCGTTTCATTAGTTACTTAAGCGCATGCACAAGGACTGCAGGATAAAGCATTTGCTGCTCTGTCTGAGTTCGTTTTTATGAGATTTTGATGCTGCTTCTCCTGATTCTCCTGCTGCTGCTGCTGCCTTTGATTGAAATCGCTTATCTTTTTTAATGCTTGAAGTTGTTAAGCTTAAATGTTCTGTCCTCTACTGTTCTGTCATCTGCTGGTCCGTCTTTCTGTCGTTGCTGGTGCCACCTTTGCTCTCTATGCAGGCGGCTACAAAGCACAAAGCTGCCCTCCCCCCTCACTGGGGGTCGCAGTGGTGTGGGGCATGAAACAGATCTGCCTTTAATGATTTATGAATTATTGAGCAGCTCTAATGTGTTTCTTGTGGCTTATCAGATGCTGCGCATCATCACAGTTGAACTGGCTAGACTAGGCTGCTGTCTATTCAGCTTTCTCACATTTCACTCTGCTCACTGGCAGCTGATGTTGTGACAGCCTAAGCCTAAGCCCGGCGTACGTATGTAATCCATTATGCGAGCATGTCATTTATATGCATGCATTCCTATGCCATAAACAAATGCGTAATCACAGGCCGCGTACTCGTGCCAAGCGATAATTAATTGTGCGTCGACAGCCGTTTTATCTTATACACGTTACAAAGGACAATGTCGGGCTGCACTGAATGGTTTTCTATGGAACTGCAGGCTTTTTTTTTTCTAGAGGAGCAACAATCGCCGCACACGCAATTATTAATGACTACGTTGCTAACTTCTTTAGAATGAAAAAAAAAAAAAAATAAAAAATGTATGTGTGGCTAAGCACGTGCATGGGTTGATGTGAAACATGCATTGTTCAATTGCTGCTTTATTTAAATAATATACACAATAATTTATATATGAAAAAATATTCAAATTATTTCAATGTAATGCATTTTCAAAGTTTTCATGTGCCCCGCAAGATTTGAACTTATGCCGCAAATTGATTAAAAAACAAAAATAAAAAACTAATTCAGAAAATTTCCGCAACAAAATTTGAAATCGAGTTCTAATGTATTGAACCCTTACCACTGACCTACCAAGTCTTGCAAATCAGTTTTGTGTAATTATGTACTTATTGTTGCAATAAAACCAACCATTTCATTCTAATGGAATCGCACATTGTGATTTGGTAGCAGATAAACATTAAGATGCATTTTTAATTTTGTGACCTGATACATTTTACATGCTTATGAATGTTATTACATTTTATATATGTTAGTTATGCTTAAGGATTATAGGTAAAACATAAAAAAATATAGGTAAAATATAAAAATAAAACTGCAAATCGTCGCCGTTGCTTAATTATGCATTTAGGCTGTTCGATTTAGATTACTGTGTTAAGTTTGCATTAATCTAACGCTTTACCGTTAGTTAACATTTCATTTCACTATAGCGAGCATAAAGATTTTTCACATCAAAAAAAAAAAAGGACTCGATATGCCGAAAATCTAAATTCCTGCATCAAAATACACATACGACAACATATTCAATTATATCCTTAATATGCGTAGCTTTGCTCAAAGTAGTCAAATACTTGCAAGTGCAATCAAAATAAGTTGGCATATCCTTAAAGTATCCTTTGCATGTCAATTACGTCTGTGCTGATAATTACCGGAATCTTTGAGGACTGAGATGCGAGCGAAGAAAAGCGTAAATTGAAAGGTACTTCAGAAAATCAACATATGTTCTCTATTGCAATTCTTTTATTTCAGTTAAAACTGGCAATGCTGAAAATTTAAGAATTTCATTTATTTGTTTTCGTTTTTGTTGTTTTCTGTTACTGTTTGCTAAGATATATGGAAACGTGTTTGCTAAATTGATGATGGTGATTTAAATTTACCAATTTGCGCCAAGGGTTTGTTTTTTTTGGGAGACAATCTTGCTGTGAATCTTGCAAGCCTTGTGCTGCTCTGCTACCCTTTACGATTGCACAAAAATCGCCAAGAGCCAAGAGTCAGGAACTTGTTTCACTAGCGTCGAGGGGAGAGTGCTCCTCGCCACTCACGCTGGCAACGTGAGCACGTTATTCATTTGCTTTTGCAGCCCCACGTGTCGTGTTTATTGTTGTTGCTCCCATGCTCCACATTGCGAGACAACAAAGCAAATAAAGCTGCCAGCGTCTTTGCAGTCATCGTCGGTGTCGTAAATTTTAAACAAAAAGATATAATAAATTATTAATGTATTCATTACAGGTCCGGCGCTCGTGCGTATTCTGATTCCGTGCCTCACACGACGCGTGTCTGTAATTTAAACTTTTTATATTATTTTGTTTCACGATTTTCCATACATTGCATTAATGTGCTTCTGTAGCTTGTCCACACCTTGCGCACACACTCACACACACACACACACATACACAAACACACACACACACACGCATCGGCCTTCCACATGGCCCGAGTGTATATTGTTGCAAGTTTTCATGGCCTTGTGCGAAATTTTCACAAAATTTAATGACCTGCTCCTGGTCGCTGGTGCGGAACAAGTTTTCGAGTTGATTTGCGTTCTGCCGCCCCTTGCTGCTTCTCCTACTTCTTCTGCATCTCCGGTTTCGGTTGTTTCTGCTGTTTTGTGTGGTTATTCGATTTTTACTGAAAACTTATTGGTATATCATGCTCACACATACACACACTCACACACATAGTCATAGATGTGCAGTTTGTTGCCGGTTAGTTTTGACAATCCATGAATTATGGAAATGTATTTAGGCACTCAATTGATTCATTTATCGGATGAGCAACCGCAATTGCTAAATAAATGACGCTCTAAATGGAAATGTCCCAGGGCACATGCATACACGGATACGGGGGGTCTCACCTGTTAGCAGTGTCGAGTTTTTAGATGGAATACTGTAATTAAAATAATTGTACAGTTTCGATACGAGTGCTGATGCGGTCGACTGCGCTGCCGCCAAAAATCGAAATTTATTTCGTATTGCGTAATTCGGGCGCATAAATTGCAATTATTATTTGTTGATTTTCATCTCATGTGGACAATAATGCGCACATGCATTATGAATCGAATGAAATGAGCTAAAATAAAATAGGCAAAATAAATAATAATACAAATTAAATGAAATTGAAAATAGAATATATACGCAGGATATAAGTACATACATGCATCGCATACATCGCAATGGCAATGGTAAAATCATCTGTATATATAACATATTTCACCTCCGGACGACCTTCGAGGCGTAATGAATCATGCGAGTGCATGGCCACAGTGTGTACAGGGATGTACAATTTAATCCTTGCATTTGTGGCGAAAACTAATTTATTGAGCCTTCGTTTGTTTCATATGTTCCGCCATACATGCGAATTAGTCTCACAGCGCAAATTCGTTTGTTTAGTTGATGCTCGCAAAATGGCCAAATGCGGACCATCATCATTTGGGGCTGAGGCTGCGGCAGCGGCAGTGCCTGAGGCTGCGAGTGCAGTCTGGACAATTCAGCCTCGTGCATATTATGGGCGATGAGCGGTTTGTGTGCCTACCATTCATTTCACAATTCAATTAACATTCATGACGAAAAACTCAAGCGGAAACAGTCGAAGACGTTCGTTTACGTTTACGTTCATGTTCACGTGGAGCTTGTGATTGAGGTTGAGGTTGATGATAATGACGATGATGATGATGATGATGATGATGTCGATGCTGTTGCTGACGATGATAACGATCAGCATGATAATGATGATGATGATGATGGTGATGGGAGAAAATAAATTGAAATACTTCTGCTCGCTTGCTTCGAGAATGCAAATTTTGTAGCGTATGCCGAGTGTGAATATACGAGCATTTACAACAATAAAACAAATTGAATAAATTTGCATTTATTTTTGAATAGTGCCAACAAAAACAAAAGTAAATTCAAAGCGTCCTGTTACTGCAGTTGTGATGTTCAGTGTCTTCTACTGCTGCCGCTGCCTCCGCTGCTGCTGCTGCTACCTCATTGCTGCTGCTGCTGCTGCCTCTGTCATCAACAACTGAGAACGTTCGCTGCCAACGCTGTCAGAGGAATTAACAAAAGACAAAAACAAACTAAGAAAACATCAAGAAAAATAAAAAACAAAAAACGAAAAAAAAAAAAAAAACAAAACAAAACAAAAAGAAAAGAAAAGTAAAGAAAAAATTAAAATGTATTCTGCTGCTGTTCTGCTGTCTTGTCATTGCAGTCTTTTATGGAGCTTATCCAAAGACGAACAACCCAGCAGCTGGATGAAGTAAAGCAAGAGAAGTCAAGCAGACAAGACAAGACCATCTTAAAGTATTATTTCACTTTAAATACTTTTTTAGAAAATACTATTAAATAGAATAGACAAAAAAAAAAAAAAAACTTTTAAATGAATTCGTTTCTTCATACAACATTAAATCAACTGAAGTTAGAAAAAATAAAATATTTCTGCTTTTCTATTGATTAACCAAAGCGCAATCGCTGAGCTTAGTGCAGAATCTTCAGCTCATTTCTAAGTTGGTATATTTTGCTTAATTTTGTTCAGATGCTGTCCAAGTTCATAACTTATTTGTATGAAATGGCATTCAGCAGTGTGGAGCATTCTGGCAAGGAACCCTTTTCGCGGTGTCCTGTTACGCTCGTGTGACGTTTGCGCACTTCAACTTTTGCTTTTTGCATAACGAAACTTGTCTTTGCATTTTCCTAATTATTATAAAACCGCTTTGGCATTGGATTGCTTCTTGCTGTCTTGCTGACTTTATTTATTCAATTTGGCTTCTTTGGTTGCTACGTTTTATTTTTTGGTTCTTTCCTTTCCTTATTTAAAGCTTTCTTTTCAAAGTGCTAATTTCAAATCTATTTATTTGCATCGGCTTTTACTGGTATTTTCTAGTTTCATTTCATAATTTAACAATATTTAATTCTAGCATAAATTTAATTTTATTTAATTTTATCATTTTATAGCAACGAAACATACTTCAATGCATATGGCATTTTAAAGATTTAATGCATTTAATGTACAACATCTGTGGCAGCATTATAAGGTAAATAGTTTTGTTGCCTTCGTGTCAATCAACGGCATTTCAGAGAATTCTCAAGCAGCTCACATGGCGGAGAAATTAATGAAGTTGATATTTGGTGCAATTAAGCTCAAGTGCGTGTGACGAGGTTCAGAGTCATTAAACGAAAATGATTTGCTGGGTTTGTATGTGAGTGAGAAAGCGAGTGAGAGGTAGGGAGCGAGGAAGAGTATTAGAGAGGCTGTTGAAAAATTCATTATAAGCCATAGTTGGGCACACGAGCACATTCTCCATGTTGAACGCTAGAGAAAACGTGCGAAAGATTATACAAATCCAAAAACGTACACGGGCGTGGTAGCATAGGGAAATGGGGGCGTGTGCAGCACATGCATTGCTCACTGACTTGGCAGCATGGCAAATACCCTACAGCTGTGAACTGTCGATGTGATACTGCATTAAGTCCACAAAAACCCAAAAATAGAGATGAAGTAAACTGCATGGGTTCATAAAGTAATTCGCAATTAACTCGCTTAGGTTTACTTAAGCCGCATCGACAGCATTTTGTGGCCTTCGATGTGCCAATTAAATTAGCTAAAATTGATGAGAAATAAAAAGAAGCAAAACAAGTTGAAAATTGAAATGTTGCACGTTCGGATGACATGGCGTGAAGCTCAATGAGTTTGTCTAACCGTGTCTCTGTGTGTATGTGGTGTGTGTGTGTGTGTGTGTGTGTTTGTGGTTTGGGAGAAGCTTGCAAGTCTCTTTAATATGCCTCGGGGCTGGTACAGGTTCAGGCAACTGCTGCCGTTGCTTGTGTAGCGCAGCACTTGTTGTTAAGTACTTGCACACAATTTCGCAATGACAACGTTGCGCGCTTGCCTGGAACCTCGGCAACCTCTGCCACCTGTGTCGCCTAAGTTACCTCTGTCAGCTCTGCAGGCTCAAACACGACAGATATAGCGTTGCGCACATGCCACACGAAAGGCCTTCACACACGCCGAGTACATGCAATTTACATGTTCACGAAAATTAGCACACTCCGGCGGCACTGCAGCGGGGCTGCACGGCTGGGGTATGGGGCATGGGGGTTGGCTGGGCTGCATGTGCTGTGAGCGCCAACTCAGCCGCATGTCAGCCCATTGAACCTAACCACAACGAAGCAGACCAAGCCAAACCGAACCTGAACCCAACCCAGCCAAACTAAACGAAACCAAACTGGCACAGCGCGGCGCATGGTTTATTTTGTTTGTTACATGAATATTTTGTTGATTAGTTAGTCATGCAAAGTGCGCGCCTAAAAGTATGCTTGCCAATTATTAGTGGAAATTATGTCTGCGCGTGTGCGTGTGTGAGTGTGTGTGTGTGCATGCGTGTACGCGACGCATTTGTGCGCACCATGGAAAATTAATTTCAAAACGGTAATGTGAAAACACATGCACAACATTTTCACATTAAATAAACTTTAAACTACCCACAAAACAACAAACTAAGCGCTTCAGGTCGGCTTTTGCAGCGTAATTCAGTGAGTTTTTGTTTTTCGTCTTCATTCATTTCTGGCTGTGTTCGACACAACACAACTTAACTCAACTCGACTGGTGCAAAACATGCTTGGCTCTGGCTCTGGCTATGGCAGCGGCTGCGCTGAACCCGTTTGCTTTAATAAGTCAATTAGTCTCAAGTTGTTGCAAATTCATTTCTTATCTTCATTTTATGTAAGCCACAACTGCTGCTGAGTCTTTTTCTGCCGCACAATTTTGTAGGCGGTCGTGCCTGTCGCTTGCCGCTTGATGCCTGACGCCTGACGCCGCTTTGGTCTTCTGCATTCTTTTATTCGCTTTGTGCAGTTTAAACAAGCGGCAATAAAAATTATGAAGATTAATGACTTCAAAGTTTGCATAAATGGCAGAGCCAGGCAAAAAAGAAAGTGGTTAAGAAAAACTTTTGCTATTTGCCTTTTGGCTGCGCAGGCAGTCGGCCGCTCATGGCAGGGCATGCACGCGGCAGGCATAATGCCGGCCATGGGGATTTATTATAAGTTTAGTCGGTATTATATTTGACGAAAATATAAATTCCTCACTGCCGCCCATGGCAGTCGGGCCCCCACAGAAATATAACTCAACGCAAAAATATTTTGCGGTCTATTGTAACTTTACAAAAGGCGCAAAGACAAAATTTGTTTCGCTTAATAAAAGGTTTAATGATGATAAAAGGCATTAGGCTGCCGGTTATAAATCGTAATGAAAAGTTGTTTAACTAAACACAAAGCGTGCACGGAATACTCGAAAGCTGCACCGACTCATGCCGTGTCTCAGCCCCATCCCAAAGCCAAGCCCAAGTCCAAGCCTAAGCCCAAGCAAAAACCCAAGTCTTGCCCAATTTCGCTTATGCCTGCCTGAGATGAGAATTTATCGAGTCTCCTTCGTTCCGCTGCGCTGAACCTGTTTAATGAAGTACATAAGATACCATAATTGAACTTCAATTATAACACGAACGGACCACGCACCAACTCATTGAATCTCGCAGCTCCTCTGCAAGCCCACAAGTGTGTTCTCACGTGCTGCCTTGTAAGAGTCTTTCGTAATTCATAAAGGCTAAGTTCGTGTACGCATATGAAAGTGCCAAGTGTTGCCTGCTAACAATAACAAAAGCGAGATTTATAGTCTATAGACAAATAACTTGCGGTTCTGGTGCATCAGTGTATGTGTGTGTGTGTGAGTGTGTGAGTATATGAGTGCTTATCGGTCTAATTACTAATTGTTAAAACCCGTGTACACATGTTAACATACATACTTAGCAGCTAGGTAACACACTCACACACACACATACACACTTGCATGTGGGTGGTACAAAGGGATTTGCGGCATTCCTCGCATCTCGGCTGAACTTTGTGGATTCATTTTAACACGTTCTTTGAGCATCTTAGCAATTTCTACACCGTCGGTTAAAGCTTAATTATGTTTTGCAAAGCTATGAATACGTTTTAGTTTATTAATATTATCAAATATTGGCAGCAGAATTCATTAGAAATAATGAAAATTGTGATTTTCTGTTATCAAGTAAAAAGTCATCCATTAATTCGTTTGAATCATTATTTTTTATTAATTAATTAAACTTTTTCCATTACTTATGCCAATTGAGATAATTTTCATATGCAGTATATGTATATAGTGATTGGTGTGTGCAATTTGTATTAAAATATGATTTTTTAAAACAAAAACAATTTAACTTGTTTTAAAAGTAAGTTTTCTTTGATGAAAATGTATTTTATTAATTTGTAATGCAGTTCCATAAATATTATTCTTGGTGTGTCATGAGCGTGCGAAAAACAGTAAAATGCACTAAATAATCTTTCATTTTTAGTCGACTGCAGTTCTTTTAATTGAAAAAATATGCCAGCGAAAAATCTCAACTCACCATAAATAAGAATTTGCACATACATAAAATATTTTTTTATTGTCGTACTTTCACTTATGAATTTTTTCGACAGAGATATTTTACGTTTTTATTTGGTCATGTCCAGCAAAACCATACTGCAGAGTAACACATAAAAACTAAAATGAAAAAATGAAATAAATAAATATGCGTGCTTATGTAAAAAATGCAATGAAATTATTTGTTGTCATGATTAATGAGCGTCGATTTTAATAGGCAGTCTCCGCTTACATTTTCACTGAACATTTCTACATGATTGCACTTAATTTTTATGTATACATTTTTCAGTTTTTTGCAATTTTTAGTTGATTTCGTTTTCGTTTTTGTTTGTGTTTGGTGTTTGTGTGCGTTGTTGTTGTTGTTGCTGTTGCTGCTGCTGCTGCTGCTGTAGTCGGTGCTTTGTATTTTTACGAGTGCCTGCAAGTAGTTGCTTCGACGTTGCTGCCAGTGGCTGTATACGTTTCAACATTGAACCTTGCCTCGCCCCGGTTCGGTTCGTTTCGGTTCGGGAGTAGGCCACTCTCGTGATTTATTGCTTCAATTGTACTTGCCCAAAAATACACAAACACATGTGCACTTGTGTGTGAGAGTGTGCGTCAAAGGGTGTGAGAGACTGAAAAGGTAAACACTCGTAGACGCAAACATACGTACGTACAAATTCGTATGCGGCGTGCGACGTAGCTGGGCAGCAGAGGTGACGGCGACGGAATGATGTGGGTTAGCTGTGAAATTCATTTTCGCAGCGGTTTGTGGTGCCTGGTTGGCACTTGGCACTTGTCGCTTGGAACTACGCGCTTGGCGCTTGGCGCTTAGCAACGCCGCCGCTAGGTGTGAGAATTGAGTAGAATTTGTACACGATACCATTTCTGAGTGTGTGCCGACTGCAACATTGTCGCTGGCATTTTTTGGCTTTTCAACTGTGTAATGCTCGCTGCGGAAAGGCTTTATGCGATCTTTTTGCGCGATTTTCCAAAATGGCACATTTAAAAATTGTATCTACCTAAATTGTGGCTTTTGTATCCAACGTTGGCGTTGTTGTTGATGGCATTTTAAAGTGCGAATATCTGCCACCGCATGCCAGTCATAAATCACAAAGTGCGTTTTTAGTTTTTAGTTTTTACGCAGCGAAAATGTGCGGAAAAGCGCCGAAAATGTTTGCCGAAATAAGTGTTTTCAATTTTGTACTTTATTTGTTTTATTTCTGCTGTTGTTACGAATATTTGTATATAAGTTTTTCGCAGCAGTGTGAATAATCGTTAGCAAAATATCGTTGGGCAGTTGAATATTTCATGAATTTGTCAAGGCGAGTTTTCCATGCGCGGCTTAGCCTTGCTCTGCGTGCTATGTTGGGCTTTCAGTTATCAAATAGCGTAGCGTGCACTTAATTATAACAGAGTTAATGCCAGGTTTCGAACTCTGCCGCCTGACCCCGCTGCTCGCCCATGACTGCGCAAAAATGTTGCAAGTGGGCGACAAGTTGGCACAACAACGGAAGACCAACGGCTAATGGCATTTGAAGTGGCCAATGCTGCTATGCCATGCCATGCCATGCCACAACCGAACTGCACTGAACTGTACTGAACTGAGCTGAGCTGAGCTATGCTGGACGCAGCTGAATCGCCCGTTGCCCCATTGCTGCTGCTGCTGCTGCTGCCTTTTGCCATCAAAACTCATTGACCGAATTATACAAATTTTATGTGAGGCTTTTAAAAGCTCCTACACCAGCACCAGCACCATCATCATCGCCAACACCAACCGATGCACACCCAAACAATGTCAAATGCCCCCAGTAGGTTTCGGTGGCACTTGCCTCGTGCTCCTGGCGCACGGCTGCAGGGGCATGCAGTGACATATTTTAAAGTCATTGCACCAAAGCCGTTTGCTTAAGCCAAACTCTGGCTAGACTAAAGGCCCATACTCTGCTGTTCCTGCTCCTGCGTCTCACATTACAAAGCCACACACGCACTCATGCGACTTTGGCCAGCAGCTCATGTTTTAATTTATTTCGGCATACACGCCTGCGTCCCGAGTATTTATTTGTACTCGCATGTACACGAGTGTACTCGCATTAGTCCTGCAGTCATTGCCGTGTGCGTTGCTCGGCCATTGCTGCCGTTCGTCCTGTAAAGGATTTACGTTATGTACACACGTATGCAGGCAGTAGGCGGCAGGCGGTAGGTGGCAGCCAGGCGACAGTGGGCAGTAAGTCAGTCAGGCAGCTTGTAGATGATCCGTCTGCCATGTCGGACACGCCAGACACGCCGGACAGCTGTTGTATTTAATTTGACTGGCAGATTGACTGCCAATTTCGACACTGGCATCTAAGCCTCAACTGCCTACGAGTGTGCGTCTTTTGCCGGCAAGAATTGCTGCCATTAGTCACTGCACACAATCGGATGTGATTCATGAATTTTAATACCCATGTTGATCGAGATTAGAATGTCAAAAGTGCAAAAGCACTGACCCAGCTGCTGATCCAGGCTGCTCCAGGCTGCTGACTGCTGCTGTTGACTTCTGCTGCGGCTGCTGCTGCTGTTGCACTTATGGTCGATGTGTGAACTTAATTGGAAGTGTGCGGTGTATGTGGTGTATGTGGTGTGTGTGTGGTTTATGATTCGTGATTCGTAGGCAAGGCATTAGCCTTATATATATTTACTCGCCTAAAATTAATTGAATTAACTCTGCTTTGTTCGTTGCTGCAAATGCTAAGATGACCATATGTTCGGCCAATGTCATAATAATTTACTTGTACACGAGCATAACAATTTATCAAGTTGGAAGCTAAATTAAACTATGGCGCACATTCCTCGCATGTCCGTTCTGCCATAAAGATTTGCAATTGTTGGACTCGCACAATGCGCCTCTTTGGCCTTTTAATAAAATGCACAGAAAATTATTACTTTTCACTCCGAGTGTTTGGCATGAATTGCCTGAGCCTGCTGATGCATGTGCCTGTGCCTGTGCCTGCGCGTGTGTGTGTGTGTATGTATGTCTGTGCGACGTGCCTTGTGCTGCAATGCATTTGGGTGAGTTGGCAAAAGCAATATGCTGCCACATACTATAACGGTTTATATAGTTTTGCGGCGTTTAATTAATATTCCAAAAGAGTTTTGCATGTTGGCCACATCAGAGTCCAGAGCGGATGACTGCGCCACTCTGACCCACAGCCAATGCGGAATTAGAACAAATGGAATTGTTTTCCTTTTCCTACATAAAAGAAGCAAAAAAATCTTTAGTTTTATATATGATTCAGCTTAGGCCAGCAGTTTGCGCAATTTAAATGAATAAACTAATTGAAAGTATGATATGAGAATCGCACTCGCAAAAATTTTATTCACTTGGAATAAACGTTAGAAGTAGAAATAAATTAGTGAAAGGCATTTGCCGAATCCTTATCTTAATTTAAACGAACGAAATTTCAACACAAAACGCTGCTCCAGGTTGATCTTGGGCAATCTGTCGCTGGGGTTTTCCTGTGCTCAGCATATGCAAGTTGAATTCCAGATCTGTTCAAGGCTGGGCTCAGTTAGAGTTCAGGTTTGTTAACTTCCTTTAGATGAAGTTTGTTCTACGTTTGTGCTTTTTAAATTACTAAATGCAAATCAGATCGAGGAATCTCGCATTGTCATTGTGTGCAATTGCAGGATTATTTCGTTGGTTGATGCTCCTTTTGCTGAACCCTTTCTGCGTTCGAATAGCAAAGCGAAGCATGCGAAGTGTATGTCCTGATTTTATGCCTATCATTGGGCTTTTCGTTTGAGCCACATGAGTGGCATAAATAGTGCGTAGAGAAACTGTTTCTCGTTTTATCCTTTGTCTTGTCTGTGTAATCCTCATGCCATATACGTGATGCTTCATGCATTGCCTGCGCCTAAATTCGACTTTGTAATGCCGGAAGTAAGAACAAATAAAAGAAAATCCTTTTGACAGGACAAGTCAGGACGTTGCTTATCACGCATTCTGTGCGCAATGCATTAATCGGCCTCCTTTTAATGCATCAAGTTGCTAACTTTGCGACAAGATGTGCATAAGGACACTTTAGAACTTGCTGCAAAAGCAAAGCAATGTCAACAAAGTGCGATGGGCTGGGTTGGATTTGCCGCCCAGCTGAATGGCCGAGCCACTTGCCGACAGCGACGACAGCCTCACAGCACTTAAAGTGGTATGACAATATTTGGCACTGCACTGGCTGCGTTGCTAGGCCGCCTTTGAGCATCTTTAACAGACCGTGCCGAAGTAAAGCAAACCGAACCAAACGAAACTAAAGGCAACCGAGCCAAAGTGAGCGCAGTAAGGAGCCTTGGCTGCAGCCAAAGTAAAAGCAAACATTGCTAAGTTGGCAGGAGAACAACAATTGTGGGGAAGAATTGTGCGCCCCCATGCGCTAACAATATTGCGAACTGGCTGAAACAGGATACAGGACTTAGGGCACAGGACACAGGACACAGAAGACGAGCGGCGGCCTGAGGCGCAGTTGATGCACACAGCAAATGACACTTGCCACAACGCCGGAGCGCTGATGGACGCTTAAACGGAATAACTTGCAAACTCTGTTGATCCTGCCACTGTTCCTGCTCCGGCTGCTCCTACTTCTGCTGCGGTGAAGCGTGCACAGCTTTTGCCGCAGATTGACTTGGCTTCGTTGGTTTGTTGCACCTCAAACAAATTGCAACAAATAATTTAGACGCATTTAATGTGCAAGCAGCAGGAACAGGCCAAAGCGGTGACAGGCTAAAAACAGGCAAAGGCCAGGACAGGGCCGCAGGAGCCGGCGACGTTGGCTACCTGAAAAATAATGCCATGATGGTTGGTTCACTTTATTTAAGGCAATTTAGATGTGTTTGTGTTCGTTTTAATAAAGTAAAATAATAACAGAAATAAAAGCAAAACAGAAAAGAAAAAAAATTCAAAAAAAAGCTAAAGAAAATGAATTATTTTCTATTTTTTTTTCGCTTGTTGCCATATTTTAAATATTAATTAGCAAAGTTTTTCGTAGGCTAAGTGGGAGTGGGAGAGAGTGGAGCGGAGGTGCGCATTTAGTTAACTTGTTAAACAGTCCACTGTGCCTTGCACGCTGCGAAGGAGGTCCTTGATGTGACAGTTTGGCCAGCCTCTTCCCGCAAGGATATGCCCCACGACGCTGTGTAAGCAGAGCATATGGAAAGGACAACGCATGCGAAACCCAAGAGCGGAAATGATTCTTACTTTACTTTGTCTTTGACTCCTATGCTGTGCGTTGCTCGGTGGGGCATGCGCTCCTTTGTGCCGCATACTTGTGCAGCAGCGCAGTGAAAGATGTGTGCAAACAAGGCAAAAGCCAGACATTGAGGCAGGTCATGTGAGACAATGAAGAAGCTTTATTTAAATTAATGTGCAATTTTATCATATTTAAATTACAAAAAGGATTTCGTGTACTTAGACACACACACACAAACACACACAAATGCATACCAACTTACATGCATAAGTCAATGCAAATTGGATGCATACGTGTTCGAGGACTTTGTGTTTTTTAACACTAATGCCTTCCTTCCGTCTTTCGTACTTCAGTAATGTTTTTGTGTATACCCTGTACCAAAAAATGGCAAAGGGTATATTGACGTTGTGCAAATGTATGTAACAGGCAGAAGGAGGCGTGGCAGACCCCACAAAGTATATATATTCTTGATCAGCATCGAAAGGCGAATCGATCTAGGAATGTCCGTCTGTCTGTCTTTCTATCTATCTGTCTGTCCGTATGAACACACGGAGCTCGGAAACGGTTAGATCTACAACCACCAAATAATGCACGAAGACTCTCCTAATCCATAGGCATAACGAGTTTATTTCTTTTTTCGATATTCAATCTATAACATATAGCTGCCATATGAACGATCGGCCGAAAAGCTAAATTTACTAACAAAAACCCTTTTGGTTTTCAAGTTATCTTTACTTAATTTTGGATTTAATAGTTCTAGCTAATGCCCAATCACATATCACAATATTGTGTATATCGATACTATATTATATACTATATATACTATACTATATCATATAGCCGACATAGGAACGATCGGCCTAAAAACAACATTAACTGAGAAAAACTTTTTTGTTTAATAAAATATCGTTAAAAAATTTTGGATTTAACAATTTTAAGTAACATCCAATCTTATACCTGAATATGATGAATATCGGTTTACTATAACATATAGCTGCCATAGGAACAATCGGCCGAGAAATGACTTTTACTAATAAAAACTTTTTTGTTTCTCGAGATATCGTTACATAATTAACACAAATATGAAATCAAATTATAATTTATTGAGTTTTTGATTGGGTACAGGGTATTCTATAGTCAGTTGTGCCTGACTATAGCCCCTGCCATTCTAGTTTTTCGTTGCAATTTTATACTTAAATTTTCGTAGGTAAATTTCTTAAAACTGGGTCACTTGTTATGAGTGTATTGCTAGTACTCAAACACACACATACCCCACACCCACACTCACACACACACACATGCACTCACTCATGTGCCTGCACCCTTTGCCGTTTGTTTGATTATTCGCATGCCAAGCGTCGTTTGCGTGGCAGTGCTGCCAAGCGTTGCTCTGTGGCACATTACCAATTTCCACTTGATGCAAATCACACCGCACCGCACCGCACCCCACCGCACCGCACCGCACACACCTCTCACCGTGAGTAGAGGCTGGTTGCCTGTCTTGTGTTGCAAACCGCAATGAGCGGGTAAGCACATTTGCAAGTTGTTATTATATTGTTGCTTATGTACGACGAGCACATTATTGTTGTTGTTGCTGTTGTTGTTGTTGTCGTTGTCGGTGTTGTTATTGTATTTGCTGTTTTTGTCGTTAGAAGTTCGAAAATTGTTTTGCAATGAAATTAGATTCTAATTCTAATTGTTGTACTTCAGTAGTCATAGCAATGCTCGATTGTTGTTATTGCTTTTGTTCTTCGTCCTCTTGCCGCTGTTGTGCGGCTGCTGTTGGTGTCCTTTTGAGTGTTTTTGCTCAATGGCATTGTTGTACCAGCAACGACATGCTCCTTGCTGCCATATGCCACAGTTTAAAGGACATAAGTGGATGTTGTGGTTTTTGCGCATGAAATCGAATCACCCTGAGTGGCTACACGGATGGGATACATGGGTAAGATGGCTAACATGGCTTACTTGCTCTGTCATCACTACTTCTCACTCGTTTCGTTTTCTTTCTTACTCTCTCCCATTGATTGTTGTTGTTGTTGTCATTTGCGTTGTTAAAGTTGCAGTCAGTTGCATATGCATTCGTGCCATAAACAGCAATTGCCATGAAACGAATTAACTGCAGGAATAATTTAATTTCGCAGCAGGAAACAGCAGCAGCACCCGGCAGATGCTGAGGCGACTGTTGCATATACTTGGCCGGTACCGGTGACGGTGCCATAAGTAGCAATGAGAATGAATTATTTAATGCACAACTCGAATTGTGATCAGGGCTGCAGAAAAACAAAGGCACGTCGTCAAGGAGTCGCTTTGCAGGACTTCGCCTGAAATAATCCAGGCTGCTGTTTGACTGGTTTGGACATGAAATTGTGTCAGACCTTTTGGCATACAAAGCAATTGCTGCAGACAGGCTCACTCAGTTATCAGGAGGACACCCATTCGCCAGGACACTCGCTCCGCTGCTTCTGCTTAGTCGCCATGCTTGGAACTCAATTGCTTTCGCTTTCAACTTGCCCACGCTTGGATAACCTTTCTAGATGCTTTTATCCGCAGGTGCAGGCGCATTCGCTTGTTTATGTTTACACGTGTGAGTATCCTTTTTAGAATATTTCGCCTTGCTGTTTTTCCTTTTGCCGTGAAAAATATTCAAATTATAAATTACGCTCGTGCAGTGAGTGCGTGCGTGAGTCGGTGAGTGAAAGCCCTTTGGCAAAAGCGCAGCTTAAATTAAAAGAATTGGATGGGGGAAAAAAAAACAAGACAACACAAAAATGCAAAAAAAAAAGAAGCATAAAAAAAGACAAAAGCCATAAGAGGGGAAAAACCTTTTTACACGTGGTTGGCTCAACATGCGATGTTTGGCTTTGTTTAAGTTCTGTTGTTGTCATTGTGCTTGTTGTTGTTGTTGTATTCGTTTTTTTAAACTTGCAGCAATGTGCAAGTATGTGTGGGTGCACATGTGTACATGTGTGTGTGTGTGTGTGTGTGTGTGCATGTCATTGTGAAATAGTTATGCCAAGTCGGCAAATTGTCGTTTGGTGCACGTTGAGTGGCTCTGTGTGCTTTGTCTGTTCTATTTAATTAAAAATGCACATGCTAAGTTTTTAATTTCCATAATTAGCGTTTGTCTGCATTAGCAGCGGCGACGGCGGCGGCGGCAGCCACAACGCACACCCAAATGCACAGGGCTGTGTGCTGAGTGAAAGCGATGCTGGTGTCACGTTGTTTGTACTTTGTTGTACTTTGAAGTGTGTCACTTGCGCACACTCTCACACTCACACTCACACACACACACACACACACACACACACACGCACATATATGCCAAACGCACGTAGTTTGTATTTTGAATCAGGCAAAACCATGTCAGCCTCAGACTAAGCTTAAAGCATTTGAAAGTTTTTCAAACAGAAATAAAATTGTTTTGTGGGAAAACTCAAAAAAACAAAATAAAAAAAAAATAAAAATGAAAAAAATGAAAAAAGAAAAAAAGTCAGAAGAAAGTAGAAAAAAGCCAAGCATTGAGCTGACGTTGTTGCAGAGTGTCCTTGCTGTCCACTCCTGCAGCTATCTTCTAACAAGCTGAGCGATTTATGTGAAGTTTGTTTGCGCATAACGCACGCAAATACAGTAATAACAACAACAACAACAACAACGACAACAATATAACAAGTCACGCCCCTAGCCTTCGGACTTGTACCATTAGGCCGCATTACTGCAAAAATATGCACGACTACGAGAGTATAAAAAATTTAATAACGTGTAAAGTTGCATACCATAATCCATATGCCTTCCTGGAGCAGTTTTCAAATTTTTGGGTTTTTGTTCGTTTTTTCGTCCGCTTTACTTTTTGGCTCGTCATGTTTGCTTGGCATCCTGTTTCCGCAGCTGCGACCCCCTCTTGCCGCTCACTTGCTCTTAAACACTGAAGCGCACGTCTCCAAGTTGGTCTATATATATATGCGTGTGTGTGTATGTGTATGTGTGTGTGTGCGGGCGCTATCTTTTGCTACACAAACCGCCATAGGCAGTAATTTCAAATTTTAATTAAATTCTTGTCTTGTTTCTGCTTTGGCTTTTTTCTGCTTTTCTGTTTGGCCACACGCGCACCTATATAAAAAACATTTTTTTAATAAAGAAAGCAAAAAAATGCTGGCGGTGTGAAAAAAGGAACAGCACAAAAAATTACAACTAAATACACACACACACACACACACACACACACACACACGCATACAAATCGCACACATACATTGCATAATAATAATAAAAATAAAAATAATAAAGAAAAAGACAGAAAATCACCAAAATAAAACGTTTAAAAATGTTGGCCGCTGTGCTTTGGCTGATTTGCTCAGATGGTCAACATCAGGGGGAGGTTTCCTTTTTGTTCTTTGCTTTGCGACTTCAAAAATCGTGCATCGTAAATGTTATTATCGTGTAGTTGCATAATTTCGTAAACAAGCTTTTAACGTTTAAAGCTATTTGGGAAACACTCTAATGGAGCAGCGTGGCCAACTATGCGTACCTGGCCACGATTTACTTGCCAATCATTTCACCTACAGTGCATGCATAATGCAATAAACCATTAAAAGAAAAAGTGCTGGCCACATTGGCAGTGTAAGCAAATTACCCTACACTGCAGGCACTGGAGTACGCGTCGCGGTTAGGCAAACGTTTTCCAATCCACTGAAGCAGAGCCTCAACTGTCCGCATACATACTTACTTGGCTACAATGCACACATGCGTAGGTGGGTTAGTTCGTCAGTTAGTTCGTTACACTTTTAAAGAGCTGCAATAAAGTTAAAGAGCCTCGTTCGCGTAGCCGCTGTCGGTATGGTCCTTGCTTGGCTGTCTGCCCGGTCCTTGGTTGGCTTGCTCGGCTCCTCGCACTGCGTGACTGCTGTTTTGTGTAATTTTAATAAAATGTCTGGGATTCGTGCGAAATGTCAACGGCGCATTTCGCCCCGCCAATTGAGAATTTTCTTTGTTTTCTTTGTTCTGCTTATTAGTTGCTAACGCCAGCAGACGGGGGCAGCAATGCGTACAACCTACACGACTGTGTGTGCTTGAGTGTGCGTGTGTGTGTGCGGGTGTGTGTGTGCGGGTGTGTATAAACACAATAAACAAGCAACGCAGAATATGTTAAATGACAATAAAAAAGCTAAAATATTTTTGTTAGTATTTTATCGTATTTGCTATTTAACTAAGTTGAAAAAAAAGCTAATTTTATGATTCTGCTGTTGTTGTTGTAATTGTTGTTGCTGTTGCTGTCATTGTTGTCGCTAACAGGCCTACAGCTATTGGCCTCATAAGTTTGTCACACTGTCTGTGTCTGCTTCAATATTCCAATTAAGTGTCCGCAGCAATTCTCAACATTTCGTATATTGTAAGCAAGTTAGGACATTAATTAATATTTAACCCAAATATCAAAATCTATCTGCATGTGTTCATCTATTCAGCATGTTCGAAGAAAGCGTGTCAAATAAATACATACACACATGCATGCAGAGCCTTAATTAATGTAAATAGCATGTGCCCATGTGTACATGTCCGTATGACGTAAAACAAAATACAATGCATGTCCTTTGGCTGCCGTCCGCTGTCCGCTGTCCGTATGTCTATGAGTACGCATGTTCATGTTGAGTGGCTACGACGCCCTAACAATGTTTTCCACTTTAATTTAAATACAAATTCGCTACAATTGAAACATTAAATATTTTGTTTGGCCTAGCACGCAAAAATAATGCAAGGACATCAGCGACATGTTCATGTGTGTCCGCTAGCCATTTAGTTAACTCTAAATGTTACATAACAGTTCAGTTCATGCAGTGTGCGTCTGACTGTCTGTCTGTCTGTCTGCTTGTCTGACTGGCAGTTTCGGATATGTTAAACAACTGCACAGCAGGATAACTCATTAGCATGCTGCTCACATTTAAACGATTGTACAAATTTACTCTTTTAAAATATTTGCTTATTTTCAATTGTGTTTGTGTGCAAAGTTAATTTGAAACTGAAATAAACAAGATACACATTTATTGCAAAAATGCAAAATGAAATGCTCTTCTAACTAAGCATAATTTTAAAATTCCGACCACAAAGAACAAGCAAAACTTAATTAAACTATAAAAATTCAATTTACATGCATCACCAAACGACATTACTCATACGCAGTGTGGCACATTTGAATGCAAATTATTTGCTTAGCTGGACCTGGCACAGACATATGCTATTTTCAATTATGCTTTTGCCTTGTTTAATTAAACACAAAGAATCCTTACACTAGATTAACTTTAACAACTGAACTCGTTTTGTCAGTGCACTGCAGATCCTGTCTACACTAAAGACTTTGGGTTGGTAATGAAATAAAAACATTAGCAAAAATGGTTTTGGAATAAGAATTATTTGGAATTGGCAGTTCCGGCTTTTTGCTTTCTTAATTTAATTTAATGAGCGGCTGTGATGACGTTTTCCGAGTAGAGACATTTTGGCAGTATTTCCGAGATATCCCATAAATGGATTATAATATTCCTAACTCGCTTATTTGAGCCTTTCGGCTTGAAACTTTTACACAAGTTCTGTCAGTGTCGTGAAGGCTGTTGATAAAATATCAGAGAACTTTGCGGCAAACTTTATCGCATTCAAAATTTAAACTTAAATAAATTTGATAAATGTTGCTTCACATTTTCTCTCTATGCCACAAAAATAATTTATTTTGCTAATGTATGAGTATTTTCTTTTTGTAGCACATACTACACAAGAAAATGTATTTAAAAAAAAAAAAAAAACAGAAAAGATAAAAAGAGAAAAAAAAAAAACAAGAATGAGAGAAAACACAATCGAATGTTGGAAATTGCCGCCAGCTTTGCCTTATTTATTCAAAATAAATTATCTGCAGACATTTTGAGCTGCCACATAAAAAATGACGCCACGAGGGAGGAAGGAGGCTTAGGGGTTTCCTTTGATTTAAATAATGTAACGTTGTCTTGATTTTCCGCCTTGTGTCATTTAAGTTTCTATTGGATGACTCCTGCAATGATAATTTCTCGATTAAGTTTCCGTGGTTATGTTAATTTACTGGGTACTTTTTGTTTCAAAGGATATCGCTTTCAAATAAATACAACTCAATTTGCATGTGTTTGTTCGAAGAGATTAATTCGCCCACAGATTCTCGTAGGCATACATTTTCATACACATGTACCGTGGGTGTGCGAGTGAGTGTGCGTTTATTATGCGAATTGTATTTAATATTTTTCAATTTGCTTAAGATCAAATTTGAAAGACAACAAAATTCTATTTAATATTCACATAAAGTAAGTGCGTCATCATTATTTGTGTTGATTCCTTGCTTTACTTGAATACGTATCAGGTTCGCAAAATGAAATGTGAGCCAAAACCATGAAAACGAAAAGCGAATGGAAAAAAACACAAACGCAGACGGAGCACAGGGCACAGCACAGCACTCAGAGTACAGCGTATGAGGCGACAGAGGCGACAGAGGCGACAGACAGACTGACACAATGGCACACTGACAGACTGTGACTGAATGACTGAATTACTGCATGACTGACTGAATGAATAAACGGATGGTTGACTAAATGAATGACGGGAAAATCGTCGAGAGTACAGAATACGTGCTGACGTTAATTGAAGTTGATGCACACACATACAAACGTACAACGTAGTAAGTATATGTGTATGAGTACGAATAAGTGAACGAATGTTTGTTTGTTTGTTCGCCTGCGTATAACAAAATGTGAGTTCTGTGAAAAAACAACAAAACGACAAAAAAAAAAAAAAAAAACAAAGAACAAAGAAAACAAAAAATTAAAGAAAGAATAATAAAGTATTCATTGACATCTCGCCCACGCCAGCTGAGGAGACAGTGGAAACAGTGCTGCAGACCACTGAATCCACATGCATGCATGGCAAAAATATTTGCGCCGGTTTAATATAAACAAACAGACACGACAAAAACGAGATTTAAAATATCACATCGAATGGCATTGAGTTCGTAATTATGTCATGAAATTAAAAAGGATATTCCCTGCAGCCGTGTCGTGTGCGTTTGTGCGTCTGAACGTCTGTCAGTCTGTTAGTCTGTAGGAGAGCACTTTGAGTGTACATATTCGCCTTTTGTGTTGACAGGAAAAACTAACGAAATTAAAAATTCAATATCCTGTATAAACAATATTTTATATTATTTTTTTTATATTATTGTTATTACTATTGTTTTTTATCATCGCATTGTTTTCTTTCTTTTTAACATTCACAATGATTACGATTATTGTGCGACATTTGGTTGCTTCGTTTTTTTGTTTTTGTCTTTGTTTTTGTCCCGTGTGTCTTAAGCAGGCACGTGGCCTTTATGTTGCCAAACAGTTTTTATATTGCCTTCTTATTGGTATTGGCGACTTACAACAACAACAACAACAACAATACTGACAATAATATACACAGACCCACAGCACAGCAACTGCAAACAACGATAACAATAATCACAAAAACAACAACAATAATAACAACAACAATAGCGAGAGAGAAACATCTGTAAAGCCAACAGATGGCCAAGCAAAATTAATTTTTGCCACTTGCCTCTCTCTCGCATACTTCTCGTAACCGCTCTTGCCCACACTCAGCGGAGTACACATTGAGTCGGCTCATTTTCGTTTGTAATGACTGCTATGAATCAAAATTGAATGTAATAAAAACCTAAGAGATACAAATAACAAACCTTGAGCTAATGGCTTTCAAACTGTGTTTAAATTATTAAAAATATATTTGTAGCATGCTTATCGTACATTTCCCTGTAATTTATTTAAAGCAAACTTTTTAATTACATAGTATTTTGGGGAACATGATGCTCCATGCTCCGCTGCTAGTCAGCACTTGAACCTTTTCAGGATTTTCATATTTGTCTGCTATTTATACAATGAAATATGCATATACATACATACATACATACATACATACGAGTATACGAAACAGCAACATGGCTGCCTTTGTGTCTTTCCGTCTCTCAGTGAACAACAGTCTGCGAGAATGTATTGTGGTAAACAGATTGGGCTTATTATGAAATTTTAATGTCGCAAGTATTATTCACAATTTTTCTTTTTGTTCTTTATTTGCTTTTCATTTTTGTGGTACTATTTGCTCTTGCTCTGTTTTTTTGCATTATATTTTATCTTGTTAAATAACATTATACCAACATTGTTTGGTTTTCATAAGCCACCGCAAAAATTGCAACTTTGAAATTAGGTAATGCGTGAAAAGAGGCACAAATGATTACACATGCCAGGAAGACCGGATATTTTAAACCAGGCATGGCGTTAATATCGCATGTGCATGCCTGAGAATAGACTGCGGGTATAAATTATGCAGTAGACACATACAATGCGTGCGCAAAAGTTTGCTAAATCCTTTATGAAAGTTTTTGTTTATGGTTTTCGGGAAGTAAATAGTATCCCGCATGTGAATGCGAAAGTTTCTCGCCTGTGTGTACTTAGGAGTGTGCCAAGTCGTTTATTATGCAAAATAATAAAGTTATATTCAATTGTAGCTGCCTGGCAGCAGACTGTGTCCGGGCTTAAGCCAAGCTAATACGAGTATCTAATAAGGTTTATCAAAACGTGCCCAAATACAAAATTCTACATTGTCAATATTTATCTTTGTAACTAATTTGTTATTGAATCGCCAGGGATATCGCATACACGTGCATATATGCATGCGTACTTGTCCAAACATATTGGCAAAATTAATCAATTAGTGACCTTCTGTGCTGACTAAGCCGAAGGCATTCATTGCAATCCCATGCTGTCCTTACGCAACGCAGTCAAAGTTGACACTACACAAAAGGTTAAAATGCCACCAAACAAATTGACACTGAATCATATCGCCAGGTCTGAACCAGAGCTGCTCTCATAGTCATATAGCCAACGCTCTCGCGTAATGAATTACTCGCTGGAAGACAAATGGAGCTTTGAGTTTGCAAGGAAGTGAAGTAGCTTTCGAGCGCTCTTTGCTCTTTCATGCTCAATTTTAACGCTCTCAATCACTGGGAAGAGATATTGAAACAACAGGAAAATATAAATATACACTCTTTACTGGTTTATGGTTGTCTCTTCGCCATTTATTCATACTCGTACTCTTTATTGCCACATTCAGACGTCAGAATTAGAAATTAAAAATACCCATAATTACCGCATCAGTAATGTCATGTGCGTGGGTCGGTTGCCCTTTTTTAAAAATGTCAAGATATGTTGTTTTTTGTTTCCAACAATGCAATGCAGCAATTTATGTTTGCTTGATATAAGGTTGTGAAGACTTTCAAATATTTCTGTAACATGAAAACCATATTTTTCGCGTTCAAAGCATTATCCTTGATATATTTGGTTTAAATTCTGCCGTATTGAGTAAAAGTCATCGTGCATCTGCGCCAGAGTTGATGACTGCAAACAATGGAGTGAACGGACGCTTGCATGTGATAAACATCGTTCAACCATAATCGTCCACTTGAGTTGACATTGCCAAAAATGATTGACAGAGTCTATGACATTTTTATTAAGACTGAAATTGAGCAGCATGCAGAGCCGGACTGCAGGCAACTATCTATGGGCCCCAAACCATTTAGGGGCTCTGCTGCCAATCAGAAAACGAAATGATTGAATTTTTGCAGTAAGTCCTGTGGAAAGCTGCGTTTAACAAATATCCTTTTCGGATGCGTATAAGGACTTTGCAACTTCTAACTGTCATCAACTTATCGTTAAGAGATTAATTCCTCGGAGAAGTTAAACAGTGTTTTGAGTAAGACTTGTCATTGGTTTTAAGATTTTGTCAAAAGATTACAGATTACATTTTCTTCAGAAAGCGTTGCAGTCTTTTGCTGGCGAATAGAATATAAACATCAGAAGTGTTTCACGAAGTTAATATCGTAAATTGGCAATGGCCCCATTAGTTGTGCCCAGCATCCATCACTTGGTCACAGATGAATCCATTAAAAAGTAAACGTTACTTTTAATTTAAAATGTTTAATATTTAATCAATGTCGTCAACATTTTTTTCTTCCTTTTTTTTAATTTACTTTTTTGTTGTTACACGACTTATGTACATGCGGGTCTGTTAGTGTAACTAGAGTATGTACATACATACCTGTGTGCATATATACGTGCACGGTGCACATATGTGTCTTTGGAGTATATCACGCAAAAATAAATTTATTTGTCACTAATGTTTGAGGGTTCTTGTCTTTTGGCTTCGACTGAGCAACCCTAATAAAATGGAAAAATTACGTCCATGTATGCAGTAAATAAAACGCACGTCTCGCCAGAGAGCACGCGTGAGTGTTGTCTCCGAACCGTAAACGTGAAAACACGTTAAGCTATGCACGAGTTTGTATTTCGTTTAGGGGAAACGTTTTAACAATAAACTTCACACAAAATCAAATTTAATTTGTCAAACAAAAAAGACCTCACGCCATTGCAGGCAACCTTTTTCTGCGTGGTTCGCTCCGTGCGCAGCGTCCGCCTTTCACGGTTTACTCCTTCAAAAATAACCAAAATCCAATTTAAGGAACCTATTCATACAAACTTAAATTCGATAAACGTAAATATTTAGTCTCTGCGTTATTTAATAAAATCATTAAAATGGGATAAAAATCAGTTATTTGTAAGCATGCTACTTAACTTTTTTCTCTCGGCCGGAGATTACAAAAAAAAAAAAAGTTTATTTAAAAAAACAAAGATAAATAAAGTGTTTTGAGTATTTAAATATTTATTTTAGGTGGTACTGTGTGAAATAAAAGACACCATCTAATGCCGCAGAGTATTTATTTCATGTCATTATAAAACCAATTAACGTTTTATTCTGCTTACGTTGCGCAAGGAACAATTTTAATGGCCATCTGGAAAACGATTCAACAAAGGGCCACACTACTGCAGTGCACAGCACAGCACAGCACAGCATAGCACAGCACATTCTTCATCGTCATTCGCTGGCACTGGGGCACTGACGATGTTGTAAAATCAATTGCGTCATTGGCAAACGGCGTTGCCAGGGGCAGGGATCGAGACAAAAATAAATACATATTCGTACATGTGTACATTGGCATAAAATCTTGTATCCTGCCTGCTGCTGGTGGCTGGCTGGCTGGCTGGCTGTCGGTTGTCGACTATCGGCTGCTGCCTGCTGCCTGCTGGCTGCTGCACATGGTTAATGCGCGTGCAAATTCCCAGCACGTTCGAAGAAATGGCAAAACGTGCACCTTGAAGGAAATTGGAATTCGATGTCTTTAAAAACAGCTTTTATGCGAGTTAAGTCGACTCGAGTCTTCTCGAGTCGAGTCAAGTTGAGTTGAGTTGAGTTGAGTTCAGTTGACTAGCATCGAGTTGAGCTTAGTTAAGTTGAGCTCGCCTCGCTCGCCGACCACTCAGCGACTTGCAGTGCACAAGCGACGCTGGCGCTGCCACTAGTCAGCCGTGGAGTGGTTCGAAAGGTTGCGGTGGCAGCGCAAGCAGCGTCGGGTGCGACGCACTAACACTTTAGATGTTTTTGCCTAGCAAGTAGATTATCGTAATGAATATTTAATACTCCTTTCGCAGAGCAGCAGCACTTTGGATGTTGCCATGCGACGACGTCAGCTCTCATTTGAACGCTTTTGTTGCATTTCAGCAACGAACTGGGAGCGCCGCAAAAGTGTGTTTGGTTTGTGGTTATTACTTTGAGTGTCTTTTGTTCTTCTTTCTTGAGGCTGTTATCGTTGCCACTGCCGCTGTCCCTCTCGCTCTCTTACCAATGCGTCCTCTCTCACTCCGTGGCAGACGTTTCTTTTATTTTAAGCAAGAGCAGATAAAATTGCTTTTAAATTGGTTTACCATTGCTGCTCAGATGAGACGATGTAGGCTAAGTTGAATTAAGCTAATCTGTATGTCCTTTATACCACAAAAAAGAAAAAAAAAATAAAAAAATAAAATAAATAGCTTTAATTTAAATATCCATTCTTGGGTTCATACTCATACCCATCGACATCCATTTAGATTTGCATGCTCAGCACCGCAGTTGTCTAATCGTTCTTTTGTTGTTGTTGTTGCTGCCATGTGGTCAAATGTAATGATGACTGTGCCGAGGTTTTATTATAAAATGCTCTCAACGACAACTTATGCCCGACGCATTGTAACTGTTTGAACAGAGACACGTATCAGGGCGTACGCTCACACACACACACACACTCACACTCGCACTCGCACTCGCACTTCATGTTGTCGCACTTAATTGCAGCGCACATTTGTGCTCTCGGCTTTTGTTTTGTGCCTGAAGTGTTTCGCAGCAATTAGAAAAGTCGCACGCTAAAAGTGAAAAAATGCAAACTCATGTCGCTCAATCACTCACGTCCGTCGCTCACTCACCTTGACTGCTGGCACGCGTCAGTCTTCAATTGTCGCTCTATCTGTCTGTCCGTCCGTGTATCTGGTTGCTTGCTTATTGTTGGATTTGCGTTTTTTACGCGCAAGCGAAATTACTTTTGCCGCATGTTGACACTTCTAATGTCTGTCTAACTGTCGTCATATATTTTTTTTTGCGTCACTTTTGTCATTAAAACTTTAACAGTGTCACATTCATTTTCTATTGCTGCTGCTGCTGCTGCAATTTTGCTGGAGGCTGTTTGTTCGAGTGAGTACAAACAAAACAAAAAAAAAAAAAAATTATAAAAAAAAAAAAATATAGTAAACATTTTATAAAAACTTACATAGCAAGGAGCATATATCAGGCAAAACTGTCAACTGTTAATGTTCCTGTTGTTGTAGTTCATGTTGTTGTTTCTGTTTTGTATTTGTGTTTATTTTTTGGCTTACTTAACTTTAATTTAGTTTATGGAACTCATTGGCAAAAAGTGCGGTTACACTAATTTGCGCAATAACATTAATTAAGCTTAATTAAATAAGCATCGGTACTTATGCACATCAACAGCAGCTTTCAAAAATTGGCTCCTCCGCGTGCTCATTTATGAGAAACATGGAGCCATTACAGCTGAAAGACGGGGAAAAACATTAACGTAAATTTCTTGTAATTATTTTACTACGTGTGTGTGTAGGCGAGTGTGTGTTTGTTTATGTGGGTGTGTGAGTGTTTGGAAAATTCACTAATCGAATTATTTAACTACCTACCCAAGTAAGTGGCTTATGTGGCTTGGAAATTGACACAAGTATGCATACAAGGGGGTGGGGCCCATTGCCTATTTTTTCTTCAGACGGAGTTGAAGTGAGGGTAAACTTTGCGCCAAGCAGCTCTCCGTGCACATTTTCATGCCGTGACATTTGACTTTTGGGCTTGAGTTTTCTTTTTTCTATATATATTGTGACATATCCGCCGTTTGCATGGCATGGTGCAAAAAAATCAAAAAATCAAAAAATCAAAAAAAATAAAAAAGAAAACCAAAAAAAACAGAAGTTGTCAAGAGTTGAAGGCAACTACGGCGCGTAGCTTTGGGCCATAAATCCACTAAATGCGTGCATAAAAAGGGAAGGCTTTGTGAAAGGAATGGAATGTGCCAGGGGCAGAGGAGAAGCGATGCGAGCGATGCGAGGCAAACTTGATAAAATGTAAAATTATCGCACATTTATTGTTATTGGTTTGTTGTATTGGATAAGCTTCGTTTTGTTTTTGTTTTTGCTTTTGTTTGATGATTTTGTATGGGTCGCACTTTAGGTGTGAGTCGACACAGGGGAAACGCCCCACAAAAACCAAACACGAAACAAAAAAACCAAAAAAAAAAAAAAAGGAAATAAGAAAATCAAAAATAAAATAAAATAAAAACAACAGAAACGAACAAACAAACGTTAAAAATTACTTTTATTTGCTTATCACGCTTAGAAGAAGGCAACAACCGGCAACAGCAGGCAACAAAAAAAAGGCAGTCCTTCGCCTGTTTGATGTGTGGTACTTAGTGAATTTTGGATCTCTGGTCGACTCAGCGACTCAGCGACTGTTCGACTCTGCTCTCTTCTCTCTTTGCCAATGCAGCGCCAATAGAAGTCTAAGGCGAATCAAATGTCTTGCCACTTAAATTTGCTGCGAGTGTGTGCGCCCAGTTAATGTCGCGCTGAAATGTCTTGGCAGCAGTAAATCACTTTCAAAATTAGCATAATCCTGTAAGTAAATAAAAATGAAAAAAAAAATAAAAAATAAACCAAACTCACAAAGAACAAAAACAAAATCATGAGAGTTGCCCGCATAAGAACAAACGACAAAACTGAACATATCGATTCACTTTAATGGCAGCGCGTTAGCCATTCTCCCCGTGAATGTGCTCATACATATGTGGCAGCCGGCTTCGCGTACTCGAGACTAACTCTGTGATGTGTGATGTGAACCTGACTCCTGGATGTGGGATGTTGGATGCTGGATGCTCGTTGAATGGTAGAAGTTGGATGTTGTTGAATGTCGTCGTTTATTTAAGTAGAAATAATTGCATTTTATATTAGCAGCAGATTCACTTATCTCTTTTCATATTAGAGAGAATACAAATATGTTCAGTTATTTATTTGGTTTTTTTTTTCTGTTTTATATATTATATATTATTTTATTATACGTTATATTATTTTTATATTTTATTTAATTCTACTGCGTATATGCGAATGACGATGAAAATTAAAGTGAATTGACTTTAATGTTTGACGTTTGCGGAATTTAAGAGAGGCAAGCGAAGGAAAAGAAAGAAGCCCCATAGAAAATAGTAAGCAGCGCAGCCAAATTGAAAATCAAACAGCGAATGCGAGAAACTTCTTTTGATTTTCCCATTATTAATCATTCGATTTGATGCCCGAGCTGCGGCTTTCACTTTCGCTGAACTGCTGAGCTGTGCTGAGGGAAAGCGCACGCCAGGGTTACAAATTGAAATACTTCCATGGTCACTGCCTCTTCGGGCAGGGAGTCGCTTTGGCCGCGTTGGCCTACGTCGAGTCGTGGGTCAGGACGACATCTAATGACCTTTGGAATTAAAAAGTGGTTGACAGAATGTGTCGTCGTGCGCTTTGCCATTGTCCTGCTGCTCAGTCCCATTTGCCATTGGTTGGCTACACTCAGCCGTGGCCATTAGTGCTGCCTGTGGGTTCACAAAAAAAAAAGAAGCCAACAAAACGCCAGCAATGCGCTCCATTTCATTATTAATATGCGCAAAGTTGCAAAAGCATTGCGAATAGTTTCATTATTTAATTGCGCATGAAACGCACGAATTACTCGCACCCATTCCACATTGCCCCAGTCCCCATTCCCAATTCCCTATTGCTGCTGGCTGCCCATGGCGTATGCGTAATATTTGGCACTGCGAGATCCGCAGCTGATTTGCTACGTGTATAAAATTCTATATCGATTAACCGTTGCGCAGAGGATTCTTTCAGTTCTGTTATTTGCATTTATTCAATTCTGAGTTCTTGATGCATAAGCCCGAAATAAATCAGCGGCGAAAAAGTCGTCGACTACAATGCTGACATTAAGCAATTTAAAACCGAAATAAATCTTTAAGTCGCTTTGCATATGCGGCAGCACTTCACTCCACTCCCCCCCCTGCCCCAACCACTGTCATCGCATGGTGTACATGGTGTGCATGGCGTGCATGGTGTGCTCCACCGCAACTGGCACTGTTCGTGTTTGGCTTTTACGCCTCTGACTTTTGGCGCTCTCAGCTCAGTTCACTTGATGGCTTGTGTAAATTGTTTTGTGTCATTTTATTTTCACTCTGCTGATGCTGATTTAATTGTGGCCATTCCTCCTTGCCTACATAAAAACTTTTGCCAAAAACGTATATAAAACGGAACCAGCCAACAAAAAAAAAAAAGAAAAAACAAACAAAAAAGACCAAAAAACATGAAAAAATAATAATAGAGCATGTAGCAAATAAACCTCAGAGCATATCTTGGCTGCTTTTCATTACATTCAGTAAAAATGTTTAAATCACTTAAAAAAAAAAACAAAAACAAAAATTAAAAAAAAAAAAAAATTAAAAAGAAATGGGAAACAATCTTGGCCATGATTGTTGCTGAAACATAATGAAGCTTGGAGTGGCGGCCACCTACACTTAACCACCCACAAACAGCTTCTTGCTGGGCCATTCGGACTTTTTCACTTTATTTATGTTTGGGCCATAATTGCAAACAATTTTCTGTTTTGGCCATTTGTGATTTAGAACTGGCTAAACCGCAAACACACTTCACACACACACACACTGCACAAACTCCGCACACGGCAAAGGTGCCACTTGCTTGGCAGCCGCCAAAATGTTTGCCACCCCACCCCACCACAGAGGTCGGCATGCCAGCTCCAGTGCAGGTTGAACTCGGAGTTGGCTTCGCTGCGCTGGTCTGGTGTCTGGTGTGTCGCCGGATTTTCCAACTGCTGCTGCTCATCCTCCAAAGCCGACACGCGAACACCAGGCGACGCTTGTCGTGGCTGCTGCTGCATGCAAATATTTATGCATAAAGTTGGCAATGTTCTCATTTTCTGTGTGCAATTTGCTGCATGCAACTTTGCTTAGCAAACTTTCTTTTTGTGTATTCCATTTTGTTGTTGTTGTTGTTGTTTTTATGTTGCTTTGTTGCAACGCAACTGAAACTTGCAAAGCGCGTAAGTTGTCCTTACTTGCTTGTTTTGTTTTTTTTTTGTTTCTACTAAGGAAGTGCCCTCAACGCTCACCTGCCCTGCAATAACTTGGCAAACTGAAGAAATTACAATAAATATACAACAGCAAAGAAGCAGAAACAATGTGTATATATGAGCGTCCTTCAGCCCGACTGCCCGACTGCCTGCCGCCATTAGAACTGCCAGCCAGTGGACAATGAGGAGAGTGCAAATGATGTTTGCCAGCGCATAACATAACAGGGCTCACTGTGGCTATTAATCAACTCAGTGAATTGTTATCAGGCATTGCATGCGAAGGTCCTTGCCAGCCTCAACTCGTACCTTGCATGTGCCTTGCATTCATTTTTTATGTGCTTTGCTGTTATTCTCACATTATGTCAACCTGATGTCTAACAAGTTCATGTTGCTCTTGTTCCTGCTGCTACTGCTGCTATGGCAAGGACATGGGACGCACGGAGCGTGCCAGTCAAACTGAAAATCGAACTCACAGCTCACAGCAGCCATTCATCGAGCAGTTCACTTGTTGTTTCGGCTAGAGTTGCCTTAAAGACCATTTGGCCAACTCCTGGTTCGAGTATGCAGACGTGAAGATGTGCGCCCAGAGTCACTTAAAATGTATGCCTCGCAACGAGAACGTGCACAGGACATGCGAACTCGAAGTGCCAGTGAAAGTGGAAGTGGAAGCAGCCTCCGCATCGATGCCAACTGCAGTTGTTGTTTTCGGCACACGTGGCCCAGGTGAAGTATTATCAACACGTTAGCCGCCGAGCGCGGTGCGAGCTGTTCAACACATCAGGAGTGTGTCTGCCTGTGCGAGTGTGCCCAAATGTGTCCGGGTGTGAGCTCTGCATGCCATGCCTTGGATGCCTTGCATTGCTGGCGCATTTGCTTGCACTCAAGCGATTGATCAACGAGAGTAGCAGCAGCAGCAGGTGAGTTCCATGTGAGTTGCTCTAAAACATGTGCCATGCCAGCTCACACGCGTCACATGCTCGGAATGGCATGAATGAACAGATAGTCCGGCAGACGGACAAACAGCGTATAGACAGACAGACTGGCGCTTGTGCAATATTTCACCACGGATCGCTTTCAACGGCTGTGTGCGGGCACACACACACGATGCCCATAACATTTCGGTTTAAATGCGCATTTAAATGCAATGAAACTGTCGCCATATCGTCCTGCTTCCGTGCTGCCCTGCTGCACTGTTGCCGTGACGCCGTGGCTCGCTTTCGGCACAGTAAGCGCAGTTTGTGTTTGTTATTAGAAAAATAAAGGCAAATATTATTAAAACACAAAAATAGTGGGCCCGTGCACTCGCTGCGCACATCAGCACCAGGGCAACGCTGTCAGCAGCAAGTCAGCAAGTCACCAAGTCACCAAAATCAGTAAATCACCAAGTCAGCATGCGATTGTTTGGACGCTGTTGCGGTGTTTCATTTTCAAATTCATCAGTTTCGGTGCTGCAATGGGGAAAAGTACGCAGCCATGTGTGTGTGTGTGTGTGTGTGTGTGGCTCTGAATTTTTAACAGTATGAAAAGTCAACAAGTTTTCAACGCGGAAAAACGTTTCTTTGTTTTTTTTTTTTTTGATTATTTTTTGGCAGCTGCCTGCTGCGCCAGAGCCGTGCCATGGCAGCCAATTAAAAATGATTTTCCAAATATTGTTTCCTTTTGCATGCGCAAAACTCAGTTGGGAAATGTTGGAAAATTTCATTTGTGCTTGAAGCCCCCAACCATGCTCCGGTTTAAAACAGTGAATTTGATTTTCTGAGAATTTGCTAATATTTTTATGCTTAAAGTTGGACATTTTGCCTAACTTTGTTTGACTGTGTCGCGGCCAGGCCAGACGAGACGCGGCGCGACGTGCTGTCGCATTCAGCCAATTGTGACAGCTGAAACGAGAGACTGAAGTGACTGAAGTGACTGGAGTGCAGGCATTTCTGCTTATGCCGGTATTTGAATTTTAGCCAAAGAAGAAAGGTTTCCCTTAATATTTTCAATATCATTTACCGCTTTCTCAGAAGTGCTTTCATTTGGTTATGCTCATTGAGTATGGCACATCTTAAGTGAAACCGAATCTGCCTGCTGACAACTGAAGCCGGTCCCCATGTCTGCCCCAGTCCGAGCGTCGGCCCAATTGCGTTTGCTTGGGTCCTGCATGGCGGCTTAACGCTTTCATCAGCGATAACCCAATAAGGATAAATGTCCCAAAGAGAAAGTGACGAAGCAAAAAAAACGCACAACTGATAAAAGTATTGTACTTTAAACCACAATAAAAATTTCATTACGATTTTTGCGGTTTTTATCCGACAGCTTCTGCCGCCGCTTCACGTTACCAAAATAAAGCATTAAGCATAATAAACACATAGCCACGACGATGTACATGAAAATGAGCACAAAGAGGATAACCAAAAACAAAGAAAACAAAAAAAAAAACGAACAAAAATAGAAAACAACGAAAAAAAAACCTAAAGCAAAACACAGCAACAAGAACGAACACGAGGGGAAAAAAAGCAACACAACGCCACAAAAAAGTCAAGGAAAAAATAAATGAGTTGGAGGCGAAAAGATTGCAGAATTTGCATATTACCTGCGAAGGGTTTCTTCAGCTCCGCTTTGCCTTGCACTTTCGCAGCTCATCGGTCCGGCCGGGCGCCGCTCGACTCACGCCATAAATTCCGCATGCGCTGCTCTGCATTTGAGCAGCTGATGAAATGCTTGCGGCCGTGCAGCATGCCAAGCGTTGGCTGTGGCGGGCAGCGGGGATCTGGCAACTGTGCGACCGCAAATGGCTTGACTTGGGGCCATGCAAAATCACCGTGCTCTCGTATGTGTACCCGCCCGGGGTGCTCAGCGTGCCAGCGGTGGTCCTGCACTTGATTCGCATGCAAATATATGCAATTCACTAACTTCTTGCCAAGAAAAAAACTCACTACATATGTATGTGGGTGTGTGTGTGTGGGTGTGTGTGTGTGTATAAGAGTGGCGCCAAATAGAAAAAGCAAAAATAGCAAAGTGAACTTTCATCGTGATTAGTTTGTAAAGAGTTTTATGAGTTTCGGCTAATTCGAGAAGCGCACTAAGTTCATAGGAATACAGAAATTGATTCGTTTTTTTATTATCATCTCTTTTTTGATTGGTGCCATTCTCTGGCTTGGCCTTGAGTGCGAGTTGAGTTCATTACTTGCTGTGTATGCACAACAGTTGCCAAGATCATAGATTTGCGTTGCAGTTTGGCTCGGCAACAAATGATGTGCTTATTATCTACACTACAGCAGGACACCGGGACAGACGCTGCTACCGTCAATGCTCATTAAATCCGCAGGGGCTGGTGCCGTGTAAGTGTGTTATAGCAAATAAGTAAGAGAGTAAGTGTGCGAGTATCCGGGTATTCGAGTAACTGCAACTTGGCATGCGGCAGCAGCAGCAGACACTCGTAAACCAAATATGACCGCATCGTATTTCTCAAGTGCTTCATCTAAGCGCATATCTTGTTTGCGACAGACGTGACAGCAGCATCAGCATAACCAACTACAACTACAGCAGCAACAACAACAACAATAATAATATTAGCAACAACATGCTTACATTGTAAATGGTAATCATATATGCATGTGCATCCCCGTAGATTTGGCAGACGGAGCAAAAGAATAAGGTGAGAGACGGCGCCCAGCTCAGCTTAACTCAGCTCCATTTAATATGGTGATTGATGACATGCTGTCGGTGAGGCATGCAAATAATGCTTCCTGCTGGCATATCCTATGTCCCTAGCGCCCATCCTGCCTCGCTGTGCAGGCAGCAGAGCCGTGTGTGTGCGTGTGTGTGTGTGTGTGCTCGGCCAGCTTAAGTACAAGACAGTCCGTAGCAAAGGATGGCGTTTGCACGAGGAAGCTGTGGCTTGGCTGCAGTTTATGAAACTGCTGAATAAAGTCAAGCACAGCAGATTTCAATTGAGAGGACTCCGGCTCCGGGCTGTGCGTACGTGCTGCGTGCTGCAATGCACAGTTGCAAATATATTCTTGTTGCCATGCACTTTGTGAGGAATCAGCAAATGTTGCCTGTCGAACTGATAACCAATGCAGCACACACACACAAACACACACACACATACACAGGCACACACACACAAAGACACGTAGCAGCAGTGGACAGAGCAGGAATTAACAGCAGAAATAATAAATTATGTGCTTTTAAAATTAAACAAGAGTAAAATGTTTTTGAATTTGTGTATCGGCAAAAGAAAAATGAAAGGATATGAGACTTTTATCTATTCGGGATTAAAAACAGAATCATGCATGCCACAAAATCAATGACCAACAATTTACAAGAATATTTATTTATCTAAACTGCTTCTTCTTCTCTTGTATCTAACACATAAGGATTGAAAATGTGCAGAGCAGTTTAAAATGCATATTTTGTAACTACACAGTTTAAATTTGTAAAAAATTTATATAGTTTATTTAATTTAAATTGTTATAAAAAATGCACAAATAACAAAGAGTACAAATTAAATATAGAGAATTCGGTTATGCGCTTTTAAATAGAATGCAGCAAAGGAGAATGAAGAACAGAGAAACAAGGCAAGACCACACAATGGCAGAAGAATGGAAAAAAACAAGAGACAAATTGTGCAGCATATTCGCCACAAATTCCGGCGGAATGCAGTTGAGCCGGGCTGGGGTCGGTATGCGCAAACTGAAAATAGAAAAGGACACAAAAGTTTATCAACTAACTAAAATAATGTTGTGAGAAAAGTTGGCAGCCGCAGAGCCACAGACAGCGTCAGAGTCGGAGTCGGAGTCGGAGTCAGAGCCACAGGGAAAACCAAACCGAAGCGAGCGCCGCCGGACTGCCTTCGTTTTGCAAATTGTGGACCACACAAAAGACGCACGAAAGCACAACAAGGCAGCCAAAATGTTGCGACATTTCAGGTTTCAGGACTCCCCAACAAAGGCCCCCACATATGAGCAAGCAGGAGCATGTCGGTGTGCAAACTTTGCGGCCGCTCGAACTTCTGCCAGGATCAAGCTTGAAAGTTGCTTGCATGAAGCTGAAAGTTGCTTATGCTGCGCAGATAGATTCAAGAAATCAATTGTGCGATACAAAAGGATGTTGTCACAGGCTACAGGACGATTTGTGCTACATTCAGCAAGAATGAGCAGAAACTATGGTTGACCTTCTCCACAATTAGCTTCTGCAGAAGAACTGTGGTGAGTTGCAGACAATCAATGGGTTAAAAGTTTCTCAATTCTCTATAATCTGGCTATTGACATTTCTGAGCTTTCTAATCATCATATATGCTATATGAAGTATATAATTTACTAATCGAACTGTTTAGTTAATCAATTAATTTGAATGTACTGAAACTGTTGAGGGCTGCATAATTTCATTAAATTAAAATTAATAACAATAGATGACGAGATATGTGATTATTCTGATAACATTAAATAATTCTATTTAATATTTGCAAACGCATTTAAACAATTGTAAAATTAAACAAATTAATTGCATTTGCATGTCAGCAATTTCAAATACAAACAAACAAACAAACAAACAAACAAACCAACCGAGCACTCGCCATATGCATAATGAATAATTTAGACCTCGACATCATCAGCCTCAACATCATTATGATCATCATCAACAGCATCATCATAATGTGCTTATGCAAATAATAATGGCCGCTCAATTGTTGACTTTGCGTATTAGAGTTTAATTTTTATATTAATCTAAAATTATTACAGTATTTTTATGAAACAAATAAAAAATAAAAAAATAAAAAGTAAAAAACTCTCAAAGCTTTGCACAAATCGACAGTTAATTACTTAATGGGCTACGCCTTTCTCCAGCTGCGCGCGTGTGGGATGTGTCCAATTGCATTCATTCTGCGCACACACGCAATCGGAACTCGGCCGAGTCCAAGTTCGAACTTCATGAATACGCTGCCCGGCTGATTGATGGGCTGTGCTAAGCCAGTTGCCTGCGTAGCATATGCACAATTCATGTTTCAAAGTGTCATTGTGAATCCAAGTTCCTTTTTTTCTTTCTACATATATTTTTTTCTTTTTGTAGTGTTTTGTTTCGAATGCGTTTAACATTCGCTGCGTAACTTTTTGTTATTCTGAGCTAAACGAAGCGAACCAGAACGAACCGAAATGAAGTTTACTAAACTTAAGCAAAACAGACCGAAGCAAACTTGTCTGCTGTCAAATTGGAAATTATTCTACTTACTCTACGTACAAGTAGAGCATGAAATAAAAAATGAATTCCAGGTGAATCGAGAAAAGAGCAATGAAGGGCATCGGCATCGGCATCGGCGTCGACATCGGCATTGGCATCAGCAGCTGTAGCTATCTTTAATACAGATACAGTCATTCGAGTGTAGTATATACATGGGTACGTACGTTGTTGCGTTGCAAGGATAGTGAAACGTTTTTCCTTACATTTCTGCAATTCATTTTTCTCGCTATGAAGCTTTTTTGTGTGCTATGGAACAGCTTGCGAATTGGATTTGGTTTTCAATTGGTTGCAACTCATCTTCCAGTTCAGTCGCTCCCAGTTAACTTCAACGTCAATTTCAGCGCCACATGCGCTGCCACACCCCGCCCCTCGCTCGCTCGTTCGCTGGCTATGAGCATTTGCAATAGTGGCAATTTCATTTTCTGTAATTTTACTTTCTATTGTCATACTAACGTAGTTCAGCAAAAAAAAAAATAGAAAAGGCAGTGAATGCGGGAAAGAGAGAGCGAGAGAGAGAGAAGAATAAGTGGAGCATAGCAGGAGTAACTCCAAAGGGTTTGATTGACCATTGATGCTGCTGCACACGGCGTATGAGCAACATATTGCATACACAGCAACACATCTATTCGATTGCGAACGGGACTAATGATGTGTCAAGGAACACATGACATGTCAATAAGCTCCTCTACACATCAACACATTGTGCTCAGCTTCTTTGAAAAGTAGCAATTGACGTTGATCAGACAATGAAAGAAGAATTTGGCACACTTCAGCACTTGCTTAAGAATTTGCTTAGTTTATGCTGCATTAAATTAGTTAAGCAGCAACGAAAGAGTATGAAAAATTGAAGGTTTAATTAAGAAGACACACAGAACTCACACTGATGCGCGCCATCAGATTGGAAGGAACTTAACTGCACGCCAGAGTTGGCTTAACCGAAAGCATGAAAAATTAAGATGTGTTAAGCTTTCCTTAGGGAACACTGGGCTGGCACTCGGCTGCATAAAGCGCAGGAACCCCTTTCAACCATGAAGTGGAGCCAAAGCAAAGAACTCCGACCTAACCACAACAAACAGTCAAGATGCGATTGTTATCAGTGTGAGACTTTGGGATTTGCGAGAGTAGCTTAAATCCGTACACTGAAGAACGGAAAGGTGAAACTGCTGTGGGAGTAGTGCGGCATTAGTGTGGCAGTAGTGTGGGCAGAGTACATACGCATAGGCGAGTGAGAGGATACGGAAGCAGGATGACAACGACGTTGACAATCGTGGCTATGACAACGAACAATGAACAACGAATAACGAACAGAGGCAACGCTGTGACTTTGGCATTAGGTTAGTTAGTCAGCGAAAAGCAGGAAGAGTCACTCCTACGTTAACAAATAAACTTTCCTGTCGACACACATGCAAACAATTCAAGTGCCTGCGGCATGTTTGGCAACTCTAACGCAATTTGAGCTGAGTTAAAGCCAGGCAAGGCGCATATGGGCAAGGGTAGGCGAGTGGGCATGAGCAGGAGGAAATGTTGGAAAAGTTAACGCAATGCAAAGTACACAAACGAAATAAGACCCAAGAGTGTTGACGGCTTTGGAATGAACTACGCGAAATTGGCACAGCGAAAATAGCGAAGCTGGTGTTGAAATGCTTCAGATATATTACAGAAATTTATTTAACTTGCACACAAACACACACACACACACACACACAGTCACACACACGGACTCATTTGCGCAGTTAGACGAAGACATTCGCATGCACATGTGTGTGTGTATGTGTGTGTGTGTGAGTATACCAGCAAGATAGCAAAGATGGAGCAAACATACTGTAAGCATAATAAACTTATGCAAACGCTATGCGATACAGAAAGTTGGCTGAGCTGTCACTCTGTTGGCTGGCAGAGTAACGGAGCGAGGGAGAGGTACGTAGTGTGCATAAACAGCCGTTAGTGGAACCAATCTCACAAGCGCGCAAGTGGGCCACAGCAGGGAACTCGCTGACAAAGGGGCAACGGCAGACATCCATTCCCGCCACGCAACTGCAGTCGCGCGGCAATTAAATATTTACCCAGAGACGAGCAAACAAATTCATGCGAAATTTGTGCACTGAAACTGAAAATGCATAAAAAACAAAAATATGGTTGGCAATTTGTTCAGAAACGTTTAACTCGCCAAATGAAGTCAATTAAACAAATCGGGACAAAAAGCATTTAATTTTGATTTTTTACACTGTTTCATTTATGTAACAAGCAAAAAACCACCGCTTAATTTAATATCCATGGTATTTATATATGCATGCATGCATGTGTGTGCGTGTGATTGCAAAAAAAAAAATAAAAAAATTAATTACAACAACAACAACCAAATGCTCATAATACAAAAGGATTACATGCGTTGATTTCTGGTCAAATATCAGTTAGCCAATGCCATGCACTCATCCCATCTCAGCTGTTTAATTTACTCGCAAGGCATGTGCTCATCCTAGCTGATGTTTACATAACAGTTATACACACACACACAAACACACACAAACACACATATATATTTACGTGAAAGTTTTCATATATGTATTCTAAGTGAACTAATAGCGAAATAATCGTTGACAATCATCTAACACTTACATTCTGTTCCGTGCCGTGCCATGTAGTGTCGTTCCACTCTATACTGTAGATACTATATATACAATACATAGTATATACATGTATACATAAGTAAATATTCATACATATATACGTCGTAAATATTTGTTTTAGCCGCTTGCCTGCAACATTCACTTACGATATTTACTGATTTGTTTGCCAGGAATACTAATTAGGTACGAAGTGTTGAAAAGCGCTGCCAAAAAGCCTCCTGCCTGCACACGAGTGAGAGAGAGAGAGAGAGAGGGAAAGTGTATGAAATTGCTTTAGTTTATTTAAAATTCATTTAAGGTTTACTGTCTGAGTGAGTGGATTGAAGGCTCATTTTACTTAGCTCAACCCAAAGCCAGTCGATTAATATTGCGTATACGTTATCTACTTTGCCTTCCCTATCCCTAACCAAAGCGACTACAATGGGCTGAGGCGGAGGAGCAGAAGAACGGTAAATAATATTATTAAAAAACAATTCTTAACGATGCATTAAATTATAAAAAAAAAAAAAAAAAAGTAATGACGTCTGAAATAATTGAGCAAATTTATTGACAAACATCGAAACGTGCAGAGTAAATTGGAATCCCCGGCATGTATGCTCAAGTACATGGGAATTGTTCATTGCAAAATCTGTGCAAAGGCAAAAAACAATAATAATAAAAACAGGCAAAAGGGGAAAATCTCAACGAAAAATCTAAAGCAAAACAACAGAAAAAAAAAAACAAAAAAAAAAAAGAAACGATAGAATATAGAACTATTCTACGTTTGATGCTAAGCCGTAGGGTTGCCCTTATGCGCAAATGACATGGCAGCGGCATGCGTTTCCAACGATAAACCTTTACACTTCATTAGGCTCCGAAAAATTTTACGCTTCAACAGCTACAGCAGCAGGGAAGGCCGGTCTTTTGAAAGCATGTGCGATCCAAAGAGTTAAGAGCGACAACAGGCTGAGGCTGAGGCTGAGACTGAGCCTTGCTTTGATGGCGATTCCAGCAATTCCGATGAAAATCATTGAAGCTGATTATAAACACGATTGCCTTTAACTCATCGGCATTTAGGGAATGACAGCAGAGTAACGGAAATCAATGACTGCAACAATTGCCATTTCTTGGCATTAAAAGCGAAAACAAAAACAAAACACGACAACACAAAGCAAAACAGAATAAGAACAACAACAAAAGCAAAAGGAACAATCAAAAAGTTGTTTATGTCTTATGTTACAAATGTCAATTTTCCGTTACGTAATGAAACAACTGTAAACAACTGCGACATCCGGCAGACATCTCGAGCCTTGGATTTATAGATATATTCACACGACCCACAATAACACATGCGGCAAACCCAAAATACACACACACACACATACACATGTCCTTACCTTCACATGTATACTCATGAACGACACATAGTCACATATACTTATATAATATGCATGTGTATGTGCAAACTCAACAAACAACAACAACAAACGTCGTAGATTAAAACACTCATTTGAAACAAACAGAACGTGTGGACTTATGCTACGACGATCTAAGGAAATCAATAGCCATTTATTGGCATTTCCCTAAAACATGATTAATTAGAAGAAGGAACAGCAGCTGTGCAAAAGCAATTAAATGCGAGTATGTGGATGGCAATTGCTGCAAAGTCATTAATTAAATTCAAATTTACAACTAATCATCATGAAAAATTTCATGAAATGCACCACTGTGCCCATACACTGAAACAATTCGGTAGGCATTGCTGATTTATGTGAGTAAACAATCATAAGCTTAATGCAAACAATTTATCCTAAACTTACTCAAGGAACGCATCCTTACCAATAAAATATATATTTTTTTGGCATATACTTTGATTCATCTGCGCAGGTGACTTTAACGCCAAATATAAGGTTTGGATTTCAAGGATCTCAACAGCAAAAGGGAAAAATCTCCTAAATACAATACGATCACTAAAAAGAAACCCAAAAGTTCCGGTGAAGAGATGAAGACAGATCCAAAAAAGAATCCACACCTAATAGATTTCTGCATAACTCAAAACTTTGACACCCAACAACTTTGTATAAATAAACTCGACCTTTTTGCTGACTACTCACCACAATTACTGACGATCCTATCCAATGCAGAACCTAAAAACACAAAATGCTCCATTTACAATAAGACTACAGACTGCGACTACTTCCGTGTTTATATTGTCAATCAACATTCCTCTAAAAAGTCAGAAAGCCATTGATTGTGCTATAGAACACTTAAATGACACAATACATATAGCGATCCTAAAAACTACTTCAATATTAACTCATAAAATCAATATTCCTATTTCCCATGAACAAATAAAAAAGGTGACAACTTATCCAATTTGCAGATGACGAAATTTTATGAAGGTATATTTTTCAATGGAAAACTCAGCAGATTTAATTCGATTTTTAATTTAATTTCTTAAATTTCTATGAAAGTTAAAATTAGTTTGAGACGAAATAATGACACGTTTGGGAAATAATAATAAAAAAAAAATATATATTATATTTAGTAAGTGTACACGTAATTTTTAGAAGTTGAAATTCATTAAACTCAATTCATATAAACTGAATATAAATAAAAACAGCAAAGGAATTTATGCTGTTTATTTTATATAATAATTTGTCATAGTGACGCAATGAACTACAGTTGAATTTGTTGTACGATTGTGAAAGTTAATTTAATGAACTCTTTGGATGCGCGTGTTCAGGCAGCCAACGCCGAAAAATAAAAGCAACATAACAAAATGGCCAAGCACCTTCGGGACCCACGTCAGTTTGCAGCTTCCCAACTTCCCAACTTCTCAACTCGGCAAGTTCGCACTTACTTCAACTTGCGTTGTCGCAAATTTAATTGACTCGAACGACCAAATTTGTTTCAAACAATTCAACATTTGATGCCAACTTGACTCGGCTGGGCAATGCTGAACCCCAAAAAGGAAGAGAAAGTATTTAAATTAAAGGAAATGGTTCTTTTTTCTTTGCTCTTTTCTTTATTAGATACGTAATCGCGATGTGGCCAGACGACTTTGGGCGGAAGATGGCAAATATAACAAAGTTCCTAAATGTCGGTTAACATCAGCCATGAGTGCATTATGCAAAATATAAAAATAAATTAAGTGAACATTTCTGGGTCCTTTATTTCTCACATTTTATTTGCTTTTTATTGGCATCAGATTGCATTTACTTGTTCTTAAATTATTAAAATGGCAATCTGGACATTCTAGACGCGGCACTCAGTTTATTTTCTAAGATACAATTAAAAAACTAATATTGTGGCTTTCAAATATTCTTGCCATAATTAATTTTTATTTTTTTCTGTTTTGTTATTTTTGAAGTTTTCTACTTTGCTTTAGATTCATATGAAGTCGTTTAGTTGTGACTTTGCAGACACTTTGCCATTGTGCTGTTTAAATAGAAATTTGATTAAACGGATAAGGGAAACAGTCACGCGTACTAAAATTGAAATAAAATTTAACCCATTAGAGGCAACACTCGTAATTCAATATTAATCTGGTCTCGTACGTGTGTGCCCATCGATCTTAATCTCGTTTTTGTTGCCTCGGCTCTGCTCCGGCTCTGGCTGTGGCTCTGCCGGCTGCTTCAGCTGTTCGATTCTGTTGTTTGGGTTTCTCTGCACGCGCAGCCAATCATGTTTTGAAATATGTAACTGCTGTTTATGTTTATATACATTAATAAGTCAATTGATGTTTGGCTGCTTGGCACCCGCTGCCACCCTCACACACACACACACACACACACACACACACACACATTCGCCATACATTGTACGTAGTTATGAAGCGGGGCGTTATGGCGGCCGCCTGACGTGACCGCAGTCGCATGTTGCCGTCATCCCAGCAGTCGCAGCAGCGACTAATTGCAATTTATGTGCGCAATAAAACATCCGGCACATGTACAGCGACGCCTGCCATTTTGTTCCTGTTCTCGTTAAGTGGTTATAAATTTATGAAAAGAATTGGCAAAACTCGACATTAGCGCACGGGCGCCAACTAAACGATATTCAATTGGGAACGAAGGCACAAACTGCGTCGGTCTTGTCGTCCTGCAAACGTTGGCAGCCAGCTTGCGGCTTTATTAATAAAGAAATGTGGGCATGAAGTCTCTCGAGGCGCAAGTCAATGACTGTCGACTGTCGATGCCAGCGTATATATGAGTAATCAGTAGTGTACGAACCCACACACACACATACACACACACACATACACACACACATGCACAGTGAGTTGTGGGAATAGAACAGGTAATGGTAACAGTAAGAGAATTCCTTGGGCGTTGCTCGATGTTTACACGCTTTAAAAACGAAATAAAGATTGTTTAATAAAACTTAATTTCCCAGCGATGTTATGCAACAAAGCACGCAACATAAGCAACATCAAATCAAAGCCCAGCCATAAACAGACTTAATACGTTGGCAAGCAACTTGCTCTGCGTAGCAATCTGCTCAGCACAAAAAAATTAGGCTGCCAGGCAGAATGAGGGACCCGTTTACATGGCAGAGGAATCATCTGCCTTGGCCCACAATGACAATAGCCAAGCCACGAACAAAGTGCGCCATGTACGATAGGCAGCAATGCGAACAATTGCCGGTAAAGCCGCTGCCAAGTTGGTGCTCCGAGTATTACGAGGCAGACAAGATGTGTGACGGCTTTTAACAATGCTAAAAGGTTTCACTCGACAATTGCCGTCGAGATCAAGTGCGCATAAAACGGGTGTAAAAGCATTCCCATAAAACAGAGAACACAAAACAAAAACAACAAGATAAAAAAAAAAGCACAAATGATGAAAGCGTTAAGTAAACTGTCAAGTCTAAGCTATTGATTTTTGCGCTGAAACCTGCAGCAGAATGTCGGCATCAGTGCTCCCAGTTGGCATGGGAGCAGTAGCGCGAATTTAAAGTAAAGTCTCAGCACACTCTGCTGTATTCGAGCTAGACGAGGCTAATGTAGGCAGAGTTTCCTTTTTTGTTTTTTTTTTTTTTTTTTTTTGTTTAAACGAAGCACACACTGCGTATAAGTAATATATTTTTATAATAAATTTCTGGCATTCAAAAACATTTTTATCAGCCACTTTGAGCTGAGTTCAAGTCTTTGCTTTGTTAGTCTTGATATTGGCTTACTGTACTTGGACAGCGTTTGGATACTTTTACCATGACGAGTGAAGTGTGCAGGCTGAGCACAAAGCTGAGTGGCACACTTCTGAGCATTTTAATTCATGATTCATTCTGCTAATCAACGCACAACAGCCGGGATCCGCGCTAAGTGCGGCAATAAGTAATCACTTCATTTGTGGCAATGGCACCATCCTGCCACAATGGCAGCGACTGCAGTCAAGAAGCAGCCAACACCTCCAAGAGCTGCTCTCCGACGCACTTGTACTCGCAATTGTTTCCGTCGTCGCCGTCGTCGTCGTCGGTTTGCCTTTTGTGCCAGGATTTCATCTTGCCCTTCATACTTTGCAGCTTGCCATGTTAAAGTAAGGCAACAATAATAAACTATAGTAAGACAACAAAACAAAAATGAAACTTTAACAAAAAAAAAAAAAATAAATAAATAAACAAAAAGCAAAAATAAACTTGAAAACAAAAACAACAGCAAGCCAGCAAACGTTTCTTATGTTGCTTGTGCTCACCGTGCTCAGCCCCCCCCGAACCGCTGAGTCAAAGTCGTAGGACAAGGTTTCGCATCACAGCATTTTTGCTGCCTGCCCAACCATTCGCCTACATGCACCGTTAACTGCTCCACCTGCTCCACCTTCATCATCTGCCCAACCTGCTCCACCTGCCCTTGCAATTGCTCTGAGTACACTTTTAATGTTAACTTCTTTTCCGAGCCGAGCCGCGCTGTGCTCTGCTATGCTGTGCTGTGCTGAGCTGTGCTGTCTTGCCATTCCTTCGTGCGCTCAACTTCAAAAATGTCGCTCACAGACGCGGCACTTGTATCCAATACAAAGCGGAACGAAGTTGAGCAGCTGCTTGTGCATTTACCTGGTATTGTTTCACGGCTTCAAATAAAATACATGTGCGCCCATCCCGGCACCCACGCAGCGAACACACACACGCACACACACACGACGCCTACACTTGCGCACACTCAAAAGCGGAAAATTTATGCACACACTGCCAACATCCGCATTCGCCTTTGCCATCGCACTCTCACCCAAACATCCTCCCTATCAACGGCTGGTGACTGAAGTTCACGCTGCCACCATTGCGGATCCTGCCACTGCTGCTGTTGTTGTTGTTGTTGCTGTTGCTGTTGCGTCTATGGACATTGATTCCCTCTTTCGTCCGCTTTTAATGCTTCCATTACCCTTTTCCACACATGCTCCGCATGCAAAGTATGCGCACGGGTATCTGTGTGCTCTTTGCAAACACACGCCGGCATTTGTGTCAAGTACAGCGCTCAGATTAAAGGAAATAAAGCTTGCCAGCGTATGGAAAAAATGGAGCAAAAAAGAAAACAATAAAACACACACAAAACAATTGCAAAGAAAAACAGCGGAGAACGTTCAAAAGCGCAAATTTGCTGCAAATTGCAAACCAAAAAGGTTAAAAGTCAAGTCAAGTCGTTCGAGTTGAATTGCGCCGTTGTTGCATTCGTTGAAGTGTTTCCTTTGTAAAGGACACGCACGACTGCCAGCAGCTGCTCTCGCACCTCGTGTGCTACCCAACTCACTCACACGCTCTCTCTCTCTCTCGCTCTCTCTGTGTTCTATTAAATGCGTGAAACTAAGCAGTTTAAGTTAACATTATTTATGCTTATTAATAAATTCTATTTGCATATTTGCGAAGGTCGGTGATATATGGCCACATGACTCTGCGAAAGCCACTGTCGCATACCGTCGCATACAGTCGCTGAGTGGCGGGCACTGGAGGGTCGGCCGGCACTGAGCGTCGGTTGGGGCACATGGTTGACATTGCTCTTAATTAAATTCAAAAAAGACTTGCGTACTTATCGAGCGCTTATGATGCCAAACTCATAAATGAGTGAATAAACACACATGCACACTCGCACAGCTCACTCACAGATGGGAGAAGAGGAGCTAGAGCGGGTGGGAGCAGCTCACCTGCTGCGAGGATGTGTTTTCGTGTGCGGGCTTGGCAACAGCAGGGGGTTTCAATTAATATTGGTGGCTTTTGTGTTCGTATAATATTTTCTATGTGTGATTGCAATGTCGGTTACTTGGCTTGGCTTGGCAGTTTGCTGTGTCTTCTGTTACACACTTGGTGTGGCTGCGTCTGTGGCTGCTGCTACTTTTGATGATGAAGCTGGGACGCACATTCGTTGCTCTAGGAACGTAATGCGAGACATATGTATTCGTACATATTCGTACGTCATTTAATTTCATATTTTTACTACCCTACTGTGAACCAGATGTGCTTCATAACATTCGTGATGAGCTTTTATGATCTCATTTAGGCAACACATCGGAATTGCCTTTGCAATAATATTAGTGGGAATATATGACAGGAATCAAACACCAAAAGGTAACAAAACCATTATGAAACTATTAGAAAAGCTTTTACTAAAATATTTTAATGTTTTCATTAGAAACTCGTTCACTTATGTGATTTGAATTGGCTTACTTAGGCATTCATATTAAACGCTGGCATTTGGGATTTTACTAAAAATACTACAACGAAAAGTCATTTATTCAGTAGCATACTTTTCTGCGTTGTGTGCGAGCAGCATTGAGTTGACTAACTGACATGGTTATTCAATGCTCGCATTAAATCTCGCATTAAGTTTTAAGAATCGACAGTTAACCTACTTATCCACATATATACATACGTACATATGAACTATATTAATAAACTTTGAGAGTTAGTACCAACTGACAATTCTTTTCATTCCAAAGATTTAAAAACAATTTCAATGACATTCACATTTTAACGACACCGAAATCCATTTCCTTACTTGCAATCATTTATGCATACATACATACGTAGAACATACGTAAAAGTTTATTACGACAAGTCATGCAAGAGATTCAAGCAATCATTAAAAAAGGCAAGCAAAAACAAAATGCAATTCGATATGTTTAAACTAATACTGACCGCACATGTGCTGTGCAATATTCACCATTCACCACTTACCATTCACCGCTCACCATTTACCATTCACCGCTCACCATTCACCATTCGGGGTTCAACATTTGCCATTTCGTTTCTTTTCAGCAGTAAAACAATGACGATGACTATGATGATAAAAAATTCCAGCAAATTCGATGAAGCAATGCCAATTTGATTGATTTGCTGACTGCATGCCAGTATTGCAAAAAGCATGAAACATATTACGGTTGGGGTTTTTGTGGTTTTCCTTGGATTTCATTTTTTCATTTTATTTTCCTGTTATATTTGATAAGGCATGTGTAAGGCAATGTAAAAACATTTAAAGTTTCAATTAAGCAAAATTCCAAACAAAAACGACGCAAAAGACAAAAAGAATCAAATTACGGTAAAACCAAACCAAGGTATCGTAAAGTAAATTCCAACTTCTGCAACTTCTGCTCTCGAGGTTCTTACAGTTGCAATTTCAGCTGACTTACTTACGCCGGTCAGCATGAAAAATGTGATGGGGATGGTTTGCAATGGCATGAAAAACGATTTTTAACGCAGGGCGTAAAAGCCAAGTCATTGCCACCATGCCACCATGCCACACACATACACACACACACTCCTATTCGAACACACATAAACCTAAGAATTTAATATGTACAAAGCGTTCGTACTCATGTGTCTACAGTTTTAAGCTGCAGGTCAAGCAAATGAAAACCCTTTCCGTCAAATGTCAATTCTTAGTATGGCAACATGAGCAGAGTCGGCCAACTGAGTACTCGCGCACTTGACCCCCCAGCGCCAGCGAAGCAAGTTCACCGCAAGTTCTTCAGGTTTATTGAGATTTATTGTCTTGTGAAAAATGCTCGCACGCACGAAGGAGCCATCCTTGTCGCGCATGTTGCGAAACGAAAATGACGGAGAAGGTCTCCAACCATCATTAATTATTTGTGAAGCTTTTGCGGCATTACTTCGTCGCCTGCTACTCGCAGCTTCCAAGTATTAAGACGCAATTATTAATATAAATGCGCAAGACCCAAAATGGAAGGCGAATACTCATTCCGAGCATTCTGAATCTGCTTCTTACATTTATTTATGCATTTAAACGCCTTCATTTCAGTTTCAGTTTAGCTTTTCTTTTGTTTTCTTTTATGTTCTTTTCCAATCTTTTGTGCGCTCTTCGCGACCGCACTCCCTACTCGCTTTGGACTTTTAAGCAACTCTTGTGGCGTCAGCTGCAAGCCGCATTTCAATGCGTTGGCGTTCTTCATTCTCCTCCCCTCCCATACCATCGCTTTCCTTTGCCTGCCCACAGTTTGTCTGGCCCCGCTTTGCCTTGTTTCGTTGTGTTGTCTGTGTTTTGTTGCTTCGGTTTGGTTTGCTTTTTTATTAAGTGTTTGCCAAAAAATTCGAAAGACATTAGCAAAACTTAATAAAGCAAACAAAAACAAGAATGTATAATACAAGAAAGTGCTGCACCAGGTTTTGGCACACAGCCAAAATCACACGAGGGAGGCTTGAGGCATTTGTGTGTGTGTGTGTGTGCGCTGTGCTGTGTGCTTCACTTTCTGCAACTTGCGTCTTCTGGCATGCGGCCGTGTACGTCGTGCTGCAACTTGTTTTGACACTTTCGGGCCAAAAGCAAAAAGGCGACACAGTGCGAAGGCAAACACTTAGGCTGAAATACGGGACTGCATCGACAGTCTGTCAACAATATACACTTACACTCACATATACACTCACACTCATAAACTCATGCACGTACATTTGGTCAAGTGTGTGTGCGGGTGTGATAAGACCGGCAGCCAAGCAGCCAAAACTTTCTTTTACTATTTGCAGCAGCTCGATTAAAGACCCAACTTAAAGTAACTTCCACTCTGGAAAACGAAACGTTGCTTGTGCCGCACAATACCCGCACCTGGCTGCAGTTGAGTGAAATTGAGTCTGTGATGTGAGGAGCTGAAAAAACCATCGAATTTTTGCTTGTACATTTATTTTTCCGAGTTCATTTTAAACTATCAGCAAATCCGATTAGAATCATTTGGCTGCTTTTCATAGGCAGCTATTTATGTGCCAACTCAGCATGCAGTCCTCCATGCAAGGCTGAATATTTTTTAATTAATTTCTTTAAAACAATTAAACTGTCAACACATATAAAAATATTCATAGTATTTTGCATTGAATTGCTCAATTGATTTGTTCTGTGGAAATAAAAAAATGTTGTCATGCATATTTGAGAGTTTCAATGCAATTCAGAAGTTGGTTGCCTGACGCAGTGTGCGGCTTACCGCGGATGTAACGGATACAACCTTTTGGTGGTTCGATGCGAATGGCCGGTGGCGACGGAAGAAGGGCGCTGCAGGCGTTAATCGATTACCGACTTTATGATAAATCATAAACAATAAAACATGAAAGAATGCCATAATGGATCAATTAACGGTTTATTGCCTTTGTATGTTAAGTCAGCTAACAATTATTACGCATGGAACTTATAAAACTTAATTTTCCTTTTTTTTTTAAATAATCCACAACATGCCAAAGTGATGCATTCATAGATTTCTTAACAGCATACTTATATATTTCTATTGTGTTGAGGCAAGTGTTCGTTTTGAGTTGACTCTGATCTAGAGCTTACAATTCTTTGGATTTGCTTTTGCGTTTTTCTACTTTCGCTGACCAACAATTGCAACTCCTGGCATTGCTATGCTACTCCATATGTTGTGCATGTGTGAGTGTGCGTGAGTCTGAATGTGTGTGTTCCCTTGCGCCCATTATGCCGCACAGTCATGCACGAAATGAAAGCAAATAACGTAAAAAGTGGCCTCCATATAAAGTACGAATAGTTCTGATACTCGCATTTGCTGTTTTTAACAACTTAACTTTTTGTAACTTCTTCGCAAGCGAAATGTTTGCTAAACACGCTAAGCGATTCACTTGATTCCTCTGCTCTGCGATTATGCACTGCGGCAGGCAGCTTGCGACGCAGCGCCGAGGAACGAATAGACGCAGATTATAGGAATGGGCACCGGAAGCCGCGCACATAAATTCGTTGCTGGCTATTTTTTTTTTCTCTTTTTTTTTCTATTTTTTGGCAGAAGGAAGTTATAAAAGAAATTTTCGTGCAAATAATTTGCCTGCTTACCTAACATTTTTGTGAAGTTGTTTTCATTTCTTTAACCTTTATTCTTTGCATCCCACAAATTTATACCAAAATGGCATGGAATTGGCGTGGTCTCTATTTTTACCCTTTTTTGTTGTTGATTTTTGTCTAATTCGCACACATTATACACATTAATCATATATATGTATGCACGTATATACATATATATATAATATTTATATGTGCAAATTAACATAGAAAAAGTTGTACTGCCTTTGATTTCGAAATTTGAGATTATCATTGCATATTTATAAAACTAACAGAGTTCCTACATAAGACAAAAGATTCAATATTTCCTTTGGAACACAACTATACCTCGATTTACTTGGATCTGCATACTTATTAGTTTATTCAGCAAAACCTTAAAGCGTTCGCTTTTAAATTCACTAAAAACTGAAATTTTGCCAATACTTTCTTTCTGTGAATTTACGTTTTCCTATTCGCACTTTTAACTAAATGTCAAATTAAGCAAAATGTCACTTTAGCAGCCACCATAGTGTTATCGTTGTTGTTGTTGTTGTCATTGGCATTGTCGGACGCAGCGCAGTTGCACACCATGGACGTACACACAAGGAGAATATGTTCGAGCGTCCTTCGACGCAGCGTGTTGGAGTAAAAAGCAAAGCAAACTCAGTAGAAAATTAATTATGAGCGACGTAGAAATGCTGCTATCGGGCTTCACTCAGTCGCATTTAGCATCCTTCGTCGTTATGGTGACGAAAATGAACCAAAACGATTGAATGCTTGAATAAGTGAATGAATAAATGGTAATGCCATCAAACGGCATTGCCATCAATTTCGCTCAATTGCTCACACAATCGCGTCTAATCACGTTGGAATGACCAATTTAATGGCTGCGCATTCCCACTGGGAATATTGTTGAGTTCCGAGCAGTGCACAGAAGTGTCAGTAATATCAGCAATAACAACAACAGCAACAACAATAACTGCAACAAAAGAGAATATCAACGAGAACAATGTAGAGAATGTATAACTGTAATATTATGAGTTTTACTAAACGTTTTTATACGTCATATATGCATGTGTGAGCAGCTTGGAACGAAAGCAAAATAAAGCGTAATGAAAGAAAAGGGTCACGTGTCAGATGTCATTGACATGGTTTGCTCCAGTGGCTCTAGCGTTAAGTATTTGCAAACAGTTTGCATGGCGCAGACCAGCAACATGCTAAGGCAAACACTTGCCCACGTACGCGCCGCGGCACAGAATCAGAATCGGGGCAGAAGTATGCCACTGTTTTGCCTCATTTGCTGATGCCAAGATGCCACCGCAGCAGCAGCAGCAGCAGGGGTAGGGGCAGCCATAGACTCGCTTTGCCTCGCTTAGGCCACAATGAATGCCACAGTGACACACTGTGACACAGGGTGGCGCATATGGGGCCACAGTCGCTGCCAGCGTCGAGCAAAAGCAAAGCAGAAAGAACGTTGCAATTAGCCAGGAGTGTGAGACGGCGGCTGTCTATTGGTGTGTGTGTGTGTGTGTGTGTGTATATTCACATGCAGTGGCCAAAGGAGACGGTCTGAAGGCTGTTGAAATTAATGAAACTTCAGCAAGTGATAAAATTCGCTATTGTGTCTGCAGACAGGCCAAAGAGACGCAGACGAATCTGTATTGACATTTAATTTTCGCATCGATTGTATCTTCAAACATAGTTGTCAGAATGGATGAAGTAACTTTTAGAAAATCCAAACACTTTTGCAAAAGATGAGCCATCGTATTAAAAGAAAACTTATGTAAATAAAATCGAATACAAAAAACAAATATCAGAATACAGAATACACGTATAAAACTGTCAGCATGACTTAATTTAAATGGTAAACACTTTGACATACCGCACACACACAAAGTAAGACAAAACGAAAAAACAAAAATAAAAAAGTAGCACAAAAAAAAAAAAGGAAAAAAACAAAAGCCAAAAAAGAAGAGATTAACAATGCTAGACACATTGGATTTGCCTTTGGCCAGGCTGCCGCTTGCCTCCCGCACATGCTCATCCTATTAGGCCACACTTGTATGTGCTTTTATCCACAATCATTTATTTATTTTGGCACACGAATCTAAAACTGTCAACAGGGACACCACCAGCAGCAGCACCAGCACCAGCAGCAACAACAACAACAACAACAAAGCAGAGCCAAAAAAAAAACTACGCATAAAGACTCGCTGAAACACACGAACAGACATATAGACGGACAGAGGCACAGACGGCGTCGCACACACACTCCCGCTCGCATATCCTTGAAAATGACCAACAATAACTTAACGGTACACCCTTTTCACTTAAGTTCGGCTGGCGCTTTGGGACGTTTCCAAGATTATTCAAACCATTTTCTTATCGTATTCCCAAATGTGACAAAGGCAACGAAAACGTTGAGCTGCGGTCACATAACTCCTGCATGAAAATATGAAGAAGGCATTTGCCATGCCTTGGCAGCATCCTGCTCATGACTTTTCGTCTTCCTCACTCCCACTCCCACTCCCTTCACCTGCTTCGTCTACTGCTGCTGCTGTTTTTATGCCCAACTGAAATTCGTCGCTGTGCTGTTCATATTTCTTTCCCATACACTTCTTTATGCTGTTTTGTTTCAGTGTATTAAAACTGCCACAGCGCAGCCGAGTGCCCGAGCAGACCGCAAACATAGAAGATCGATACGATATCATATTAATCGCAACATCAACACCACTTCCACCGTGCTCAACTCCCCTCTGTGCTGCTGTGGCGCCACTGGTTGGTCATGTGGTCGAGGCCCCATACACACACACACACACACACACGCACATGTGCATTTGTATACATTTTTGTCAGATAGTTATAATGAATCAATTGTTTCACAAAACCGGTCAGTGTTTCAGATTGTAATTTGTACATTTGAGCGCATTTCTTTATATGAAAACAAACAATTCCGCTACGAAATTACATTGGGATTTCGTTTCGTTTATTTGCATTGCATATAAGTGAGCATGGGAGCATATGTGAGCTCACAGCTAAATAAAATAAAATTCTGTGTGCCTTGTGCATGCAATTTTGTGAGTTTATTATGCACTGCAGAACGATAACAGAATGAAATAATTTAATTTAAAAGCAAACAAAACATAACGGAAACAAAACGAAAACGAAATCAAATGCAACAGAACAAATATGCGAAAACAGTCAAATGTAAACAAGTGCAGAAGCTAAAAGCATGAAATATGCATGTGGGGAGCATGGCTGCAGCTAAGCTCAGTGGCTCCGGTTCCGTACCAAAGTGGCGGGGGTGGGGGCTATATACGATATGCATACACTACTTATGCATGCTGCCCCTGTGGGTGGCGCCTAACCGAGCTGACTGCGTGTAATTTATGCCGATACACAGATACGCAAATACACAACTACAGATACACAGATACACAGATACACGAATGCACAGTGACTGGCTGGCTGGATTGCAGCTATGCGCTGTTTTAATAAAGTTAACATGCTCGCACTTGCATTTCCTATGCATTCGGTTTTTAGACGCATAAATTAAAAAAGTGTTGCCGTAGCTTAACAACTTCAGTCAAAGTAGAAAATGCGAAAAGTTCGAAAAGTTCGAATGACGTTTACTCCAGCTCCAGCTTCAAAGTCGACTCCGGACGCTTAGTTAGCGCAGCTGTTTACTATTGGCTGTTGCTGTTGCTGCTGCTTTATGCTGTTTGGCAAAGTAAATGATTTTATTATGAATAGTTATGATAGCAGCAGACAATACACACACACACACACACACACACACTCACACACATACACTGCGAACTCAATACCGTAACAACGGCATAACGCACGAGTTCATGTGGGTGGCGTTGGCAAGCGTGGCAACCGTGTCAGGCGTAGAGTGCAGGCGTCTTGCTTTAAATCAATCGTTGCTGTTTTGCCTGCGGGATCTGTGCGCAAATACAAAGTTTCCAATATACTTTACTTTAGTGCAGAAAGAAGCAGACGGAAAGAAGCTGCTCGGCTTGTTTCCGTATTTTTCTTGTTCGCCAACTTTGGCCATCCTGCTGCCATGCCAGTGTTTTTTTTTTTTTTTTATTTTCTTTTTTGATTTTTTCGCTTTGCAGCATTTTCTTGCCTTACATTCGCATAGTTGATGTTTTTCTTAACTTTATTTCAGTTTTTTCAGTGTTTCGATTCAATTTCCGCGTTTACAATATGGTTTCGTCTGTCGTCGTTGATGGAGTAGCTGTCAGGGCATTTGGTGCCAGCCAGCATTCACACTTACCCATAGCAGTCAGTCAACGCGACGGCATAGTTAGACTATAAAGTCGCATAGTTTGCACTTTGAATTCATATTCTTGTATATGCAAAACATGCTCCTCTCTCTCCCCTCTCTCTCCTTTGCCCACTTGCCTGCCTTCTTTCCCACCCCCCTGTGTGCAGCAAAGTGGCTTCAAATGAAGTTATAAATTCTTACATCTTTGGGGCAAAACCATTTTCACACTTGCAGGAATTTAGCCCAAATACAAATCATTTTTTAATTTAGCGCCTTGCGCATGTTCTTGTGCCAAGATCAACAGAGTATGCAAGTAAAAAGGGTTTTGTAATTGATTTAGCAGGGCAGCAGGGCAAATGAAATTAACTGTAAAAATTCATCTTTTAATACAATGGGCCAATCACCGTCGCCACCAACGTCACCATCGTCAGCAGCATCGTCAGCGGCAGCGGCAGCAACATCAGCATAGCCAACAACAGTTTCGTCAACACCGCAGTGTACACATACACACACACACACACACACATACACAGAAACACCGTATACACATAGAGGCTGTGTGTCATGATGATAAAAGTTGTTTTATTCATTTTTCTTATTCAACGCAACTAGAAATCTGCGAAAGTCGCCGCTTGACGTGCTTAACCCTTCGTTGACGTGGCATAAGGCAGCAGCAGCAGCAGCAGCACCAACATCGGCAGCATCGGCTACGTCGGCACCGGCAGCACCAGCAGCTGCAACAGCAATGAAGGCGAAGCAACTTTTATAATGATAATAATTTTTTGAATGATTTATGGATGAGCAGGTTTTATGGCAAAAATTTTATAAACCTCTGCAAACGTTAATTTTCAAATTGAAAGGCAAAGCAAAGATGAACAGCAGCACAAAGCAACAAAAAAATAAGAAAGAAAAAAAACAAGAAAAAATCAAGAAAAGAGAAAAAAAAATAAGAAAAAAACAGGAAGACAAACGAACTTACTAAGAAAAATAATGTACACGACTTGTTCTGCTGCAGCCCTTTTATCCTGCATTCGCCTCCAGCGCCTAGAAAACGAAGACTGTTTCACTGTAATATTTATTAAAACTGCCACAGTGAGAAGGCAAAAATAAATGCCAGCAAAAAAACAAAATAAAAGAAAGCAAGCCAAAAAAGAATGGAAAATAGAAACGTAACTGTTCAGGACATGTAAATGCCTCGAAAGGGTATAAGGATTTCTATATGATTTTTTCGGGATATAAAGCAAGTAAATTTGCATCTTTTAGTAGCTCGAAAGGCGTTGGTGCGGTTGCTGGTGCTGGTGCTGGTGCTGGTGCTGGTGCCGGTGCTGGCATGGGTGCGGCGGCTGGTGGGAAAGTAAATAGCGCGGGTGCCAAAATAACTTGGCAAGCAAGTAGATTTTTTTGTTTGTCTGCACATGCCAGGCTTTGGAAATTGTTTAGGTGTGAAATTGTGTCCGAGCAGCTGAAGCAGACGAAGAGCAATGAAAGCTCATTGGATATGCCAGGAATAGGCAATGGTGATGGCTGCTGGCGGAGTCGGAGACAGCGGCGGAGTGTGGAGTGTGGAAGCGGGTATGTGTAGTTGGCGTGTGGCACACTTGACGGCACTTTCACTGCCAGTTCAGTTTTATGTGAGTTTGGCTTAAAATGAATCGCCCTCTAAAGTTCTAAAAAAGGATCCAACTTAAAAGGCATAAATATTTTATAGCGTTTGCTATCCCTCCAACTCATGCCCAGCGCCGCATGCAGATAATTTGAAATTAATGTTGACATTCTCTGTGGCTAGCGACAAGGAAGCACCGAAATTAAGTGCGGGTTATTAAGATTAATGATTCCATATTAACGCAGCGAAAACTACAAATTATGTTCTTAGAATTGTAATAAACTTTATTTTATTAAACCCCAGACGGATCCTTAAAGCACTTCAAACTACAAAGGTTTCTGCACTTAAATAAAAAAATAAAAAAAAAAAGAATGTTTAAAACTGCTTAAGTTGTAAAATTTTTATATTCAGTAGCTTGAACTCTTCTGCCAACATTTATTATTTTTAAGTACAAATTCTGTATAATTTTCGCAGCTTTCAGCCATGACCCAACAGTACATCACAAGTGTAGGAGCAGGCAGTAATGACATATTTATGCGGCATATTTGGCAGAGCAAGGACTTGCCCGGAACGTAAGTAAACTTTCCAAAAATAGTGCACACATACTTTGACAGCGTAATTAATGCAAATGAGTCTGACACGCGGATCCTGGCTCGCGTGCCACGGCCAATTGGCAGCCGTGCTTTTATTCCTTCTATTCATACAACGTGTACACACGATTCGACCCTCATCCAGGGCATTGTGTGTGTGAGAACTTATTTACGAGTGTTTATTTTTATATATTGTACATATATTTGTTTTCTTAATATTTTACTACTTTTAATATTTTGCCATTTTCAATTGCTGCTTAACACACCATCAATGGGTTTGTTTGATTTTATTTATTTTAAAACCTTTTGACGTGTTTTGCGTCAATCACGAATTAATTTACATAAAAAATACAAAAACAAACAAAACAATTGCTTGGATATTTTAAAAGAAATTTCGGTGTGTTCAAGCCACCTTTATTAATCAACAGATTATAATGGAGACTCAGCATGTGAAATGCTTTTGAACTTTAATAAAAAAGTTTCATCTTTGATTTATGTTAAGGACGCTTCTGAGGTTTGGCTGACTATTTTTAATCATCGGCAACACTTTTTCAATTGTTGTTAAGTGTTAATTTTTTCAAGATCATTTAGCACATCCTGATCGCGGTTGCTTAACCTTTGAAAAGCTCAAGGCACTTTTATGGCGAATCTCATAAGTAGCCCTTCCTCACATTGAAACAGTTAGAAGATTTATGTGGCCACAAATAGACGATGTTCATGTAACAGATGACTCCATTTCAGGCTTTATTGTACTTATGTAAAATTAATTACAAAAATTTACCTATCGCTTGCATATAGGATTCATATGTACATGCGTACATAAGCCAGTTTGTACATATGTAGGCAATAAATTAATTAAATTGTTCATTTCCGTTGCATAATTACTCTGGCAGAGTAATTTCAGAATTCAATTAAATTGACAACTTTAATTCATTATAAATACTCTGGTTGGATTTTATTTTAATTTTCAATAATTTTTGTTCCAGTTTTTGCTGCGGCATTGTGCAAAATTTCTATTTGTTATTATAATTCTGTTTTCGCGACTTCATATTAACGGCTCTTCCTGTCTGTGTATGTGTGTGTGTGTTCACGTATTGATTTTTAATAATTTCCCTTTGTATATAAATTTAGTTGCAGTTCTGCGTTCACGTGAGTGTCTGTGTGTGTGTGCATGAGTGTGAGTGTGTTAATACAGTGTTTTGTGGGTGTGAAGTATGCATGCGATGGAGTGTGCTGTGCTGTGGTGTGGTGTGTTTGCGATATTTGTGAGTATTTGTTTGCATTAAGCAAACCATTCAGGTGTACACAGCGTACATTTTCATAGAATTATAAGCCAACACATATGCTTCAGCGTACATTACAGTTCCTACCCTGAACTACGCAGAACTCAGAACGCAGTATAAGCCTCGGCTCGAATCTAGGTGGGTACTATATCACGTGTGATTGTGTATGTGTGAGTGGTTTGTATGTGTATGTGTGTGTGTGTACCCAACGACCTCAATTACATTTGCAAATAAACTCAACTAACATTTGTCTACAACTCAAATCCTGTTTGCCGCCGTGCGTCCGTCGTCCTTTCGTACGTTGGTTCCAACGTTGGTTCGTTTGTTAGTTTGCACGGTGATTCGGTGGTTCGCATTTCTATGCAAATGTCCTTGTCACATTTTGGAAATTTATTTGAAAACCAACTCACATCTAAGCGAATATCTAAAAGTGCGCTCGGCAATACAACACAACACTTGAAGGTATGAAGCTGGGCACATCCTCGTGCTCTGCGCGTGTCCCTTACGCTTAAATAAGGAGCCAAAATAATGCGCAGCAATGAAGAGATGGAGGAGTGTAGGAGAGCTGGCTGGCTGTGTTTTGTTATGCCAGCCGTGTAAATTTCTTTGGAAAATTTCATATTTTTGATAGACGCACGAGGGCATTAAATGGAAGGCGACTTACTCATGTCGCTCTCATGCATATACATACATAATGTATAAGTTTCACAACTCTAGCGACCGAGTTTCATGTTTCCAGTTCCAAAGGCATGCTTCAAGTAAAATAAATACTTTTTCAACTCACACAAACAATAAATTAAACATTTTCTTAGCAGAAGCCTGTACTTACTAAGGCTAAGCATCTCAGTGTGCTAATTAAAAACTAAGAAGTGTAAATGCGTGCCAGTCATAAATTGTCCTCGTATCCCAACTCTAAATCGCACTTAAGCAAACAGCGGTCATGCCAAATTTAATTGTTTAATCAACAATCGGCAATCAGAGACTTAAACGTCTTATCACATCGCCGCAGATGCCCACTCGGACGCTGGCAACTGAGAGCCACTTAAGTCTGCCTGGTTTGGTTTGTTTGCCTTAAGTGTACCAATCATTGCATTAATTGTTGCGCTTTTTTTTTCTGAGCTGGAGCCAAGTGTGGAGCCAACGCCAACAGGACACAATTAGCTGCATGGTATATGTTACACGCGCAGACTCGACTCCCCTCGGGCCGATCAACTCATGTCAAGTCTGGTCTCTAGCGGGTGAGTGATATATGGCATGTGGCCATCTATGAATAAATGTCCATGGCTGTGGCTCTGGCTGTGGTTATGGCTCTGACTCTGGCTCTGTCTTTGCCTGTGCATATGCATATGCATGCATAGTAAATGAATGAATTATTGAAATTTATAGACTCAAGTTGTGGCCCCAATAGACACACACACACAGCGTGGAACAGAGACGGGCCTGGGGCGCAGATGTGATTTGGAGTGACTGTATTCAATGAAATGAAACTTGCTGACTAGAGAATGGAGGTGGAGCGGGTAGTGGGCAGAGTGTGAAGAGTGGCCCCTTTGTGGCGATATGAGCGTGTAAATGTCATTTAATTAAAGCTCGTCTTCACTCTGCAGCTGCTGATTTTGTCAACGCCGTTGACGAGTCGAGTGTTGGGCTGTCGGTGGGCTTGGCGGCAGGGGGTGGGGTCGAGGTGTTGTTGATTTATATATGGCGCTTTGCATGCGCAACGGAAGCGGTTAAAGTTGTGTCAAGTCGAGAATTCTTTTGTTCGTTTGCAAAGTGATAATCAAATGTCATGCAAGGCATGTGTGTGCGAATGCCGCTCAGTGGGTTGTCGGGTTGTTCCACGGCGTCGGCTCCTTAGCTTGCCGGTATTTTCCATTCGCCTTGCGCTATTCGGCATACAACATGCGACGTCCCTCGCCCGCCAGACGCTTAATTTATTTTGCATTAAAGCGTCATTAATCTTCTCTTATCGCGCACACATTGAAGATTTACTTGAACTCTTACATAAACTAAGCCAGTGTACTTAGAACGACTGACATGTGCTCGCATGTAGTTTGCAGCTTGTAGGGTACACGAGTGCGAGTGGGTAGTGGGAGGTGACAGGCGTCGGAGCTTGTAATGATGCACTCGTGGCTGGCATGCCTGCGCGTTCTAATTTATGTGCCTTCCATTGCAACACGAATCCTTTTTCGTGTCGAAAATATTTACTACCTTCTACGTGTATTATCCGTGGTTCTGCTTTGTGCTTAGTTCGTCAGGTGTTGGCATGCTCTGGCGGTGAACAATAGCGACGACAATAACAACAACAACAACAACACTAGCTTAACAGCAACAGTAGCTGACCAAAGTGGTTTCATTAATTGGCATGTCTGAAAAAATATTTGCGCAAACATAAGAATTGGCTGCTTTTGTTTTCTTTCTTTTCTTTTTTTTTTTTTAATCTTTTGTTTCTTTTATCCAATTTTGTTTTTCCTAGAATTTTCTAATAACCCACACAAAGTCGCCTGAGGTAAACAAATTAAGCTTATTTTATCATGCTACTTTTGCTGCTACTCTAATTTGATATGCAGGCTAAGAAATTTAATAAGACAAATATCATTTCACTTGAATAAGTCAAGGAAACATTTTAAAACCAATTAAACAGCGCATATTAAAATGAAGAACAGGGGCACCGAGCATGATATGCCACTTTAAGCCTTTGATTAGTTAGCACACCCACACAAAAGTGAATAATTTACGTCAAAAGTCAATTTGCATGCATGCGAGTGCGAGTGCGAGTGCAAGTGTTGAGTTAAACTACACACACGCATGTTTGTGCTTAAGTGAACGAGTGTAAGAAACCGAAAGCAAAGCCAGAGTGTAAACCAAGCGGGACAAACTAACAACGCACTGAATTCAATTCGTGCAAACATTATGAAAGAGCGCAGCAGCTACTCAGTAAGCAAGAGTACGACTCAATCAGCTCTTTTGCACTCAGTTCGGATGTGTAAGTGAGTGAGTGAGGCGCACACAAATGACAGTGACACAAGTAAAAAGTAAAAAAAGGAAAAAGCTCAGCGCGACGCTCTTTTTTAGACGAACACAGGCTAAGCTGATTGGATGGCCTCGACACGAACAGCTGTTCGAGTGAAAGCTTTTTTTTCAGATGCCGTTCCCGCAGCCGCAGTGCTCCATGGTAGGCAATAAGCATGCAATGGACTAAAATTATTTCTGTTACCGTTGCCTTTGCCTTCGCTTTTACATTTGCCTTTGCCATTGTCGTTGCCGTTACCGTAACCATTTGTATATGTAAAATGATTTATGTTTTAATAAAAAGTTAGTTTCTTTTGTTCTAATTAATGATTGCGCCTTATTGCTGAGTGGCGCAGTGTGCTCTTATGACAAAGGAACCGAAACAGGCAACGGCAGTGGCACAGTGCCATAGGTAAACGTTTATGCAGCCCCTCAGCTGCCTTTGCCGCAAAGTATGCTTTAACTTTTTTCAACAGTACTCCTGCCTGTTAGGCTTCTTAATCCCGTAATAGTTTCAAAAGCAAAGATACAAAACCGCAAACTTCAAAAACCTGTTTGGCTTTTAAACAACATACAACCGATTAACGAAGTTTAACCTGTGAATTGCTTCTTTGTATTTATGTATGTACACACAAGTGTGCTTGCGAAATGAAACGGCACAAGTCGTTCGGATTATTGCCTGCTGCTGCTACATGAGCTGACTTCGCTTATGCATAACCATAGTCGTGGATTTTACTTATTAAACATTATTTGCGTGTTCTTATTAAGTTTTACACAAATACTATAACGCATAATTACATGTCAGCCAGGATCAGGAACAGCACACTTTGGCAAACACCATGCCCATGTCTCTTATTTCTTTTGTTTTCTTTGATATTCGTTATGTTTTTTTTTTCCTGTTGTTTTTTTTTTTTCTTTTTTTATTGCTTGGCAGTGAGCAACAAATATGCCGTGTTTTTGCTTCCCATTAAAAATTAACTGCTTGCTGATTTTAATGCCACCCCTATACTGCCATAACGGAGCACGCTGCTCGCCAGTTTCATGCCGCGCTAACTCGATATGTGTTGGCGTTAGCCATGGCTGCTGCTGGCTCTGCCAGCTCCTCCTTGCAACGCGATAATAAATGAAAACTAATTTCGAGTTTCAATCTGGGTTAAAAGGGTTTTTGTATGCTGTCGTCGCCGTCACCGTCGTTGTTGTTGTTGTTGCTGCTGTTGCTGTTGCTGTTTCTGTAGCCGATGACGTCGCCAACGCCATCACTGCTGCCACCCCCACTGCCACACCCAGCGATGCTGTTATTTTACTATATATATATTCCTACCTACTTACCTACCTTCCCATATACAGACTAGTTATTGCTGTTGCCGTTGTTGTTGCCATTGTTGTTGTTGTTGTTGGTACTGGTGCTGTTGCTGCTGCTTCTGTTGCGGATGTAGCTGTGCGGTGCCGATGCCAGCACCGCCACTGACAGCAGCCTCGCCTCGAATGCTGCGCAATTTTAATCAGCGTCCTGCTTCGTGTTCGCTTCAGTTTTCTTCCTTTGCTGCAGTTGTTGTTGCTGCCACTGTTGCTGTAGTTCTTGTTGTTGTTGCTGCTGCTGATGATTCCTTTTGCTTTCTAGTTCATTTGCGTTTTATAAGTACGACGTTTGTAATTGTAAATGTTGTCGTAGGCGGTGTTGTTGCTTTTGTTGTTGTTGTGGTTGTTGTTGTTATTATTATTATTTCTTCTGCTTTGGCTGCTCAACTGCTGCTGCCGCTTTTGCTTTTGCTTTTGCTTTTGCTGTTTTACAAATCATTTGCAATTCATTTGCGAGGCACTTATGAAACGTTTAAATGCAAGTTTTTAATTTCACCCATCAAACGTTCGCTGTATAACTAAGCGAGTGAAGGCAAGCGCGACCAAGGAGCTTAGGAAGCGATGAATGCGACGGATGCGACGGAAGCGAGGCAAGCGAATGTACTCATTACATTGGAGTTGATGTAAATTTTGTAATGATAATGCATCCGCCTTCCATTTGTTGCCACTCGTCTGTTTGTCGTGCACTTACGTAAACGTCGTTTACTTTACGAGCCACCAGCCAGCAGCCAGCAGCCAGCAGTCAGCAGTCGGCAGCCAGCATCCTCCAGTTGGCCAGTTGGCCATTGCCAGCTAACAGCTGACATACAAAGCAGTCACTGCTACACTTCGATTGGATGTTACTTCAACAATCAGCTAGCAAAACAATCGAGTTAACCGACAATCTGAGAGACAGCCAAGTGAAAAGTAGAGCACGTCAGTGTCTTAAACAGGTGCGTTCAGCTGCATTATTTTTGCAGCCGCAGTCAGCTTAGATCGGCCCAGCCAGCAGCCAGCAGCCAACAGCAAAGTGCATCTTGCCCTGCTTAGCTGCCGCTGACTGTGTCTTGCCTGCACTCAGAGTGCGCTCGGCTTGTGCACGTACAAGCAATCGACAGGCGGGCAGACAGACCGACACGCAGAAGCACAGCATGACAGACGGGTAGACGAGCAGGCGAACGGACGGACGGACGGACATTTAAAGTTTGCCATCGTGCAGCACATTACACCATAACAAACATGACCCACATTTGCGGCTGATAGCTCTGCTCTTGTTCCTTACGCGCATCCTTCTGTGGAGTGGGATCTGCTCCAACGTTCTCACCCTCGCCCTCGCTCCCCTGCTAGCTCTCGCATGATTGACAAGCAGCTTTGCTCTGCGCTTGCACTGATTTCCCATACATTTCCACACGTATTTGTACAGAGTGATTTACTTTATTGTTGTTGCTTTTGGTTGCTTGTTGTTGTTGTTGTTTGTTGTTGCACTCATTTGGTAGCAGCGCACTCGAATAGCTGCCAAGCGCACAGAGCCTGCGTTGCGCAGTAGGCTGGCCAACTCATAATTGCACAGCAGCAAACCTTTTACGGCCGCCACATTTATTTGCTTTGCTTATGTCTTCATGTGCCAGCTGCTGCCGCCGTCATCAGCCCTGCCATGCCCTCGCTTAGTTGCAGCGGCAGCAAATTTCAATTCAATGCTGCCATTCATCGCAAATACTCGCTTCTAATTTCAATTTCACGTATGTGCGTTGACTTGACTTTGCTTTGTTATTCTTAGCAATATTCTGTTTCGGTTTCTGTTTCTGTTTTGCAGCTTCTATGCTTTCACTACAGATCAAGTGTGTGTGAGTACAATACATGTGTGCATGTGTGTGTGTGTGTGTGCGCATGTACGACAGAATGTCTGCAGTAATCGCAAAGCCGACTTGTGCCGCACACGTTGCCGCCCGCCCGCGCGCATTTGCTTGGCCAAAATTATTTGTATAACACCAAATAAAATAATAATATCGAAATCCTCGTGCATGCCGTCGTCGCCTCAGTAGTCAGTCGACTGCTCCATGCTCTTTGCTTTTTCGATATTCAAGCATGACTATTGTCGTAATTTTTTGCCATCGTCGTCGTCGTGCATTTGCATATGTATGACTGTGTGCGTGTGTGTGTGTTTGTGTGTGTGTGTACTTTTGGCAGCCTTTATTCGCTTTTATTGTTCGATTGCTTGTTTGTGCTAAGTTGCTTACTTGCATGCACATGTACACATGCCAGCCAGTGCACACTGTGGGCCTGTGCGGCAGTGTGCGCGGAGCTGTGGGGGTCTGGTATGCGACATGCGTCTTGCTACAGTCGCCTGCTTCTGTCTCAACTATCTGACTGGTTGGCTGGCGTTGATGTTTTACTCAGCTGTGGGTTGTGCAGATGCGCCAACAGTTTTATGTCTGTCTCAGACACGCGGCACGAGGCATGAGTAAAATGTGCGACATGCGTCAACAATGAATTTCATGGCTTTAAATGTTAGTCAGACAGGCAAGCTTAAGACACACACACACACACACAGAGATACAGGCATGCTTGGCATATATTTAAATGCATATTTCCATACGGAAGACACTCAGAATTGATGGGACATTTATTGGTCTAACAGATACATGCATTAAAAAAGCATTTAGGTGTGTTCCAGCAAATACACGACTGTGTCTCCTGTCTCCTGTCTCATGTCGCAGGACTTGTGTCCATATGCACTCTGTGCTGGTGGCAAAATTGCAATTACTTTACTAGTTGAGGCCACTTTGACCACAATTTTATTGATAATGTTGAACATAAATGTGTAATGTGTAATAAACATGCAGGAGCAGCACACAGCAAACAAACACCGACGACTTATCCTGCTTAATATTTATGGCCACAAAACCAACAAAAGGCAACAAATTTATTTAACTGTATAATTCATTTTAAAATGAAATGAAAAAAAAAAAAAAACGAAAAATAAATAAAACACAAACGAAACAAAACAAAGCATAAACAAAAACAAATGTCCCCAAATGGCAATAAATCAGCAGCTTACACAACACGACTTCATGAAATTAGGTTAATTAACCAGCAAAGTCCCAAGAAAAACTCAACTCAATAAAACGCAACTCCCAAGCAAAACTCCAGGCAACGCGCATTCGGATCGGCTCGGATCGCTTGGGCCATTGGAACGAGCCAAAATCATGAAGTGAAAATAAAATTATAAAAGAGCGAACAAAAAAAACAAAATCATAAACGCGATAATGGAAATTGAAATTATTTTTCATTTTGAAGCGCTGCGCAAACAAAACTCAAACGTGCAACATGCCACACCGGCCTCTCTCTCTGTGTGTGTGTGTTTGTGTGTGTGTGTGTACCTGCCAGCTTAGCTCCTGTGCGCTGCATGTACAGCGACATTGGCTTGGGCTTGGGCTTGGACCTCGACCTGGGCATGAGCAACTTTTTGTAATTGTTTAACGGTATAAGCACATACAAACATACCTACATACCTACATACATACATACTTACATACACACATACATACAAACATAGAAAATCGTATAAATCATAAACAGTTTTTTGCACAGTTTTCGCCAAAAGACCGACTGCCATGCAAAGTTTTGCACAGAGTGCGATAAAGAGAGAGAGAGAGAGAGAGATAGAAAACAGGGCAGGCGAGAGTTGAGTTGAGTTTGCGTTTGTATGCAGACTTGCGAAAATATCTGAAAATGCGAAGAAAACTCATTCGCAAGCCAAATGCCGGCACATTGGCTTTGTTTCTGATAAAGCACTTAAAGCGAACAAAATTAACCGTAGCCACGCAATAGCAACTAAAATAATATTTCACTGCTAACAACTGTAACTGCCGGGCAGGCAGGACTCCCCGCTACCCCTCAGCACAGCACACCAAGTGGCGGATACGGCTGCGAACTGCAGACTGGCTGCGCTGAGGGAGCGCACAGGACATGCGTTGTCGGGGGGGTTGGGAGCAGGCACTTGGGCCTACTGCGCCGTACCGACACACACGGATAATGAGTGCGCCATGTAAATATTGGGTTCGCTCGGAGCGCGCTGACTGGGATGAGGCTTGGCGCATGCCAGTAATTGGGGTTTAATGACGCATGCAGCATATGTAAGACGGCTGCTTCCCTTTGCCTGGCTCGCCCCAGCACTGCTGCTCTCCGATTCGCCCATTTGCCTGTTTGCCTGATCGCCTGTTCGCCGCCATGCAGTTGTTAAGTTTACCGAGAATCCTTTCTTGTCGATGTTTTATTTGCGTTATTACAATATTTTGTAAGCTCTTGCAGTTACGGTGACGGTAAACTTTAATGAGAAAACTTCGGCAACGATTGCACGGCCCCGTAGACGACAAAGTTTATTGCGACTATTACCTGCTCATAGCGTACGTACGTGAATGCATGCAGCATTATCCGGACATGTCGTCCGCCGGTCCGTCCGCTCATCCGTCCGTCCGTCCGTTCGTTGCATGCTGATTTTGTGAAAAACGCTTAAAATTATACAGCACATGAATGAGTCTACGTTAGATAATATGCATGTAGCGTCAAGCCCTGGCGCACGTGCAAAGGACATCAATGGACACGAGACAATGCAGCAACTGAACTTAAAGCAGCTGCAATGTTTCAGCCAACGCAGACAATGAGACCAGCCCCAACCATCCTCACACCACTCACTCACCAGCGAGCAGCAGCAGCGGGTGGAGCGGCTGCAGCAGGCCAACAAAGCAAGCAGCGGATGGGCATGTTTATTTTCCATCTTCGCAGCAATTGCTGAATCTATTGAGTGCCGCTGCTGAGTGGATGAGTGCGTGGGCGGGTAAGTAAGTGGGCAAGTGAGTGGACTTGTCGTGCCGCAGCAGCTGCGTTGCTCCCTCGCCTTTGAATGACGATGTTGGCCGACTGTTGGATGATGGCGTTGCCCCCGTGGCTATGCCGTGGATTGCTTATGCTTAGCTGTGGAGCAGGCAAGCCGCAAGTCTGTGCTTTTGTTCGTGTTGCTTGTTCGAGTATGTAAATGTTTTCAATGCATTTTTGTTTGCACAAGTGTTGGGATGTGGCTGAGTATCACCTTTGGTCGCCGCATTGACAAACGGCAGCTCGTGCGCTGCTGTTCGCCTCGACTGGGCAGCAACGTGACGCAGCTGCGCATTCCTCGCAAATGTTGCACGTTGGCTCGGCACAATTACCGTCCGCCGCCATGGGAGCGCGCACCTGACCTGAACACCTCACGGCTGGCAGCAGCAAGTCAGATCCAGTAGAGGGAATACATGAATGCAGCGAGCAGCGCGCAGCTCTTTAATCCGTATTTTATGCAATTTATGTTTACTTTAGTGGCATCCATTTTGCATTTTTATTAGAGCACATTAAAGCGAACACAAGCCAAAGCCAAAGCAAGCAACGGCTGCAGGAAACGCCAGAGTTCGCACAGAGCTGAGACTCAGCACATGGCCGAAAAGATCTAAAAATATCAACAGCATCAAATAGAAATTGCAGTCGTTTAGGTAAGGACCTGGCAAGTTGTGCGGATTATTTCTAGCTGACAGGATATGGCAAATCATTTTTCATCTTTTGTCAAGTTTCGTTGGCTTGAAAGTGCCTACTGACACTCACATGTTAGCAGGATAATATTTAATGTGACCATTAAACGAAAGCCTTGGCGGCTACCTGTCGATACGGTGTCCTAGCTGACGATTGCCTGAAATGTCCTTTTTAGCAAATTCGCTTATAAAATGAGATGCAGAAAGTCACTTGTTTCATAAAGTTTTATTGAATGAATGGGAAATGAAATCAAATTGACTTTTCACACCATTTCCACTTTCATGAGTTGCTCCTTGGCTCCTTGCACTTGTGTTCGCATTGCCCTTAAGGACGTCGTGTGCGAAAGGACTTCAATGAAACCTTTTATTTTTGCTTTTTGTTTCAAATAGTTCTGCTCACTTTGACACTTGTGTTTCCTTTCAGCTGACTTCAGTCGGCTACACGCCAAATATGCTTTGATCTTGCGCCTTAAGGTATGCAAGACATTTCAATGCTTTTTGGTTGTTCTTTTTATTTTTATTTGGCTTCGTTTTGCTTTGTTTCATTGCGATTTTACATTAAGTATTTGCTTGCTTGTCATACCCCTTTAACGCATAAAATTCTTTTAAATAATCGCCAGGCATGTGTCAGAAATTCCCTTTTCGTGTGAATTCTTGAACACGACGCGAGAACTCATAAAAACATGTTAAATATTTCAAGATGGCGGGCAACTGTGCGGCAGCAAGGAAAAATATTTTCAATTGTATAAAATAGAAACAATTTTCACCGCACTCATAGACACACACACAAACACACACACTCGTATACATTTTCGAAAGTTATATCCTGCATACAAAGTCGCATAGGAGTGTTGGCTGCCACGTGACTTATGTATTTGCCAGGGCGGCGAAGTAGTTACGGGTCCAGCTGTTGGTCCGGCATTAAAATTGCATCCTCAGGCGCTTACGTATGCACACATTATTTTTTATAATCATTTTACAACCTGTGCTGGGTTTTACCATATTTCCAAAAACTTCTGCCATCACTTGATGCGCCCGCAAACTTTTCGTGTTGATGTTGCGAAAGCCAACCGAGCCGTTGACCCCCAACTCCTCGCTATGCGCTGTGCCCTGTTCCCGTTAGTTATCGTTGTTGTTGTTGTTGTATGTCTAATGTTGATTTTGTAGTCACTTGTTGTTGATGTTGTCTTTGTATTTGTTTTTGTTGTTTGTGTTATTGTTGTTGTTGTTGTTGTTGTTACTTGCAAAAGTTGCCACATAGCAGATGTTTTCCATTTTATAGTGTTGCCATAAAGTACTTAAAAGTTTCATTTTACGCCTATTCTGTAGAAGGCCATTATCACCAAAACCGTTGCTACTCTTTGCCAATGGCAACAACAACAACAACAGCATGAACATCACTGCAAGCCCACAGGTCACCCACTGCTGTCGGCTTAACATCCCATAGCCCATGTCACCCACCCACTCAGCGACTCAGCACAGTCACAGTCAGCCCCATGACCATCAGCACGACCAACACTGGGACCATCAACACAGCCAACACCGTTGCCAACAGAAGGAACCTTTTGGCTGCTGCAGTTTCACGCGACGCATGCCGCGCCCGCTGCCTGTCCCTCTCGCTGCCACTCGAGTAGCAAACTAGTGTCAGTGCGCCAGCGGCGGCTTTACAAAGTTCAATTTCGTAGCAAATTTTTACCATGATCCATTTTAATTGCTGCCAAACAAGGAAAACTTTCAAAGCTACAAGAAAAATGCCTTCGAATAATTATAACCGCCAGAGAGCGCTGCGGTCCGTCCGTGAGCTGCTATACGTTCGCCACAGGCCCCATGGCATACCGCAGCCGCCACTGCACATTGCGCCAATTGTTTGCATGTTCTCCGCTCCTTCCTCCTGCTCCTCCTTCGACATTCCTTGTTCGCTGTTCGCAGTTCGCAATTCGCTGTTCGTTGCTTCTTGTTTGTTGTTTGCTGTTGGCTCATCATTGAGGCTGTTGTCGCTGCTGCGTTTGTTGCTATACTACTGCTGCTGCTGCTGCTGTTGCTGCTGCTTATGTAATGTTTTTTTTCAAAGCGGATTTAAAGCGATGAAAGGTCATTTCGAAAAGTTTTGCTAGCATTTTGACCGTTTGTGCAAATAAAGCAACAAAGCAACAAGAAAAAGCGTAATTGCTCATCACGAGCGGCAGCAGCTACAACATCAGAGGCTCAAACAGCAAACATCGACAGCAGCGGCCGAAAGGAAAGTTCAAGTGCCGACCGAAGACCGCAGGACGAGCAACGCGAGGCAGGAAACGACGCCAGTGCAAAAATGTTAACGAGATGGGATTTTGCTAGTGCACAGACAGCCTCACACTTCCTACTTTCCTTCACCCTGCTTCCTCTGTCTCTCTCACTCCACTTAATATTAATTTTAATAACATTGCTCCCACTCCAGCATCCCCCATCCAGCATCCAGCATCCTGCAGAAGTAAAAAACTACTGCTCTGCCTTTAAGCAGCCGTGTATATTTATTTTAGATTTTTTTACGATGCAAACTTGCATGTAAAATTAACATTTTCTTTTTTTTCTTTTTTTTGATATATTTTTTTATGTTTTCTTAAAGTGGCACAGCATAAAAATGACAAACGATCAATAAAAAAATATGATAAAATATAATTTATAAATCACTTAAAAACTAATACCACAAATCCATAGGCCATGAATATTTAATCAATGTTGAATCTTTAGGCGAGCCACCAACAAAAAGTTGTCTAGGAGTGCTGAAGCAGTTGCATGTGCAGACTATGCTGCATAGAATGTAGTGTAAACAGGAACATGGCATTCATGGAAGGATCTCAACGGAACTGTCGGTTGAACACACAAATGAGTCGAGACACAAAAATGCAGTTAAACAGCTGTCAGCAGTTCAATGGCGAAGCGCACTTGATTAATCGTTATCGAGGCACATATTTGGGTTATCGGTTAATGCTCAGTGAGCAGAAAAAGTTGACTGATGCTTATTTGTCGCTTGGGAAATGCTCACAAAAGCGAACAGCAGCAGTTAACTGCAAACAGCAAACAACAAATAGCAAGTAGGTCGGCAACTTTGCCAGCATTTGTTGTGGCATCCAAACTTGCCCTGTTCAAAAATAATTCGAATATGCGTTGGCGGATGTGAAGCAGCTTCAATTATTTGCCATTTCACTTTCGACGCATAACAAATGAAAGTAAAGTGAAAGCGACGCTTTAAAGTTGCTGCGTGTGCATTTACGCAATCAAAAGCAGCCAAGTATTTGCTATTTGCTTTTTATTTTCCGATTTTCTTTTTTTTTTCTTTTTTAAATCTTCTTGCTCATCGATTTGGCTTTCGTCGACGGTTTTGACCCAATTTCATGCACTCGTCAGTTTTGTCAATATCGCCAGCAAGCCATTGTCAAAGTATTGCATCATATTCCCCCGTTTCGCATGATACTCGGAAATGTCAAACTCTCGCAAACAAAATTAACACTTAAAAAAGTGGCAGGGACACATACTCACACACACACTCACACACATACGCACACACACACACACAGAAAACACCTTTGGCCTCATTCACTCATAGAATGTCGAGTGTGCAGCTGAACCTGAACCCGAGCAGCTGCCTGGCATTATACAATATCATCTTGTTATTGCAATTAAGTGCGTAAACACACATATGCTCTGGAATGAGTTTGCATGGGGATTATCAATGGTCAGGAAGAAGAATATTCAACGAGATGCGCTGCTAACTGCGCAAACGAAGATTAGCGAGGAAATTGCAATTTGCCATACGAATCTACATATGAACTGACAGACGGAGTAGATACACACACACACACACACACACACACACACACACACACACACAGACACGCACACATGCACATGCGGATACGCATGCGAATGCGGATGCTGATAAGTGAAAAGCAGGAGTCGGAGTTTGGAGTTGCTGCATTATGTGCTAATTTACACATTTTGATTGCGGTTTTCACGCTTTTTGAGCTTTTCGCTGCTGTCGCTTCTGTTTTTCGCCTCGTTCTCTTTTTACTTTCGTGCGTCGACCGCAATACCAACAATGGCAGGGGGAATTGGTTGCTGCTAGCCTATGCCTAGGCCTATGGCTGGGAGTTTTGGGGGGGGGGGGGCCCTGCTCAGCTATGCGCTGCGCTGCTCCCTTCACGGGGATGTTGGTCTGAGTTACACTTTCAGCCATTTGACATCATTTTTCAACAGCGCAGCGCATAAGCTGCGTCCTGTAAATGTTCTGTCGACTGGCAGCAATTTTGCTGCTTACTGACTGACTGTCATTAGATTATTTTTGTGTATGCGCACAGCAGGACTCTGCCCATCAGCTACCGAAACTGTCGCAGTAGATGAAAAGAGTCTAAGTGTAATGACACTATTCGGCTGATTTGCCTTCACGAATTGGTTGTGCATGAAAGGACACGCATCCTTGTGGGCCGACTCAGCCGCTGAGTGCCGCTCAGGCAAACCACAAAAGCATTTGGTTTTACTAAGAAAGACAAAACAAGCAAACAACAAAAAAAAAGGTAAACAATAAAAGAAGCCAAAACAGGGCATTCATATTTTCATTGCTGTTTGCTGTCTGTGACCATGTCTGCTTCCCGTATAATGTAACCCACTTCAAAATATTCTGAATTGCGTATTTACTAAACAGATATAATAAATTTCAAAGTATATGGCAAAAATCTCATAAATTTACATACATATGCGCACATATACATATATGTATGTATATATTTATATACTTATGCATTTATCAAATTACTTTTTTGATTTTTCTTTAATTTTCACAAAATAATAAAAACAAAACAGTGAAATGCGTTCGAAGCGCTTTCATATCTTACCATTCCGTCACTCAAATTGCAAGTGCGTGGTTTGACTAATCAAAACAATCAAAACAAACACAAAAACCAGAAAAAGAAGAAGAAATAAATCCAAATAAAAATCAAAACAAGTGATGCTGTGTGCCACCTCGAATGTGCACGAGAATATCCTGGCATACCCGCACTTGCGGTACGTCGACAGGACGACAGCAGCATGCAGACATGTGTTCTAATTTCTTATGTAAATTGAAAGGAAGTGAAAGTTGAAAGGAACAAATCTCAATTACGCATTCATTTCGCATGTCACATGCAGATTAAAAGAAGCAACAGAATTACGGAACCACAACATTCACTCCGCAGCAATCCCACACAGGCATTGCCAAGGAATAACACATCCCTACTCACACAGAATACAGCAAAAAGAATAACAAAATATTGCTTAATCGATTTGTAGCCGTGTTGTGCAAACAACAGGTAAGCTCTTTGAAAATTATAATCTTTTTGTTTTTGTCTGCATGCAAATATTAAAAATTATCATATTAATTGCATGAACCATTAAGACGTTGGTCGAACAACGATCCTAGACAAGGCAACTAGGGGCTGCTCTGGGGCATTACCGAATGCCACTTCGAAAGATCAAAACTTTTCCGCTATAAGCAGCACCAAGTCGAAGTGATTCCAAGGAGTTATAGCCAATATTCCATTTTGTTGTCTAAGCTCTAACTTAGGATGCTTCATTGTGCTGCCTTGCACATGACATTAGCAAACAAGCATCCTGTGCCAATTGCTTAGCCTAATTGGCTGATCAAGAATACTTTAACGATTATTGTCAGCACTTTGCGAAAGTCATAACTTCTCATCCAATCATATTTCACGTACATTCGCACAGTAGTGTTTAGCCAGAGAAAGTGCCTACACAGCTTCAACTTTGCCTGACAGGAATTGCTGCTACAATAGTGGAACAAGCTAACAGGTTAACCCATTGTTGCGTCACTTTGCTCTATGGACTTCGACTTGGCATAGGACAGTCTTTGTGTTTACTTAGCCCAACGGCATTCCAGATGGCTCAATGTGTGCATACTTGGCTAACTCAGCAATTAGCTTGGGATGACGTCAACATTGTCACAAATTATGCCCAACTCTCGCTCACTCTCTCAGGCTGGCTATCCCGCTCTCACGCATGATTATTTTAATTAGAAGTTTTGTTTGTTTGTTGTACATAATTATGGCGTTGTTGTTCTGTAGCCCTCGGAGTCTACGCATACGAGGGCTACGCTTGCCGTTGCTGCTCTGAGTTTCCACTGGACGCTGGCCTAGGAGCCAGTCGGCTTGGCTTCTGCTTACTGCATGGGCTTCGTCTCGTCTGACATTTGCTTTTCCATCGACTCCACGGCAAAGTCGGCATACACGGCATTAAGTACTAATTTAAGCATGTAAACATATTTCAACAAAGATGTCAACACACACACACACACACGCACTCAAACACACATACACATGTGTGTCTGTGTACACACACCCCACGCCTACTTTGCATAACGAAACACGAGTGTAGTCCTTCTAACTGTGCGTATTCTCTTTTTGTTTCCCTTTTTTTTTCAGTTTAAATGTGCGTATAAGAACATCATAAACAATGTCATTTGACATGCAAATTTATTTATGAAAGTTACAACAACAAATGGAACAACAACAGCTGAAACTGGCAGTGGAAAAATCTCACAAAATCATACAAAAATATACATTTAAATGACACCAACCAAAAACAAAAAAAAAACAAAAAAAAGAACAACAACCAGCAGCATACTCAAGTTAGAAAAAAAATGAGCATTGAAAAAAACAAACCTCAAAGCAAAATGGCGCCAAAAACACGCACATGTTATACATAGAACAAAGCAAAGCAAAGCACAGCAAAAAAAAAAAAAATAAAATAAAAAAAACAAAAAATCAAAACAAAAAGATGAAAAAAAAAAGCTGAGCTCAGCAGCACAAACAGCCAATGAAGCAGCAAAAGTAACAGAAACAGAAAAGTCTGTCATACCAAAAAATGATACAGGGAAAGGATGCCGAGAGACAACATTCGCAGGACTCGCAGCAAGCCATTTGGAGTTGGAGTTTCAGGCAACGCAAATAAAAGTAATCCAAAGCAAGTAGCCTCCTGCCCCCACACTACGAGCAGCCACTCATCCTCACACACACACACACACACATACATGCATGGGTACTAAGCATTTCGTTGTTGGTTGTGAGGAACCTTTTTTCTCGGCTCTGTGCTTGAAAATATTCTAAGACAACTTACCCATATCTAATGTGTTATGTATACTCCTACAACTACACATAACCAGCTAAGTGCGGGTGTGTGTGTGTTAGTGTGTGTGTGTGATTGTTACTTAGTGTGTGCGTGTATGTGTGTGTGCTTCATCGCGCGAATAATTCTTTTAAGTAAAATATATCTTTATGCGAAAGCAGACAGGAGAACGTATACTTAATATTTTGATATCCGTAAGCAAAAATAAACAATCCGTGCAAAAGAAAGCAAAAACTGCAACAAAAACAAAAACAAAGAAAAGGCGGCAAAATCTGCTGTCATGTATTTGATGTTCAATACGCAGCTGTATGCTTACATATTGCGAAAAAAATATAATATTAAGTAAAAACACAAAAAACCGAAACATAAAAGTAAAGCAAACCAAAAAAAGAGAAATAAAAATAAAAATAAAGTAAATAAAGAAAAAATGTTGAATTGACGTACATACATATATTGAATATCCTTGGCATGATAAGCGCATAACATTAATTAATTCAGAATTAATTAATGCTAATTCCTTGGTCACGCCGATAGACACGATAGCGCACAAAGTTAATATGCGAGAGGCGGCCACAGAAAGAAGAGAAGAAAGCCGGCAACAGCTCAATAGACATCCAGCAAATAGTGCAGAAAAATCAAGGATGTGCGCGCGCTTAACTTGCCCACAGGGGCTTATGAGGGCCTTAATGAGTGCTTTGGCACTCCACACCACTTAGCCAGGAGTAACCGCAAAGACATCCGTCTTAGACAAGATTCACGTGTCATGCGGCAGCTGCACGCTAAGATACAGAATATATTAACCTTCAGGCTTATGCATGTACATGTTTGTGTGTGTGTGTGTGTGTGTGTAGTTGATGAAGTCCCGACATCTAATACGTCCTCAGTTTTACTCACTCTGTGGTACATTCGTTCGTTCCGTCGTTTCGATGCTGTCACAAAGGAGCAGCACCCATTGACTTGTGCATCCATTTGAGGCTTTATTGTAAAAACGCCATATGCGTTATATTTGCATAAAATGATGTCTCCAGTCAGGCCACAAATTATGCTTTATCTTTGTGCTTTGTCTGCATACGTAGCACATAGCCTACACATACATACACATACATATGTGTGCATGTAAGTAGATACGTGCGGGTATATCTATATACGTATATATTTATATATATATGTGTGTGTGTGTGTGTGTGTATGATGTTGGTACAGAAACAGCAACATTGCGATGTCACCAAAGTGTCACGCAGACGGGGACAACAAGCGCGGGGCGCTGTCCTGGCGCGCCCACACGCAGCGTGGCAACACTGTGGCAAGTCGTGCGGTGTCTGTGACACATTTTTCTCGTATCCGTGCGCTTATTTGGCCATTCCTCTGCAGCTGGCTGCTGTTGCTCTCAAAATCAAATCAATTCCACTTATATGTGTTTTCATAGATAAGCCAGACGTTTACTGCTACTTTCTCTCTTTATTTTTCTCCGCTTTCTTTTTTTCCTTCTTATTTGCCTTGATGCTCTGACCCCAAAAAGGAGAAACAGAAAAAAAAAAAAGGCGAACGAAAACATCACACAGCACATTTAAATAGTGTCGGTGTCGATGACGCTGACGGTGACGGACGAGTGCCACGTATGAATGTGAGACATGGGATGTTGGATGTGCCAATGAAGTTTCAGCATGCCAAGCTGGCCATGGCGACAACACGTTCGATGCCATTCGATGTCATATCCACGCAATTTCACAACCATCGGATATTGTATCGCATCAATCGCACATCATATCATCTCAAATGTATGTGCGAGTGGCAGTTGCTGAAACGACGCATAAATTCTGAGTCGCCCCTCAGAAGCGGCGCATAAAAGTAGCAGAGTGGCAGAGGAGCTGAGGAGCAGGGCAGCTACGGCAATCCGGGGAAGCCGTTTCTCAACATCCGTCCTGCTAATGGGCTGCGTATGGGCTCGTGCTCGTGCTCGTGCGTGACGTGGCTGAGCTGCTTCTGCTTCTGCTGGTACACATTCATGACCCGCAAATTATTGCATATGAATAAAATGGCAATGAAAGAAAAACGAAATCCTGCTGCCATGTGATATTTTTATGACTGCTTCAGTTTTATTCGAGTAAAAAGTGCATGTAATTCACATTCGATATACGCAATCACATGACCACTGCAAGTCCACTGGCAAACACTCGCCCGCTTAAACGAAATGAAATCCTGCCGTCCTCGGCAACATAAGATGGAAGTTGCATAAGCACTTAATCTGTGTATGTAACTTCACTGAGAGCAGCATTTCAATTGCATTGCGAAAAATGCCAAAGGTGCACCAGGAGTGACGTCGCCTGCCATATGCAACACCAACCGCAAGGACTGTGCGAGTTCAAACTATTAGCGGTGGCAGATGTGGTTACTCTAAAGCGACTAACGCTGCACGTCGACTGGGATGAGTGACGTGGAAATGGCAGTGGATGGGTACAGAGGATAGGGATGAGGTGTAAGGGTAAGGGGAGCTAACATATCATCAGTCATGAGCATGGTATTCATTAACCGCTTGTGACGTTTCTCAAACTGTCAACAGTAACAAAAGTCCTGGATTCCGTTTTGACACGCTTGACATCGCCCATTTGCGCTCGTCATGGCCACAAAGCGAGAGACGACAGCAACGACGAACACGACAACAACAACATGCAGACATAAGCAGACAGAAAACACAAATGAAGTATGAAAACAAGAAGCGAGTGCAAAAATAAATAAGCAGACACAAAGCAAGCGAGTACACGAGCATGTGGCAGCAGCCGAGCAGAGGAGGGGCAAAGCAGTCGGAGCCAGGGCATGGCATGAAATAAATTCGTGTAATTGATGTTGCTAATTTGTCACTCGTTGCTGCGGCGGCTGATCGTCGCCTCTGCTGGCTGGCGGTAGGCCTGCAGCCCAGTGCGGCTCCAAAGGCAGGCTTAGGCTTTGCTGACGTCTACACGTGCTCCTGGCAGCAAAGGTGCTTGACTGATGTCTTGCGCACTTTCTCTTTGGCAATTCATGGCCGTTCATATTTCGCCTGCGAAATTGTCTAAGCCAGCAGCTACAGCCCACACATGTATGCACGTTGGCCAAGTGGCCCCTGCCTGCTGAATATATTGTGCATGAATCTTTCTACGAATGATGTGGCCTATTTAATAACGGTAAATAAAGCAATGCATCTATGTATATAATTGCATTAATTCAATTTAGCAAAAAAAAAAAGAAAAACAAATCAAAACTTAAACTAAAACGTTTTAATTGAAATGGGTTAGCAAAAACCAAAAACCAAAAATTAGAAAATATAAACAAAAATATTAATAAATAAAACAACAAACATCGCAAGCTTTGAGCTAAGCAGACTTAACGCCGCAAACTTTCTGTCAGTTTAATAAACAGAGCAACGAGAATGAAAACGAATACCCAAACGAAAACGCCAACGAGAACAAAAAGATGCCAGAACGAAAGGATGTCAAGCCTTGCCATGTTTGCGCTGAGCGCGTAATTAATTCTTTTTGGCAAATTTTGCGCAAATTGCTTGTCTTGGTCTCTTGGTCTCTGCCTGTCCTGCTGTCTTCGTGCTTTGTGCCGACAACTGAGAAAAAATTCAGGCTGCTGCTTCTGTGAAAATTTCTATCTGCAGCTCGGTTCAACGCAACACAAATGACTGCAAATCTGCCAACTATGAACATGCCAGCAGTTCGGCGGGCAATTGCAGTCAAGCTAAAAACTTTTTAAGTTGCTAAGAACCAAACCAACATCAACACTAAAACCAACATCAACAACAACAACAACAACAGCAACAGCAAAAGACCAATAGCAGCAGCAAAGCCAGCTCCAGTAGAACAAGTACGTAAACGAAGACAAAGTCGAAAAGGAAGAAGATGAAGAAGAAGAGCAAAATCATTAAATGAAATCTCCAACTATGCGATGCTAGTTCGACAAAGCATAAATAAACTAATTTAAGTTTTCGTGTGTACAAATGGCAAAGCCAGCTAACCCATAAGCTCCAACTTGGGGGCAACGTGCCGTGCCAAGTCCTCGTGTGTTTGTTTGGGGCTAAAAGGCGTGATAAGTCGTACCCAAGTCGGTCGGTCTCTGTCTCGGCCTCTCAGCCGGAGTCTTAGCCATTGCTACAAAGCAAACAAACTGGTTACACATTTCTTTGCTGTAAAATTACTTGGCAAACAAAGGCAAAAATATCAGATTAAGCGCAAAAACAAGCCAAAGCAATTTTTGGCTTGGCCTTTTCTCAAGCATGACTCCAGAGCAAGACAGCTCGAAAAAGTCAATTGAAAAAAGGGAAGCCCAAAAAAAAAACAAAAAAAAAAACAAAAAAGAGGCAAAAATTTTGCATTGGCCTGTTGTCATTGTTGTTCTTGTTGTTGTTGTTATTGTTGTTATTGTTATTATTATTGATGTGTTTATGTTTCTATTTTGCATGGCTTCCCCTAGACAATCCACGTAGGAATCCCACCGCACACACAAACAGCACAAACATGGCCCACATGCAAGACAAGCCAAATGTGCGTAGCATAGTTCGATGCGCAGTCGTCCTTATAGCCAATTTCTCACGCATATCAAAAGTTTCCTGGCATTTTCCATCATCATATTTTGTTGAAATTGAAAGTGAAACGCACTTAAGTGCCAAAACACGTGAACGAGTCCAAGTAAATTGAAGCGAAACGAATTGAAACGAGACAAGACGAAACGAAACGAAAAGAGATGAGCAGACAATTAAGGCTTGGCAAGTATGACACTTTAGCTGACGACGGCTCTACGTAAGCCAAGCCATTAGCGCGCATCCGACAACGTCCGTGTGGCGCGGCATATCCTGGCAATGCCGACGCACCGTTGTCGCGCCGGTTCAGAGTTCAATGTAAACCTAAACCGAAATGCTTCAACTCTGCCTAAGATGCAGATACGTGTGTGTGTGTGTGTGTGTGTGTGTGTGATAACAATGATAATTTAATTTAAACGCTCACAGTCACTTCAAGATGAATTAACATTTCCTTACCTGTCACAGCTAGCGCAGATGCCGACACTCGCATGTACACGCAAGTGAACTGCAGCTGTCATATATTCACATTTAAATAAATAAAAAAAATGTTCATAAATAAAAAAAAAAAAACAGAAGCACAAAAAAGGAAAGCAGCCTGGCACGTGTTTTATTATTAGAACCGAAATGCTTAGATTTATTGCTGCGAGACGCAACTGCTGAGCAGGGTTGGGGCTGGCAGCAAATGACGACTTCAGTTTGGCCAAGCAAACTGCTCCCGAATAAAACTTATTTACTCTCAACTGTATAACAAATTCTGAAAGTTGACAGAAACAAAAAAACTCACATCGCCAGGCAATGCTCATCCAATTTCATGAGCTATTAAAAAGTGTCTATGACATTTTTTAAAAAGCATTTATATGCTTTTTAGTTAACCGACATTTTATTAAAAATGGAATTGAAGCGTAGAAACATTTTATACAGTTGACATTTATAAAAAACAAAAAAAAAACAAAAAAATAAATAAATAAAAAATGAAGTAAAAACAAAATAATCAAGAAAATAAATATTTCATTTTTCAAAAGCAATAATTCCAGTTTTGGATGCTCAAAATCATTTCTAAGTTTATTTCATTTATTATTTTATTTTAACCCTCGGTTTTGGTAATGGTTCATCTAGCGATTCCATGAAACCGAATCAGCTTCAGTGTTCCTAAATCAATACTCACTTGTAACAAAGTCAACTAAAGCGTATGCGGTCCTCACTTTTAAATATGAAGCCCAGCCTAGTCAGACGTTGGCATCAGCAATTGGTTTCATGCTAGCAACGCTTACCCATCGGAAAGAGCTGCGGGCATCTGCTGTGTTCATAAAAATATTAAACCAACTTTTGCTTATAAAAACAAGTGCAGAAAGCGAGCAACAATATCAAACGATTTATCATATATGAATGTATATGTGCATGTGTGTGTGTGTGTGTGTGTGTGTGTGTTGCCTAACATAAGCAGTCATAAGCATTTAATGGACAAAAAAAAAAAGGCCAACAGAGGCAACAAAACAGCAACGGGAGCAACTGAAGCAGCGGAAACACGCTCAGGCACATCCGATTTAATCTGGAGTTCTGGCGTTGGTTTAGTGTTTTTATGTAACTGGGAAATTCACCGAAACGACCCAAAAACACGGAAATTAAAGCATATGTGTTTACAGTTATGTTCATATGTATGCATGCACATACGGGTATACACGGCAACATACATACATACATACATACACACATATATACAGTCATACATATAAGCATAAATGCACTCACACTACGCTGGGCCAATGCCTGGAGCCAAGACTGCTTTTGTATCTGCGCCTGTTTATCTTTATAAATGCCATATACTCTGCTCTACTCTGCAAGCTAGCTTCGCATATGTATGTGTATGTGTATGTGTGCTGGTGTTTCTACGCTGCCAGCATTAAAAATTTTTACGTATCGTTGCTAAGAATCTTTGCTATAACCGTTTTGCACTTTGCTCGCACACACATTCGTATGTGTGCCCAAAAATAAAATACTTCAACTTCAACAACAACAGCAACAACAAAAACAATGTCTGCACTAGTTGCTGGCCTACAGTGTGTGGACTGGTCAGTGCTGCTGCACTAATCCGCTTTTGTCTTTGAGGCGCTCTCAGCCTGAATTTGCCTAGCAGCCGCATGGCAGCGAGTTAAGTGCTTGTAAAATTGCAGTTTGTGGATTTTGGCTAAAAAGAGTTTGGCAAAAAGAAAAGGCAAAGGAAATCGCTTTGTGCCGCATTTCTGTTTCACTCCTGCTCTAATCTGCAGTTTATCTATCCTCTTACATATGCACACTCGGCCAACGCAGGCATGCCGTCATTCCATTCCTCTTGAGTTCAGCTCAACTCAACTCAACTCAACTCAACTCAACTCAACTCAACTTCACTTCACTCAGCTCCACTCAATTCGAGGCAACGCAACGTAGCTTCAGCTGAGCTTGCCAAGTGTGCAAGTGTGCAGACAACACAGAAATCTGTAAGTGTTAATTGGAACACTTCTGTGCTCTGCTCCAGCTCTGCGCTGCTCTGTGTGTGCGCCCTTTGCCCAAAAGCAATGCAACTCATTAGAGCAACTCCAGCTGGAACAACTCCCGCGAATTGAATTGTTGTTGCTGCCGCATGGCCGGAGTCGAAATTTAATTAAACTGTGCCATGTGAGGTCATTGTGAACCTGCATTGCATTTTCCATCTATGCGCGCATGTGTGTGTGTGTGCGTAAATGTGTGTGTGTGTGTGTGTGAGTATTCATTACGCTGCCAACATACTTAAGGATTATGGCTGTGATATATTGCACATTTGTTTGTATATACAATGTATGCATGGCAAGTGTATGTGTGTGTGTGTGTGTACGCCGCATAAGCGAGTTAAGAAAACTTATGTAATTTATTTAAACTTCGTGTGTACTTAAGCCATAAAATAGGCTTAGGAAATAAAGTGCGACAAAGTAATCAAAAACATGGTTTTCATTTGCAGTAAATTGCCGTCAACGGATTTCGCTCTAAATGTGGAACTGCCAGCCAATACAGCAAAGTATAAGATGGCACTTTTGTAGATTTTTATTGAAAGTCATCTCGAAATCGAATTTGGCAAACACCAATCTTTATTTAAACCCAACCATGCACGTCACTCCTTGCTCCTTGGCACCTTGCTCTTGCCGAGCGAGTCTAAAGCGAATAAAAAACACAACAACAACAACAAAAAACCAGAAAATAAATAAATAAATGTGTGTAAGCTCAGTCACAACATTCGCACCCCACAAAAGCCAACTTAACTGAAGTCTTTGGCAGCTACGCGCCCACCTTCACGCACACCTACGCAGATGCACGCGAATATGGATATGTGCAAATGTTGCCGCCATGACACACACAATTCAGTCAGCGGCAATGAAAGCTCTGCGCACTCCCCAGCGCAATTGAAGCACTTAGCGCAGCACACAGCCAACAGCCAACAGCCGTCAGCTCGCAGCTTCAGGAGCTGATGCCGCACACCAGAAAAGGTTTCATTTGCCTCAAGCGCACACCTACGCACGCCTCCGCTTGCCGCCTCTCTCTCTCGCACAAGAGGCGTGCGCCACTTAAGTTCCACTTCAGCGCGAAATTACAATACTCGTGTATATATTGTATATAACCGTAATATATGTTGATATGCAGATTAAATTCCACGTGAAGCATCACGATGCTGATGACGACTGCTTCAGTGCAGGTGCCGGTGCCACTGCCGGTGGCGGTGGCGGTGTTGGTGGCGATGTTGTGTATGTGTGGCTGCCAGTGCCAGGGAATTTGGCGGCACAAAGCAAACTTTTCGTCATAAAACAATAAAAGTTTTTCGCTTATTGCCCACTTGGCCTTGAGTGGTTACAAGCGGCGCACAATGGGGCCAACTACGACCACCTGCACCCGCTGACTCGGCGGTCATGATGACGTTTAAGCACACAAAGCACACTCACACACACACACACACACACTCACACTGTGTACTCATACCCGTGCATGGATACCTTTTGGCAAGCGCTCAGCCATTGACTGTGACAGCAATCTGGCTCCCTGGCCATGCGAGCAGCCAAGCAGCGAAGCAGCCGAGCAGCGTTTTTCCATCAATAAAATGAATGTTCGTGCATGAGTGTGCGGTCCACATCACTGCGTCGCCATCTTGTTGCTTGTCTCTTCTCGTCCTTGTCGTTGACGTTGTCGTCGTCCTTTTTATTATTGTTGCTGTTGATGATGACAGTTCGTTTGTTGTTGTTGTTGTTGCTGCTGCTGTTGTTAGTGAATGGTCCCCTGTTATTTAGCACATTAGGTAAGTTATTTATTGATTTTCCATCAGCTTGGTCAAAGCATTTAACTGCATATGTGCTAATATTTATTGCTAAAGAAAAACACAAAAGAAATAATGGCAATGGGGCAGACTGGCTGACTGACAGACAGGCAGACGGGCGGACAGGCGGACAGGCAGACAGGCGGGCAGGCATAAATAAAATCAGTAGAGCACCCATGCATGCCCCCAACCTTTACTCCACAACAGCCCGCTCCCTCACACTCCAATCCGTTTACTTGCATTGTTTTCACCTTTTTTCTTCTATTTATTTATTTTATTGGTGTGTGTGTGTGTGTGAGTGTGTGGGTATAAGTTAAGTTTTATGTTGTTATTGTTTTGATTTGCTTATCTCTGCAAAAGCGTCTGGCTTATGCCGCAGTCTTGTGTTAAACTTTTTTACGCTTAGTTTATACATGATTAAGCATATTTTATGATGCCCCCACTGCCCCTGGCTCTACTGCTACATCGCCGTGACATGCATTTAACGTGTTTTGCGTGTACTGTGTTTGACAAGTGAGTCCTGCGTGTGCCAGCCATAAAAAATGTCCTGCGATTGCTTTCGAAGCATTTACGTGAATGTGTGCACGGGATGTGCGGTGTAGCTTTGCCGTAATTTATTTACTTCACTTTTGTGGCCAGCGCTCTTTGGGTCGAATGAAAAATCGCAATTAACAGTTTTCTCTTTAGGTTTTATTCTTCTTTTATCATTTGCTCTTACTGTTTTATTTTCCAAATTGTATTTTCCTTTCGCTTGATTTTTTTCTTTTTCTTTCGTTTTTTTTCTGCTTTAATTTGGGTTTGAACATATTTATGATTTTTAATCAATATTTAATTGAAAGTTACTTTCAAATTTTCATTTTCTTTTATTTATTTTTTAGTATTTATAACACTGTTAATAAATATTTATTTACTTGTTTTTTTTTTTTTTTGTTTTGCTTTTCTCTTTGTTTTTTAATTTAATATTTAAATACACATTTACATTTATTTAGATCAGCTGAGTTAGTTACTAATTTTCTGATTTTTTTATGCATTTTAATTATTTATTATTATTTTTTTTTTTTCTGCTTTTTCTTTTTCTTTTTTATTTTTATTAGAGAAGTTCATTACTATTTATGTTGTGGCATCAAATAAGGTAAAACTGAATCCTCTTTTTATTCTTTTGATTTTTTATTTATTTTTATTCACTAGTATGTATGCGAGTATTGCAAATTGAAAAATAAATGATTTTCATTAAAGAGTCCTGATATTGCTTCACTTTGTCATTAATTAACAGAGAAACAAAAAGTCTGACAGTTTTAACTTACTCTACGTCTCGCTCAATCAAATGCACTGAAAAATATACAAATGTAGCATCCAATTATTCTGATTTTTTATTCTGATTTTTTATTTTTGCTTATTTTCATTTCTTTTATTTTTTTTTTTATCATTTGTCAGTAAGTAACAGTAACAAAAAGGATTTTCATGAAAATACAATTCGATGCCATGAAGAGCTAAAAACAATGAATGAGTGACAGAGCGCAGTTGCATTTAGTGTTTTTATTTTTATTTATTTTTTTTTTTTTTGTTTTTGCTTTGTGGAATATTCCAAATTTTGCTTAATGTTGGTTGCATTTAGCTCAGTTGCTTATTTTATTTAATACTTGTAAATATTTTCATAAATTTTTTTTATATGCAAATTCGCTCAAATCTAAACATTAAAATCTGCATTTCATCATTATCGTTTTTGGGATTGTTTTTTTTTTTTTAATTTTTTATTTAATGTAATTAATTAGCATTTCTCTTTTTTAACTTTTTTTTTTTGTTTTGTTTTATTTTATTTGATTTATCTTTTTGTAACAACAAATAAATAAATATGCAACCTTTTATGTAACCCGCCAAAGCTGTCAGCGTTTCAAGCCGACCATAACATATTAATCATGTCTATTCATGTTTGCTTATTTTATGTTAAGTTTTATTACACTAAAAATATTGACTAAAAATCTGTTATATAAGTTTTTAAACAAGATCCCACTTCGGCGTCTAATGCGTTGCTTATGCTGCATTGAGATTGCTTACATGTCCTGCTTAGCCAACTTTCGTAGCTGTTATCTGCTATGAATTTACTTTATTTCATTTATTTTATTTCTTTTTTTTTTCTTAATTTCTTTTGTTTGTTTATATGTAAATTATAAACACAATTCGAATATTATGTATTTAAGTAATTCTCTCTTTTTGGTTTTATTTTATACAGTGGTAATCAGTACTTGAAATGTCTTTGAAGTTTTGAAGTGTTTTTTTAAGCTTACGTGTTGACAGCTGACCGACCAAGCGGCCCCTTCTCCTCGCCTGGCTGCCACTTGACTTTGTTGCACTTGCGATTATAAACTTCATTCAGCTTAACTTCTAATGTCTTTTACAATATGGAGAGTTCTCTAAGTTATTTTGTTTTTTTGCTTGTTTTTTTTTTCTTGTTTGTTTTCATTGCTTTAGTTAATAGTTTTAGTTGCATCTAAAAAAGCAGTTCCGATCTCAGTATCGCGTATTTATTATGAATTAATTTAATTACGTTATATGAATGTTGTTGCTGTAATCTTAGTTGTGGGCTTGGTTGGTGTTGATGTGTGGAAATGAAGCTGAACAAGTTTCGGAAAAGAAAGTCAAACACCCCGATCACCGATGTCGGTGATGTGTCCATTGTTTCACTGCTCGCATGCCATGCAACTCATTTTAAATACGTTTTATGCCTATTTACAGTTACTAATTTACAATTTCATCTGGGTTTCGTTTTAGTAGTATGAAATCATGTTTAATCATTTACAAAAAGAAGACAACTTCCGTAGAAAAAGTTCAACCTAGCTTTACTTCATTTAATATTACGTATACGTATTTGATTAAAAAGATAACAGTAGTCAATAGTACAGTTGTCGTTTATATTACGATTAATATTTTTTTGCATTTTAAGTATGTATTTATATAACAGTAGCCTATAAGTAATGGTATGCAAGACGCGCTCACCTTATATCCGATTCATCCAACTTCTGCCTGTACCGCACTGGCTGTCCTCCCCGATGATGATGCCTCGTCTGTGTGGATTCCAGTTGCAGTTCTTCACATGCCAGTGCCGCGGTGCAAGTCACTGTCTGCGGCTTCCGTCTTCTGACCTTCACGAAGAAGGCCGCAACCGCCATCAGACTTAGAATGCGATCAAGGAGTAGCGTGAAGCATCTGCTGATGTGCCATGTGCGCACGCTGCGTCCCCGGTTCCACGTCGCTTCTGCGGCGGCTGCATACAGTGTCTGACAAACGCTGAACTGCACAAGCACACAAACAGGTACACTAACAGATAGCGACTTGGAGACATGAGAGGATGCGCTTGTGCCGCGTGCTGCATTGCTGCTGGGAACTCCCCTGGAAACGGAATGAGAAACACCTGTTTAATTTACATCTTTATTGCTGTTCTCATACTCAAGCATTGTTTGTTAAAAAATAAACAAAGAAATCATATTTGAATAATCTCATTAATAATATCCTGAAATTCAAAGCACAATTTTAATAAACAAAACTTGTCTGGAAGTATGTTAATTAAGACGCCCCAAAGAGGGAGGAATGAATTCCAAGCGTGCCAAGCTTTCGACTTTTTAGCCAAAGAGTAAAAATTAAATAAAAGAAACAAATACAATTAGAAACTAGTGAAAATGAGGATATGCCCAGAGCAATTGATTAAATGAAGATAACAATTATGTTGACTTTTTAATTGCTTTGTTGAATTTGATCCGAATCCAATCCAGCTATATAGTACTCTCCACTTTTGGGCGAATATCATTCGAATCGGACTTTCTGATTACATAGTCTGATACTAAAATAATAGAATACCAAATGTATAAGCAACTAACAGACGGCATGTTCACCCAAAAGGAGGGCCACAGTCAACGGCAGCAAGCAAACTAAGAACGACTTCGGCTGTGACTGCGAATATTAAAGCGTAGTAGAGAAATACAATGCAATATGGCAGCACAGAGGCCAAAGGTACAAAAAAGGAATGAAACGAAAACATAAATAAAACAATAAAAACTATGCATGTGAACGACTGCCAACATCAACAACGACAACAGCAACAATAACAGCCTTGGAATTAAAACAGGATGCTGGCAAGGCTTCAATCAGAAAACGAGCATAACGGAACTGCTGCAGCAGCAGGAAAAATACTAGAGTGGAACAAAACCAAAGAAACATCAGCAGCAGCAGCAGCAGAGTGTCGCATGGTGCTCGCACCGCAGGTTTTGTGTAGTGCGTCAATGTGTGGATAATAGGAAGCAATAAACAATAAAAACAAAGGCTAAAATAAAAACCAACAACAACAACAATAGAACAAAGTAGAAGCACTATAAAAAGAGTTGAAATGGGGCTGGAACACAAACAAAACCAACAACATCAGCAACTACAAAGCCAAACAACAAAGCACCAAGCAACAAAAAAGACAACAAACCTACAACAACAACAACAATAATCAGTAACAAGTGTGACAGCAGTTAACGTAGAGCAGCAGAAATGCATGCATAAAAACGAGTCAACGAAAGCGACAGATAGCGACAGTGAATGAGAGGCCCGAAGAGTGGCAAAGAGTTGTTGAGTGGGAGAGAAGAAGAGTATGCTGCCATTACTGCAATGCAATGCTATTATCTCCAAGAGCAGTAGCATGCACACATACAAGCATACATTGTGTACGACCAAGCGAAGAGACAGCAGCAACAGCAGCCACAGTGGAAGGTGAAGAAGAAGAATTCTTGATTGTGCAAAAACAGAAAACTTGACATAATCACAATTTTTTATTATTGTACTCGTAGAAAGCTAAGCAGTTAGAGCGACAGAACTCAGTAGTCGCGAAAAGCACGCAAAAAAATAGTGGAATACGAATTATGTACGAGTCAAGGTTGTTGAGTCAGTCTAATTCGGTTTTATGGACCGTTGCTGCGGCACTAATCCAACTTTCACGCGCTAAATGATAATTGTTATATCATCGTTAGCGTTGACGTTGACGCTGCCCTCACGCCGAAGCCGATGCTGATGCTGATGCTGATGCTGGGGTTGACGCTGGAGCTGGCGTTGGCATTGTCATCGTCATTGTCATTCAGTTGCCATGCACTGCTCTCGCTTGGGGGTAGGGTGGACATTTTGCTGTTGATTTTACTTACCATTCAGTACATGTACCGTTACGCTTTTTGCCTTCGAATTTGATGGATTGCATTGATAATGCCCAGAATCAGAGGGCCGCGCTGACTTAATCAGCAGGAACGATGTTGTAGTTTCGCCCTTATTGGTGACGACCGAAACACCGCCACGTGGCGAGTCATAGTTGATTATCTGCAAGTGAAAAGATTGGCAGAAAAAAAAAAACAAGAATAAACAAGAGCAAAGACAGAAAATGTTAAAATGTAAACCATTAACCAGTAATAAATGTTTGTATACGCATAAAGGCAACAAATAGGTTGGACATTAAATTGGCGTTGAATTAATCAACAATAACGCCCTCCTTATTGTTTCGACAGCTGAGGAGTTTAAAGCCAAAGCACAGAAACATTAAGAATTGGCTATGAAATAAATGAATACCAGAAATAACAATAAAGACGATAATAAATGTCCAAAATAAAATGAAATTGGTTTCGCAGCAATAAAATGTTGTTAAAGTTTTCTAAAAAGGCGATTCTAATACCATGAGGATTATTTACTTTTACTTACCCTACTTGTATTTTTTCTTTACATTTCATTTATTTTTCTTCCTTTTATTTTTTTTCTTGTTTCTTTCTTTACATCTAAATCCATAGCTGCCCTTTTGATACCCTACTTACTTTAAATTAATAATTCATAAGAACAGAAAACTACGCATGTTACCGATCAGCATACGATTACACTGAGAAATATTTAATGATGCAACTTAGCTGCCAAACTTTCTCTTAATTCGCAGTTTAACATAAAAATTTCCTATTTCTACTTTGTTTCAGATGACAACTACAGCGTATTAATGCTTCCATGCTGCCGAAGCTATAGATCTTTCTTGTATGTATGAAAATATGTAACCTAAGAAAATTAGAAACACAACACATCTGAAGGACTTACAAACAAAAAAAAAAAAAAAAAAAAATTTACACAGCCACACGAAAAAATACAATGTAAGAAAATAAAGAAGAAGAAGACAAGGAAAACTATTAACAACACAACGGTATAGCAACCGAAAAATATGCAAAGTTTGCCAAAATGGCGTAAATCGAAAAGTGTAAGAATGTAGAGTAAGAGAAAGAAATAAGAAAAAAATCTCACAAAAACAAAAATAAAATAAAATAAAAGCAGAGAGGAAAAAAGCAAAGCAGGACAATAAAATAAAATTTGTGCATTGAAAACTGGGTGGCACTAATGGTAATTCTATCCCCCGAGTGCTGCCACAGCTCCTCGAGACCAATAACTGCATACCCTTTGCTCTCGATTTCCTGCTTATTCGCTCGTCGATGCCTGGATATTTATTTTATTTTATTCTTTCTTTGCTTACACTCCTCGTACATTAAGCTGAGGGACACAACAACCCAAAAGTGTAAAATAAGAAAAATTACAAGAGCCAGCGTCAGCCAAACTCAAAACAAATACCCAAATCCATTGCAAACTTTGTTTAAGGTGCCATTACAAAAAAAAAAAAATGGAAAGAAACCAAAACAAAAAACAGCGGATAAAAACGTAAAGAAAAAGTTGTAAGCAGGAATACGCTTTCGTTTTATTTGTTTATTAGTGAAATTTATGTTAGCAGCGACTAATCTGCGCCCACAGCTAATTTAGGGACTGCCAAAGTTAAAAAAAGAAATGAAAACAATTCGTAAATCCTAATTAAGCGTCACTTACGGCATTATTGTGATTCCAGAAAATATACGCAGGCGGCTCAGGTGAGTTGAGTATCACACAGGTCAGGTTTATTGTGGAGCCGCTTTCTATATACAGATCGGGTGCGCCAATTATTTCCGTAGTGGGTTCTGAAACAGTTAATAAACACCGGAGTAAGTTTACTCTGCCATGCCGCTTGAGTTGCTCTCTTAGCGCCCGACACTACGGACAAGGCTCCGGCACACTTACCGACAACGTTCAAGTGAATGTAGTGACTCATGTGCGGCGTACTGGACACCTGACACTCGTAGATGCCCGAGTCGCGATGCTGTGGGTATTTGATCTGCAGAATCCAGTCTTCGGTTTGGGGCTGATGTATGGCACGAAAGCGCTGATCGGAGGTGTACGTATAGCGGCCGACAGTAAGCAAGTGTATGTCGCGATGGCGCACCCAGGAAACCTGCAGCAACATCTGAAATACAAACAAAGATAAACACAAAATATTACATACAGAGAACAGCACATTATGCAGGCAAATTCAAGCCAAAATGGCAGGACATCACATGCTGTGGGGACAGTTCATTTAGGTCACACTGACCCATTGAGTCCGTGTCCGCTGAGTTGACCGGCTACTCATGCGGCACAATTACCCACCAGACCGGCTTTTCAAAGGCACAATTAGGCAGCATCCCAAATTGTGCGGAATCGAACTTGTGTAGCATATTTATCACGTAAATTATCCCATTGCAAGGATTCACTGCTCTAGGCAATTTCGATTGTCTGGAAACAAGGTCAGTGGCGCATTGTGCTGCCAAAATTAATCAATTCAATTAACATGCTTTCTACCCGATCCCTGTGCAACAAATTCTAAACAATTTAAGTTTAAGGAAGCCAAGTAAGGCAGACAAATTTAAACACAAAGGCAGACGACAGACGTTGAGAGATGACGAGAGACGACCCAGAAGTCAAAGTCGAAAGTTATTTAATTTTTCAAACAGATCTACATATAAATGCCATTAGAACTTTTCCCTTTAAATAGAAAATGCGTATGACAATAGATTTGAATAGAACACAGAATTGAATAAAAAAACATCATCTATTTATCTGTTTTATATGCAAATTTGCTTTTATACAAGTGAGTACATTCACGCATCCTTACTCGCATACTCACACACACACACACACACACACACACACACGAATACCCACGCATGCCTTTGTTATTATTTCTGCTTCGCCGCTGAAAACCTTAAACAAGTGCAAAGTTGAAGTCTTCCACACTCAGCACTCTGCCCCGAAGTTCCTGTGCCGCCTGTCTACCCTCATCAAATGCATGAGAACTCATACGCAACTTTTGGCTTCGTCGTTCGAGACAAATTGAAAGTTACACATTTCGGTTGCGTCTTCCTGCGCCCCCCCCTTCCTCACCTGCACACGTCGAAGGAAGCACCTGCTGGTTACGTTTCTCGTCGTCGTCGGAGCAGCCAAGAGAAAATATTAAAACGATTGTGACGTGGCAAGCGCGGCGCGACCTCGTGTCATGTTTTGCATTCGCACGGTTTTAGGTGTTGAAGACGTCTGTCTACTTCAGTTAGTTTGGTTTAACGTGTTCGTGTCGCGCGTCACCTGCGACCATTTTCAATTTGTGCTCTACGTGTCGACTCAGCGACTCAAAGGGAACAGCAGACGTCAGCATTCCGCTTGACATTCGCGCGACTTCAAGCCGGAATGACAACGTTCTGTTTTCGCATTTTGAGGCAACGGCTGCGGCCTGCGCGAGATCAACTTTTTTTTTTCTGAATCTTTTCTAGCTGAACAATTAACAAACGTCTGGCGGAATCAGGCAGCTTCCTAAGCCTCACCACATTCACGCTTAGTCAAATCGAACTAAGAATAGCAGTTCTAATTGCTTTGCAGCCACAAACTTTAATTTGGCCTAAATCTAAATGAGTTAGATCTAGAATCCTTTAAATTATGCCTTAATTAGCGACGGTTATGGTTACGACGGTTACAAAAATACAATGGAACACCTCATAGCAGCATGCCTGGCGCGATAGAAGAAAGAACTGAGCTATCGGAGACTGACTACAAAGATCTAGATGCTAGCGATATAGTAAGCTTCCTTCTCAGCTTAGAGGGCTTTCAGGTCTAGTAAGGGGCACAATAGATCATTATTGTTTAGGGGCTGGCTTGCCCTAACAAGCCTCTACAATTACTTACTTATTTGGCGACGATTATCAAATGAAATCAGACATCAACTTGCTGCTGATAAGCTCATATTGTTATAGCTTACATTGGCAGACATAATAATAATATCATCAGACCATATCGGTAGATTTGGTAATAAAAAGCTGACCTTCGATGCTAGTAAACTTTAATCGGTGATGACTTCACTATGAGAACATATGCCAAGCATGCAGTTTATTTGAAGGGACGCATCCATTGTGCTTTGGATGAATTTTATATGCTAAAGATTTAATAATGACGGACGTCCGGACTTTATAAAAATAGCTTCCTCTTGTAGCCACGTGTTGCCTCGTGTACGTGCACGAGTGTCATGCACCTTTCAGCGTGTCAGAGTCGACAATGTGCGAGAGCTGCGCAGGAGTCTATTTGGCTGGCAGGCGGGCGTCTGATACTCGTGTAGCCCAGCAGCAGGCGTTTCTAATTTAATACTCTTTGCATTATTAACAATATATTAAACAAAAACATCCGTTTGCTGTTCATCATCAAAGGGTTGTTCGCAAAACGATTACTTGCCTCCTGCGAGGTTCGCCCGCAGACCATCGCCAGCCAGTCGCTAACTGGTGCGTCCTTCATGTCGCAAACAGGAGCCCACAGCAAGCGGCGTTGAAAGTTTGCTGCAAAACTTTTACCTACGACATGTGAAAACCGAATTTGAATAGTCGGCAGTGTCGACGTTCAATGCACGATTCACGATTCACAATTCACAATTCACAACTCACGATGGGAGTTTGCGGGTGGGAGCGGGTGTGCGTGCGCCACTCTCAACCGGAAAGCCAGCACTGAATTGATTGTGTTTGTGAAATGTTTGGGGTATTTCCTTCCGCTCGAGCACACGAGAAAAAGAGGAAAGCGGAAAAACTAAGCGAAAAACTGAAGTTGTATAAAGTGAAGTCTGTTTCCTGTTTGGATATAATTAATCATATGGGGGCGGACATATCGACCAAGCGGAACAATTAGCCAAGGCTCAAAAAACACAAAAACAAAAACAAAACCAAAAAAAAAAAAAAAAAAACTAAAACGAAAACGAAAACGTGAGCACGCAGCTTTAACAGCAGTGCGAGGTGAGCGAAGGGGAACCACGTGCACGAGTGCCTGCCTTTATGCACGAGGATATTTGTATGCATATTTGTGTGTGTGTGTGTGTTCGTGTGTGTGTGTGAATAGGTGTGCATGACACAACAAACATAAACACACTCCCCAATTAGCTTTTATCATTTCGCTTCGTGCTAATTAGCTTCATTTCGCTTCTGAGCTAATCGAGGTTTGATAGTCGTCGGCATCATCGTCGTCGTTTAAAAATTATTTAACGATTAACGCCGACAGCGGACAAACGTCCAGCTGCCAACGCCAGGATATGTTTGCTGAAATTGGCTAACTCACCGTTTTATTGCCCAAATTCTTGACACGGCAATTCAAATATGCCGTCTTGCCCAGGAGCGCCGTGACATTTTTCGATGCTGCCTTGTCGAAGAACGGCCCGTTGCGCGTGTCCTCGGTCAGTTCGATGCTGTTGCGACTGAGGCCGGATGCGCCTGCCAGCGAGTTGCTCGTTTTTTGCAGATTGCTGCTGGCCATTATGTTTCGTCCTGTTGTTGCTGTTGTTCTTGTTGTTGTTGCTGTTGCTGCTGCTGCTGCGGTAGACGATGCTGCTGTTGTTGTTGTGGTTGTTGTACTTGTTGTTGCGGTGCGTCTAAAATTTGTCAACATGTTCGATGACGATTTCAGACTGTTCGGCACATTTGCTGATGATGCTGCAGCTGCTGAATATGTTGACAATGTCAACGATGCTGACGATGTTGCAGTTCCTGTTTTGGCTGCTGTTGCTGTTGTTGTTGTTGTCGATGATGTCGATGTCGTTGATGCACCTGCTGGCAAGCTGACATTTTGGCTATTTCCGTCAGTAATGCCATTGTTAAGCGTATTTCCATTTCCACTTCCGCTTCCGCCCACGCTGGGACTGACACCGACAGCGGCAATTGCATTTGCATTGTATGTGCTGTCGATATCCTTTGACTTGTGTACATCACGCTGTGCTGCAAAAGCTGTTTAACAAATCAAATAAAAGTGTTCACATCAGTTAGCAACGCCAGAGAGGGAGAAGAATTAATTGGAGAAATCAATAAATCAGTCTAATTCCCAATGTCCTTGGCATTATGAGGTCAACTAAGCCTAGTAGCCATGCTCACTAAACCTAGGGATGACTGACTCCTTTGTGCTTTGCTGCATTTTATTGTTTTGACTATGGCACTGTGGCACTGCCAATCTCCCTAATATGCCCCTTACATGGCCTAGACAACATTTCCATTGTTCCCACTTGATCTTGTTCCCATTTAGCTGAAGTAAGAGCCATGTAACCTGTGCCCCATGCCTCTGCTGTTCCGCTCGCACATTCGCAATAGCCCACCGTCAAAGCAAGGTCATAACGCATGCCTGTCTTTGTTGCTCTCTTTTGATTTGTAGCCCAACTCTGCCATTGGCAATATTTTGCCAGATAAGTCATCTATTACATGCCGCTCTGCTTATGGTTCTTGTTATTCATGGCTTTTGTCTATTATTCGCTGTCTCTTTTTTTACCAAGCAGCTGCTGTCGCTTATTGGCAGCACACCAGAAGCACACCAGCCTGCACAGAGCAGCGTCACAGCTACTTCATGCGAGTGCTGAAGTATCCTTTATGGCTTTGGCTCAGCTCTCATGCGATCGCTCAGCCCATGCGGCCCGTTCTGCCCAAGAGTATGGAGTATGGGGCATGCCAACGTTTATTGTACAATCAAAAAGCAAATGTTTGCTCCCCAGGAAAGTCGCGTATATGGGTTACTTGTTCGACATTCATGGAGTTGAATAAAACGCTTTAAGCATAAAATTTAAATGAGCTGACTGCCGCGCTAACTGCCTCATGCGTCATACCGACCCAAACTCGATTATGTGAAGAAAATTGCCAACAACGCAATGCCAACAACAATTATACGTACATTTCTTCAGCATAAGCTTCCACAAAAAAAAAAAAGAAAAAAATTTACGAAAAAAAAAAAAGAAAAACAAAAAATTAAGTGTAGAACAAAAAATACTGAAGAAAGCATATGCCGGATTATATTGTTCTGCGTTGTTCGTTTTCGTTTCGGTTCGCCGGTTTGGGTGGCACAGGATTCATTTAATTTGCTGCTGGCATTTCGCATGTCAAACGTAATTAGCGGCAATCGCTGGGGGAATTATGGTGCACAGTTGTAGCAGCCTCAAAAAGTTTAAGTAAAGTCAAAGTATCAAATTAAACATAAAAATAATATAAAATGAAATAAAATTAATCCTCACTTACGACTACAAAACTGACATTCAATGTGGCGCATAAAATATTTCAAATGGGTTCTCGTGCCCGGTTGGTGCGGCACAGCCTGGCTCAGACTTAGACTTTGTGGAGGCAAAGTGCAGCCAGTTGAGCAATGAATGCCAGGCTGACTGTAGCCATTTAAACTTCTGCTTTGCCCACAGCAAACACTTGGGACTGCACCCCTATCAGGGGCGCCCATGATGATTTCCCAAGGCTGCCGTACACACCCATAAAATTAATTACCTAACCTAAAGCTTATCTAACAGCAACCAAAAATACATAAAACCAAAACGAGAAAAAACAAAACAGCAAACAAAAAATAACAACAAAATGCAAAAGCAAAACTAAACTGAGCTGAACAGAGCTGAACTGTGCTTTGCTGTGCTGTGGCGAAACTGAAACATGGTCAGCCGTAGCCAGGATTCTGCCAAGTCACTTGACATGTTACCGAAATTAATGAAATCAATAAATGAAATTGGTCAAATCACTTTCGGTAGAGCAACAATTGCCATTTGGCTCAGTGCGGCCCGGAATGACAATGAGCCCATGATCCGTACCGAATGAAACGATTTCCAAAAAAAAAAATTTTATTAAAATTTCTGGCATGGCTGTCAAATAAGTGACTGCACAGCAGCAGCCGCCGCCGCAGCAGCAGCAGCAGAGAATCTTAAAATAACGACAGCCCAGCATGGGGCGGCCGGTGACTGGGGTTGAGGGTGAGGGAGGGGCTGGTTGTGTTGGTGATGGCACTTACCTCCATTGCCTGATATCAGAACCGTTGCGACAGCGAGCATCGTTAGCATTATCAGTGAGGCCGAAGCGTCCAAGCGAAAAATGTTGGCGAGCGAACTGAAGCGAGCGGCCGAACAGGACAATGGTGTGTCCGTGCGAGCCGAGTTGCTGCAGCAGGACGTGACGGTGCGTGTGTGCGGGGTTATGTCCCTCGAACGATTTGCTGTTGACCTTTTTTTTAGTTCGCCGGCTTCTTTGCCAATGAGCAAATCACGTGTCTCGCGTCTTGCTGCCTTGTCCTGTGCATTGCTCTTGGCTAAAGCGTCTGTCAGACAGGATGCTGTATGTTTTGGTTTTTGCTGTTGTTGCTGCCGCCCTGTTACACATGTCGTCGCTGCGGTAGGTGGTGCAAATACAGCTGCCAGTTTGTGTTGACCATTTTGCCAATGTCCAATGCCAAAATCCGTCGATTTGTGTCCTTGTTTTAAATTCGGTCTTGCATTGCCAGTTGCCTTTGCCTTTACCGTTCCCGTTCCTGTTCCAGTTACCGTTGCCGTTGCCGTTGCCGTTGCGGATATCGTTGCCGTTGCTGCTGTTGCTGTTGCTGTTGTCGCTGTGCGCTCTGTTTGCTGTTGTTGCCGCTGCTGAGTTTTTATTTGAAAAGTTGCCATAATATATCGGTCTGCAACGTGCACGTCGCCAGGCACACACACACACACATACACAGACGACACACACAGAAATATCCAAACTCACGCCGTACTGCGCCGCAAGTTAAATCGAGACCAGACCAGACCAGATCAGACCAGACCAGTTGGGTTGAGCCGAGTTCAATTGGGAAAACCCTCTTGCCTCGCTTAAGGTGCTGCTGCTGTTGCTAGTGTTGCTAGTGTTGTTATTGTTCTTGTTGTTGTTGTTATTATTGCTGTTGTTGCCGTTGTTGATGATGTTGTTTTAAACTGATTTCAAAATATGTTTTGAGGACATCAGTGGGGCGTGCCCAGCAGCGTTGCTCGCAGCGAGAGTACAGGCAAGTGGGGTAGCTCCGTTGATTGTGCTGTGGCTGTGGCTGGCGTTGATGCTGCTGCGGAGGCTGGAGCTGGTGCTGTTGGTGTTGGCGGTGATGGCGCTTTTGCTTGTGCTTGGAGCAGTCTTCTTGGTTGACAACACAAACATGCGGTACCCTGTGCTCATATTAGCGATATTTTTGTATGCGTTTCGGAGTTTTTCTTGATGTTCTTTTTCTGGTTGATATTCTTGTTGTCCTTCTTGTTGTTCTTCTTGTTGTAGTTGTTGTTGTTGTCGTACGTGAGGCCAAAGTATGCTTGTTGGTTGCTGTCGCTGTTGCCCGTTGTGTCGAGAGCTAACCACTGCCATGCTCCCTTGAACTGTGAAATTGCTTCGATTCGATTCGTTCGCTCAATTCGTTAACAAATTGCAATGATGTAATTTTCAGCAAACGTCATCAATAGCTTCTCACAACGCTAAGCGTCAGCGTTCCCCTCACTCTCTTTCTCTACCTCACTGCCTTCCTTGCTCTTCCTGTTACAGTCAGAGTGCGGCGCTGAGACCGTTTGGCTCGTTTTGCTCGTTTTATTCGCTTTGGCGCGTCTATTGCACGCCGCCGGTCGTCGATTAGTCGCTTAGCTGTTCCCGTTAGACTCGTTCGCTATACATGAGCTATGGAGCTATTCATTTACTTTATACGTCTCGTGTGCGCGTTAACATTTTTCAACGATTTATTTTCTACTTAATTCCACTTTAACACGATATCACTTCATCTTCATTAGCATACGACTGCCTGCAGCGATACTTTCATGCAACTTCATCCTTCCTGCTCGGCTCCCGCCATTGGCAGTAGTTTCATTTTGTAGCACACACACACATACACACGCACGCTGTAACAGAAGTGAGAAATAAAATAGAAATATTTAGATTATATACGTTAAATATTTAAATAAGTTTTCGATGGCATATTAAAATTCCAACATGAAAGGCAAATCGACATAAGCATGTAGCACACAATAGGACACAGCAGGACATAGGCGGGCTAGTGCAGGCAATAACACAATTTGTTTGAGTCTGCAGTCAAGCAGACTGTAGCAGGCAGACGATGTGTGTGCCCAAAGAGTTGAGGGATGTCCTGTTGCGAGGAAATCGCGAATTATCACGCAGCTGTGTGCCTCTCAAAGCAGTCAGTGCGTGCCGACACTAAGTAGAATGTGGGGTGGTGCACCATTGTCGCGCAAAGGGGCCGCGCTGCTGCGTCCGTGACATGACACCTGCTCGGCGTACAATAGAAGACTTGACACAGTATGCAGAAACAAGAGCAGAGCTGCAAGCGGCTTAGAGTAAAACAACGGACCCCGACTGCAGCTGCTAACTGGCGAAAGTCGGTGCAACTGTGCGCAGGCAGCGCGAAGGACTTTGCGGCGGGGCACGGGAAGGTTAAGTGAGCTTTGCGCGTTACAGTGAGCAGACACAATAGGCCATGAGTGTGGACAAGAAGCGCTAAATGAGTTAAAGTTTTAAGTTGAAATTTTCTTTTTTTTTTCTCATTATTACTATTTTCTTATTTCTTTTTTTGCGTTTCTTGTAATTGGTTGTTTAATTAGTATCAAGGTCCGAGGAAAGTCACGGAGAAATGCGAAACAGTGAACGTTGCGTATACGCCCCGTGGGCAGCTCTCTGCAATTTTCTTTTTCTTTTGTTATTCTACTTATTCTTTTTAATATTATTATTGTTGTTGTTGTTGTTGTTGTTGCTGCTGCTGGTAATGTTGCTGATGTTATTGCTATTGTTGTTGTACTTGCTTGCTATGGCATGCTTAATGATGAAAGTCGCAAAATATAATGAGGTAATGTCACAACTACTTGATGAGGCAAGAAAAACCTCAGCGCACTCAGGGCACTCACACGCACGCACTGCAAAGGCTTTTGTAGCTGTTGACATGCTCCTTGCTGCTGTTGTTGTTGTTTGTTGGTTTGTTTGTTATTGTTGTTGTTGTTGCGTATACCGCAATACAACGGCAAATAACTGCATAATTAATGTGCAAGGGCTCATTATAATTTCCATTAAAAAGTGGAACGCATAAAAATTATGGATTCACGCCACAAAGGTGTTCACACTTTTATGTACACTTATGTATTTATGCATACAAAATATACAAACACATACAACTACATACTGGATATGTGCTACTTATAAGCTGCACTCGTACATAATAAATATTTTATGCATATGTGAGTGCAAGCATTGACATGTGCATGTCCGATTCCGGATAATCGAACTGGCACACAACACCTTGTGGCCGCAAACCAGGACACATTGAAAATCCCTCAGAGGGAGTGGCAGCTGTCAACTTGGCCAGCATCACAAATGCTCACGGGCCAGTGTGCACTCACACACTCCATGCACGTTCAAATAAGTAGATATCATTTACACTCAGTTTAAGTTGAAATTAGTATAAAACTATAATGTTTCATAGATAAAAGCTCTAGAAGCTTTTAAGCAACTGCTTCAAGACCAGAGTGTTCTTTCAGAGCGTTCTATGCTATGCCAGGCAACTGACTGCCGCCGGTTTGGAAGCTTGCTAACCTTGAATAGCCTAAACGAGCAATGAAGAATCCAAATTCCTCGTATGGAAGACTTTATCGGCAATAAAGCAAAATTTGTCTGCTTGTCTGACAAATATATAAGCTGAGCCCACTGTGGCAATGACAAACGTTTGAATCCAACCGCGGTTACTTTGCTGGCAAAATTCATTTTATTTTTTTTTTTCTTTGTTTGTGAAAAATATCTTACAAAATTGTAGAGCAAATTCAATTCTTGACATTGCGGTGACAACATCATCTCTGGCGTGAATTTTATTTTGTTTTTCTTTAAATTTGGCAACCTCGTTTAGCCATTAAAATGACACATGATACGAGTATCAAAAGAGCAAACCCAAATGCTTGGCAAATATTACATACACATATTGTGCAATACACACATGCGAGCGTAACGGGAGACAAATGACGGCGAAAAACATACTTTGCGAAGCCAGAAATGGATAACCTTTCGCTTTTATTTCAACGCAAGTGGATGGATGAAACAAGAAAAGGCACAACGTTCCTACACAAACGAATTTTCTTTTATTTTATTTCGGTTTATTTTATTTTATTTCCTTTTCTTTTTTAATGCTCTCGTTTAGTATTCAACGATCGATAAGCCGATGTCGGTTTTTATTTGTTTGACTGCAAAATTGGGGTAAAAACTTTTGACATAATGGAGAAAAAACTTCCATATAAAATAAATAATAATAAAAAAAAAAAACCAGCCAATAAAATTGCAATACGAAATATTTTCAGTGTAGAAAAGTTAGTGAAATGAAATCTCTACAAAATTTACGAATGCAGACAACTTTGAAATATGCTGCAAACTTGTGCAGACTAATTCATTAAAAATTGAAAACTGCGCTGCTCTGCTATGCCTGGATGATATGTAGGCAGCCATGGTCCATGGAGCAGCCTGGGCAGCAATCGAAAATGAACCACAGCCAGTGAAGTGATAAGCAATTAAATGAAACATTTTATGAGAAAACCAAAAATCAGCTGAGCCATAGCAATTACAATTAGCAGCAATCAAAGAGCAATCAGGAGTTTTGTTTTTATTGTACGTACATTTGTGGTTGGCTTATTTATTATCGTGTTATCCTTTCCCGTTATGCCGCCGCAATTATCCCGCAATATTGGCTTATGCGTAAATCGTTTAATCACACGTTTGCCAAATTGGCTTTTCTCACATGCGTCGCTCACTTGCTGATTATTGTCAATTTTCTGCCTCAGCGCTTGATTGTAATTTTTTATATCATTTGTTTTTTTTCGTTATTTTTTTTTTGTTGTTTATGTTTTGGTTTTTGTTTTTGCGTTGTTGCTTGTTTTTATTGTTCTATGTGACACCCAAAATTTGTTAGCTTAAATTTACGATTAGCATTTGAATATCGCACAAATTGCGCACACGATGAAACCCCAAAAATAAAACGCAAAGTGCCAAATTAAACAAACGAATAAAATAAAAACGAAGTGTATACGCAAAAAGGCTAAAAATAAGAAAACGTGCAGCAAATAATATTTGGAATTTCCTTTGCTTATTTGATTTAAAAAATGGCAGCATTTGCGGTGCGACGCGTATTTCGCTTTAATCGTTTTTTATGCTGTTAATTTTTAGTTGCCTGTGCAAAGTGGACATTCGTAGGCATTGAAAGGACTCTGCCATAAAACCATTTTGCAGTGCCACGCTCGTGGGCTGCTTTCGCCTACGAAACTGAAACTGAACGCGCAACGCACACCCGCACAGCACGGAGCACGGGGCATAGGGATGCAGACAGCTGAAGCTGGGCAGCCATTTTTATTAAAAATTCAAATTGTTATGGTTTCAGTTCGGTTCAATTTAATGTTGCCCATGAAAAGGGTGGACCCTTGCAGTGCGCCACTTGCTTTAACATAAAATGCTCAGCAACGTGCGTCTTTTTTTTTTTCTCTGTTTTTTGTTTTATTGTTGTTTGCGTCTGCTTTGTTGTATTTTCTGGGCTGGGTTTGGTGTCATCTCTACTCAATGACATTTAATCAGATAATTTTCCACATAATTTACTTGCAGCATTATTGCGCATTTGTTTCGCCTTTTAAATGTAAATTCGTACACTTTTTGACTTTCTGCCTTTGCACACAAATGGCAAAAGTTTCCAACTTTCTTAACAGTCAGTTCTTTTTTTATTTCAATTTTTTGTGTTTTTTTTTGTTTATTTTTTTGTGGCTTGCCTTGCCTTTGCTTTATTTTATTTATGCTTTTATTGTTTTTGTGTTTTTATTTTTTTTTTTTTTATTTTGCTGCCTGGTTTTCTTTTGCTTATTTTTGCGGCACAGTTTGCAACGCTGCCTTGCTTTGCGTTTTGCATGCGGCCTTCACGCCTTGAACAATCACTCACAAGCACATCCTACTCGTGGCATCTCATCTCACTTTGCATAGCACATTCGCTATTCATATTATGCAGAAACCGCGGCGCACAACAATAACGGCGACGGCAACAATAAATGAATAGGCATAACTGCATAAGTTCATGTCGGCTGCCGTGAAGTCGCACTGCGGCATGCGGGAGCACGGGCAGCCAGGCAGGGGAGAGACAGGGAGGCAGGCAGTCGGGCACTCAAGCATGCAGGCATGCAGGCAGTGGCGTCCTTGAGCCGTTCACCTTCTTCTGCTTTACGATGCGTCTGGCTGCTGCTTGTGCTGCGCTGCGTAGCGTGAAACTGCGTTGGCATTGATAATTGTATAAATCTTAACGGAGTGCGCTGTTTACTATGCAGAAAGGTTACCGGAGAGATGCACACATCAAAAACCCCAAAAACAAAAAAAAAAAAAAACAAGAAACAAAGACAACAAAAACCAAACAATTGAAGAAACAATTAAACTCGTAACGACGACGCGCGTAGCCACCTTGACAGTATGCATATACGAAACAGCATTCAATTGTTGGATTATTAATTATTCGACACAAATGACTGACTGCAAGTCATCGAGACAAGCACATGTAGGTCCTCTTTGAATGAACTGTTCTGCTTCGACACCTGTAAGCATGGAAGCTGACGTGTAAATCATGTGTTTTAGCATTTGCATGCACCAATCTGGTGAATATTTAATCATTGCATACTTCAAGGCGCCCCCAACACGCAGGCACGCACGTCTAAAAAGCATCGACGATAATCAGAGCTAAGGACCTCCTGCACACGCACCGACAACTTCACGTGCGCACTTATTAAACTTTAATGTATTTGCATATTCCTCTTATTGTACTCTCATTTCATTTTATTTATTTACTTTTGATTTGATTTTGAGTTTTTTTGCTTAGAGCAATATGTTACTCCTATTGGTGTCACTCCCGAGTACCGCTGGGTTTTACCGTTTGCACGTCTGAACACCAAGATTGCACTGAATACACTGAACAGAATGAAGCACGGAAGAGATAGGCAAGTTACTGGCAAAGCTGGCAAGGCAATCTCATGGAAAGCTTCAGAAACTTTCCTGCCGAGTTGTTTGACACCTGCTAGTGAGAGTGCGAGAGAGACTGCGAGGAACTCTGCGCGCGAGAGAGACATGTAAGCTTTTGCCTGCTTTCTTTAAGAGCTAAGTAGCTGTGTGGCAAAAAGAGCTTAGACAGTAATTAAGAGTAAACTTCCAAGTGCTGATGTGAGTAAGAGCATTTGAAGCAGCATGTAAAGGAAAACCGTTCTCAGTCTCAGTCTAATGAAATATTCTGGCAACAAGAAACACACAAATCTGGCGATTTTTCACTTCTATTTGTCCCCTTTTTGTCCACAAATGAATTTTCATTTATAACTTTGCTGGACCACCTGAGAATGTTAAGAGTTTGTTTTGCCTAGACACATTTTCACTAAAAATATAATATTGTTGATATTGTGGCACATTGAATGTGGCAGAACTGATTGACAAGATAATTAGTCCAATACAATAATGTTGTTTAATAAAATGGCAGTTGTTGGTAGTTTGTCCGAGGTCAGCAGTATTTAGACACAGCTGGACACGATCAGTTTACTGAAATTTCCGCATTTGTTCTTAACTATTCTGAACGATAAAGAGAGTGAGATTGGCCATTGCTCCATTTTTTGCAATTATTGGACGGATTCCTTTTTGTGCTCCCTGTCCATTGTACGGCACTCTGCCCTTATTAACTGCAAACAAATGACCCTATTCACAGTTTAGATTCTTCTGCTTAAAACCGATTTACAAAATTACAGCTGCTTTTAATTACCGATCATTGAAAATAGAAACCTTCATAACAAGATCTTGATGCCAAAGAGCGCGGCTTACTAACCATAATTCTGTCTCATTAGCACAGAAATTCAGTTAAGTAATGTGCCCATCCTTGCAATTGACTTTTGAGTTCGCTTTATTGCTCTTAAAACACTTTTTGCTTCCAGCGCCTAGGTCAACTTATTTTGTGGCACAGAAGCGGCATTTCCGGAACATTGTTGGCGAATGAGGGCAATAAAACTTCAAGAGCTTTTGGCCGTTGAAGCTTCTCTTCAAAAATCAACGACGCTCTTACGCTTACTGGTTCGCATATTTATAATTGTTTCAAAAATATTTTTAGCTTGCCTTCGGTATGCACATAGCATCCTATCCCCCACACACACACGCGTTTATATGCATACATGCGTTTATATTTGTTAGCAATTGGATGGAAACGATTAACCCAATCTGCCATGTTCACATAAGAAAGCAACAAGCTAATTCTTTACATTTAACCAAACATTTTGCTGAAACTTAGCACAACTCAGGCACACCTGAATTCCTCAAGCGGTGCAATTTAGTCCCACTTGCTGAATTTTTTTTTTTTTTTTTTTGCCGGGTCAGTGGAACTAAGTTTACTGTGTACCATTTCAAATCTACTAAATCTTACACCAGATAAGGGCTTTCCTTTATTGATTTTTATTTCTTCTTATTTACATTTATGTAGGTATATTTTTGTCGTTTCTATTAAATTCAATAATCCGATCTAATAATTGCAGGCCCGATTCGGAATACTGCAACATTTGAATTATTGCATTGTTTTAATATTAATTATTATGGTTTCGCTTACAAACCTTCATTCATCACATTTTTTTTATCAGTTATTGGCCAGTTCTTTACTTAGTTTGCCTTTGTTAACTCGTTTAATATTTTTACCCTGCTCAAAAAAAGGTAAAGGGTATTATAGGATATTAAAGTTGTGCAAATGTGTGCAATGGGTCCGTCTGTCTGTCTGTCCGTATGAACAAACGGATCTCGGAAACGGTTAGACGTATAGGGCAGAAGGATTTTTTTTATGTTTGTCCTATAATTTATAGCTGCCATAGGAACGATCGGCCGAAAATCACATTTACTACCAATAACCTTTTTGTTTTTCAAGCTATCCTTACCAAATTTCGGATTTAAAAATTCTAGGTAATGCCCAATCATATGTCCAAATATTATGTTTATCGATTCACTATATGATCGGCCGAAAAACCACATTTACTGACAAAAAATTATTATAAGTTTATATCCAATCATATACCTGAACATGATAAACATCGGTTTACTATAACATATAGCTGCCATAGAGATGCTCAGCCGAAAAATTACTTTTAGTAAGAGTTTTTAGATATTAAACTGGATACAGGGCATATCCGACTATAGCTCTGCCATTTTAATTTATTTCTTGAGATATCGTTACATAATTAATATAAAATATGAAAGCAAAAAAAAATGTATTGAATTTTGTATTGTCTACAGAATATTCTATAGTCGGGGGAGCCCCACACACTAGAATTCAAATTCGTTTAATTAGCTTTACTTGTATGGATATTTATTTAATTAACACCCTCAATAGTCCACTTTACACATCATCGCACTTATACATAATACGGATCTTGGCCAGATCGCCCTCCGAAGGTCCAATAACTTGACCCATGTCACGCTCCACCAGCTCACCGTCAATTAGAGCACGTATAGTCGGCTTGGAGGGGTCCTTGGCAAAGGCGTACTGTGAATAGTGCATAACACTCAGGTAGTCATATGGTATATCGTAGGTCGTGGTCACCGATTCTGATTGCGCTATGAATTGTGATCTGTACTTTTGCGGTATGTTGTCATAGTCGATTTGCACATAATTGTCGCGATCCGGACGACTCTGTTCGTGGTATAGGCCGAGCACATGCAGCGTTTCGTGGTGAATGACTCCGATCTTACTCAGACACCGGGAGTTGAGCTGCACAACGTGCTCACCGAACGGCGTAAGGGGATTGTAGCCAACACGCGTGCCACAAACGTTCTCCGCCTTTTTGTAGTGAATGTGTCGCTTAGCGGTGGTGCCGCTGCCTGGCGCGATTTCCTCAAACCTGACGCATGTGCGCTGGTTAAAGACTTCCAAGGCTTTTCGTACGTTGTCGGCTTCCTCGGCAGAATATTCGCTGGATATCCTGTAGAAGATCAGGTTGCCTGGCCAACGCATTAGCGGCGACTTCAATGCGTTGCGCGTCTTCGTCTCAGCTTGCTCATCATCGACGTGTATTTCGTTGTAGAAGTTCTCGTAATTCTCCATGCCTTCGCCGGCAGTGCCGGCAAATACAACGCAGGCCAGTACAAAAGTGCACAACTGTATCTTCAACATGTCCGCTGTTAATGTTAACAGAGTCAACTGTAAGTTAACATTATGCCGATTCGGCTTTTATAGCACCATGCTTCTAAAGTGCATTTCGCATTTGCCTATCCCCAACAGAGGTGGCGAGGTTTGTCGCCTAATTTGCATTCATTTGAATTAAAACGCAACAATCTTTGTTCTGATTTTGTTTGTATATTATTAGTTCTTAAATGTATGTAATTTCTTTAGCAACAACTAAAAGTAAGTTTAAACAATGAAAAAAACCATTTCGTTGAATTACATTTTTTTAAACTATAACAAAGCCGGCTTCTCTTCTTTAATTGAGTGACGACGTTTAACGTTAGTTGTACAAGCCTATCGCTGAGAGCCAACTTCGAGTTGTCGGTTTCGATTTGACGACTTACAAATAAAAATGTTATACAAATACGTGTATATGCATATCTAATGTATATATATATATATATGTATATGTATGCTATGTATGTATTTAACTATAAGTTATCGCAGCACATGTCTACGCCTGACAGTACTAGGTCAATAAATCTAACTCGGTTACGCGCCTGACGTCTTACATACTATTGAAACACGCATTTTGTTATTACGACTATTTTACAGCTAATATACTTTCAGTATGTTTAAGTTTTCATTAAGGTTTGAATTGTTTCTTTGTTAATTGAGTTTGAGGCAATCTTTGTGAGAAAATAACCGAGTATCTTCGTACTATGCATTGCAAACGAACATTACAAATATTAGGTGCTATCCATTAATGTAATTGATTTTACGTTTTGACTCGTCGCTGGTGTCCATCGTTCTCTCATCAATTAGAATCGATTTGAAACACCACCGGAGTACGCGATATTAAGTAAACAATATTGTAACATTGTGAAAATGAACGAGTTAAGTGTATTATATCGAAATATAGAACATCGTACAACATAATTATAATCAACATCATCCTCGAAGTTTCGGTAACGCAACAGAGCATGATCATCACATAGAGCATTAGTAGTAGAATTCATAGCTTTCTTTATCGCAGAGAATGACACATGGCGGGTGTGTGTTTCTGGCAGCTTATGCTGGAACAGTCTAGTGCGTCTCGATGAAATGGTATAGTGATCTTGGTACCTCGTCAACATATTTAATCCGATGCTTCTGTATGATGCGCGCTGCCAAACAGGCCAATGTTGTGTGCTTTAGAGGGCTGATGATCTCGTGCAGCTTACATGGTTTCAGCAATGATTCAAACGTTTCTCCCGCATGATTTTTTGTATCCTAAAAAAAAAAAACAAAGAGAAAGTTAATTAACGACAATGCAATTTACTTATTTATAAAGCTAGGTACCAAGTGTGCCCCCCTTTCGAGCAACGTACGCGCCAGCACATCCGGACAGGTTTGCGCAGTGGCGGCTAAATGCAGCGGTGTGTTGCCCGCGTCGTCAATAGCATTTGGATCCGCACCGACGTCAAGCAATGCCTTGGCCAGCGCAGGCGATGGGAACTGACAGGATGGATAACGACCCACAAGCGTTCCCTCGCGATAGCAGGCATAATGCAAAGCTGAACGACCTGAACGTATGGCCACCTTAAGTCTATTCAATTTGTAAAGCGAATCTAGGATTTCTTTGCGCATTTTTGGGCAAAACGTATCCGCCTCCAGCAACGAAGCGAGCAGGCAGCCAATGTGCAATGCGCTAACGAGAGCCCGACTCAAAGCGTTGGGGTCATGGTTGCAGTCGTGTATGGCCGGCAACGCTGTAGGATTCTTCTGCTGTTCCAGTGTCCAGGCTTGTCCTATTCGGCGAGATAAACAAATTATGAGCATTTAAACATTTCTTATGTTTTAGTAACGCGCACAAGTGCTCACTCACCTCTTTCTACTTCTAATACAGCCTTATTAAATATAGTCAGCATGCCGCTAGCCTCAATGGGTGGCACAACGCGTCCTCGCGGCAGTAAACGGCCTGCCTCCACGAGCATAAAACTAAACAGCTCCGCAAACGAAAGCAAAGACGATTGTGTCATTTGGCTTAGGGGTTGCAATTTCTTCTGTTGCATTGTTAAAGCATATGACCAAAGCTCGATGCAGCGATCAAAGCGACCAGCGTCGGCATAATGTGCACCTCTGAAATGCCAAAAAGAACAGTTGATACATGTTAGCATATTTCATTATGCCACAGCATATTTTGGATGTTAACATACCTAAATCTAATATAGTAACTAGTGTCTGGATGCGTAGGTCCAAGTATTCGTTGTCTTATGACCAACGCCTGCATACGCATCTCATCCGGATCTAGCACCAACTCCTCAAGCTCTTCTATGGTCGTGACTTCCGTGACATATTCGTAGGCAGCAACTGGTTCTTGGATTTTTTTTGGAAGTACGGGCATTTGATTTCGTTCCTCCATGGCGCGGCGCCACAGCGATAACGCCACAGCCATATCGCGTTTCTTATCTACGTAGGTTGCGCCCAGCAGCTCCAAAGCATCGATGCGTGCCTCGCGACTGACACACGAAAGCGTAATGAGATGCTCCACGATGGGCATATGGCCAGTTACACTGGCCGCCAGCAGCGGAGTCATGCCATAGTAGTCGATGTCCATCGTCGCGCCGTGTTTCAATAGCAATTGGAGTATCTGCAGCGAACCTGACTCAGCGCAGTCGTGCAGCGCTGTATTGCCCTTTATACTGCAGCGATTGACGTCCGCGTTCAGCGAGAGTAGGTACTGTGCAATCCGATAGTGTCCCTTGTAACAGGCGATCATAAGGCAAGTGTGTCCGTGTCGGTTTGCTACCTCGAAATCTGTGTGTAAGAGAGAATGGCGTAAAAAACACAAACACATTCTAACTTGCTTCGAATTAGATTTGGCTTAGTTCAACTTACCTGCATTGTGATTTACTAAGTATTTGACAATCTCAAAGTGTCCATCGAAGCAGGCAGCGCGCAAGGGCGTCGAATTCGTTCTCGTTGTGCTATTCACATTCGCACCGCGTCTGACTAACATCTTTACAATGCCCAAGTGTCCCGCTGCCGCCGCACACCACAGTGGCGGCGCATCCTCGATTGGCTCACCATCGAAGCTAACTGAGCCCACCTGTTCGAAATTTGCCCGGCACTTTGTCAACAAAAATTCGACAATATCGTAGTGCCCATTGCGACATGATATAACCAAAGGCGTAGCTCCGTTCACTTTAGCCGATACAAGCATTGCAATCTCTGACGCTGACTTGCCACTTAGCAGAGCCTGTCAAGAAGGAAATACAAAAAAAAAATAAAAAACTTTAGTCATCTCAATGCGTATGCATGCTTAGAAAGCCAAAGGTTTTTCAAACTTCAATGGCATGTCTCTGACGCCAGTACCCCCACAGTGCGCTGATGTGTAAGGCGAATGTCGACGTCAATGGCTCACAGCTCGTGCACAGTCAACGCGAACGAGAAAGCAGTGCACCTTGAATGCAGGAAAATTGCCGAGTTCATTGCAGCAGCAACCTCCGCTGCGTCTATTTACTTGTGCAGCTGTCATTTACTTGCGCGTATGTATATTTATTATTTTTAATGGCGTTTCCGTGTAATAACATTTTGTTTACATTTCCCCCCGCTCTTTCACTTACTCCCAGCGACGCATTGGCCATCGGGCTGCCCCTGCCTGCCTCACTGCCGCCGCCGCCACCGCAATTGCTGCTGCTGCTGCTGCTGCCGCCATCAGCCAAGCAACGCACATAATTTATTATAATTTTGGCATTGAACTCTTTCAATGTCAATGCAGCAGTAACAATCTTTTAAATGCCTTCATACACACACACATACATACATGCATACATAAGCATTTTGATAGTTATGCATGCATGTATGTGTAAGTTGACTATGACTGTTTTGTATTTGGTATTTTTGTTATTGGCTTTTAAAGCAGCCCATTGTGCTTAGGCGGCATTCAGCCAAAAGACGCATGCGCGTCTGCGTGCGAGCATCACGGGTAAACGAAACTGGTACGACAAGCCAAAGCAAAACAGCCGCTAAAGCAGCAGAGATGCGTACGAGTCAGAAGCGAATGAGAAATATAAGTAAATGGATTAAGGTTAATGCCGCTAACGGACCAAAGTCAAACAGCTATGTAGGCGCCAGATAAACGTATAACTTTATCTAGATAAGCGCCGCAGCATGCGCGCCAACACAGCAACCACGGACAGACAACTGTCGTTGCTGTGTTCAACAAATTCAAAACTCAACGAAGCCCAGATAAACTCTTTTAACCTTTTGCCTACTGGAGAGTACAATAACTCACAGCTTCGGTCATGTTCATTTACATTGTTTCTTTTCTAGCAGTTGGCCTTGAAGCTCCCCTCCTCTCTGCTATGCAATTGCTCTTAAAAATATTCATCAGAAATTGTGGGTGTGTGTGTATTTTTATTTTTCTTCGTATAATTTAAATTTTAATTCGTTATGGTTAGAATTTGAGAATTTTAAATTGCATTTAAATATTATCAAAATAACAACAAAAAAAAAAAGAAAAGCACCATCCTCTTTCTCTCTCACAGTCAAATGTTATTGAATTCCGTTTAATCAGGGGAATTGAATGTGCTCATTCCGGGAATCACTGTATATTTTTGTATATGTGGAATACGCTTGGCTTGGTTATCTTTAAACGCTTCTATGCTTTTAATAATATACAACGAATGGGTATTTAAGTGTATTTCCCTGTGTCTCTCTCTTTCTAAATACCAAACTAACTAAATGCTCCAAAGCATTTCTACTTCCGACTGAGTCATGCAATTCAAGCGCTTTAAGCTCGCTCACTTATCGGCCTGCCTATCAAGTAATAAAAAAAAAAAAAAAAAAAAAAAAAAAGGCAAGAAATAAAAACAATTGCATACTTGCTCCGACATGTACGAGTGTACAAAGAAAACGTTAAGTTAAGTGAGTTATACACTAATTAAGCGCGCGTTTCGTGTGCTAATATGCGGAAAAGTAAACACTGTGTCAAGTTTACCGTAAACCTGCGAGCAATTTATAAAAATATAAAAAAATAAGTAAATAAATAATACAATTAAAAATTGTAAAAAAAAAATAAAAAGCAATAAAAGGCAACAGAAATACCAATAATCGAAAGCGAAAAGGTCACTAGCCCAACGAGAGGAAAACAATGGTAGCAGCCAAAAGGCAAGCAATCACACACACACACACATACAGAGAGACCCACACACATACATATATATGTTGAAAATGTTGTTGACAGCAATGGGACCATGTTATTGCACAGCAATAGGAAAAGCAAATAAATTCGTAGTATATTGCAACAAATTGAACACAAATGCGTAGGGTATTATTGTTTTTCATGAGAGCTTTGCCAGAAAATATATTTAACGTAATTAAAATACGCTGCCAAAACATTTGTCACGCGCGCGGGTGCGATGCGGGGCACGGGGAGCGGCGTGCGAATGACGCAGAACAATAAGCGCACAAGGTGTCGCCACTCGGCAGCCGACACTTGCTGCTGACTGCGCTCGCCGATCGCCAGAGACGGCAATAGAACCACAAACAGAAACCGAAACAGAAACAGAAACAGTAGCAGAAGCAGGAAGTACTGGCGGCCATCACTTAGAACTTTCGACAAAGAAAGCACAAAAGATATTCGCTGAAATTCGGAAAACTATGCCCCGAATGTCTTGCGGCGTTTTCAAGGTCTTTCGATTTATTTATTTCTCAATTTGATTTGATCTGTATTTTTGCATCGTTCTCTCGGGCGCTCAGTTCACTCTGCAGCCCGGTATCTACCACATATGTACGTGTATTTAATTAACACGGCATGGGTTTGGGACCAGTTTAGAACATCATAATTAGCATAAGAACACGTTTCGCATAAGTTAAATTATTCGGCGTGTCAGTCAGTCAGCAATCTAATTGCCAATAGAACACAAAACAAACTATTGGCTTATTTATCTTCTTCTTCATCTTCGCTATCTGAATACTGACTCGGTTCACATCTGCCCTCAAAGCTGTTGCATCGCTAGCTGATGCTTATTCTCTGTGCTGCTTTTGGTCTGTGTACTGCAGTGTAAAGTTTTCTCGAAGATATAACTTGGCAGTTTACTCAAAAAAAGACATTGTAATAAAACTAAATATAATAATTATTTGGTGACTGACCGTAGACAAAGAGATCTCAGGAGCTCAAGCAATTATAATTCGTTCAGCATGGTTCTTTGTGCTTTTTCATAATATATTCTTAACAGTTCTTTCTCTGCTTGGCTAAAAATAACTGACATCATTTTCTTTCCTTATACAGTAGAACCTGTCCAAGTCGCTCTTTGTGAATTTTTTAAATGAATGCTTTGACTTGATAACCCCGAGATTCGTTTGAAATTGCAAAAATAAAAAGAAGAAAACTTTCAAATGAGTTGAGTTTGATTTATTTATATATAGTCCGAATTCGATAATCTGAAATAATAATTGCAGGCCCAATTCGGATTATCGAAGGTTTACTGGATTGTTTTAATTTATTTAAAGAATTTTATTAAAGAACAACATAAGTTTCAATGAAAAATTAACATTTAATTGTTGTTTTGTAAAAATATAAAAATTCTAATTTTTTACTCTTTAAATGAGAAAATTTACACACTCAGTGTTTGACAGAAAAGAATGATGACGCTTTGCATTCCCAAGAAATCAACAATCAAACATAGTATTTTTGCTGTGGCTTTAGTTTTGCGGTTGCTATGTATATTTTCACAGTCAAAGATAATGAATGGTAAAATTTCCGCTACAACGATGAATTCTACTGAAAACATAAAGAAAACAAACAATTGTCATTACAGAATTGCAATTAATTCGGACTACAGAGTGGCCAATGCAAGAAAATAACCATTCGGATTAGCGAGTTTCAGATTATCAAATTCGGACTGTATAAGATTAGAATAAAGGACACGGTATATTTTTTTTAAAACCAAATACAAATTCCTTTTTTATTTCTACTTCTCTGGCACTGCAGAATGAGCCACAGTTTTTGAAGCTATACAACATGTTGATGAGATATTCATTATGACAGTAAATAATTCATTTAAAATACGAAGAGAGTCAACTATACAATATTTCAGAGTTAATTAATCTATAGAGTAGCCAAGTTTTTTTTGGGTTATTAATCATATACAATCGCGAAGTCACATATCTCACAAAAAAAAATATACAATTGAGATAAAATCGTATGTTTTCTTCTAAGAAATAAATGATGTGCGTTTCATTCAGTTTTCAGGTTAACTGTCTGCAAGCGAACCCATCAATCTAAAATATTTATTTTGTCAAAGAATATGCGAAGAAAATAAGCAATTTGCTAGTCAGACAACACAAAACTTTCACAGTTCAAAAACGACGAAATTTGTGCGTCATTCTTGTTTATAGCTTCGTTTAAAAAGGTCCTACCTTAATATATGTATACGCATGGCATGCATTGAAGATAAATATATTTTCTAGAAATTTTAGTAAACGGATTTACATATTCGTATACACACACATACATATATGCACGTGATATATTGTGTGTATGCGAATGATCTTCTTGTGTGGGTTGAATTGCGCATCTAATGACTGCGCGAATTGAAAACTGCGCAGAACAGCTGTCGAAGCAGGCCATGCCATACCAAGCCATGCCGAGCCATGAGATGCGATGCAATTGCGATGCAAGTGCATACGTTCAATTGGGTGCAAGACTTTATTATGCGCAGAAGACTAAATATGTTTTTCTTCAAGTGTATTTACAATAATTCACTTGCTTGTTTATGTTGTTGTTGCTGTTGTTGTTGTCGGTGTTGCTTGCATAGCACCGGACTTCGTTTACGAAGTATTTTTATAACTTGCGCATTGTCGCCGATATCTTCATTTTTGTTGTTGTTGTCGACATTGTTGTCGATGCTAAATGCCCTTCCTCGCTGCCGCTGCCACTGCCCCTACTGTGGCTGCGTCTGTGTCTGTCACTTACTGCGCCAGTGCCAGTGCCAGCATCAGCGCCAGCTTCAGCTCAATCTCTTAGCTTTGTGTACTTACAGCTGTTGATCGTTTGAATTTCATGAGCTGCCATGAGCTGCTGCGCTGAGCCATGCCGAGCCACGCTGATGTTGAGTTGAACGATTGCAACTTACTTAGCTCGCTTTTTGGCATAGCATAGAATTGAAGTCAAAGCAAACGAGCTACGAAGCAAGATGCTGACCTTACACAGATCGTTCACAAAGAAAAACAAAACAAAATAAAAAAAAAAAAAAGCAACTGAAAGAGGGGGAAAAAACCGAAAACGAAGACAGAAAACCAACTAACTGCAGATAAACAAAAAAAAAAAAAAGTAATAATAAATTTCAAGAAGCAGTAGGAGATGAAATCGAATACATAAACACTTGTACAAGCAACAACATCAGCGAACAACGCTTTTACGGCTACTTTTAGACTCACTACAGTCAACAGACAACAGACAATAAATTGGCCATAAGAGCAACGCAGCATCACAGAATCTCAACACCTCACAATGGAACTGTTGATTTAACTTCTATTTAAAAATATTAAAATGTACTTTTTTTGTTTTTGTCTCAACATTACAATAATTATTCAACGATTCAGGCGCCTGTAGACACTGGGCTGGAGGGGGGAAAACCGTTTTTAACCATTTTAGGTACTACAGCAATAACAGCTATCGGCAATAACAACAACAGCGGCAACAAACACGGAACACATGATAAACCAGTTTTTAAGAATATGTTTTCTACTTTACTTATTTCATAAATAAAAAAGTAAAAAGTGAAAAAAAAAAAACAAAAATATAGTAAAATAATTTTAATCGATTAAACTGCTGCTGCTTTTCTTACTGATGTTGTTGTTATAATTGTTGTTGGCTTGTTGTTGCAAGACATATTTGTAAAGATAATGAAACTTTGACGTCAGAGAACATTTCAAACTGTCGATGTTTGTTCCTTTTTTTCAGTTTCATTTTTTTTTTTCCATTTATATTTCTCTTCAACCAGAAGTTCGTGTTAAAATTCAGAAGACGTGTTGCTTTATATGTAAAAATATTCAACCGCCGTCGGGGTTATTGCACGTCTTCAAGGATAACCGAAAGGGGTGAACTCAACGCAATGCGTTAAGCCACAACTGGAACATCAGCCGACGGAACGAGTCACTTCCGTACATTAACGATCTCAGTTCTGGTTCTGGTTTTGTTCTGAGACTTTTATGTGCGTATGCGTGTGCGTGTGCGTGTGCGTATATGTGCTAATATTTTCGCAAGATTGTGACTTGCTTTACAAAAATAACAAACCAGTCCCAGCCGAACGAAGGAGGCGCTGCCATGCTACGTTTTGGAGGCGGAAGCGTGGTGTGGTCCATTCTCTTTATTATTGTTGCTGTTTTTGTTGCCGTTGTTGCTATTTTCGTTGTTTCTTAGTAAACGTGATTTCACTGTCAATTTGTTGCGTTCTGTAGAATGTTGTGTTATGTTATTGCGTTGAGTTGTGCTGTGCCGTGCTGTGATGACTTTGTTGGCTATCTATCACACAGCTGATAACATGACCGCATGCACATGTATTTAGGCACACGCGTGCAACAGTGCGATTTGAGGCTTAAAAAGTGAGACACTGATAAGATAACATAAGCAGAGACGGCGACTGCGACGGAAATGGAGACAGAAACAGAGTCAGAGATATGCGGCACTATGTTAACTCGTTTAGTAATAATTCGAAAAACAAACCAAAGCCAATTTTGATATTCTCCAAAGGCCTTTTCTGACCACGTCATTAACATTACTTGGCTACTATTATTTTTTGATTTTTTTTTTTGTAATAAATGTTAACCATCATTATAAGAAAAATCGAACGCAAGCAGCAGTGCTTGGCCTATACTAATTGCTAAAGCATTATGCCAAGTGTTATGACTTCGCTATGCTCAGTCAATTCAGTTCAGTTCAGTTCAGCTCAGTTCAGTCGTCAGCGGTTCAAACGCCCTTTAGCCAAGTGAACGTGACATTTAAACGCAACGTGATTGGCACCACTGTGAGTCCATGAGCCAACCCCCCGCCCGTCCGTCGACCTAACGCCATACATTAGTTGTGATTTTCGTCATTGTTATGATTCGGATCACCCGAGCGGAGTAGTGGCGAGGCGAAAGGATGAAAACGTGCTACTGCCATAAGCAGCAGCAGCAGCAACAACAATAACGACAACACAGTACATGTGCGCGTTTGCACGTTGTTGTTGTATAATTTTATCGATTAGTCACAAGGCTGCGTGCATGACCAACTGCCTGCCTGCCTGCCGGTCTGCGTGCTTGACAAACCTTCTTAGGCAACCCAAGTATTCACCTGAACGTTATTATGTGCATACATATTCATACTCATACATATGTATGTATACATATTTATCATATTGAATTGCTTCTGCCCAAAACTCTGCAAGCAAACTGGCAGCAGAATATCTACCGCCCACGCCCGCTGCTCTGATCAACTCACCTTCAATTGTGGCAAATTATTGTCCCGCGCAGCATTGAATACGATAAATTTGTAATCCATTATCTAAGGTTAACGACGCGACGAGCAAACAAGAAACTGCATCAAACAGCAAAACTAACAAATATATGAATTAACTCGACGGTAAAAAAAAAACTTATTTAATTCTGCGTAAGATTCTTCTTCTTCTTTTTTTTTTTGCTAGTGCTTCTTCTTATTTATAATTATTTGTTGTTGTGCGCTAATTTCCTGTTCTTGTTATTGTTATAATAAAAATATGCTTTGTTGTTATAATTTCTCAGACCAAAAATCTTCGGAGTTTAAAAATATGTAAATATAAAAATGGCTTTTACTCAAAGATAATTGCACAATGACTTTTTCAGCGCTTCCGTATTTAATGGTAATTCTTCTTGGCGCAGCTAATTTATTTTTTTCTTTTCTTCTTTTAAAGATGGTTTCTTCACTCCGCGCACAATTCTTTCGGAGTCAGCAGGAAGACAAGTCACAATCAATTTGTTTGTGCTTGCAATTTAACTTGTCTCGTATTTCTATATACGCACTGTTTAGAATCACCGCAATGAATTTTTCTTTTTTTTTTCCTTTAAATATCGAATATCTATATATTTGTTATTCTTTGTTTTCGCGCATCACCCGACACAGAAAACAACAACACACCGCACACCAGTCGAACTGAAACTAACTAAAAATCCAATAACGAGAATAAGGAAATGCTGGTCACCCTAGTATAAACGTACTGCCAACTTTACGTAATTTAATTTAATGCCGTCTTCTAGGGATGCACAAAAGTAAAATTCACCAATCTACTAAAAATCGATGGTGGCACACCCGTTCTTTAATAAGTTGCCAGCTTCAGATACATTATCATATGGTACAAGCAGAGTAACAAGTACTTGTTGATGAATATTTACTCATATTATTACAAGGTGGTGGTATTAAATTTTTAATATTTTAAAGGAATTTGTTAAGTAGTAGTTATCCACAGTGGCTTTTCTTTGCCTTGCCAGTACTACAACCAATGCGTCTGCGAAAGAGACCACTATAGTGTCACCATACTGAGTACAGTGATGCCAACACTCTGCGAGAAAAAGTAGCTAGATGGAGCGAAGAAAGTGGACATATTAAATCACCAAAATAGTTTTGCTGCACGCAAATACATTTTCGCATAGTTTTATGTCTACATTTGAAAAAAAAGTAGTTCCAATGAAAGGGATTTTTTACTAGAAACTTAAAACATCATTTCACATATTAGTATAGTATAAATATAGGACACTGTACTGCTACTAAGTATATGTGCTCATATTTAACTCAATAACCTCTCACGAAGTATGCTCATCATAGACTCTGATATATTCCTTCTTCTTTTAACAGATATTTAAATAACATATTGCACAAAATTCCAAATACACATATATCAAAAGCAAAAGCAAAGAAAATGATATAATAATGATAAATAGGTTGTCATCAGTGAACAGACAAAAACTCTTGTGTAGCTGTTAAGTCGCTGTTGAGCCGTTGCTAAAGTGTCACTTAACAGAATTCGTTACCAAAAGCTTAGACATAAAACTATGTTAGAAATCGCTTTTAAAAATGATGGGTATTTCCGAGAGTTTTATGAATATTAATCCATAAACCAACCTAAAAACATAAAACTATGTCAATTAAATATTAACAGCAACTACCTTAAACTATGTTCCCGCTATTCGACAATAGATGGCTCTAGTAATAAGCTTAGACATCTTATTGCAATTGCTCATTATACCCTGTACCAAAAATTGGTAAATGGTATATTAAAGTTATGCAAATGCATGCAATAAGCAGAAAAGGGCGTGGCAGACCTCACAAAGTATATATATTCTTGATCAGCATCGAAAGACGAGTCGATCTAGCCATGTCCGTCTGTTTATCTGCCTGTCTGTATGAACAAACGAATCTCGGAAACGGTTAGACCTAAAACTTCCAAATTCGGTGGTGGTTCTACATAATGTTTAATTAAATATCTCAATATTATGTATGTCGGTTAACTATATCATACAGCTGCCATAGAAAGGATCGGTCGAAAAACAACATTTACTAAGAAAAACTTTTTTGTTTATTAAGATATCGTTACAAAATTTTGGATTCAATTTTAGGTAATATCCAATCATATACTTGAATATGATAAATATCAATTTACTATAACATATAGCATAGGAGCAATCGAACGAATACTGACTTTTAATAAGAAAAACTTTTTTTTTTCTTGAGATATCGTTGCATGGTTAATTCAAATTATTACAACAAAAAATAAAAAAACAGTTTACGGAAATGCTGCTCTAAATGAAACAACATGCCATTGTTGGTTCCGTAGTTTCAAAGACGGTGATTTCGATCTGGATCATCATCCGCGTGAAGGCAGATAGTTGCATGATAAATCTTTGGTGGATTATATATCCAATGGATTTAATTGAATTTGCGAAATAGAAACAAGTACTGAAAATAACGCTCCCCCAAGAATTTTAACTTTGAACTGGACGGTCTTCCACATAATCCAGAATTTCATTAAAATGATTGTCTTGTGTATAATAAAAAAATAATTGCAATAGCGTTTGATTTAATACAATTTATTATTGTTGTTATACATAACCAGTTATACATACATTGTACACAATTTTATTTTAATCGGTTATTTTTTTGATGTGTTATGTTACGTCACATAATTGAATATTCTTAGGGTTGTTTATTTGTTTAATGTTTTATTCCTTTTTTTTTGTTTTGTTTTTGTTTACTTTGGATGTTTATGAGAATGTGATTAATAGATTTTTCAGCCACTATCTGTTACATGTTTATGTATATATATTATTAATTAGGTATATATACATATATATGTTTAATGTATATAAGTATGTATGTTAAGAGTAATAAATAATATTAAGATTATTTAAAGCTAAACTTAGTTGCCTCGGGATGTTCCTGTACTTGAACGATGTCTACAATTAAAATATTAATATGTTTTAATAAAGATATGACTACAACAAATTAACAAACTTATACAAACAAGAAAATCAATTATGAAAAAATTAATTACCGTTAGATTACAATTCAATCAATCGATATATGTACTTTTGCAAGCAAAAAACGTTTTATCACAAGTTAAAATTTTGATTATTGTTTGGTCATTTTTTATGTGTCATCGATATTTTTTTAATCATATTTGTAAGTATATATGTACATACGAAAAATACACTAATGTTATTACACATAAGTAAAACATAAATTATATATTTTTATGTAAGTTATGCATCTTTATAAAAATTGGTCTATTCTCAAAGTCAAAGAGCAGAATTATCCTAAGTCAAACTTGAGCTTCAAATCGGTTTCCACAAGGAGATTCGGTATATGCAAGAACGTAAGTAGGAATATGTGTTATGATTATATGTGCTATAACGGATACACATAGCGCAAGTAAATATGCGCATGTATCCGACGGATATAACTAGACGGTACAAATTTATTCAAAGAGGTGCTATGCAAAACTTGGTTCGACTGTTACGTATTGTTTGTTGCGCTATCCTAATCAGACAAACTTTTTTACCTGTAAAATAGTTTTAAATTTTGTTATGATTAACTATATTCGTGATTATATTCGATATATGTATAAGACGATATGTAAGGATTATTAATTATCGGGGTTAATAGGTCGATAGTCTTCTGCGGGGTTTGTGGTCAGTGATGATTAAGGTGAAAAGACACGTAGGCTCCGCAGTAGCGTCGCCAAAACGTTGGCCAAGCACTCGGCCTGCAACGCCAATTGTCCCGCGCCCAAGGGTCCTATCTGCACTCCGACCAGTTCGCGGAAGCTGGAGGCTACATCATGCACCTTCAGCACTATATTGCGCGTTTGCAGGGGAGCAGACGTGTGCCGCGTCATATCCTGTGTCAATTCGGTTATGCGGCGTATGGCAGTTAGGCAGGAGGTGAGATGTTCGGGCAAGGTGTCCAGCGTTGTATCGGACATGGAAGCCACAAGGAATTTCGAAGCCGTGACTAATGCAAGTGTCTGCTCGGTGAGTTCATTGCGTGCACGTTGGAATTTATCCTCATCAATGCTGGCGCCGCCACCAGCTGCCTGTGCTGCTGAGCATTGTGCGGCTACCTGATCAAGTTTGACTAAGAGGCCGGTCATGGCGACGTCAGTTTTCGCGAGCAACGCTTCTCCGTCGATGACAAGACCGTTCCTGATGATGAGCTTTTCGCCATAGGTGTGAGGCTGTTTTGGCGTGATTGCTGGCAGAGTTGCCGAGCTCTGACTGATGGCTGGGGAAGTCGGATGTGGACTGGGCAATTTGCGTTGCATTTGCGGTGAGGAGAGCAAGGATAAAGGTGAACGCTGTACCACTGGCGGCGGTGTGGGCTGATGCTGATCATGGTGACCATTGGAATGCGGTGTGAGAGGAGTTGCCTGTGGCTGACGCGTCGGCTGCATTTGTTCTGGCTGCGGTTGTTGGATTAAAGTTGTGCCATTGACAAAGATCGGCTTTGGGTAGGCTGTGCTGGGCGGTGCACCACGTGTGATTTGTGGTCGACTGGCGATTGGCGGCAAAGGTGGTTTCTTGGGTGGGGCAACACTCACCAAAGGCGCAAAAGCGGCCTCGTCGTTGCGTCTAACCGATGTCGGACTCATACGAGGTGGCAATTGCGGTGGGCAAACTTCTCGTGGCAAAACATCATTTGTGTGCTGGAATAAGGCCGGCTTTGGGCTATGTATTGTGGCGACCACTCTGGGTTGTCTTTTGGGTGAAAAGCGTTGCATTAGCTCTGCACTCTTTGGTGGCCGAGCTGGTGGTGCCTGATCGAGCGATTGCGAGCGTGGTGGTATCTTCAGGTTGACTTCTTCTTCGCCTGTGCTCACATAAGTGGATTCAGTGTTATCCGATTGGTCTTCTTTTTTCGATTTAGGACAGCAGGAGAACTTGCTTTTACGCTCTACAGTTGCATACTCAATGACATGGCTTTTCTGCGTTTTACGCGAATCACCATTACATGGCGGTGGATGGGATCCAGTACTGAAATTTCGGCTGAAGAATTCACGTTTGGCTTGTACTGAATTGCTGTAGAGGCACTCAGTCTGCTCCGGGGACCTCTCGTTTCTTATCTCCTCTTCGTTTTGTTGGCCTGATTCATCAAGATTTGGCGGCGGTGGTATAATAAAGGACATGATCTCTTCTGGCGTCAGCTCCTTTGCTGGTGTGGCTTTTTGTGTGGGTGGCGCAACAACAACTTTTTCAAGGAACTTATCCAATTCCCCTTTGGTTTCGGTGAGCATTGTTTTCTTAGTATCATCAAAGCCTTTTGGTGGAGCATTCAGTAGCGACAGTGAGTCTAGCTCATCCGGCGTCTGAGGCGGCGGTATGGCACGTAAATCAATTAAATCTGTATCGGTTTCAATAAACGTATCCTCTCTGACTTCAAATCCATATATCTCTGACAGCCTCTGTGCAGCAACATTTGTGTCGGCATCTACGTTGCTTATCTCCTTTAACTGTTTTAGGTACTCCTTAAGATTGTAGTCTTTCGTCTCTGTGCAGAAATTGTTTCCATCGGGACTATGCAGGCCAAAGCTACTGCGGTAAGCCAGATTTTGATTGCGATTAGGACGTTCGCCCGTGGGTAGCATTAGAGGTCGACGGACTGTGGGAGATTGAGCTGGAGAGGCTACCGATTCTGAATCGCTTTCGCTCTGTGAGAAATCTGTTCCCAGTGCTTGCAAATCGCTCAAGAGCTGACTAAAGCCATTTAGCTTCCTTTGTGGTCGCGGACTGGAAGTGGTACTTAAACTTGGTTTACGCTTAGGTGAATTTACATCCGTATTATTGCTGCTAATCGAATTGAGTCCTTGTGTTATTCCGCTCAGATCGTTACTTATTGATTCTGCGAGCAATGTCAGCGAATCACTATGCTTAAGTGCAGCTGACTGTGATGCGTCTTCTGTGGACGACACTTTGCTGCTATTAAGACTATCGCAGTCGCTGTCAAACTCAGTGGGGCCCGTTGGTCCCGGTCCTAAGCCCAGCACTTTGCCGCCACTCAAATAGCCACTGTGTTCGCTGGAGAGGCGCTGTTGCAGATCATAATCATGCACAATCTCACCCTGCTCGTTGAGATATTGCTCCGAGCACTCAACCATCTGCTGCATCTCATGCACGCGCCTCAGTACCTTTTCGTTCTTAGCCTCAATTATTGAGCTGTCGTTGCATGGTCGCTCGCAGTAGTTGCTGCCACCGCCACTGCTGTCACTCATGCCCGAGTCCTTTGCCTCCTCTAACAATTCCGTTGCCATGACACTATGTATATCTAAATCCATGATCGCTGAGTTCAGATAAGCCACCTGCGCTCGAGATTCTGTGCTAGGCAACTCCTGGCTGGTGTCGGATAATATTGCTTTATGCGGCATTGGATGATATGGTGGTGTCATTAAAAAGTTAACGCTGTGTGCACGATTATGAAAAGGTAGCAGATAACTCCAGAGCGCCGGTAGCACAGTGTGCTGTGCCAGATAGGCTGGCGCGTTGTCCTCATCGAATTGCTCACGCTCCTTTACAACGGTAAGGATATTGCCTATGGTGATAGCAGTATGTTAAAATAGCATTTGGAACATTGTGCTAATAGAAAGCATATACATACCCGTTAGAAGCCGGTAGTAGCCAGCAAGCACCAACGAGAACTCAAAAGCGTCTAGATCTTCCATAATAAACTTCACAGCTCGTTCTCCAAGCATAAATATGGCTACACTGCATGTTACATCATCTTCACGAGTTACTATGATATGCGTAAAATCCTCAATAGCCGATATGGGCTGAGGCTGAAAGGGAATACCAATAATAATGACATTTCCAGATCATTGTCATATTGCCAACTCACCACTGAATTACGTACACTGGATATCTGACTTAGACCAAAACGCGGACTTACTAAAAGCACACGTTCGACTCCTTCTCTTTGGTTTGTGCTGAAACATTTGGCGCCATAGCTTGGTAAACTAGCGATTATATCTAAGTAGTGTAGTTTAGCCTACAACACAACAATTGAAGAAACGAAGCGAGTTTTTAAGCATGCAGAGCTATTAAGCACAGGTCTTGGAAGTACACATACCTGCAACTGTGTCAAGACTTTGGTTGAAGAGCCCGTCATCTCTGCGTTGAGCTTCAGAAAATGTGAAATGAGACGACGCAGCTCCTTTCGCTTCATGCCCTCAAACAGTGATACTGGCACAAAACGTTCCAAGCCGAACTCACGTCTGCAAAGGCACAATAAATCGATAAAAACTTGTACTGTGTGCCATTCTGAGGCCTCACAACTCACTCGACTACTTTCACGGTCAGTTTTGTTGGCGCAAAATTGTTGGCCAAGGCATGCTGATGCATGTGTAATGCCGCCAACCGCAGCGCCACCTCGGGTTGCAGCTCAGGAGCGAAACGCTCTTGCGTCACATCATTGCAACACTGCATGTATAAGTAATCCAGAGCGTTCAGATCCTTTTGCGCGAGCTCAGCTGCAGAGATAGGCACGAAAGTGACACGAAACAAACAGCGTAACTTATGCGCTCCAGGACGTGCCGCAACCTGCAGATGTGACAAGTTTCAAATCGGATGCCAACAACAAGCAACGTTGCTTCAACCCGTCTTACCTTTGCGAGCGATTCCTCTGGATCGAGCAGCGTGAGCTTGTTGCGCTTCAAACTCTTCACGTGTTCCAGAACCAGACTGAAGAGTTCGCCACTAGAGAGGCATAACTTATCCAGGAGTGATGTCACTACATCGTGCACGGTTGTCGTCATATCATACTTAAATGACTTTGTCTGACCGTTCTCCAGAAACACTTTGAGCACATTGGCCATCGGTGGCACACAGATATCGCCGAGCGAGAAGGCCGAGGGCTGTGCAAGGAAATGATTATGTAAAATCAATATTGGCTGCATGCGGCACCTACCGGAAACAATGGCGCACCATTGACACACACACTCTCAGCGAAGCGCACTCGACTGGGTCGCGAACGCAGTTTGGCCCGTTTGCCCGCAGACAGCAACGTGGACTTGCGTCCAGGCACAACAATGAGCGAAGGCTGGCAAACAAGTAACGTCACCTGCGACTCACAGGCACGCACTAGCTGGATGACGTGATCCCTTGGCGCTTCCTTGACATCCTCGCCATTAACCGCGAGAATCTGATCGCCAGGCTGTAGTTTGTTAATACTTGGTCCACCCTCCGTCACAAAACGCACAATAACCGGTCGCTCACTGCCTGCAACGAAGCCAAAACCCAGGCTGGCATTGCGCTGCAGCACAACGAGCCGCGGTTCCGGCGGATGCTCATCCCAACGCACACATTCGGGCGCCTCGTACGTGGATGTCTTATTCAAATGGCTAAGCGAGATGCAATGCAATTGAGATAAAATTAGATAACCTGTTGAAAAGCGCACATGGGATGTGTGCCAACTCACTTAATGAAGTAAGTGCGTCCTCTGGAATCAATCGCCCGCTCCCAACCATATGGCAACTCTTCGTTTCTGCTCCAGTCCTCGCAAGAGGGCAGCCAGCCGGATGTTTGAGTTAAATGACTACAAGTATGCACATATTATTAGTATAACCTTGAACTTGTCACCGCACAACCCACACGGCCCACACAACCCACACAACCCACGTGACCCACTCAGCCCCAGCCACCAAAAAGAATGCCAACCAATTTGCATAACCAACCAAATCTAATTCGTTGGTTGTTTCCTATGCAATGAAGTGCACTCGTTTGCATTAGGGCTGTGTTGGCTGTTCGCTGCTCGTTGCTGGCTTCTGGCTGCTGGCTGCTGGTTGCTGACTGCCTTCACTCACAATTGTGATAATTAATTTTGCACTTGCCTACAGTCGTCGGCAAAAGTAACTGCACACTGCGAATGCGATTAAACTCGAACCATGTTAGGCTTATTTTTTTTTTTTTTTTTTTTTTTTGTTCATTGCAAATGTCACAGTGATTATGCAGTTGTTGTTGTCGTCATTGTCGTTTTATCTGCACAATGCACGTTCGCCTCATGTCCATTAGCACACACTGCACTGTTCGTGCGGCTGTGCACGCCCACCCCGCCCAAACAGCCACCCAGTCATGCAGTGTTCATTTGCTTATGGATCTTTCTCTCAGTGGCTGTGCAATGAAGTGTCAAATTATTTAATAGAATTTAGTCCATAATCAATTTATGTATGTGCAGCGCAAAGCAAGGCAAATGCCAACACAGCGGCATGGTACGGCACAGCACAGCAGCACACCATAGCCGCAGAATAGGGAGGAGCCTGGGACTCAGCCTAACACTATGTGACTATTACTTGACAGCGTTTCAGCTAAGTATTCCCAGAATAACAATTACACTGGGCAAAATTATCGTTTGGCATGACATGCTTTGAATGACTGAACTAACAACAGTCGTGCGTGACATTTATCGTTAGGACTATCTAATAATGGCGAGTACTTACTTGCAGTAGTAGAGACGGCCTTCCTTGCCCAAGTGCGCTGTCCAGCCATCTTTCAGTTTGCTCTGTATAGTCTCCAAGTGACGATCGAATTCCTCCCAATTTCCGGCTTGGCCCAGCACTGACACGGCAGCCGCATGCGCCACTGAGTTGCCCAAAAGTGGTGGGTACTGCATAACAGCGGGCACCGTGTGGGGTGAAATGCGGTCAGCAGCGTTGTTTCCGGTTTCATAGTGACTTCCGGTTGTTGCTGTTGCCGCTGCTGCTGCTATTGTTGTTGTTGTTGTTGATATTATTGGCGTTGAAGTTTTTGCATCTGATTCTTGTGTTCCTGTCAGTGTCACTGTCGCCGTTGAGTTGGGTAATAAAGAGACATTTTCCGTTGTCACGACCGGACTGGAATTTATCGTCGTCAGTTGCGGCGAGGATGTCTGAGTCAGTAGCAATGGCTTCGTTCGTCCATTGGCTGTTGCGCCTGGTGTCGTATTCTGCAATGGATACACGTCACTGTTCGAACGCCCCGAAGGCAGTAACATCATTGAAACACATTCGCTGCAATAAAATAAGCCAAAGCAAAAAGTAAACATAAAATTAGTCAACGAATGTAGCTGAGTTCGTATTTCTATGAGTATTTGACTCTGGTGCAGACAACCTAACATCAATATCATCTTCGCTGGCAAGTACTGAGTAGCATTCCAAATTGCGAACACAATCAGCGGAGAGCAGCAGAACACTTATCGCACTCGTTTGCCAGCGAGAAACGTGTTGTGCACTGTCACGCATTCCTGTCCAAAAATCAGCAAAGTGGACGACACACAAACGCCAATTCAAGAACCGGCCTTCACTGCTCCAACCGTCCAAACTAACGTTACTCGGTGTCATACCCCAATAAGTCTTTCGTGCCATTTGTCGTTCTCTGCTTGCTCGCCTCTTTGTCCGACTGTTTGTCTTTTGTCGTTTGCTATTTGCTGTTTGCTGTTTGCTGTTTGAATTGCCTTTTGCGCCAAACTGTATCCTACAACCAGAATCTCATCCGCTGTTCTACTCTGCTTTGCTGTTCTGCTACCCAGCTACTACAGCTACAACGGCATCGTGTGCACCAGGCGAAGCGTAGATTCACATAATATACGAGTACTCAAGTAGCCGCAGTGGCAGGGGGGCGCATGCAAGAATTTTGTTTGCTTTCGCAGTTTCATTCTAACATTGTTGTAGCGGTCAGAAAGTCTAAACGGAAAAGATACACAAGCACACAAGCACGCACTCACGCACGCACGCACTCACTCACGCATGGGTATATCCATTAAGCGGCGCTTGTCGAGCGGTTCAAGCATCTGAGGCGTATATAGCAGAGTACAGCAGCATGCAGCGTCTACAAGGTAGACATTACAAAAAGCAAATATAAAAATCCGAATTCCAACAACTGCACACACACACACACACACACACCCAGACACACTTAATTGCATGTTGTTCTCTCAATCCGAAATGTAAATTTCTACATTGTATTCTTTTGTGAATTCTTAGATAACCAAATTTAATTTACACATTGTTTAATTAGTAACCGAACTATGTTCCCTTATACATACGAGAACAATTTTAATTGCTATAAATAAATTATACTTGGTTTATTAAGAACTCATTAATTTGGATATGATATAACCATACCGAAATATGGGGCAAAAAAAAACAGTTATAAAGACCCTACTTAGTTAAATGAAACCTCTAACTGAGTATTCGCCTAACAGATGTCACTATGCACTGACCGGATTATCGACCGCATGGTGCCACTTAGACAAGACGAAGCTTGGACAATGAGAAATTTGTTAAACCAAAGCTAACCCACCACTATGGCTGCCTTTGCAATGGCCTAGCAAGTTGACTTCGTAGTGAATCTGAGAATTTATTGTGTTGAGCTGTCAACCCAAGCATGTAATCCTTTTCCGCATTCACGGCATGCAACTCTGTGCTGGGCAGCGCATGTGAAGCCAACGCCTGGCCCAGTGTTTCAACAACTGATAAGTGCAAAACCGAGGCGGCAAACACTTATTTTAGAGGAGGCGACGTGGTGGGACGGGGTTCAGTGCTGCGTAGACATTCGTGTGATGAAATATGCGCATCCAAAAATGGCGAAATGAAAAAGCGCTTAAAGAAAAGTTTTAAAGTGCAAAACTGTCCCAGATTCCGGACAATGCCAACAACATTTCAACTTAATGCGAACAACGAAAAGTAAGGCAAAAACCAAAAGCGCTTTGCGCCTTTTGATAAATTGTAGCTCGTCAGAATTAAATACAATTTATGACATTATTATTTTTTTTTATCTTTATTTTCATTTTTATTTATATTTATATTTTCATTTGTTACCGTTGTGGCTTTTTATGCCGCGTATCGCCATTAAATGTTTTTCTTTTCTTGTTTTCCGTGCGCTACTTTAAACGATTGTAATTGAAAAGAAATTATATACGACAAAGCAAATGCCAGGCGGCATTATTTATTTGAACGTTTAACTAATATATTATACTATTTAAAAAGCGACAGCGCGACAAAGTAAAAGTGGCTGCAAAAATTAATCGAGCCAGCCAGGTGAAATAGTCGTGCCCATTGGAAAATAAATGTCTGATTGCGTTTCGCTCGCTTGGCGCTCAGCTGAAGGAAAAAGCAAACGAAAGGAAAGGAAAGAAAAGGAAAGGAGTATGCAAAGCGACGTGTTGTTGGCTTATGGTCTCGCAGAGTACAGTTTAATGAAAGTCATATACATATTTCATGTTGGATCACCGCATTTCACCACTCACACATACGCACGCCCGCAAATCAAAGCAGTGCGTCGCAATTCAATTCAATCCAATCCAAACCAATACCATCCATCGACACGAATAATATACAATACACAACAATAACCATTGAGCAAAAATAATTATCGGCATACATACAAATGCGGGGCACTTATACTCGTATACGAGTGCGAGTAAGTTGGATATTCTAGCGCTGAGTGCGAGTAAATAAATATATTGGTTTTTATATATGTACATGGACGTATTTGGTGTTGCGGTTGAACGTGATTTTGAAAATGTCACGCACATGCATGGAAAACATCAACGTGTTTTGACTCTGAATAATCATAGTATACAAGCTACATGTGAGTACATACATATGTACATATATACGTTACATAGACACCGTACCATAACGTAACGTAGCGTAACTGTTCGGCGTTAAAAAAAAGTACACATGCAAATAGCATAGCGTAGCGTAGAGTAGTGTAGAGTAGAGGCTATTCGTATCGTAACGTATCGCTTCGCATCGAAGCAAATAATAAATAGGCAAAACAAATGACAAATGTTAGAGATTACTCGCGTGTGTAAGACTGTGTGCCTTCTTTTTTGTTTGTTTCCCATTGGCACGACACGGGCTGGCACTGTCAACGCGTACCGTTACCGTTAAACCCCAAACAAATGTACATACCTGCACACACATACACATCTATATACATAAGAGTAAACGCTCTGACCTGACAAAGCTTGACTTGATAAATATTTTCGATATCAATATGGTGAAGTCACTTAGACATGTGAAAATTACATGGCAAGTGTGTGTTCAGTTTCGTCGCTTCGCTGTTCCGTTGTGAATGTTAATTTCGCGTAGTCGTAATGATTTGCTATAAATTTGTCAACTTGTCAATTGACAAAATGTCGCAATAAGAGACACTCGCACAACACAAATCAAAATGGCTTTTCATTTAGTTGTCGTTGCTACATATTGGCAGATGATCACTCAACGATCCATTGGCACGTGCATCATCATCTCGTTCGTGTTGCTCAGCGCTGGCACTTAGCGAAAAGGTTAATGTCTGCTCATTTAGATAATACTGTATAATGAGGCTAGTTTTCATTAAGTCTTTGCGCTGCACACTGGCCACAAAGTGGTTTAATCAATACAAATACACGGCACCATTTCAATGTCCCCAGTGGGCGGGCCACCCTTAAACAATTGCGCCCACGCAAGGCATTGCAATGCGCCCACACGGTGGCAGCAGTAACTGGCTTCCAAAGCAAAGACACATACGCAAATTTGTAATTTTATAAAAAACACACACACACACACAGAGGGAGAGGAAGAGCGAGAGAGAAAGAGAGAAAAAACGAGTGGCACTTGCATTGTTAACAGCTGTTCTCATGACATGACAAGCGCCTACACTTCCTTTGGCAATGGCGAAGCGCAGCCGGCAGTGGCAGCGACAGCGACAGCGGCAGAGTGGCAGAGTGTCACCCACGCACCAAATGCTGCCACTAGAATGCTGCCACTAATGACTATGAATGAGCTCCTTGACACAATTAAATACACCATCACGTGCACACACACGTACGTACACGTATGTCAACGGAACATTTGCATGCACGAGTCTATCTTTTGCACATTAGAACCGCCGGCGACAGGTGTCGACAGTGTTGGCTATGTGGAACACCTGGGGCGGAGCAGGCGTTGAACTAAACACTGCGCGAAAGTCAAACAATCGACACAATAGCAGTGACAACATCATCCCTTGGCAGCCCAAACAAGGGCTCCTACATTGCCACAAAATTTCTAACTTTAAAGGCAAACAATAATGTACACAAATTGAAAAATTGAAAAATTGTTTAACTTGCCTGCGAGTTCAGTTTCAAAGAGAGAGAGACCAGGTCCGAGTCTGTGTGGGTGTCTCTGTGTATTCGCGATTGCGAGTGTGGATGGGTGGGCGGCACTGAAATGCCATGCAGCCAATTTCGTACGGTTCTTACAAGCCGACCAAGTGGTAGCCCCAGTACGAACCCACCAAGTTTGGCAGGAGCATGCCAAAGCAATTTGTCGTCCTTCATTAAACAACGATAACAGAAAAAGTTTCTCATCGCCGCAGTGGGCGGCGTTCACAGCAGGAGCAACTGGCGTTGGATGGCGGGGCGAAGGATGGCGTTGGCCAACATTTCAACACCATTGCTGCTTCTGCTGTGGCTACGGCTACGGGTGGTGTTGCGGGTGCGAGTGCGGGTGCGGGTGGTGCTACTGCTCGAACAACGGATGAAACAATCGAACGACTAAGTTTGCCTTTGCTTGAGTTATTGATTTTCGAATTTAACGGCTTTATGGTTTATTGGCTATATATAAAACTTTTACTGGCATGTGAATGAAAAGGCAGTGAATCCGCTCCGCTCAGAATACCAGAACACCAGCAGAACTCGGCGTCATTGCTTTAAGCTTATCAGCATCAGCTGCGAATTCTTGTGCGAACTTAAGAACAAAAAGAATTTTACATCATTTGCAATAAACGAGAGAATCCGCACCAAGTGCAATTTAATCACAATTTGCTGCGTCAGAATCGAACGCAGCAGCGCACCGTTGTATGATTGACACATCTTTGCGTTATCCTTTTGCCAGATGTCACGTTTTTTAATAAACAGACAGGCACGGAGGCAAGCAAGCAGGAAAAAAAAAAAAAACAAAACGAAATATAAGTGGGTGGTTAAATAAAAAAACGGGCAACTCTTGTGCGAAAACATTTAAAAAGAAGAAGAATGTAAAAGCATGCAAGTCAATGTCGACAAAATCAGTCGACAAAGGAACAGCGGCACAGCTACGCCTTTCCTTGAAGCACTGTCTCCTCGAGTACCTCCCAAGCCATGCATTTAACGAACAATAAAAAGCCAATGCGGCACTTGTGCGCATGTAAGCAATAAGGGAACAGCAGAGAGCATCGAAGAATTCTGAATTCTTTCAGCTGCGCCCCGACTAAAGGCTTATCCATTTTGTGGTTCGAAGAATACATTTCTGAAACTTGACAGCTGCCAGACGTACGCATGTGACAGCTAAAGTATCAGATGTCTATCTTAAAGTTTTCCATTTTGTAATTATGCATTTCTTTGGAAAAACTAGCAAAATTCTATAAAAATGTCAATTTCCATAGCCAAGATGCGTTCTCTTAGAAAAAGAAATGCAACAAAAACGCTTTGAAAAGGATATTTGGCAGTCGTTATACTCCATAAGCAAACAAATTCAAACCACTAAAAAGGGGTTTTCCGGTTTCGCTTTTAAGTTTCATGAATTGGAAATTGTGTGTCGCTGATTAGCTTGCAATAAGTGAACCTTGTACAGACATGTTCCCATTCAGTGGAATAACAGCAAAGTGCCAAGTGCTGTTGGAAAACATGTTCAAGTGTTTCCTATCACTGTAACAAAGAGATCCAAACATGAACTTATCAAACGGTTTTGATTTCACTGATGATACATATGTATATGCACATATGCACGAGTAACTATGCAGCTGAACTTTTGTACAAATTTAAACATATGTACATACATACATACATACATAAGTATTTGACTTGTATAAGCGTTACTCGCTTTTCAAAGTTTGCTCTGCCTTAGCGCAGGCAACAGCTGGAAGGGGGAAGAGAGCGGAAGCATTGATATTTTGTTGTTCATATTTTTAGCAACGACGCGCTGCAGATATAAATAAATGGATATATAATAAATATCTCATTTTTTTTTCGTTATTTTTTGCTTTTTTTCTTTTTGTTTGAAAATCAGCTTAATAAAGATTTTTTTTGCTTATTGGAACCAGTCAGCAGTCAGTTGTCTATAAACTTTTGGATTGCGTTTTTCGGGCCATCTGATGTATGCCACATCACGTGCCGTTTTACGGCATTGGCGCGCATGAAAGTTGATTCTTATTGGGTTTGGACTTCACAGAACGGAAAATCAAGCTTTACTTACATTCACGTACTAGTGCTTACATACAGACAAACACACACACATTCACACTTACGGTATACCATACACACACCCCAGATAAATAAGAGGCAAAGAAGGCGCAGGTAAAAAAAAAGTTGTAAATGAAATACAAATAAAGTACGTTCACATTTTCTTATGCTATCTGTCTGACAGATAAACAGTGAAAGCCGGCAAAGTATGTATTCCGGCATTATTTTTTTTGTTTTGTTTTGTTAAGTGTTTTTGTTGGTTTTTTCTGTTGCGTTTGAACATTTGATTGAATCGTTTTCCATCGTTATAATTCTTGTAAATTTTGTTTATTTTCCCCCTCAAGAAATTTTACCTTTTTAGTTTACTAACCAGCACACTCCAGATTTCGATAACATTTCTTAATAGAATTCCATTGAAATCATACCGATCTTATTCTTTTTATTATGGTTTTTTCCTTTTATTTTTCTGTTTCCTCATTCACTTTGCTTCTATGTTCTTACTGCGTGATGTATGATCTCTAGACGGTAGAAGCAGCCGCGCTGCTGGTGTGAGACAAAGACACTTGTTGTGGAGCTTATGGCGCTTAAGTTGTTATGATTGTTGTAGCTTTCATTGTGGGCACTTGAAAACACAGTCTTGGCAAAGGGCTCATGGCAATTAGTAAAAGCACGAAATATAGCACACGGTGTAGTATGTTAAGCTAATTCTGCTCAAAACCACACAATCAATGTTATCGCTGCATGTCCGTAGACAAGCACAATAATCGACTACAGAAATATCAGCCAACAATTCTGTACGTGACAATAAGAAGCTTAAAAGATACATATGTATATTGCATACAGAAATCTAAGCAAGACACAAAGTGTAGACTGGGAAATAACTTTTTGGTAAAGTGGAAGGCACAAGATAATTGGCATTTTGGTGTTGGGTATTTTTTTCTTACAGTGTACATTATAGTCACTTTTCAAAATCAAATGATTCTAAAACAAAAAATCATAAATAAATAAAAAAGCAGCAATAATTCTTCCACACATTTGTAAGTTCCGCTCTTTAACAAAAGGGGGGAGAAAAATTAAAACAAAAAATTAAAAAAATTAAAAGTGTGGATGAGGCATACAATTTCGTTGACGTCTTCTGGCGTCATCGTGGGCGTTGAAATGTTGCTATTTTGTCTATATACACACATTTCGAACTTAATAATACTAAAATACACTCAATAATTATGTGGGATTCTCAGCCTCAACTAAATGAAGCATATTTTAGTTTTTTTTTTTTTTTTAATGGCACGGCTTTGAAAATAAATCCACACACACTCACTCGCACAGTGTGCGCACAGACTAAAATAAGACAAGAAAAAACAGAAAAAAAAAAATAAAATAAAATAAAAAAGTACGAGCGACTGAGGCGCGCGTAAAACTCTTTCGCAAGCGCGACAACTTCCACCTGCATAAAAATTTTGTAGTTTATTTTTGTAAAGGTTCCACACGCAATCGCACACGCACACACACACTCAGATACACAATGTGCCGTGTCGGAGTTTGGAAAAGCCCCCACAGCTTCCAATGAAGACCAAACAAATTTTAAAAATACAGAAAAATACAACAACATCGTACACCGGAAGTGGCTGCAGTGTCTGCTGCCTGCCTGCCTGCTGTCTGTCGTCTGTCATCTGCCGACCTACCTATGCCATCGTCTACGCATATTCTTTTTTGTTGGACCACAGTGGCGCATTCTACGCTGATTTATCACAGCAACTCTTTTGAGTTTTATGTTTTCTTCTTCTTTTTCTTGCTTTTTTCTGTTTCTTTTTTGTCTTTTTTTTTTTTTTTGTCTTTTTTGCGAAACATTTTTCTGAAACAAATTAGTTGATTTGCATGCAGTTTTCTCACCAATCTCCGCCTTTTGATTACGTTTTGTTATGGTAATACAAATATATCAAATGGATTAAGTTCGCATTGTTCGACCCCAAGACGCATCGCGGCAAACTTAGCCGCCTCCGCGCGCTCGCTCGCGCGTTCAACCATGCGCATCAAATACACAACAATGTCCACCGCTCCTCTTCTCAACTGCTCACAGCTCAGCTCAGTTCAGTTCAACTCATTCAGTCTTTCATTCATTTATTCCGGTTAATGTTTCATTACATCAACTATGCATCTTTCGCTTTTTCTTTACATTTCACTTTGTTTTTCATACACACTATCATGGTTTAACATTATAAAGCTCATGCGGAGGCATAATTTCGACAGTCAGTCACTGAATAACCGAGTCAGTCAGTCAATCAGTTTGTTAGGTAGGCAGTTATTCAATTGGTATGTGACTGAGTCTGTGAGTAACTGTTGCACAATCTCTCAATTACAGCCGAGTTTCCGAACTGCGACTCCGACCATGTCTCAAGTCATGCTGAAGTCTCATTCAAGTAAAAACCAAAGAAAAGGAAAACTGAGACACTAATTAGTCTGTCGAGTGTTGCTGCTGCTGTTGCCGCGACTGCTGAGTAACAATTTTCCCACTGAAAAAGTTTTTACTTTTCACAATAGCGCAAGAAAAATTATGAAGCTGAAAGAATGAAAAAACAAAAAAAATAACAAGCAAATAAACACATTAAATGGCGCAACAATAGACAAATTATACGACTGTTGTTGCTGCTCCTGCTGCTGCTATTGTTGTTGTTGTGAATGGCCACAAAAGAAAGTTCTTTTAAGTTTTCTTGGAAGTTTCCACGCAACGCCTCGGGGCGTCGTAAGGAAATAAATCGGCTGATTTGGGTATGGTCATTCTTGTTTTGTATCCCAATGGCATACTTAATATTGCCAAACTTCTGCCAAGTGTGTTTAAAGTCAATAATGCCTAATGCCGTCTACCCACTCGAATACGTATTTGGTGAGCGCCTTAGAAGAGCACGGCAAGATAGGGCGAAAGCAACAAAAGCACGTATTTTTGGCACAGCCAGTTGCATTTTGACAATCGGAACTGCCTTGGCTAATTAATTGGGTCTTAAAAATAAATTATAGAGCATCGGTAGCAGCAAACAAATACGAAAATTAAAAGCAAACAAACAAAACCTCAGAAAATCGCTAAGTGGCCGCATTTGTTGTATTGTCTGAGCTTGGAAGGCGGCCCCACACGCGCCAATTATCGTGGCCGTGTATGCTACACAGAAGACCACTCACATGCTCGCGACTTTTAACGTGTTTCCGACATATTAAAAAACAGACAGCGACAAAACCAGATTGCTTACGTCTTTTGAGTTGTTCAATCTACAGTTTGTGTAGAAAACATTTAGCTAAAGTAGAACAAAATTAAATTTCCATTTTTATTAAAAATTCAACTTAATACGAGGCAAACAGCAAAGGAACAACTTCGAATTGTGGAAGCGGTAACTTTTGAAGTTGAAAACATGATCAAACAGGTGCTCGAGCAAATTTTGAACAATTACGACTCATTTACTCTTATCTGGGTGTATAAAACGATTTCTGCTCGTATTCTAATGCATATTACATATTGCTTTTCTCATCTAGAAATACTTTTTTAATAAACTTTAAACAGAATGGATAGACGTCCTCGCGAAAAAATAAATAAATTTTGTTTACGTAGCAAAATGTATTATCCATTTGATAAAATAAATAAATGTTTATGTAAAAGAGAAAACGATTAATCATCGTTTAGCAGACAAGCGTCTTGAATATCGAATGGTTCCATTAAAAAAACTTAATCGTTGAGATGTTGGACTTATCATCGATAGATTTTTTTTTTGAGCTTTATTTATTATTGCTCATATGTATATATATGTATATATATAGTATATATGTATACTTATGTTTTTTATTTAGCCTTCAAACTCAGTCTAATGCGCCACAATTATCGCAACCAAACTATTTTCCCGTCCCTAATATAGAATGTGCCCTTTAAGGGCATCAAATGTTAGCAGTAAAATATTAGACGATTGGCCTCGTTATCAACATCGACAGTATGGAGCCAAAGTTGAACCCCATCCCTCTGCGAAAACTTTCGGTAATCAGGCTAAATTGAGCCCTCGCTTGCACAGTGGAATTGACTGCACAGATTTCTCGGTTTAGTTCATTTCTATTTACTACTGACACAGTTGCGAATGTAACTGTATATTTTTGCTGTAGGCGTGGCATTCTGCATTAGTCTTTGCTGTCATTTAAGTTGCCAACTTGAAGTTTTATAAGTCTAAACATGCACCCATAAAAAATGTCTAAGCCATATTTGGCAGGCAAAGAGTGCGCGTAGGGGACATGGGTTGGGAGTAACACAATACGCCAAAATAGCTTAACAATGCGATCCAAAGTAATTGAGACAAAAGCAATACACATGTACACAGCTGTGTTGTTGTTGCTGGATGGTTTTTTTTATGTGTACAACGCTCATTTAGACTTCAGTCAGTAAGCACCAAAGATTCAAAAACGATATGTACATCGTTTAAGAAAAAATAACGAGTTGGATATAAAGACAACAAAATATTCCAACAACAACACGGACGTGTATATTAAACAATAAAATTTTAGAAGACGCTGCGCAAAGCAGTTGTCATAAATTGCCCTCACTGCGGCTATTATTGTTGTTCTTATGTGGCGCGCACATATGCTTTGTTTATTATTCTTTTGTTATTCTTTGCTTCTATTAGACTTTTTTTGTTTTTGTTTACTTTACATAAATGATCATGCCATTTAATTTATTTATTAAGTTTTTTGCCATTTGTTTACACAAGCTCATTTTGCCGAAGTTTTGTTTTATTAAAAAAAGCAAAATGCTGCTACTCTACGAGACATGCTCAATGTTTCACTTGACTCTCTTTGGCTCTTTGGCTCAAACGCCAACGCCTCGTAAACACATATTTTTATGGAGTATTTCGTAGTCGGCTGCTTAGCTATCCATGGGAGCTAGATTGTATACATATATATGCACAATTTTAATAATAGCACGTACGAGGAGAAAACAAAAATGCTCCCTATGGAGCACTAAAAACTTCATCACTTTCTCGCTCACTTACCCACGGCTCCGAAACAAACTTTTGTTTTACTCAAATTGAATTTGAGTGTTTTTTATCAGCTGAAATGTCACTGTACTCAGGTGCGGGGAAGGGTGCCTATGTCGTGGGAGTTGGCATAAATCGCATCAATATCACTAAAACCAATAGACTTGAGTGCGACAAACCCGTTAACTTCACAAACAACATTCTCGTATGCTCTTAAATCTATGCGAAAAAATCACTCATGACTGAACATATACTCAGTTTTGAGTGAAGAACTTCGCAGTTATGTTGTCTGTCAGCCAAAAAAGTGGCTTTGTCATGTCATTCAATGATATTATGGGGGGAATGGTTGCGGTTGCTTTCAGAAACAGGAAGTTTCTTGTCGCGGTTGCTTTATTCTTTTTATTCAAATTAACACTTTGCTGAGACGCCAAAACACATGCCAAGTCATATCATTTCTTGTATGTGAACAAAATTGTCGTTTCTTTCTACATATGCGAACACAAATCGAGTATTAAATTTTGAGTAAATTTTTGCATATTTAACGCGCATAAACATGACATAAACTACGACAATAACCGCGTGTGTTATACAACACAAACAATAATAATATACGAATTAATTTTATTTACTTTTTTATTTACTTTTCCCTTTTTTTTAGTTTGTTGCTGTCATCGTTTTATTACCGTGTCAACACAAAACACACCTCACCAAGAGGTTCGCTTCCGCGCACCGACAAAGCAAAAATGCACAGCAAAACAAAAAAAGAATAACAAAATATGCGAGTGCGGTTGTTATATGCCGCCTCCAAAAAGTATCACTATAAAAGAGCGGGGTTCAATAGGAAAACAAACGACACAAGCAACCAAACGAACACTTTTTTTGAATGGTTTTTAAAAACGGCCGTCGCTTTTCCGTACCGTTTACACACGTACTACACGGTATGACGTTCGTTTCGCGACTGAGCTGTCACAAATCGGTGAGGCGCAAAAGCTCCACAACGACGACCTCAAGATGGCAACAAAAAATTGTGGTAAATTGAGCTTTATTCTCTCAATCACGGCTGCCACTTAACAAAAAAAAATAAGTTTGTACTGAATATAAACAAATAAATATATCATTTTCATTTTAAAAGTACCAACTCTATCTATTTGCATATTTTATTAATTTTAAATTATTTTTCATAGTTTTAAAAATGTTCCCAATATGCTATCGAAAAAATAATGTACCAGTTTAGGTAACTTTGTAAAAAATGTGGCTGCCGTGCCTTCAAGCAAAATAATTTGCTCTAAAAGAGCTTTAGAAATGGGCAACGATAACGACACGAATTAAGCTAAATAAGAGCACGTTGATAAATTGTCATGGAGTCGTTCCGTCCTTACACTTGCACCCGCCTGTTGACGAGTTTCTGTGGTTGTTGTACAAAATCTACCGACGCCATGACACTTATCAAAAAAGTCACTCTCTCATGTCACGATTCTCTTGAAAGAGAATTGGGTATCGGAATCGAGTTTGACCGGAAGCAAACGAGGTTTCTATGGCACCCTGTGTAAAAGGAAACGGAATTTGTACGTTATTTCATTAAATAATTTAAAATCTGTGAGGTTTCTTGGTAAACCGGTGACACAAAAGCTCAATTTGTTTTTGTTGTTTGATAAAATTTTTTTATCAAAGTTAAGTGAACAAGAAATGTGCATTGTTCTCTCCCCACTGTTGCACTTCCGTGGAAGCTATACTTGGACTAATTTGGATTGAGTTTTTACTAATTGATATACCTACATTAATAAACAATAATCAAATTCTTATCTTATCCCCATTTGTACTAAGTAATGCCGCAATAAGTATTAATATTTATGTATATGTATATACATTTTTCCAACTTAATTTTATGCGTTTGTTCTAATGTAGACGTTTAATTCCTTTTATTCAAGCATACATAGGCACATATATATATGATTGAAAACGTAAAACATATTCATATAAGTTTGTACACACAAAGTTTCTTACTCAATGTATTATATTACTTCCACTTATCTCTTATCTCAAAAACGACAAAACTTAGTAACTGTTACAAATTATTGGCTTACAACAAAATGGCGACCCTTGCAGGTAATTGACCACGAGGCCACTTCAAAAATATTTGTACGATGATCCATAGTGACAGTCTGTCCTACGGTGAGGTCATCGGCCGAGTATAAAATGCGTATGGATCTTTATTAATTTATAATTTGTTTTTTTGTGTATTTGTTTGAACTAATATCGTCTTTAGCACTTTTCAGTGCACCAATCCCAAATGCAGCCATCATTATCATTACACCCGAACTCTCCTGGATAGAGTTCGCAGTAGTCCTGCAAATCTATGTATTGACAACTGCCATCTGGGCAATGATATAAAAAGCAATAAGAAGAGCAACGTTTACGATCGTTATTTACACATCCGGAACAGTCCACGGCTGGACAGATAGAAAGAATACAATGAGTAGGGTACTAACGAAAGATAAATAATCAATTTTACCTCCTTCATCGCATTGCTGTGTTTCGCACACCTCTAGAGGGGGATTTGGTGGCATTATAAGCATCGGTGGCTTGTGCACAATCTCTGGTGGCTTCAGATAGATGGTGGGCTTCCGACAAATTCGTGAATCACAAAGTTTATTACGGCGGTTAAAGCAAACCCACCTGCGCCCATAATCCTTACAGATGCGCGGAGTAATCACATTGCAACATACTTCAGTAAGATTACCAGGAGGAGGAGGAGGAGGAGTCGTCGTCGTGGCCTTCTCTACCGTCATTTGCGTTGTCGTTTCCAGTGCTGGAGTATGGAATTCCACATTATTTATATTTTCAGTGACCAATGAGTTCTGCTTTTCATTAGTGACAACATTTTCAATTTCTAGGATCGTTGTGAAGTAACCCGGAGTTTGGCAACGCTTTCCACGCCACACGGTGCCGACTGGACAGGCGGGTTGCAAGCAACGCCCTTTGTAGTATTCGCCCATGCTGCAGAGAATCTTACGGCATAGTCCGTTCATAAAGATAGTGTCAGGTGGGCAGCGGACTAATTCATCAGGCCTAAATGTGTTTGTTGGCGCCGCTTCAGTGGTTGTCGTTGTTTTTGGTATTTCTGTTGTTGTAGTTGTTGCTTCCTCTGTAGACGTGGTCGTTGTTGCTTCTGTGGTCGTAGTTGTTGTGGTTGTTGTTGTTGTCGCCTCAGTGGTAGTAGTCGTAGTAGTTGTTGTTGTTGTAGGCAATGGTGTTATGGGTTCATTTGGACAAGGTTTTATATGCACCGGATAACATAATCCATCATCTTTAGAAAAGCGATATCCTTCTGGGCAGTCCCCTACATGTAAATCATTCGCCAGAAAACACAGGCCCTTATCTAGTACATATCCGTCTGGACATTGTGGTAGTGTGAAATTCGTTTCCTGAAGGAGAGCGAAAAACACTTATAATGATGCTTCCTTCAATTTACGCTCTAATTGTTTTCTATCACATTTCCTACCTCATCGCGATAAGCCGCCTGGCTGACCTCATTGCCGTTAATTATATTGATAAAAAGCATAGTAGTAAAAAGAACTGGTAGCGTTTTACAATTCATTATATTCTTTACCATATCAATACAGTTTTTCGGAAGTTACATAAAATTTTAGCCCGACAGCATCAGCGAACCGCAGCCAACTGACAAATTGCTTTCAATACCCCAATGCTTTGCGCTCCAACATGTGCTGCTAAATATTTCCACCAATTCGCAACATAATCTAATAATAGCGCCTCCATTGATAACCCCTTGGGTCACATAGATTTTTCATTCCGTTTCGAATGTGATGTTTTGCTTAATAAACATGCAAAAGATCGAAATCAAAACTATTTGGAAGTAAGTGCCAAAGAATGTTGTCGTCGCTGCAGAGGATAGTCTTGATTTTATTTCTTGGAGCTGTTTCCGGACAGTTCGTAAGTATTTTGGCATTGTAATGTAAAATTCAAATACACATTTTTATTTTTTATTAAGCCCTGCCCGGAAAACTTCTTCTATTTTAACAATGTTTGCGTGCAAAAGGCTACCTCATGTCCGGAAAACTTTTTGCTTCAGAATGGAGTTTGCATTATTGCTCCAACGCAATCGTCTCCATTCGGTAAGTAAACGTTACATTAACGTCGCAAGAATGAAGACGCTTTGCAGTTATATTTTAGAGAATATATGACATTGCGCATATTAAGAGTGATTTTCATTTTATTGTAATGTCAGATTGACTTTACTTTAGTTAAGTAAATGTTTGTTTTTTTTTACACAAAAATATAGGCATAACCATATAACTTTTTAATGATTTGATCTCAATAATACTATGCTTTAGGTCAAATTGCTACTAATGGAGCCACGACCTGCAATACATCAGCAACACTGTATCCCGTTTTGAATTGTCAATTCTACGCTGTGCTACCATGCACCACTGTATGCCAATGGCCTTGCAATATTGTATGTCCGGGGACTAGTTTACCCACGGCCGTGCCGTCAACACCAACAGGCACAACTACCAGTACACCGCCGAGTACGACAACGTCGCCGGCAACCAGGTCACCAGAGATCAATTCAACACCGTCGGCAACAGTAACCGACTTACCACCCAGCATAACAACACCTTCGGAAACAGCAACCCATTTACCGCCCACTCTGACAACACCATCGACAACAGCAACCAATGCACCAATAACAAAACCCTCAGAAACAATAACCGAATTACCAGCTACTGTGGGAACACCATCGGCCACATCAACCGACAAATCACCGCACGTGTCAACACCATCGACTACAGTAACCAACTTACCACCCACCATGACAACACCATCAGAAACAATAACCGATTTACCCCCCACCATGACAACACCATCCGCAACGGGAACTAATACACCAATAACAAATCCATTGGAAACCATAACCGACTTACCACCTACCATAGGAGTACAAACAACAACCAGTGCTCCAAAAACAACACCGCCGCCTGGATTGCTTACCCAATGCCCACCAGGTACCATTCTTGTAGATCAAAAATGCCGCGTCATATACTGCGCCTCTGGTATCTACTCTCAGGATGAATGTATAGAAGCACAATGTCCGCCAGGCACCAGCTGGACTGGTATAAAATGCACATCACCTGAAATTCCGGAGATACACCTGCGCTTTAACAATACCTTTGTCACGAAATCAAATGAAGATGCCATTATAAGATCAAACAATGTCAATAATCTGACTGTGACTGTGAATGCTACGGTTGCCTTGCCAAAAGATAAAGAATACTCGGAGGATCTTACAGAACTCGAAGTTCCAGTTAAATGTTGCTCAGTGGTAACGCCACGGGTCTGCCGCACTGGTGCCATCGACGGTAAGTGGACTTGCCACAGCAGAAAATCCAAACGTTGCGGTGAAATCTGCAAAGCTCCGACTGTGGTACTCAAACCTCCATCGAAGCCACAACAACTCGAAGGCAATGAAAACGTGGTCGTGCTGTCACCGGATATGGAATTCAGTGACTGTGGCCATGCGCAGAAATGCGCCCAAGCAGAAGGTTAGTTGAGGGCATACGAATCGAATAAAGTGTAACAGATAATTTACTTTTTTAGATTATTACGACTGCTCCGGCTGCGCGGCCGGAATTTCTGCGCATTGCTCTAATTATTGTTACTCTTATCGGTGTAGCAGTCGCAGTTGTGCCTTCTACGACCAGCGGGAGTACTGCCGCCTTTATCCTGGCGAGTTCGGCTGTCGCACTGATGAAGGCTGTTACGAGGACTGGTGTGGCAGCCAATGACAGTTTGACGCGACTACAATATGATGAGAATGGCAAAGAGTGTGCGCGAGAACGGTTGGCTTGCCTTCGAGAACATTTTGATTAGAAGTTGCTTCATTGATAAAGAATGCTCTTTTTTAATCTATGTTCGATAATGTTATCTAGTACCTCCATTACCACCGACCCGTGCCCAAAGTTAACGCTAACATTTTCATACAAATAAAAAAAGTGTCGACAGTTAAAATAAATCAAACTGTTTTAGTTTATTTCTTTAACGAGTCGGTGGAAGACATTCGCAGAAGTCCAGACGTCTACTCTTATATCAGCATTAGCTGCAACATGGCATGGAAGGTATTACCTCTATAAAGCGGTATGCGCTATTAGGCACTTCAGTCAGTAGTATGACATAATCGAGGTGTGTCACCACCAACTGTTATCAGAGCGGTCACTTCCCATTTTTCCCGATAAAGATTTCGAAAGAACCTTGCAAAAAGCGGAAGTGAGATCGTTTCAAGTTAATTCACACTTAAAACATTTCAGCGGCAACTCACACATTGTCTTGTCTATCCTACCTCTTCTAGGTATTAGCTTATGGATACGTGTTAGCTTTACTGCTGATTAGTGTTAGAGCAGAGGATACGCCAGCCAAGCTGGCCGATCGGCATGCAGCCCAAAACCCACCAATAGTAATACAGACGCAATTACAGAACTACGAACAGCCGACGTTTTCAGAGTACAAGGAATGCATAGAAAACAGAGACAAGTGCATCACGGTCTGTGACGGACACGGTGAACGCGAAAAGTGCAAGTCAGAGTGCCCTGTGTGTCCGGAGCTACACAATCACGACATCGTTGTCCAAGGTGTTAACGACACGAAACATTTGCGCGGCGATTCGCTGACTCCCATAAATACCACGAATGTGATACGTTTAACCAACGAGATCAGAAACATTATTGAGAACAAGATAGAGGCACGCAACGAGAATAATGTGGCAGTGCTACAAAATACAACACGCACGGACCAAGTCGCGAGCACGGGTGGCAAATACGGACTCGGCTACAACGAGCATGGCTCCTGCTGCTATGTGGTGCGAACATCGCGACATTGCGAAACCAAAGATCGGGACCTTGGTGTTGGCTGCGAAACAAAGCATCATCGTGTCTGCGGGGAACGTTGCAAGGCACGTATCATGGTCGCCAAACGCGTGCTCAAGTGCGAGAACGAAACGGACGGTCCTTGTACGGAACACATTGAATATGTGCCAAAACACAAGACACGCAGGCAGTCGCGCTGTCGCTATATAGGCAACCGTTGGCCATATGTGTCTTGCGGGCATAGTGACCGGCGTAATCGCCGTCAACAGTGCGCACGATGCTTGCAGTTGCCTTACAGCTATGTGCTGAGTCGTGGCATGCCGCCGCAATGCGCCACCTGCTTTCAGAGCTTTGCAGGCTCATATATGCCTCTTTGGAGTTCTCCGTTTGCACTTCTCGTACCGGCTATAAACACTGGCAGTGATTTCTACTGGGATAAGCATCGCAGACCTGGCCATGACTTCAATCTCAACAACGATCAGTTCGATGACAATGATGGCTGGGTGCTAGAATCGAAGAAGTGTCGCTTGCCGGATGGTACACTAAGCGAGGACTGCACGCAGCACACATCAGTTGTGGGAAGCGGCAATGGCAATGATGACAATGACAATGACAATGACGTTGACAACACGATCAATCCGTCGGGGCACAATTACTTTGAAAATGGTAACCACGATGAATACGACGATGATTACAATGATTTACCCGTTATGGATGACAATTTTGATGACGCAGATTTGCGTCGTCGCAGACGTGCGTTCAAGCGCTCAGCCTACAGTCGCCGCCACAAGTTTAACTAATAAAAACAAAACAAACTTATAAAGTAGCTCATTGAATGTAACGTTAAGTTATTTCCAGTTTTCAAGGCATCGAATTAAAAATTGACTACAAATACAATAAATCTGCTTCTTCTTCACATCCTCAGAAATTGCCCAGAGTGTAAAGCTTTATTTCAGATTTGTCTTAGAAATTGTGCGATCGTGACTATTGGCGTGATGCTGCAGTATGTCATTGAACCTTAGCCATGAGGAACACATATGTATTTTGGGATAAAGAGTAAAGTTACTAGTTTTATTTCATGCACTCTAAGTTGATAACGCTGCGCACTAAGATTTGGCAAGAGCGCAGTCGAACCGACTGATCAGATTAAGCTTGTCTAAACAAAACAAAGGTTAACATTAATATTGCGCTGTTGGAGCTTATTTGATGCCCAACTCCTTTAGCTCATTCTCCTCATCAACAGAATCCTCTTCATCGGACCCGTGCACGGATGGTGCGGGAGTAGTGTGTCCTTGAATAAAGAGTAAAAGAATTTTGCAAACAATGCACTCAAGTCAAGTGGTAACTTTTTTAAGGTAACTTACGTGAGGACAGCGGACTTGGCGGTTCGCTAAATGGACGTGAAAAGTTCAGAGTACTGCGAGAGCCATACATCGAATTTTCGTCAATGTAATCCGGATAGACAGTCATTAAAGCTTTGAGTCTAGCCTGTCGGTAGTACTGCGGATATAAGGTATTAATGGTTATTTCAATTTAGTCAAATAGTCCACCACTTTGAATGTTTTCTATCCACTTACAATGCCCAATGAGCGCCAGTCGAGCAAATCACTCAACCGTTCCGTGCGGTTGCGTTGAATGATGCGCTGCCGACGGTTTAACTTGGAAAACTCCAACATAAAACTGGTAAGCTGCTGCACACTCTGCTCTAGACCGATGTAGCGTCTATCGACAATGTAGATGCCATAAGATTTCGGATCACTTATATGTTCCTGCATAAAGCAACCAAAACCTGATAGATTTGTTGTCACACTGGGTATGCCCATGACGGTACACTCAGCGGGTGTGTAGCCCCATGGCTCATAGTATGACGGGAACACACCCAAATGGCAACCACGCACAAACTCTTCGTAATCAATGCCGAACAATGGATTCGTTGAGGAAAGGAATTCCGGATGGAACACCATTTTGACACGATCATGAACAGAATTAAATAGATGGCAGCGACGTATTGAACTAAGCACCGGATCATTCCAATCCTCGGCGATATTGTGAGTAGTAACTGGCGGCATTGTATCTCGTTGCATAGCGTACATGCAGCGTTTGATCTTAACCAGATCTTCTTTGGTCAATAGCTCATCGGGGCTTGGTAAGTGTCCCTTAAGGCATAAGTCGAACATACGCTTGCCAATCAACTGTTGTACAGCGTTGATGGTGTCACGCAGTTGCTTAACGACGGCATGGCCACGCAAGGAATCCACATTAAAGTTATTCGTCTTAGTGGGAAAGATTAGGAACGCTACAACGGTAGTATCTGGTTTTTCAACTTTAAGCAATGCGTTCAAGCGCGCCAGCGACTCGATGAATATATCTGCACCTTTGTTTCCGAATTCATAGCGGCCAGCAATAAAGAAATACAACGTCTTATCTAGATCGAAGTCCATATGCCTGTAAAATGTAATAAACACATTGAAGCTGCAGCACAATGAGACTGGCAAAGACGGCTTACCCATAAAAATGGCCACGCACAAAGTCGTTGATCTTCTCCTTAGCCATGGCGTGCAAATTCTGAAACTCGTGAATGGCAGAGAACTTTTTCACGTTCAAGCCGTTAGGTGTTATAATATCCGGCTTGCGCTTTAGCAAATGCTCAGCCTCAAAGCCCGTAATTTCTGAGACTGTGGTAAATACATGCGCGAGGTTTGTGGCGCCACGCTCCAGGCAATACCTATGGTAGATTTGTCGCTTGCCAGCCTCCTCATCGACAGCGAACTTATCCAAATTATTGTAAAAATCCGTGTTGCCCGCACACAGATAGCGGCCCAGCAGCGTCGCGTGAGTTGTAAATACAGTTGCGATTTCCACAAGCCGCGTTCGTAATACAATCAGACCCACACCCGCCTGCCACTCATGGAAATGAGCACATATACGTGGCTGCGAAAGATCGTTGGCAGTAGAAAAAGCTTGTGCACAATTACGAAATTCTTCCAGGAACTCTGCAATCATGAAGCCCAAAATAATAGCATCATTCGTTTCAATATCCAAGTGCGGCACGCCAATGTGACACTTCTCCCACAGCTCTGACTTAAACTGATCCATTTTCCAAGCAGCCGAACCAATATCGAACAATATAAGTTGCGGATTGCCATCAACCAGCCAGCGGCCGGTGTGCAACTTGTAGCCACGTGATCGCATAGAGTTAACAGCATTTAACAGCGGATTGCCACGTGGAAATTCCATTTCCTCCATTTCTGTGCGCGCACATTGCTCCTTGTACGGTCCCATAAGGCAGAGCTGCTCACCCATCTCCTCTGTAGAAACATATGCCTTTGAACGAATAACGGTGTAAATACCGCCAACCTTGTTTGCCACCTCCCATGCTATTTCAAAGTTCCAGCGATTTTCACGCGACGCAATGTCTCCACGATCAAAATAATCCTTCAGATCACCGCCGGACTCCACACGAGAGTAGCGTCGATTCATCTGTAAGCAAACGCCAACATCAAGTAGTCAATTAGTTATTATATTTTGACAGCAATCTTTTTGTGTTTTTGCCGACCCTAAAAGATGAACTGTCCTGATCCTCAAAACGATAGGACATTTGCCGGCGCATCATTCTGCCGTTCTGCATGTTTCTGCTCGAATGGCCGAATGCGACTGATTATTCTGACAAATTTCTAACCAATAATAGTTCAGAACACGCCGCTTATCAGCGACTGAGCAGTGCTTTCCTACTTGACCCCCATAGTACCCGCTACGTTCGAGCAACCGCGTCACTCTCTTTGTTGCATCACTAGTTGGCGTCTTATCAGTCTGTAGTGCGGCTCTGCGTCGCCTGCCGGCAACGGTGGCTCTAAAGAGCAACTAGCATCGCGACATTCAAAGCCACTGATAAGCCGTTAATGGGTTAAGTGTGTTGATGCATCGTTTAATGCTCACAATCACAAGAATATCAGATTCTTCACATCGCGTCCCTGACCATGAACCTAATATGCAAATTGACATAGACGAGTTTTTTTTTGTTTTCTTTTTACGCTTTGCGCTCACACATTACCTAAATTATTTTTAGAATCATTTTTCCGCTATTTACAACATCCCCAGATAGGAAATTGCGACGTTTGCCAACGTTTTGGCCAAAAACCATATTTTATCGAACACATCAAAATGTATGTAAGAAATATACATTTGGTATTATTTCCAATAAATATTTTACTTCTATACAATCAGGAAGAAAAGAGCAATAGTATATTTTTTGCTTTACGAAAAAATAACTTCTTTTTTCTGATAAATCGAAATTCGACCTTCACTCCCAACTCTCATTCAATATTAACCATATTGAACTAAATCAAAAAATCATTCAATTAGTTAAAAAGAACATATGTTGCACATCATACGGTTAAAAGTGAAATTGCGGAAACATTTTGTGATCCGAAAATAAAAACAAGCGAAAAAAAAAACCTGTAAAAATTAGATTAGTAGCCGGCTTTAAGATGAGTGACCTTGGCCACCAGGATAGAGAGTACGGCTCTCTTACAATTCATAAGTTATGTTGATAAGCGATTTTCTCTGTTTTTTTATACGAAAATATTTGTACATGTACATACAAATATATTTGTTCACATGTTACCGCAAGACCGAAACGTGCCCGCTCGACATTCACATGATGTACATTAAGAAATGCGGCGACATAAGAAGCCTTCATTCAATTCTCCTCTCTTTTATTAAAAGTCAAATAAAGGTCAATGCTGGGTGCCGGCGATTGTTGGTTTCAGATGCTTTAAAAGGCGAGGTGCGGTGCGTGGTTAACCGATTTTGTGACTTTTGTTTAATTTTGCTCAACAAGTTCGACTCGATTGTTTAATCGAGCATTTTCACCTTTATGTTATTAAGGAGACGATAACGGTTATCAGGTTTTGTTTATGTTCTATTAGTTATTATCACTCGCTTGTTATTTCAACATATTTTGCGTTTATTTGAAAACCTGTTATTTTAAAAAAATAATAATTTATGAAATTAAACTACTACCCACGGTAAATAGAAATGCACACGCGTTTGATAAACAATTTGCGTCTGTGGAAAAAAATCAAATTTCAAATTCATTCACCTTTCTAGCCGCAACTACAAAACAAACTGACCTTAAAAACCAGATAAACACCTAAGTTAGGCTGTGGTGACTACAAAAGAGATAAAATGATCCATATTGGCATAGTAGTATGAAAGTTCATATAATTAGAAGTAAAATAAACTATTGGCAACTAATTGTTCGAAAATAATTGATTTAATATTAAGTAAATAAGACAACTGGACTTTCGTCAACATTTAATTATGTATATTAATATTGTTAAAACATACAAAAGTCGCTATGAAAGAACTTGTAGCGTAAATATGACAATACTCAACACTAAATTAGCGATGTGCAATTCATCGTAATAGGTTCTTAACTGAAATTAAAATTAATTTATTTTGAAACTATCACAATTTTAGAAGTAATTAAACATTAAATGGAAACCTAGATATTTTAATTCCCTTTCAAATGATATATTTTTCATGAAATGTGGTTTAGTATTATCGGTTTCCATATATTACAAAGAAAACCATTACCTTTTTATATAGACATAGATGAATTTGGTTGTTCAACTAACATCCTGGCTTTTAAGGCCTTTACTCACCAATATATTTTAACATATCAAATAAACTAATTTTATATTATTTAAAGTTTACTTAACATACAATTAATAGTGATTCCTAAAGAATACGTTATGTTCGGTTTTCACTTCGTCGATGCTATCCACCTTTAATTTAATTTAATAAAAAATATATGCAGCAATTAAAAGGGTTTTTCCCAACTTTTAAATATTAAAGCTTACTGCAAGTTTTGTATGATTTCCATGTTATTTTTTTGACATAGTTTTATGTCTAAGCTCTCGGTAACGAATTCTGTACGAAACAGCGACACATACCAGCGACTAGAGGTGTCAAACTATCGATGGTACTATCGATAGTATCGATAGTTTTAATTTTCAAACACTATCGATGGTTTTAAAATACTATCGATAGTCGCTTTGTAATGTAACATTGTGAACTTCATCACTAAAATTTCTATGGAACATTCGATGCGCAGGTAATTTCCCCTCCGAAAATTCTATTTGTTAAAATAGTTAAATTTTGTTCAATTTTACATTTTTTCGGTGGTGATGCTGATTAAGCAGGTAGTGCTAATTGTGCGGGTGGTGCATGTAGTGCTGAAGGCGTATTGTTAGCATAGTTTTCGAGATGGCTGACGGTAAGAAAATTTGATAGGTGATACACCACAGTTGTGTAAACGCATAATGAGTCCATATTACATATAATTAATATTTTTGCAGATTCCATTAAAGATTTTTTTTTTCATTTCTTCTTTAACGATACTATCGCGATAATATCGATAGTTTTTTTAAAAATATCGAAAACTATCGATGGTGTGACCATCGATAGTTTGACACCTCTACCAGCGACACAATAGTGACTCTCGGAGTCTCGCTCTGTGGGAAGTAGGACAAGCCACATCTAATTCTAAAACTTTACAGTGGTCGTGAAAAAGCTTACACTTTCTATATAAAAGTTGTATCAGGTAATACATTCAAATGAAGACATAAAACTTTTAATTTTATTTTTATGTAGAATTAAGTATCTATCCTCTGGTTAAATCAATTTTCAACAAGAAAGTAAAGGTAGTGCCAATAATTTACAGTTGGGTGAGTTCTCCCATGTGACTGCCATTTGCCTTTTTGTAACGTCATGTCAGAGTTGCTTTTGGTTCTTGTCCCTTAATTTTTACGCTGTGCAACACTAACTTTAGTCAAAAATTATCAAATTTTAATTTGGAAAATATTATTTCTGCATTAAATTGATTATTATTAATTCAAAAAGGTTCATAAAATTAAAACTACGTAGTCTGTTCGTCATACGCGACGAAATTGAAGTGTGTTATGATCGGCCTGAGAAATATCATCTCTGTTACCGCAGTGTACATACAAAAATAAATATCAACTCTAATGCTATTTGGCGTCATTTATCAGTTTAAATAGGTTTGGCTGTAGCAAAAACAAAATCCTGGATTTGGAGAAAAATTTACACAAAAAAGGAAAATGTAAGTACATAAACATGATTGAACAAGTACTATCAGGCGGTAGTATAAGTGATCATGAAGTGCAAAATAAAAATGTATGCTTTTTTGTAGGGAAAACAACAATAATATTAGTAATAGCGATACCCTGGATGATCTGAATGAATATTTTAAAGATGAAAATTCAGATCAAAAGTTGGTGGATTTTTTCATGAGCAAGCGTAAAGGCGCTCCTACGAAGGGAAGTCTCTTTGGTAACATTCCAATGCCCACATTTGAATTTAATGTGAAGTTGACAAAACGAACGAAATTGCCACCGAGGACAAATAAAGAGACACTAGGCGCGGAGTCATCGCCCAATATAATAAATTCGCCATTGAAAGAAGTGTCTTCAGCAAACCAAGATCAGATTTTACAGGCACATGCAACATTTTTGATAGAACCAACTGCGTCAAATCATACAACAGAGGCTCCAAAAATCCCAGTACTTGAAAATTTTCCACCCCGCGAACGACCTGCTAGGTCCATATATGAACGTTCGTTGCAACGTAGGTCCGGTGGATCGGACATACTTAGACGTTCAGCAATTAGAAGACGTTCTAAAAGCGCAAATTGTCGGAACCTTCTGTCTGAATTTGAAGACAGTCAAGGGGATTTTGTAGGTTATATTGCGTACATTGCTTTATTGTGTTCTAATTTTTGTATTTTAAAAGTTGCCACGAATGTGTAGTACGCCTGCTTCCTTATGCAGACCACGCGAAGATTTGGATTTAGAGCCATCACGACCCCCATCTACTGTTTCTGCAGGTTTAACTACTACTGATTCTGAGCATTTAATGCATGACCTGCAACGCCGCGATAAGCAATTACGTGAACTGTTTGAAGAGGCTTTGGAGAAGACTATACAGAAAGGGCAGAAAAATGACGATTCTCGTATGCGTACGCCCCCGCCAGCATCTGATTCAACGTCTCATTCGCAAAGAGGTAATACGTACACAGTGGAAAAGGGCCAAAACCCGGGTCAGGTGATATTAACGCCTACAAACCACGCAACTGTTCATGGGGCGACACTTAATGTTCATCCTCACGAATCTGCTGCAGTTTTTAAATTCCCGAAGGTTCGCTTGCGTAACGTAACCATAGATCAAATGGCGGTTGAATCTGAAAATAGGGATTTTAATAAAATTGTAGTGCCAGATACGCCGCCACAAGAAAAACGTAACAAAACGGTATCTGCTGAACCTGAAGTGTTTTTACCAGAGACGCAGGATATTCCACCACTAAATGAGTCCGAGCAGTTTTTACAAACTCTACAGCTTATTGGATCTCCTACTATTGTAGTCCTGCCAAACTGTCAGCCAAATGATACAACACCAATATCTGTAAATCCGTGTGTGCCCTTAAACAGTGATGGTGATGGAAGCAATAAGCGCGAACAAATAACTAAACAGGCGACTCCTATTACAGCCACGACGAAAGATACACGAATAAACAACACGAGTAGGCCGACAGACTTGGAAATTAATCTAGATAATCAGCAAAGAAATAATAAGAGTATTCAGACGTCACAAAGCCTTCAAGAACAAAAACCGTGTCCTGCGGATCCAGCTGGACTGTTAACTGACGACGAAAATGGAGAAGATCTGCAAAGCCTTGAAGTTAATTCTCCGGCACCACTTAATCTGCATGTGCCAGTTAATAATTTGACGCCCATAACTGGAGGGCGCAAGAATGTTAATTGTAAGCAGGCAATCAGTTGTATCAGAAGTCCGGAGTATGTGCTCAATCTACGAAGTAAAGCATTGAGCAACAGTATTCACAACAAGAAGCGTCGTAAGAAAAAATATTTACTAAATAAAGCGCCTAATACACCCATTAATGGGGAAATATTCGCAAAAGAGTTGACTCGGTTGACTAACTATGAGATACTCGATTTACGGAAACGCAACTCTTTGGGCAAAGTGTTTCCGCTCTGCGGGCACAAGTCTATGAATGTCAATGAACAGCGAGTATTGGAGAATCAATTAGAGCTGGGGAAAACCTTGGAGCGTGAAATCGCAAGAAGAAAATTTACAGGCGAAAGTTTTCACTTCGATCAGGAGTTAGATGGCTCACAACCGGAGCTAATGTTACCAGCGCCGGTAGGTTTTGATGACAACAGTGGGATCCAGTCCAATATCACGAACAATAACGACGTAAGTAAACTGACTGCACAAATTTCTTTATTAGTGTGTCTGGTTAATATTTATAAACATATTGTTTCAGTCAAGGGCAAACCGTAGCAGGCGCACCCGAAATGTGCCTATGGTAAGTATTTTACATTTAGAAAATATAAAAGTCAGGTCTATTTTTTATATGTGTCCCCATATACTTGTAGACTGAAACACTTAAAAACTATTTGAATGCACCGGCGTCAGTGCGAGCTCATAAGAAATCTAAAGGTAATACTAAACGCAGTTTGTATACAAAAGGTAACTCAGATTCAGAGGCGAATCTGGCATCTTCGCCCGAAATATTGCATCAAAGTCAATCACATCAAAATAGCATTGAAATAGTTCATTCACCGCCTATTTCCCGTGTACTGCGGCTGTCGGAACTTCCTATTGTACCTCCACCGCCACCTTCACTGCCAAGAGCGGTACTTTCACAGACCAAAAATAGATACGAAGAAGGCACATCTTAAGAGGCGTTTGTAGAATTTAAAGACAGATTAGAATCACTGGCGCAGCCATCCATTCGAATGGTTGAGAAAAACACTTCAAGTTCGACCTGTTTACAAGAAAACGAAAAACAAAAAGCACGTAAAACCAACACGTTAGAGAATACTACCGAACAGATATTATCGGAGCCATTAGGTTGTGATAGTCAACTAATGGAGACGCTGCGTTTAGATACCTTAACTCCGCCATTAGAAGTTACAGAACACCCTAGAGCTGTTGCAGCGGAGAGGACACACAACGGACCCGTGCAAGATCATACGCATTCTACAACAAACACATTGCAACATATCGTTGATGACGGCGAGGTGGCTAGCACTAGTAGAGCTGCTTTAAAACACATAAACCCTCCGCCAGTAAATGACGACTTGATATTTAAAAAGCTCCTTCAGTCGGCGCCCAAAAAGCGTGGCAGAGCTTCGAAGAAGGAAAAGAAAATCGAAGACTCATGTGCTGAGAATACAAGTGAGTTATTTAAGCTGTATTGTGCATTTATTTCATTTTCATAAATTTTTTTTGGTTTGCCATAGATTTATCACTGCGCAGATCAAAACGAGTTCATCAACCGCCTAAAGACGACCGCAGAGTGATGTTTCAAATGTTATGGCAAAGAGAGTGGGGTAAACGTTTGAACCAAGCTATGGAGCGATACGAAAAAAAGGAAAAAGAAAAGTCCCGTTTAGCTTTAACAACAGTCAGTGACATTACAAGCAATAGTAGTGGTGGTCAGCCTATATGCACCAGTTCACCGATAATGACCCAAGAGCAGCAGCCGACCGACAATGTAAAACGGAAGACGGGAACTAAAAAAATAAATAATGACCGACAGGCAATGCACAAATCTAAGGAAACTGAAAATTTTGATTTGGTATCATCGAAGGAGGCGAAGAAGGGAAAACAATTGGAACAAACCAAATCAAGAACAAAAAATGTCGAGAAGAAAAATAAAGCCGAAATCAACAATAAGCGAAAATGTCCTGAAGACGCTCCTGAAAGTATTTTGCCAGTTGAAGAAGTGAATGCAATGTTTGATCGCTTAAAAGCTCAAGGCTCTTCCGAATCAGCCATACAAGAGCAGGAAATACACCAGAGTGAAATGAGAGTTGAGCCTCATAATGATCATTCAACTAACGGCAGTAAGGATGCAGAAACTCAGACGGCGTCGGGTAGTCAATTTGAGGAGACATCTCAAAATGAGCTGATTTCTTGGTTAAAGATGGATGGATCGCTGGATTCACTTAACTTTGACAACGATACGTTGTCTGGCATGTATATATGTAAGTGTTTTAGAGTGCTCAAAGTTAATACAACCTATTATACATTAAATGCAATATTCCAAAGCGGCCCGTGGTAACTTGACTTTTACCGACTTGGAAGGAATTGACTATGCCTTTTACGATACTGAGGAAAAGGGAAGCCTTGGGTATTTGCGGTTTAAGCCTAGACAAAAACGCCCGCCAAAACGAACCAAATCATATAATCTAGTAAGCACAAAACTGTCAAGATTTTTTTTTTATTTTTTATTTATTAATCGTGAATTTGTTTTTAAGCATTTCGTTGTTCTCTCTGGAAAATTTGTCATTGACACACGTAACGAGCACGAACGAGAAGATAATTGTAGAGTTCTAATTCCTGGCGATATGGTTTTCATAGAGAAAGGTTAGTATAAAATCAATATTTGTTTAGATGTAGATGCATTAAACTATTTTTCATTAAAGGTTACCGTTATACAATTGAGAACAAAGTCGACGATATAAGTATACTAATGGTTTTTAAAAGATAAGCTCCCCTCCAGGCTTCTTTGTTAATTATACCGTTTTGTTGCAATTAAGTTCTTATTTGGATGTTTCAGTATGACTTCACTAACAAGCGCATTAAAATGATTTATGTTTTTTATTTTACTCTACATCTTAGTTAAACTTTTTGTGAAATTGGAAAATGTTTGGGATCATGTGATGAAAGGTCAGTAATTTTGATCCCATTATGTCTTTTTATATCATAGTGGAAAGTGTAATTTAAAGTTAACTACAACTTAGTTGAAATGATGTAATAAAGTTAATTTTGCTAATGTGTAACAGTCAAGTGCGCGGAGAAAATTTCTATTCGCACCAGAAATGGAAGATATATTTGAATTATGAAGTAAAAATTTATTTTTTTTTTTGTTTTATTAGTCTTTTTTATTTAAGTTTCAATTTACATAATTCAAGAAATTCAATTAAATGTAGAATTAGAAGTAATTTTATCAAAATATCCTCGATCTAGAAAAACAATTTTAATTTAACAATTATACTTATTTTGAAATTTGAATTATAAAAAATACAAATCCAAAATTCGAAGTATTTTCTTATTTATACAATAGAGGGCTGCATGAATGCATTACAATGGCTTAGGAAATTTTTATTTTAAAAATACATACGTATATGCATTTTGCTATTCTGTTTTAAGACAATGTAACATATGTATTTGAACTCGTAGTCATCGAGTTAGTATAATACACTAAAAAGAAACGAGGTTAGTGCCTTAAAGAGTAAAGATGAATGACAGTCCCACAAAGTATATATATTCTTGATCAGCATCGATAAGTGTCAGCTTGTCTGTATGAACAAACGGATTTCGGAAACGGTTAGACCTTTAATCACAATATTCGGCACGAAAACTCGTAATCCATAGGGATAACGAGTTTATTTTGTTTTTTCGATATTCAACCTATAACATTTATTGAATTTTGTATTGAGTACAGGGTTTTCTGTAGTGTATTTCTTATTGTATATTTTATCTTATGGTCGCCTTCCATTTTTTTTTAAATTTGTTTTTAATGGAGCTTAAATTGCATAAATTAATTTTCTTATATGCTTTAAGCTCACTTGACACATTGTACATTTCTGAGTTTTTTTCATTCCTTTAAATTTTACTGTAAACATCGTTTCACACTTGTAAACAGAGACAACATAAAGCATTCATTAAAAATGAGTACAGCCAAAATTTGTTCCCTTTCTCCTCTGTTTCTAGGTGAACACTATACATTAAGAATTCTGTTCAGTAAACTTGTGTGCAGCATAATTCTGTACAAACTGAAGTGGAAAATACGAAGGCATTCATGCAGCCCTCTATTATACAATAATAAAAATAAATAATAAATTTCTTTACCAATACTTATGGCAAAAATCAAAAAGTTATTTTTGCAGTAGGGTATTGGACGTGTGCCGCGTTTAGTGCATGTTCTAAAATTATTTAATTGGGTGACTCCATGAAACTTCATAAATTTCAACTAGTCGAAAGTAATTGACGTGAATGACCCAAGTGAATAACGCTGTTAATTTTGTTTGCAAACTTTAAACGCTCGCATTGGAAATAAAAAAAAAATAAAAACGGAAAAGTTTTTTGCAAATATAAACTAAAGTAAATAGAAATGTTTCAATTCACCAGCATTCGGATGATTTATTTTTTCTTCTTTTTTACGGTTTAACCTATATACAGTGCACTCGCGGTAAGGTGAACTAATTAAAATCAAAGGAGTTCATGTTAGCGATTGTCGAATTTCATGAAAAAAAAATATTACATTTTACAATATAAACTGTGTTTTATATGGTTGAACGTGAAATTCCTTTACCATTATTTGCATTATCAAATTATAATATAAACATTTTTAATTAAAATTCATTGCAAAGCAAAAAGAGATCACGAGCAAATATTCATTAAAATAAAATTACAACTAAAACTATTCCTGATTACATTTATGCATTAAAGAAATCCGTTATCTTTTTCTGCTGCTTTTTCTTTTCTAATAGCTGAAATACTGTTTTCTTCTTTAAGCGTCTAAGTATATCCATGTCACTTTGATTCACCATTGCATCTCCTGCCAATTGATATTCCTTGTTAAAGATTTCAATTGCTTCATTTGCGGCAATATTTTTAACAGGACCATGAGCAATGCGATCATCGTGGACAATTTCTTCGTTATGCCCAATTTAATAAATTTCAGTGTTGTCTACATGCTTAGAAAACATATACAGAGGAAAAAAAAATTGTTCACGTTATAGAACTTTCTGACTTTGTAGTAATGGTCAATGTAAAAAAAAGCTTGTTCACGTTACCGAGAGTACACTGTATATACGGCATATAGCAAACCAAAACTTACGAAAATAGTATGAACCTAATTTGAATTTAAAGGATTTTATGAAAATTAATTGACCAAATGCGACGTAGCTTACATTTAATGCATTGCAAAAGGTTAAAATGATTAACAAGCGATAAAGTGTCAAACAAAACATTTCAGATACATTGGTGTGCATCTGCCATAACTTCAATTTATAACCGGAAGTCATGGCTTGGGTGCAGGTGATCTAGGCAACTGCATTAAGGTAAGTAGGATAAGTATTGACAGCATATATGAGCTTGTGGATGGGCATGAGATGTCTGGTGTGGATAACTTTTTCCATTTGGGATATTTTTTATATCATACGTTTCTTGAGAAATTTGTAGCAGCTTTTAGTCCTGCGTGTTATTTATTTGTTCTCCGTGCAAACAAATTAAATCAACAACCTTCAAGTTGAAAGTGAATTTCGAAATGAAATTAAGCGCAGACACCTGTTCGTTCCAGCCCTTTCCTCTTTTGTGTGCTGGCGTGCGTGCGTATCCATTTTAATCCTTTGATCAGCGTTGCCTCAACCAAGTTGAAAGATAAATACAACTATGAGCGGTATTTACAAGCATTATACGTATATGAGTTCATCATTCATGCCAAGCAGGTATCGTTTCTTATTTACGTATTAAGTAGAATTTGAAGGTGTCCTTTGTGCTTTAAAATCTTTAAAGGTTCCTGCTTTTTTATTTTCTAACTTTTATTTCGTTTTTTTTTTTTTGAATTGTTTGTTTGATAAAGACGATGGTGGGTGGTTGAAGGTGAATGAGAGAGATGAAGTTCATATTGAATGTTTACGCATGTCGAAATGAAATGGCAATCCGCTACTTCAACGCCTACGGAACGAGTACGAATACGTTGAATACGTTGTTATAATGATACTAGTTTGCAAACAGCTGTGGTCAGTCTCCTGCCACGTTTGCCACGTCTGCCACGCTTGTGCAGCGTCCGTGACGCACCCCCACGCTGGTCGGCGTGTAAGTACGTGTACAACCAGTTGCTCCTTTCGCATTGAGCAGCAATGTCAGACAAAGACCCAAGCCAAACAATGCGCTCGAGTCGCACGATGTCACATGCAGCGTTGCTGTGATATATGTATTTCCACAACATACGTCGTATGTTCGTGCACACACACACACACACACACACACTCACACACACACTGACACGCACACAGTGCACACAGCAACATGCTTAGCTAAACGCACAAATAAGCCTGGAGACGAACGTGCATGCATGAGCTCGGCTGGCGTGCTTAGTTTATTAATACATACAAAGGGCGACAGGATAACGGAGGGTATCTCTATTTCAAAATTGAATTGTCATGCATAATTCATGGCTGAGGGTTGCTGGCAGCAAAAGTGAATCCCTGCCATATATGATGGAATTTATTCCTGCCTCTGATTCTGACCTGGCCTGGGCATGACCGTATTCTTATTACGCGTTGGCGCATTTTAATGAGTTCACTAATGTGGCAATCAGTGGCTGCTGCCTTTGATAAATGTGAACGTGTTAAAAAGGGGAAATTTGAAAAGATTGACTGATGGATATGCTCAAGGGTATTATTATCCCGTTTTGCTGCCGTCGCGCACATCGCTATTAAAAGTCAAAGAGAAATTGTCTTCAAACTCATTTTTCATAATAGGGCAGGTCTAGGTCTTGACGATACCTACGCCTGCGGCGGGTGCGGTGGAATGGCCATTCATGTGTATCTTAGTCGAGTGTGTGCTCAAGTGTTTGTCCAGTGAGGCATGAATTGCTTGCAACCGAGGACCTCTGAAAAAGCCACACAAGGACACTAGTACACACACCATGTTGTCCGACAGCACTGAAAAGAATGGCAAAAGAAAATAATCTCATTACAAAGGTAAACATTTTAATTTTGTGCACATATTTGCGCAAGGTAAACAGCATTAGAGCGCACCAAAAAGGAGTCCAAGGAAGCGACGAGCAAGTACCTAAATTGACACTGAGCAGCAGTTAAATATTTGGTTTGACGCTGCTGCTTCAGCTGCCCCTCAATTGCATTTTGCGACACGTTCTCCGAAGCACAAGCGAAAATGGAATACTTTAAACAAAAACAAAAAATGAAAGCGAAATAATTGGATTGATGTTTACTTATTTATGAATATTCTGTGGAAAATTTTCAACTCAGAAACAAAAGATTACCTTCCTTAGTTTTGCAATCGTCATGGACTTTGCATAAATCTGACTGTGTGAGACATTAAGAGGATACACTTCAAATTCGTTTTATGGTTCCATCTAAGTGTGGTTAATTCCCCTGGATTTTGAAAACTTGCATCCGCGACATCATTAGCGAGCAAAAAGTCACTTAACAGCTTAAAAGCAACTCGGTTACTCTTTAATGCGGTTTAAGTTAATTTTATGTAGTCTGATTGAACGGAGCCCACGCATTTCCGTGTTAATGATTGTTGATGGTTGACATGAAGCTATCTGCTCACTGCCGAATGCAAATGAAGTTAGCATACATTTACTTTTACAGTACATGTCTATTTTTAGGTGGAAACATGTAGGCAAAACGTGATATATATATTTACACCTACAGACATACATATGTATGTAAATATTTGATTGAATAAACTTTGCAAAATTACAAAGGATTAGCAACCATCAATTTGATAGTATTTTAGCTCATCATGGGAGTATATTTCTATGCCATTGTAAGCTCAGTTTTTAGGTTCAGATTTTTCTAATTTTATGTAAAAAAAAAGTATATTTTCTTTTACTGTTTCTATTTCTCTTGCTTCTTTGAGTCCTTAAAATCGTACATAAGTCTTCAACGAATAACAATTTTTCAATTCTCTTTTATGCAGCATATTCCCAAGTTATATGCTGCCTTCTTCTTATTTTCGTGTCTTGAAGGTTAGATTATAAAATTTTTTTCTGCTCACTGAGCCACTTACAGAAATATATTGACTAACTTCTCAAATTTTCTTTATAGTTTCCGGAAAATTTCGTGCACAAAAAAAATAAAAAAATTGGTTGAATGTGCGTTTCAAAGTATTTTGTGTTCATCTTTCAACAACAGCCAAAGCAGCAATAAAATTTTTTATATTCATTTGTCATTTTTGCAACGCCAATGATAATTGCTTAAATTGTTCTAGCCACTAAAAATGAAATATGTAGTCGAAACAGATAAACGTAAATAAAAATAAATCAAATCCTAGGACAATCACGACAAGTACTCCACAGAACGTGTGCAAATATTTAATAAAATTTATTTGAATTGGTTTTTAATATTTTTTCTATATTTCATGTTTTTAGCAAATATTCAATTTTCAATTCCTATCAGCAGCATTTTGATTGCCTTTTTTTTGGATTTTTTTTTTGGTATGGAAACTGGGTCGATGCATTTACCTGTGCGTGCATGGCTACACTTCCGTTTCCTACAAAATGCATTTCATGCTTTCATAAACATAAACTGTAAATAGTTTAACTTTTTGTTTTATGAGTTGCATGCACAAACTCGTTTCTATGTGTGTGTTCATGTATGTACATATGTGTCTACGTGTAAGAAAAATATATATTGATAAATCAAATCAAATAAACTAAATTTGTAAAACAAATTTTTCTAATTGTGCAGAAGCGATGAAAGCCAATTTTGTTATTTGATTTCATGGGTTTCATTTAATAATCCGGTGTTTTTATTGAGAGTCGCAATGTTGTTACTGTTGTTGTTGTTGTTGTAGATGCATTTTGGAAAAACTGTTAGATGTTTTCAATGCTCGTCCATTTCATGCCAGCTATATGCCGAATGCAGGTCCAGCTGACTGCTATGCCAGACGAAGGCGCAACAGTTCGTTTTGGAAGCCCACACGCACTTCCCATGCAGGGGAAATGGTTGGCGCAGGCGCACTGTAAGCTAGAAGGCTGGTAGGGGCAAGGTTAGTTTAGGGTTATCAACTCATCCACCGGTTGGCGGCGCCTTGAGAAAAGTCGCTGAAACATGTGTCGGCCGACTTGGAATAAACAAGATTTGACTTTGTTCACCGTTACTTCACTGGAATGGAGTTTGCAGAGCAGGAAGCCGTTCTTTCTCACTCCCACGCATAGTGCTTCTCTCTTCTGACAACGTCATCCAATGATATCCAAGGGAATCCTGTGCGCACATCATCATCACTTCGTTTGTTTGTTTACAGTCAGCTGTATTTGTCATTGCGGTTTGCTGTGCGTCGGCTTTAGTTGCTCTGATTTTTAAATTGAAGCTTCAGCATTTTTGAATTTTGAACTTGGAGTTTAGATCGAACACATTTGCATCTTCCTTACTTGCTGCTTTTAGCCGCACTTAACTCCCAACGAATTCATTTGTTAAACAGCTGTTCGTTATGCATTCGCCCACAAGCTCGTCCAGTGGGCCGAATGCCTAATACCTAATCATTTATACTTTCTTATCAGTCACGATGATTGCCGCCAGCAATAACAAACCCAGCCCAGCGCCACCCAGCGTTTCGGCTTGTCCAACCAATAGCTGCCTGCACTGGAAGCGCATGCAACTGGAAATTCCAAAGCACGGCTGCGCCAAAATTTGCTGCTTACACTGTTGTGACTTCAGGCCGCAGCGCTTAGTTCCTGCACGGCGTTTCACGTTAACGGCTCACAAAAAGCGGTTAACGGCAAGCGAAGAGCCTCAACTCACGCGCTTCATTGAGTATTCAAGTGACTGTCGAGCAGTTACAAGTTCGAATTGGGACTGCATTCAAATTCACAGCTGTGTGTGTTAATTGCAATATAAAAATTAATTATTCTTATTATTATGGTTTATTGTGCAATTAAATAGGCAAATCAACACTCATTGCAAACAAAACAAATTAAAAAAAAAATAAAAAACCAAAGTATAAAAATATAAATGAAATCCTACTTGCAGTCAGTGTAACTTTTTGGTATTAAGTGACTTAAGCAGCTGCAATTGCATCAAAACTACAAAATATAAAAACGAATTTAAAATTTTATTTCTTTTGTTTTTCTTATTAATTGGTAAATAATACAAAATATAATTAACGGATTTATAACGAAAGCCTTGGTAAGTAGCATAGCTTAGCAGTTATACTCGTTTGCAGATGCATTTCAGGCAACATAAGCGATGCCCAGCAGCTGTTGCAGTTTATGCTCAAATGCTCGAAAGTTGCCAAAAGCCAAAAAATGCTCAAAGCCAAAACGCATTCAACCGAGCTGCATTTAATTAAAGCATTTAAATTTCATCCGCCCTCACCTGTGCTCAGCTCAAAGCTGCTACAATTCCAAGGCGGATGAAATACCATTTCGGATGGTTATGTGCTTTATGTGGTCGTTTTTGTTTTATGATACACATACACGCACACACATATACAATATGGATACTCAGTTATGCACATGCATTGCCATCATCATAAATTGTGCTGCTCAGTTGCAATTCTTTCGTGCTGCCGAATTTCTGTGCCTTTAATGCCGCAGTATATGTAAATGTGCTTGCACGATTTCAAATCTGCAAAGCAATGCCATTGCATGCTACAGTAAACGCGAATGCACCATTAGGCTTAGCTTAATTTAGCCTATAAGGACTAAGAACTCAGAAAGTTTGTAGTGGCATAGCAAAACTTTAAAGCTGAAAGTGTTCATTATTATAATTATGCACGTCATCGACACCTAAACGTAGTACAACGAAATGTGCAATCAATAACATACATGTACAGACACACACACTCACACACACACAGATTTAGTAACATATATTTTGGCTAAAATGTTCTGAAGTCGTAAATATTGTATATATTTGTTCGGTACCCTAAGTATGATTTTTTGTGTGTTTGGTTTTTCCTGAGTTTTGATGGGCTTCACGCCGCAGCATGTCACTGGCTACCTTTTATCGCTCCCACGCCATCGCCATGGTCACCGTCCTCGTCATCGTTTTGTATGGGTCTCCGTTTGGTTTAGTTTAGTTTTGTTTAGTTTAGCATTGTTTTTTGTTGTTTGTCGTTTTTTGTTCCATTCTTGATGTTATTTGCCATTTACACGTGACTGAAATAGGCCAATATACAGAAGTGGGAGTTTAATTAAAAATTTTCGCTTACTAAATGAAAGCAATAGTGAAAGCAAATAAGTAAATAAATAAATACATCAGCAACAGCAACTTAACAACTGAAGCATAACATCAAGAAATGAACAACAAATGAAAAGCAAAAAAAAACACAAAAGCAATAGCAAAAAAACAAAAACAACAAAAACCAGGCGAAAAGAAAGGACAATACTTAGCCTTGCTCATGTGTTCAATTATTTACTGCGTCTATGATCTTCGGAAAATACATGTGCGTGCGCTCCTTTGCCAGCATGCTGGTCATAAACGTGACAAGAATTCCTGGCCATCAGCATCACGGCAAAGGAATGCGTTCGCTGCCCTGCTCTGTCCTGTACTCTGCTGTGCTGTCTGCTGCGTAGGCCAGCCAGCATGGGAGCACAGGTCATGTCCGCAGCAGTGTGTCAATCTTGTGCGGAATTATTTCATTAGTGTATTTTTACAATTGTGCCGTTCGCCGTTTGGCGCACATCCTTTGGCAAGGACGCGACTTCATTTATATGCGTGTTGGCGCGATGATAATGATGCTGGTAGGCTTTATTGCTTCTTAACGGTTTTATTAATGTCGGTAAATAATTGATTTACTCGCATTGTTTGGGCGCGCATCTGCCCTGCTGCCAACATCAATACAATTAAATTCCAGCGCTCTCATACTTAATACGCCCGGTGGGCCAGCGGACCACAAGTGCCGATGTGCCTCTGCGAAAGGAAATCGGCTGGTGAAACTATTTCTAAATATTGTATAATCTCAACGCGAACACGCTTCAACGCCGACGCAGTTTAAACAATGTTTTAGCCAAGGCAGCCAGTGGCCCCCACTGTGACTTATGCCAGAACCAATTTAGTTATAAAAAATTCAGCAAGAGTGACAACGCGCTGACATATTTCCCGTGGCTAACACTCCGCTGCGTTGGTATTTCGGCCCGGGGTTTTAAATCTGGCGGCTTGTCCGCTGCACGAAGAAGTATGCGCGGCATTTTGCGCAAGCAAAGCGAAGGTGTGAGACAATGACCGAATTTTTGTGAGCCGTAGTTTATTAAAATTGTGCGCAGTGCAGCCTAAAATGTATTTTACGGCGTGTGCCTCGTAAAAATAGTGTCGCCTAGGCCGAGTAGCGGGAGCGGGAGTGGGAGTGGGGGCCAAGGAGCTAGAAATGGATATTCAGCATTTAAGATGGCTTTCGCATTCGTGCCCGTTTTATGCGTTTCCCATCTCAGTTTATATAGGCAGACATCAAAAAGGGATAAAACGTTGTGCGCACGAGGAGAAGCAGACAGGCGGATAAAAATGAAAGGATGCGAGAAGCAGACGCAGAAGCAGTTCAATTTTAATGAAGAATAAAGAACTGACATCCCTTGCCGCTGTCTTCTACTTTTCCATTGCCAAGTAATTGTTTCTTTGTTTTCATTTTTATTTTTACTGCTTCCTTTTTTTATTCACGGTTCTTTTTTTTTAACATTATCCTTTTTCTATGTTTTTTGTTTTCTTTCTTTTACATGTTTTTCTTTTTATTTTTTTTTTTTTTTTATTTTTGTGTGTGCTTTTTTATTTTTTTTTTTTTGTTTGCCGCTGTCTCTTTGTAGTTGTGAAGGTAATGCAGGTGATTCAGGATTCGCGTTGCACACGTACACTGCGAAATTAATTAAATACGCAAATTAAAAGATAAAAAACCGGTTCTGTAAATGTTGAGCAAATGTAAGCAAACTAGCAAAGTAGAGTGTTCACGCAATGTGTGCCAAGTCCAATGGCAGCCGCACTGGCTGATTTGCGATTGCCGTGCCAAAGTGCATCGCCGGGAGGAGTTCGCACTTGCGTCTGTCTGTGTTCTGTGTTAAAGAGATAAAAATGTAAGCAGATGCCAGATGCCAGACGCTTCTGCTTCGGGGGGAAAACTCTTTAAAGCACAAGCCAGTGGAACAATTGCAATAATTTAAATTATTAAAATGCCCATTATGAGTCGTCATAAAGTGTAAACGTGCCGCCATTGCGGAAATGTGCCTACCATCAATATGCAAATGCGGCATTCGTACATACCTACAATTGGTCTCTGAGCGAACCGTTAACAGTTGCAATTGCCGCTATTGTGGTCGCTGTTGTTGTTGTTGCCATCGAATTGTTATTATAAGCCCTGACTACTCGAGCCGCTTCTGCGTACATGCCTACATACGTGCGAACATATGTACATACTTATGTGTGTAAGCCCCCGCATAACATGTCGCCCATTGAGGGGGGAGCGCAGGAGTGTGGGCTGTTCTGCTTTTGACTTGTTTCGGCATTTGTGGAGAACTTAAATATATGTAATATTATTTAATAATAAATAAACACTCATGCATATATATGTGAAATTTGACACCGCAATCGAATGAATTTTTGCGTTGTGCATACTTTGTGTTATTGCAAATGTTATTTGTTATTGTTGTTGTTGTTTCTGTTGTTGTTGTTGCCTGTTCCTAGTGCCATTTAAATGCGGTTTTTGCAGTAATCCTTTGCTCCATCTGCCATGCATTGATAAAACTTTGTGCTATTCCTGCATGTGTTGTCCTTGACTGTAGCTGAGCGAACGAGTTATCGGTTCGTTAATACTCAATTGGTTTTTGTGGTGATTGCTGTTGTTGTTGTTGTTGTTGTTGCTGTTGTGATTGTTGTAACCAATATGTTGATGCAACGTTAAGCTTTTTAACGAAAAATTTCCGAATACGATTGACTTTTTCATTCTAATTGCTGCTGACGTGTAACATCCATACGTTGAACTGAACCTCTCTCTAATTAATACGAGCAATTGCATCCCTAATGACATTCGATCTGTCTGCCTATGGTTTCTCTTTTATTTTGTTGTATGGATGATTTCGCATACACGATTTTCAACATAGTAAGCTTTTGAAATTTAAAGCTTAGAAATGCTTTAAATAGGCATTCATCCATGGCCTTTAATTAGCGTCATTTGCCACCTGATTAAGCAATGAAATGTTGTTGCCTCAGCCCTTCTAGTCCTTGTAGCGCATGTTAGCCCGCATAACAATGAAACACCAGGATGGTTGTCTGTGCCATTGTTTTCATTGTTTCTGCATATTAGTCAAGGGTTATCCATTTCACATTTTGCAAAGTAGATGTCCCTCATTTAATTACTGTCAAATAGATTAGTCAAATACGTTGTTGGGTACACACACATTACCTCCTTGGCTGCCGCTTTCCTTGATTCGGCGTCTAAGACAAGAGTAATGCACGTTTAATGCTTCTCTTTAACATTTCCCCCAGTCAGATTTAGTATGTATGGAGTTGAGATGTGGCATTTGCCAGATTGAAGCTGCCTTTGCACCTTGCCTGCTGTTTTGGTTTGTGTAGCGTGGATTGCGTCTTGTTGGCTTGGTTGGCGTCTTCGTTATCGTGATATATTCGATTATTTTTATGATTAGCAGCACACAATTTGTTGAATTAATAGGTTATTGATTCACATCGCCTGCGATGCGCCAACTTATGTAAATGCAACAAAAAGTTGAAGCATTTGCTGCGCCATAAATATTTGCCACCACAATTCGTGGCGCAGCTAGGTCATGTGGGCATGAAGTGGGACACGTAGTGCCAAGTGGCGAGGACTTGCGGGCGAAGGCAGAGAGGGGAAATGCAGATAAAAGTTGACAAGACAGATACACGTGAAATGAAATCATAATAACAGCAGATAAACATATTCACAACTCATTGTGTTTCTATGCGAAAGCAATATAATAAATTATGTGCCATTTTATTCTATTTGGTTTTTCGATTTTGTTCGACAGAATGTTCAACAAATCGGAATGGTTTTTTTTTTTTTGTTCACATTGTTGTTGTTGTTGTTTGTGTGGTGAATAGCAATCGCATATATTTGCCGAAAATTATGGATAAAATTAGAATCGTTGGTAAAAAAAAAAAAAACAAAAAAAAAACAAAAAAAAAAATAAGAAACAAAACGGGGAAAAAAATATAGAGAACATGGCATACATTGCGTATGAGAATTGGCAGTTTGTCTGTCGTTTGTAGGTAACAGCAACTGACATATGCACAAGCGGACACAGACACGGATACGGATACGGACACGGACACTGATTCTGGCACACATCGTTATGCTAATAAATCTCCATTTGATTTGGGTTCTTTTGGTTTAAGGGTTGTTCGTTATGGTGTTGATAATTCACGAAGTGAGATTTATCTATATGTTTATGCATATACGCATGTATCTTCAAGCCGCTGCTGCCGCCGCGAAATAAGAGGGTAATAATGACCCAAATCATTTCATTTATTGGCCTCAGCTAATGCCTAAAGGGTTACGTTGATTATAGACGGCCTCGTCTTGTGATTTTCGAATCTTCATTCTCGGAATCGTCACTGCCCCAGCCTCAGGCCAAGGCCCAGTCAATGCCCAAGCACAAGCGAAAGCATTTAATGCTCGCTTACGCTTTAAAGTGTCAAGTGAGCCATTATGAATTTCAGGCAATGACGCGTTCTAATTGAGTTGCTGCTGTTAATTTGTTTGGTAATTGCTCAACAATTACCTGACAGTTATTGGCGCCAGCAACAAATGTACAGGTACCATGGAGCAGGAACAGCAGCAAGGGCAGGTGAATGTGTAAACATGAGCGAACATGTTGGCAAATGCTGGCAAATACAATAAAAACAATGTCTAAATTAGTGAGTGTGCAGGACGGACACTCGCCGTACACGCATCCGCACGGCGGCAGGGCAGACAGCGCAGAGACTGTACTCAAGCTCCCCAGGGCTTTGCAGGTTCAAGACAACTTGACTGTGCGCTGTGATTACCTGAAGCGTTTGTTGTGAGTTAAATACGACACGAAGACAATAATTGATTTAATTGTGTCTTCAGGTCTAGTCTCGTTTGTGTCAGTCTCTGCGAGCAACTCCTTTTTCTAGACGGGAGCACGTGCGTGCATATGTACGATAGCATGTGTGTGTGTGTGTGTGTGTGTGTGTGTTCTTGTAGATGTGTGAAATGAGATGAACAGCATTGTTGACTGAACACAATTTCCCTGCCAGGCAGATATTTACAATCAAATTAAATAAAAAAAAGAAACAGAATGCAATAACAAAAAAATAAAAAAATAAAACCGAAATAGAAAAGAAAATAAATATAAAATTATAAGAAATACTCGCACAAGGAGTACAATTAATCGCGCGCGTGGCCCAAACTCCCATGCTACGTAGAATTTTGGGTTCTGCAGACCCGAACAATAAAAACACTTCGCATAACGCACGAGTGTAATTATTTTGTGCGTTGAAGTATGCGTGCGCGTTGCGCTTTTGTTCCGCTTCAATGCCCGCATTCTAAAATTGTTGGTTTTCTCTTTTTTCATTCAATTCGGGCCTCGACGTCCTTGTCGCCCCGCCTGCTTTGCCCGTCACTGCGCTCAGCTAGGCATAGCGTGGCACAATGCCAGACACACAGCCATTGTCTTAATTGCCACGCTGAGCTTTGTCTTCGCAGCCTTTTGTCTTCCCTGGCGCCTTGGGAATTGTCTAAAGAAATTAGCCAAGTAGCAAAAAAATAGAAATTAATTTATTCCACATGCAGACCGAATTGTCACAGTGGAGTCGCTGCTCTGTCAAGCAGTTCGCCATCCATGAGTATCTATTTTCGGTTTCGGTTTTGGCTTTCCGTTTTCTTCCTATTCCCAGCGCCCTGAAGGTGCAAATCAAATAATGTTGTATGACACAAGTTGTTGTCGAAACTAATCACAGGTGACTCAGGGCGTATACGTAACCATGAACTCTGAGCCTTGCTACAACAAATTGCCAGCATGGAGCAGTTAACCTGTACACACTTCTATGCTGCTGCTGCTACACTTTAATTATTTTCGTGACTGAAACATTTAACATAAGGATGCATATTTATTATCGTTTTTTCTTATTTTTTTTTTTTTGTTTTTTGTTTTTCATTCGCTTATGTTTTTATTATTCTCATATTCAAAACATGCAAAGTTGTGTTATTGCTGTGGCTGCTTTCGCTTCGTTGTTTTTATTTTTAACCTTAAAGTTTGCAATATTAATACAACATATGACTTTTTTGTTTGATTTCCGAAACCCACAACTAAACTAACCATACACGCTTTGTTCAGCAGCTACACCTTCTGCGCTACATCAGCCCGCACACACACACACACACGCTCACACACATACACACACACACTATGTCGCTGTTTCGCTCATTCGCTCTGCTCGTGCGAGACTAACTTCTGATTGTGCCTGCTTGGCTGCCTGGCTGCCTGGCTGGCTGGCTGGCTGGCTGGCTGGCTCCTGGCTGCGTGGCTGTGCGAAAACCGAAGTGATTAATTGTCATATTCAAGGTGCGGTTACTAGGAATTTTCTTGACGGAACGTGAAAAAATGACGAAAAATCATGTGGTATGAAAGGGAAAAGGCATTTACAAATTTCGCATACAAATTACATCAACGCTATATTAAAAGTATTGAAACATACAGACTCACACATATCCACTTAAGTAAGTATGTGTGTGTGTGTGTGTATGTGCATAAGCGTATGTAGATGTGCCGGAACTTTGCTAAATCATAAATTACTTGGAGCTGTGAGCTTGACTAAGCGGGGGCTGAAACAAAGATGAGTAACTGATATAGGATCAGGCTCTGTGCCGAGTCTGAGCTGTTATTTATGCTTAATAATAAATTTGTATTTGTATTTATATGATAGCCAGCCATAGTCCGTTGGACGAATGCGATCCCATTAAGTAATCGATCGATTTTCAAATGTGAATTTGCTCTTTTTGTTTGTTTTGTATATTTTTTATTTTTTCCTATTTCTTTTTTGTTTTGCTTTTCTTTCTCTTTTTGAACTTTAATAACACATAATAAAAAAAAGACGAAAAAAAAAACAAAGAATAAAAATAAAAATCTCAAGATACACAGCAAGTCATTTACATTGTACACAGGACTGCACCTTTGCTTTCTTTTATTCTCAATTGTTTGTTTTTTATTTTACCTATTTGCCAGCCTGTTGGTTTTTATTTTCTTTCCTTTCCTTATTGTTTTCAGTTTGCTGCCAAAAAGTGCTAAATTAAATTTTCAATAACTCGGCTCCACTGCTGTGCACTACTGGCTGCTGGCTGCTTACTGCTGGCTGCCGACTGCTTTTATGATAGCCCCCGCCCTGCCTTTCGCTGCTGCCGCCATGCTCTTTATGTACTCGCACCACGCGCCCATTGTGTACAGTTGAGGGCGCGTCGGAGGCGGTCAGGGGAGTATCAGAGCACAGGCCAATACAGGTTAAGTGGTTTTTATGTATTTTTATTAATTGTGTCTCAGCTTGGCTTCAACTTAAAGTATATAATTTTAATAAGAGCTGCCGGTTTGAAGAGTTCTGAAGTGAAAACTAAATGCAGCTCATCTTCTGTCGAAGAGTTTTTTAATTTAAAAACGAGAGTTGTTGTGAAAACTTTGAAATAGTTGATCTCAGTTGGCATTAACAGTCTGCAAACACTTGGAAGAACAGACGCAATCAGAAAGTCTGCGTTGAAGGTGAACATTCTGCATAAAGTGCATTGTCTTCTTTGTTAGAAATTGTCGGTGTCCACTGATTAGCAGCAAAGTGCCTGGACAGTGTAAAGTTCAGTTACAGAAGTCTTTATTTTGAATTAACTGCAACTACTCGTTTCCTAAATAATTGTTTTGATTTAATTTTAAAATGAAAATGTTAGCATACGTCATTTTTGGGTTTTACTGTATGCCAACGCAAGCAGAAATAAAGAAAAAACCAAGCCAACACTCGCTGAATGAGTTCGCAGAATCGAATCATCTACATAATTGATTTAATGTACCAATAAAACAAATGAGTTAAAGTTATGTGCCAGAAACATTTGTAATTGATTAAGACATATTTCACACACAAAATAATAATAATAACCTTAATGCGGGCAAATAAGTGCGAGAGAAGGACCGGACCACAAGGACCGTAAGGACCACAGGTACACACGCGTGATTAAGCAAATTGAAAAGAAACAATCAAATTCAATTAAATGGCAAAATCACAGTACACATAAGGCACTCCTTATCAGGAAGAGCGGTATGCGGCAACGAGTGATTGGCAAAGGACGCAGCAGACGCCGCAAAAGGGGGCGGACACGCAGCGAGCCAACAGCCCGAAGCCAGTGCAAACACTCACTTACTCATTTGGCTCGATGTAGTGGCCGAGCAGTCCACTCGATGCGGCCAAAATGTACACCTGTCGGTCTCATTGACTGACAACATCATGTTGACTTGTTGTCGGCCCGAGCACATTTTGTCGGATTCGAGTGTCGGCGTTGTTGTTAATTAACTTTTCTGACCGGGCTGCCCTCTTGACAAGCCGAGGGCAGCAACGGGGCCACCGGCTGCGTAGCGTCCCTGCAGTCTAGCACGCAAACAACAATTCGACTTCGTGTCTAGTTAAGTTAATCGAGCCAGGCAAAGGTATTCCCAAAAGTATGCTCTCATAATTGCCATACTCGCATTTTCGCCAACACTCACACACTCACACACTCACGCAGTGCGGCGGCAATGCGTTGAATTGGAAAATATAATATTTGTGGCAATTTATGCGCAGCTTGAAAATGTTTTCGATTTTCGCAAATAAAATTTAAGTTTTCTTTAAATTTTGAAGTTTGTCTTAAGCACACACACAGCACGGCATGGTACAGCAGAGCCTGGAGCAGAGCCCAGCAGAGCTTATCGTTGGGCAGGATTTTGTATGCGAAACATGTATCCATGCAGTTGGTATGGTGGGCGACGATATGTAATTATTCGGGCTGGTTCGCATTAGTGGCAATGGCTTTCTGTGCGGGCCCCCCGCTATTTGTCTCGCCACATGGCTGCTTGTCAATGGCAGCCGTTGCGGACTTTGACAAAGCCAATAGGCAATTTCGACGTGAATTGCACAAAATCCACGTTTGTATATCGAAATAAAAGGCACAGAACCATTAGTCATATTAATCCCACCTGAGTCATTAAGTCGGCAACCAGGTCATACTCGCATTTTCAGGGTGAATTGACTTTTTCACGCAGCTACAGTTCATTATGCCACTTGAACAATATACAAACCAGTAAACCAGCCAACCAGCCAAACCATTTCATTATTGTTTTGTTGATTATGTTTAATGCAAAATACTGTTAAATTTTTAACTGTAGATTTGATTTGCGTTTTTCTTTTCTTACTTACGTTTCTCTTTCCGATTCTTTTGCAGGGCCAGAAATTAAAATGCAAACTAAATGCTGCAAGGCAGCGCAGCGGAAGTACAGCGTGGAAAGTGAAAACATTTGCAATGACTTGAATAAAATAATAAAAACAACAACAACAACAACCATGAGAATTGCATGCTAAATGCGCAGTAGCACTGGCATACCGTTACGGTTACAGTTACAGTTCAAGTTACAGTCGCAGTCACAGTCGCAGTCACAGTCACAGTTACGATTGCTGTTGTTGTTGTTGCTATTGTAATTGCTTTGTTTTGCTGTTGCTGTTGCGGCAGCGCAGGCTTCCTGTAATTTGGCGCCGTAAATGCCTGCCACCAATATCCTTTCAGTGTTTACTAAAACGGTAAACGAACGACGAATTAACGTGACGTCAAGGAATTCGCCAGCGAATTACAAGTGAATTATTTTTTATTTTAATTGCATTCGCTGGCTGCATTTCGCATTTCGAACATTGCGAACATTGCGAACATTTGAACATGAACATTTCTATGGCCATTTGGAACTTGTGCGCTAATTAGTGTGGAGAGGAGCGTATGCATGCACGGCCATCATGATTGCTCTACGCTATGCGGTGTGCAAACAGCGGCGTGAATTGCAAAAGTATTTCACTTTAAACACAGAAATCGATAACTGCCGACTGGCCCGTCACAGTCTCAGTCACACGTACGGCCTCACACACACACACAGGCCCAGGTCCAGGCACAGTCACAGTCACAGCCAGAGCCAAAATTATTAGCCGCCACGTTACAGCACTCCAAGGCACAGGCCAAGTGTTGCTAGCTGCTGCGGTCATGGAAGAGGATGTCTATGCAAGCGTGAACATCTTCAATGACAGCAGCGCGAACGAGTTCTGGTCCATCAGCGACGGCGGCAATCTGCGAACTGACATTTCTGGCAGCATCGACTACTTGGTTGATTCGGATGCGAATAACATCTATGAGCAGCGTGGCAAGAGCTTCAACACAACTGGTCTCTTCGGCCTTGGCGGCCTCGCCTCAACTGAGGATGAACTGCGCATATCAGGTGCTAACAATAGCAGCAACTCTTCGAATTTATATCCGCCCATAAACGTCCCGGAGGATTTCAATAATTATTGGGCGCTACTGGCACTCGTGCTGGTCTTCGGCACTGCCGCGGGCAACATTCTGGTTTGCCTAGCCATCGCGTGGGAGCGACGTCTGCAGAATGTGACTAACTATTTTCTAATGTCACTGGCCATCACGGATCTTATGGTCGCTGTCTTGGTTATGCCATTGGGTATATTAACGCTTGTCAAAGGTAAGTGCCAAAACAAAAAAAAAATAAAAAAAAATAAAAAAGAATATGAAGAAACGTATGTGTGTCATGATAATCAGTAGAAAAGGCAAACGTACTTGCTTTGATTTGCTAACAACAGTTTAAAAAGGTACACGAGGCTTACACAGAAGAGCGGCATTTGTCGTTCGATGGCAGCAGCTTTTTTTGTGCCTTCTGGCCTCACACACGGACACATGCACAGCCACAGGCAGGCAAACAACGACACGACGACACGTCGATTTTTGCGATTTTCTCGATTCTTCTTCAAACGATCAAAGCATTTTGCAAAAAGGTTTGCCTTGGCATGCTGCCTCTTCTCCAATGCCTTATGATTCCATTTCGTGCACGACTTTGGCGCTGAATGCGACAACAACGAAAGAAAGAAAGAAGAAGCACACAAAGAAGGAGCACAGACCTGGAAATGGTTTGTTTGTTTGTATTGTTGCTTCCTTTCAAAGCATTTTCATTTGATCAGTCTGTCTTTTTCTGGCATTGCTCTGCTTTGCTTTGTTTTGTTTTTGTTTGTTTCCTCTTTCAATGCATATAATGCAATTTCTCGGTACTTTTTTGCGTATTCCTTTCTCTTTGCTTTGTTTAAGTTTATAGGTAAAAAAAAGGTACGCATTCTTTGCAGCAGGTTGTCATCCTGTTTATTAACCTAATAGGCGCTTCTTGTCTTTTCCTGGTACTTCTTTGACAGTCGTTTAAACTGAGTAGGCAGACTTAAATAGAAGCGCAACTGCTGAACGGAAGACACTGTGAAAATGCTTTAAGTTATCATTGGACCAAGTTGGTTTTCATCATATCTTTGTAGTGTCTCATCAGTGTACTGTATATGGAAGCCTGTTGCATTTTTTCAGTTTGATGTTCTTTTCTGTTTGGCCACAGCTCCCATTTGAATAATTTACGAGTATATAAAATTCTGTGCCACTACGTGTAATATGGGAAACTACTCCAATGCTCCGAACTACTTTCTGCGACTAATGAACGAATGTTTTTTAATAAGGGGTAATTTTCCACTTCTGCTTACTTATCCAGAGTTAGGCAGCAGGTCACTGCCGGTCTTCGAAATCTCCATTGCGCTTTAGAACCAATCACACTTGCACATCCAAATATTATTGTCAAAGGTATGCGAATTGGCATATTATAGATGATTTTAAAATAAGGACATAACACACACTCAATGCACACAGAAAAGTAATGTTGTACCATTATGTGTTTGAAAAGAAAACCGCATCTTAACCATTTACTTTCCATTTACTATAATGTGAGCAATCAACGTGGTTAAAGAGTGGAAAATTTCATAATTGGAGAATCAGCTACAATTGAGGTCAACGAATGCTTAAGTTTTTTTATCCTCAAATATTGGAAGCGATAAATATTCATTAGACAAATGCTAAAAGATCCGTAATGAGTCGACGTGACATTTGTATTGAAAAAAGCAACAATGCTCATTTAAGCCGTAATGGTGAATTATATGCTGTTTGAATGTACAATGAACATTGCCAGATGCTTCTCCTTGCTTGTACAATGAGTGGGAGGCGCACTCCGACAGTGCCAACATTCACAAGCCAAGTCACACTTGCACACTTGCACACTTCTAACAACACAACGCCCATCTATTCTGCCAGGCGGCTTGGCTGTCATAAGTGTGGTCGCCTTTTTGCTTAGCGCCTTGTGCAGATGTTTGCGTTTGCCAACTCCTGCTGAGGAACAGCGTAGCAACAGTATCAACAATGCTGTAAAAACCATCGGGTTTTCAGTTAAGTAAACATTTCTGTGCTATTCTGGGAAAGCATTTGCCTTCGCCCACACCTTTCCCGACCCTTTGCCCTTTCCCATAGCCTTAGCCTGAGCCAAAGCCATAGCCATAGCCCACGCATACTCGCATGTGAGTTGCGTTGTTGCTTCCGCTCTACGCGTGGCAGTCGGCATAATTGCTGCTGCCGATGTTGAATTTGCATGTTTTACAATTCTGGTTCAAGTAGATTTTTCTTTTTTCTTTCATTCTGTTGTTGTTGCTATTCTTGGTGTTGTTGCGTATGGGCGGAATAGCATCGGACATGGCAACAATGCCGGGCTCAGTAAGCCGCTGCGTCTTGTCACTATTTTTGCTGTCGTTTAAATAAACAAAATTATCGTTTGCTTTATCTACTGTGTAAAGTTTGTTGTCGACATGCCTGCAACTCAATTTTGGTGATCGCTTGCTTTGGCCTTAACGCATATCTTTGAATGTGTGCATTGTATGTCTGTTTGTGTGTGTATGTGTGTGTGTGTGTGCACATTAATAATCGTAAGGACTCTTGCTGGGTGCCTTAAATATCTGAATGAGCGTACAGTGTGATGCTTAAATTTGGTAAAGTAAAGGAATCGATTCTGGTTATTGTCGAATAAAAGTGAATTTATGTTAATACGGTACGTATTATAATTCTATAAAAGGTATCTTTGCATGCCCATGCAGCAGACCTTGTCTATTTTTTGCTTTTTATATGTTTTCTTTTCGCATTTTATGTTAACCTTATTCATGTTCCTTCCAGCAATGAAGCATGTTTACATTTAAGTAAATAATAAAAAAAAAAAAACCAAAACGCAAACAAAAAGAAAAGAAAAATGAAAGGAAAAACAAAACAAAACCAAAAGGAAAACAAAAGACATTAGCTTAAACCACAAATACAAGTAAAAAAATTATTCTCGTGTATATAAAATTAAGATATAAATGCATGCAATGGGCAATAAACGGCATTATATTATATCATTAAGTCGTTAAATTGACGTCAGGTTTCGCAACTTTCCACTTTGAAAATTATTTAATAAACACAATGCCATTAAAGGGAACAAAGAAAAACAATAACAACAACAACAACAACAACGACAACAAAAGCAACAACAAAATCATAATGATAATGATTAAAAATATTCCGCACAAAATGTACGTGGCCAAATTGGCATTATCCTTGTTGATTTGGGTTTTTGTTTTTGTTTTCATATTTTCTTTTGTTTGTTGATCTGTTGGCAGCGTTAAATTATTAAAGTCATAATTAATGAACTTAAGTGCTCAAAGCGTAACTTGCAAAATCGTGACTGAGTCACTTGCCTGCCAGTACAGACAATTAAATACGAACAAAAAAGGAGAATATGGCATGTGCTCATATCGATGTGGGAGCCGACATTTTTCATAAAGCCAAGTAGCGTGGAGCGCAGAGCTCAACTCAATCTGCATCTCTCAGAGACGTGCGTTATCCGATGCCTCAAGTCGCGCAGTTTGATTGCCATTTTATTATTTGAATTTTGTCTCCACTTAGCCACGACTCGGCACAGCCAGCAGAGCCGAGCAGCGTCAGGTGTACGCGCGGATAGACAGACAGCCCGGTAGATAAATGTTCATTTTATTTAAATCAAAAAATGAATATCCTTGTGTGTGGCAGGGTCGCAGGAGTGTGCGTACGTACGTACGCTGATAGCAAAAATAATAGGATCCCCTGCAGATGAATGTTTTTTATTCAAATTACTTTCGCTTTTTGTACGTTACTTTATTCCATGTACACATAGTGCTGTGCTCTGTGACGTTCCGTTAATCATTTCTCTAAGTGTTGCTAACTCAATAAATTGTTTACAGTCTGAAATAATCATTTTGCAACGAAAATATGAAATTTTTATTTATGTAGTTTTTTTTTTATTTTTATTTTTGTTTTATTATTGTGTACAAGAGATGGCAATTTAAGAAACTTGCTCGGCATCTATATTCCAGACCTAATGAAGCACTCTGACAAATTAATATAAGCTTAATGCGAAGGCAAAACTTGCTTATTGAGTTAATGTGCATTCATTGCAATTAAAACTTTATGCTGAAATGTTTTTTATTTTGTGCCGAGTTCGTGCTGTCAGCGAACAGCAGATGAAATTATTGCAGTCAACGCTGCAGTCATGCCGATTGCTGGATGCAAAGTTATTTTAGTTACTTGCGATGCCATTGCAATAGGGTAAATTGAAAATTGAATTAAAAAATAACCACTAATGGCCCTTGGCACACCTGCCCACTGCACACCCCCACATCCACACCCCCACATCTACACATCTATTGGGTTAGCTTTGTGTGACTTACTGACGTATTCACACTATTATAACCCAGCACATGTCTATTAGAGCAAATGTTGTACGAATATTGTGCGGCTGCATCGTCGTCTTCTTCTGCTTCTCCTTATTCTTGGTCTCGGTTTCGGTCTCGGTCTTGTGTCTCGGTGTTGTCTTGTGCAAAGTGCAGCTGTGCGTGGGTTGGCATGTCACGTTTAGTGGCAAGCAACTCGCCATGACGTTGCTTTAGCTCATGGCTTAATGCTGTATTGTGTGGTGGCTTTATGTGGTTCTTTCTTTTTCATTTTCTAAAACTTTTCTTTAGTTTATTTCTGAACGTTTTCATGCATTTTTTGCTCACACAGTATTAAAATGCAGCACGCAAGTGAAAGTTTCGTGACGTTTCTGTATACAGTATGTGGGTATGTGTGTGTGTGAGTATGTGTATGTGTGTGTGTGTTTTGAGAAAAGCAAACGTAAAAAGAAAACCGAGTATCATCCCAGTGACTGTGTCTCATACATAAGACTGCGCCTGGCGTTTAACTGTGACGCTTTTGAGAGCAGCACACAGCTGAATTAAATATTAAAAGTCGTTCGACTTGTGTAGTGCGAATTAAATATTTTATAAAGCAATCCATTAGCTTTAGTATATTGTATTAAAAATATTTTAAGCCATATTTTACTTGCTATTTGCAGTGTGCGACAATCGATATTTGAATAATTACTAAAACCTTGAATTCTAACTGAAATGCATACACAGGCAGACACAACGACACCAGATAGACCCAGAGACAGACAGACAGACAGACAGATAGACAGATAGAACTATAACCCAACTGACTGACAAACAGACAGCTACATGGCACATGTGCGTTCACATGCACATACATATGAATGGATACATATACATATGTGCATGCATACATACTTTGTACATATGGGCTTGGATATGCATATAATGCACACGAGCTTTGTACTTGAGTCGACCCAGACAAATTCACGGCTTCCGCTTTGCATGCAATCAACTCGCACCTGAACGAGAACCACCTTCTGATGTCGCCTTCGCAATGAAACTACAATTGCACATCAGTGTGTGAAAACACAAAAAATACAAAAAAAAAAAACAAAAAACAACGGAAAATAAAAAAAAGGAAAACGAAAAGAAAAAGAAAAGGAATAGTGTAAAGAAAGCTAAGGATACCTTTGCATGGCTGAAGCCAATGTTATGATTACAGGCTTGCGGCATTGGCTGCAGGTCTGCAAAGAGCAAACACCGAGCCATACCATATGCCGCCATATTGCAGAGTGGTGCTCAAGAACACATGGCTGCGACTGACTTCAAAGCGAATGACCTGGCGGCGGAGTGTTCTGCCTTAATAGCTTGCCTTGACTTGGCCTCGCTGATTGGCGTCGTCGCGGCCTGATGTGGCCTGGTGTGGCATAGCGTTGCCGACAAACCTGCCCGCGCGCTTCTGCAGCTGCCTGCAAGTCGATTTGACAACTTATCGGCTTAGGCAAACATTATAATTATAATGGCTTGTGGCGGCACGGTGCGGTAATGCTTATTAAATACGATAAGGTAAACAAATTGCTCTATTGATTATACATGTGCTGATGTAAGAGACGCTTGTCGGCTTAATAGATTTAATATATATTATGCAGTAAACTGGCTAATGGCGATACACGATTTCTGTAGATACACACATACTCATACATATACATACATACATACAGTATATTGATGTGGTTATGTGTGTATGTGCGCATTACGACGATTGAACTAAATGCGTCCATTAGATACAGCATAAATCCGATTGCATGTTGCTTGTGTTGTTTGTGTTGTTTTTGTTGTTGCAGTCGGCAGTATTACGCATTTAAAAATGGTTTCTGTTTGTACCTTGGCGCCAATGCCGTTACCTTGCCTAAGGGGAGCAGCAGCGAGTCGGACTTTTCTACTGCTTGGCGGCAGGCTTAAATGTGTACTTATCTTTCCTGTTGTTGTTGTTGTTGCTGTTGTTGTAGTGAAAAAAATTTTTTACGATTTTACAAAGTGTGAACAGTAAAACGTTACACTCGGCTTGGCTGCTCTTAAAACAGATGTGCGTGCCAAGCGGTGCAGAAAACACTTATCAGCTAAAAAGACTTTGCATAAGGAAGAAAGAAAAAACGCGTTAGTTTCGGCAAAGGTTCAAGTCGCCAAGTCGCCTGGGGGAGGCTCGCGGGGGGCTTAGCATTGAGTGCGTGCCACAAGAAGCTACGAAACTGTTTGACATGCAGAGCTGAAGGAAATCGCGTCCCAGGCACCTGCAGGGCTTTTGAGTGTATGACTTGATTGATGTGCGACTAGAGGCATCTGTGCCCTTGTGTATAGAGTGTGGAAACTTATTTGGCATTTCCCTCTATCGAACCTTGGCTGCTTCGTGTGTGCACATTGTGACGCGTTGACCGCAAAATGCGACACTGGTTCTGCACACAGCATTTGCCTACGAAATTTACACGGGCAATTGCAGGCAAGAAATGAAAAATCGTTGTCGTTTATGTATTTATTTTCATTCATTTATTTATTTTTTTATACCCTGTACCAAAAAATGGTAAAGGGTATATTAAAGTTGTGCAAATGTATGTAACAGGCAGAAGGAGGCGTGGCAGACCCCACAAAGTATATATATTCTTGATCAGCATCGAAAGGCGAGTCGATTTAGCCATGTCCGTCTGTCTGTCTGTCTGTCTGTCTGTCTGTCTGTCTGTCTGTCCGTCCGTATGAACAAAAGGATCTCGGAAACGGTAAGACCTACAACCACCAAATTTTGCACGAAGACTCTCTCAATCCATAGGCATAACAAGTTTATTTTTTTTTTTCGATATTCGTCCTATAACATATAGCTGCCATAGGAACGATCGGATGAAAACTCACATTTAGTAACTAAAACCCTTTTGTTTTTCAAGATATCTTCACCAAATTTTAAATTTAAAAGTTTTAGCCAATGTGTAATCACATGTCTAAATATCATGTATATCGGTTCACTATATCATATAGCTGCCATAGGAACGATCGGCCGAAAAACAAGATTTACTGAGAAAAACTTTTTTGTTTATTAAGATATCGTTACCAAATTTCGGATTTGACAGTTTTAGGTAATATCCAATCATAATCCTGAATATGATAAATATCGGTTTACCAGAACATATAGCTGCCATAGGAATGATCAGCCGAAAAATGGCTTTTACTAAAAAAAAATTTTTTTTTTGTTTTGGATTGGGTACAGGGTTTTCTATAGTCGGTTACACCCGACTATAGCCCTGCCTTTCTAGTTTTTGGCTCAATTTCTGAGAACTCAATGTAAAAGGTTTAAGATTTGCAAAAAATCAGAATTTTAAAAACGTCTTGTTGAGCTGTAATGCAAAACACTTTCTCAATATACGCTGACATTCATAGGCACTTAAGACTTGTAAATATTTCAATGTACCCATTACACGGCCGATATGCCATCTCCTATATCGGATCACCAGAGTGCCAGTCAAATGAATTTCGGAACATACCGCAATTTGATTGCTGCTTTTATGACTTCCAATGGCTGTTCAAATTGAAGTATACTAAAAAGCTACTTAAGGATTTTAGATGTTGGATTGATAGAACTATCATTAGAGAGATATTCAAGTCGGTAATCGAATTGGTTTGGCTGCATTGCAGTAATATTATTTGAAATTGATTATTATCATTGATGTTGTATTTTAAGTTATCTGCTATAAATCACATATTATACACTTTATTATTTTATTGTTTTTTTTTATTTTTCTTTTTTGTTATTGTTGTTGTACAATAATGTAACAATGACGAAGTAACAAATCGATATAATTGTTTATTTTTGTCATATTTGATGGATAATATTAATAACTGCTTCCACTTGACGATGACAAACTTTCAGTTAAAAGGAATATTTATGAGTATTTCCACCCAACTCATTTGCCCGTTGTGCCAACAAAGCTCGCCTAAATGATATTCTAAATTTAATTTCCATTGTACTGTTGTGTATTTCTGTAGTTGCCTTATCAATTTATAATAACTTCGATCGCCTGGCACAACTTTTACTCTGGCTTTAAATTATAAATAAATCTCAATGTAATTGACATTTCCCACGCAGACGATCTGGTTCCCATAAACCAATTGGCCACATTAAGCCACCGTAAGTGTGGTTTATGCCATGAAACTTGTATTTTTAGCACTTGGCTTCGGTTTTGTTAGACTATACAGAACATTGCTTCTATTTTTGTTTCACAACTTTCTGTTCTGCATTGTGTCAAAGAGAAACTTTCGAAATAAATTAAAATAAGGCAACCGCTCGCTGACAATGTGTTTTGCTTGTATGTCATGTTCCAACAAGAGAGTATAAGTCGAATTTAAATGAAGGTTAAAGTGTGATGTACCAAAATTATTCTTAAATCATGTAAGCTAACAGCGAAAACTTAAAACAAAAAACCATAATAAAAAAAAAAAAAACAAAGAAACGAAAAATTTCAAATAAAATAAAAAAACGTCAGGCGAAATTGAGTATTGCTTGTCATTTTTGGGGAAAATGAACTTTTTAGCTTGCTTTTATGCGTATTTTATTTTTCATTCATTAAATAAACCGGCACAGTCACCATTAACGCAACAAAGGCATTCTGGCCTTGTACATACATATATAAAACGAAAACGAAATCCTTCGAACGCGCTAACCATATCATACCATAGACATTACAATAAAATAATAATAATAAAAATAATAAAAAAAACAAACAAAAAAAAAAAAAAAATGAAAGAAACATGAAAATGAAAATTAAGCATACGCACTAATATTTTCATGTTCGGCTGTTTGCATGTTTATTAATGAATACTCGTGTGTCTGTGCGTACGTGTGTGTGTGTGTGCGAGTGTGTGGGCACGAGTGTGCTGACTTATGTTAGTAATCATTTTCAGTGGCCTGCGATAATTACACACACACACACATACACGGATAAATTGACAAGGGCACAAAAGACATCAAGCAGCAATCAAATTGCTGAAGTCTTCATTTGCGGCTCGCTTGATTAAGACATTTACTATACTTTGGCTTGACATATTGGGAAAGACAAGGATAACGCTATGCTAAGGCAGAAGCTAACAAATTGCTGCAAATATAGTTTTTTATCAAGGGCCTTGTTCGTATTTCGTTTTTGTTGTTAACATTATTTTTATTTATTTTTATTTGTTTTTTTTTTTTGTTTTTATTTCCTTTTTTTGCTTGTTTACTTACGCAAGAAAAGGCGAACAAACTTTCGTATTTTTGTGTGTAATTTTGTAATTTTAGTAAATAATTTGGGCATGTTGTTCGCTCAAGGCATGTCCTACTTCAAATTAGATTGATGACATTTTGCAGTTGTTTTCTAAAGTTATTTTCAATTTATTAATTTTTTGCTGCTTCTATTGCAATAAGCAAAGTTAAAACATTTACAAGGGGATTTACTTGCGATATTACAAACCGCTTAAGTGTGCTCATCAATAACTTTTTGCCATTTTATTTACACAAAAGTTGAACGCACATAACCACTTTTGCGATTCAAAGAAAACAACTTACACTTTGTGTGCTCCTTTAAGGCATTATTGCTAAATCAACTTGGAAAACTGCAGGCGAAAAAAAATTCCTCACGAAACTTTTGCGCGAATGTGCACGCTCAGTAGACAAAGGATACTCCTGACTGTGCTGTGCGGGTAGGCACAGGCTGGCAGTTGCTGCTTCCTGTTAGATGAAGCCAACGAACTAAACTTACTCAATGAGTATGTTATAATAAAATCTTAAATTTAAATTGAACATTTAATTGTAGCAAGAGCAAATTGAAAAGCATTTGGATGCCATGTAAGAGCATGTACATGTGTGTTTGGGGTATAAATCCTTTATATAAAGGCAGAGCCACAGAGAAGCGAAGAAAAAAAAAAAAGAAAAATAAGTAATTGCAGAGGAAGCCAGAAGGCAGAGTGAGTGCAAGAATCACATCGTTCGATGTTTTAAAACATCAATGACAGCAATTTGAACAACAATAAAATATTAATACTCATGTGCCAACAGCAATAAAAGCCGAAGAAAGGAAGCCAAGTGCGCTGAAGTGTGAAGCAGTCGAAGGACTCTGAACGAGTGTGTTAGCGATTTGACGTTACAACACGAGACTGCGACTGCCACTGTAAGCAGAGTGTACACCTAGTACACACATGCCCACACATACACTCACACACACACATACACCCATACTTACCCACACTCAAAGTGATATACTAAGCAAAGTGAAACGCAGAGTCAGGCCGAAAAGAGTACGACTTTTTACGAGGAAATCTGTAAAAGTGAAAGTTCACGTCGAGTGATGAAGTTATTGCATTAAATGAGATAGTGCAAAAAGGGCTGGGTCCGTTTTATTGCAGGAGCCCAGGTAACCCCTGGCCAATGGCAGCACCAGCAACTGTTGATACGTACATTTTATTACATTTGGCTAAAACGATTGCCAGTTGAAAAGGGTGCAAATGCGAATGCGAATGCGAATGTGAATGTAAATGCCACAAGTGAGTTGCCGATTAACCACACAGCGAGAGTGTGTGCACATAAAAATACGCCAGCACGTAGCCATTGGCAAACAGGATTAGGCAAATACGGTTAGCCCACCTCAGAGGTGTGGGCTCAAGTGTTCGAATCAACTTTGCCACTATGCATGGTAATGTCATTCCTTATTGAGGCAAGCGATGCCTGAATGAATGGATGGATGGATGGATGGATGGCTGGATGAATGGCAGGGCTACTCTCATGTGTCGGCAGCTCGAAACTTTATCGTCGCTTGTGCATTTACAATGTTCGGAGAAGTAACTTCGTGAGCTGCTCACTGCCAAGGACGGCTCGGTAAAGTTTGCCCACGTGAGCTGGCACTGACTTTGTATGCTCGTTTAAAGTTTCATTTGGTTTCATGCAAAACAGCTGAAGCAGCAGACGCTTTAATAAGTGTGTGTCACATGCGAATGCCATAATGCACATTACTTTCGTGTAGTTGCGTCAAACCGCAATGTCCTTTATTTTCTTCTTCGGTTTCAAATGTTTTGTTAGCTTACCTTAGCCATTCATTCACACATAACACATATTAGCTGTGAGTAAAGTTCGCTTGTCACTTTGTGTTTGCATTGTCGCTGACACTTCTATTTTTACAACACCAATCAAAAAAAAAAACTAAAAAAAAAAAAAGCCAACAAAAACAAAACTCAAACAATAAGAAAAGGACAATATATGCATATGTCCATATGTATGCTATATACTCGTGTATACACACATATATGGTGTGAATAATTCAACCAAATTTGACTTGTGCTCAGGACAGCAGAACATCGGTGTGTGGAGGAGGGCGAGCCAAGTTTTTGGCGAAACAATACAACAATGAGAATGGTCGAGAGGTGTCCACGAGTGTGCCAGCATATGACTTTACATTGTTTGCACGACATTTGGCTGTCAGATGTAAATAACTGAATGGACATGCGTAGACATGGCACACAAAATCGACTTAATGCACAAAAAGGCAAAGGAGTCCTAAGAGGACTTGCCTGCTCTCACACGAGTGTGTACATCATCTAATGGCCATGTTATTTGCTTTTTCCTTATAAATGCTTTTCACTTGGTGGAGCAGTTCATTAATTGCTTCATTGTTCTGAAGGAAGTCAACATTCAACTATGCTACGATTACATATAAACAAAATCTATTTATACATTTGAGTTGTTATTGTATATTAATCGTCAGTAGAAGGAGTCTTCAGCTTTGTCTTGACAACGTTAAGCGACAGTTTCTTTTCCAGTAAGATATGCTTCAATTTTTGGTTTGCATTTAGCTTATGTGCTTTAAAGCATATTTTTGTTTTGGTAAAATGACAACACCAAAATATATGGTACCTAGTCAATGTAAACATTTCAGTCATCTTAACGTATCCGTTTTTCACTTTATTTGTAAATTGTCGTGATTATAAAATAAGCTTATTTGTACTTTGGCATGTTACACTTGGCATGTGGCATGTGGCATGTGGCATGTGGCATGTGTCGTATTAGCATTGTAAGTGTCTTTGTTCGGTCGCCCGAGAAGCGACTTGTGACAAACACGACACCAGCATCAACTGAGCAAATGCACGAGGTGTCGAGAAGGCGCACCTCAGCTCAGATTTACACTACAACAACAGCAACAACAACAATAGCACAAACAATAACTGTGCAAGTTATTGAAGTAAAAAAAAATAAACAAAAAAAAAAAAAAAATAAAACAAATAATTTTTTTTTTTTTTTATCTGTTTGTATACCTATGTACATACATACATATATAGATATACATATGTGTAATGTGAAAGCGAATTATGTTATTGTGGGCAGGGACGGTCGTTGCTTTTTTATGATAACAGAGCCTGCTGTTTTGTGTTGACATTGTTGCTGTCAGTGCATGACAGAATAAGCAAACGATTGATGTGACAGATAACACATTCCGTGCCGTGTGTCGTGCGAAGAATTAGTAACGTGCATACATATGTACACACATGCGCACACGTATGTAGCAAGGTACCAAGGTACAGGGTGCACTTTCCGAGATATCATTTTCGCTTGCCATACTGTTTTGCCAACAGCATTTCTGTTCGATTATTTGCAGTGTAAGTCGAAATAATCTTTATTTATTGTTTAATTTGTTAGCATTAACTTTAATCGCATTGAAAAAATTGCCACCATTGCCTTTGTCCTTATTTATGGTGGCCTCTTTTACTTCTCCAAGCTGTGCTATCTGAAACTGTTTCCGATTATCGCTTTATTGACCCTTTTTTGTTTTTTTTTTTTTTTGCTTTGTAATTATTCTTCTTTCTCTGTTCTTGATTTTGTCCATTCCGCGTTGTCACCCAAATCAAGAATTTATTCAAGCGAAAAGATGCCATACTCAGAAAACTTCTATTCGCACTTGTGTCCTTTTTACTAAATGAAATGTAATCGATTTTAATGAATCAGTAAACTGCAATTGACAGACCCGGTATTTCTTTATATTTGTTTGTGTGTGTGTGTGTGTGTGTGTTTGTGTATGAGGTGTGCATGTGCACAAATCCGTTCAATAAATAAAAAAGGAATTTATTATGCAAAGCTTAACCGAAAAGAGAAAGTTGTCAACGTACTGGCTGACATGAACATTTCCTCAGAGCATGTTTTTCTGCTCCTCCAATTGTTGCTGCCTCCCCGCGATTATTTTCGATTTCCGTTAGAGTTGCAGACGCCTGCGGCAATTGTTGACATGCCAGCTTTGCTGTCAGTGAACTCGGTGATAAAAATTATATACAAATGTTTCATATTTGGCTTTGCTTTGTTGCAGCTTAATTGTTTTTGTTGTTGTCCTTAATTTGATTGTCGCTTTTGAATGTTTTGCGTATTTCAATTAATCTGTTCAATCTGTGCTTGCCGCCATAAGCAAGTGTTTATTATTTGGCAAAGGTTAACATTTACAACGTCGAAAGCAGCCGTCCGACCAATATTTGCATACCCATGTAAGCTACTTTAATTTGTAAAAAACAAACCAACTTCAATTGTGTCAACGACTTAAAGAATTATGTGACGTAGCTATGCTTTTGCTGTATTTATTTGACCCTGCTTTTGCTGGGCCAACATTGATTGCATCCTTTTTCTTTGTAGACACACAAACGTTTTTTGTTGCTGTTTAATGCTTCTCGATTAGATTGCATACTACAAATCGATCGATTCAATTTATATAGAGTTTCAATTTTTATTGCAGTGTACCTTCAATTCTGAGCTTAGGCTGCGCCATTGGCCCACTGTGGGTCCCATTAAAGTTGCTGCTGTTCACTCATAAATCATTTTTGTAGTTTTATTGTTGAATTTTCATTGCATTTTTTCCAATGACTGACTGCCCTGGCCTGCCTGGCTGTCTGGCTGTCTGGTTGGGTGTCTGGCGGGGAGCCTGGCTGGTTGGATAGTTGGTTTCACGGTTGATTGCCTGCTTAGTTCTGCGGTTTAGTTCAAAGATGGACACTCAAACCGTAAACTGCAGAGTGGACGTGCAGGGAAATGCACAAATATTTGCCCGTGCCGTTCGTTCTTTCGTTTGTTCGTTTGTTCGTTTGATTTGCTCGTCGGGCAGAAGCTTTTGTTGTCATAACTGCTGTGCAGAGCGTTATTACATTGTCCGTTGGTGCTTAAGGTGAAAAGCGAACAAAATCCATAATCGGATGAAAGTTACATTTTATTTCATTTGCCGTTTCATGGATGTAGGTATAGTATGCAGTGACGTTCACGTTCACTTTCATATTCTCATTCATGTTCATGTTCAGGTTCACGTTCACAACTTTGAACTTGGTAATCTAGTTCGTCCTGTTGCCGTGTATGGCCGCCGTAATTGCGTATTTGTGTGCGCTGTCATTTAATTTAGTGCAGCGTCATTAGAAGTGGAAGCCGTTCGCGCTCCGCCCCAGCCACTAAAAATAGAAGTCAGAAACTTTTTCTGCTAAACGATTTTCTTGAGAAATATGCCCAAGCACTTTATGAGTAGCTTTGAAGTTTCTGTTATTTCTATTTATTTCGTCGTCGTCGAGTTGTTTGTAAGCATGCAAAATAGGATTTCCACAGCAGGAATTGCGAAACAAAAAGCGATGAATCGCGGAAAGCGAAAAGAATATGCACGAGTCTATGTGTGTAGTATGAAAACAAAAAACAAAAAAAATAAAAATAAAAAAGCAGAAAAAACAATGCTGAAAACTGTTAAGGCAGATGGAGGAGAAACAAGAAAACTTCCTGTTGTTTGAAAATCGTTTCGCATTTGTAAGTTGAAATGTTCTCTAAGCAAAACGAAGGAAAGCTGCACAATGTTAAAACTTAACTTGCTAATTTTGTTTGCAGTGTTTGCAGGAAACTTTTCAAATAAATCGCGTCGCGTTAAACAAAAAATACAAAACCAAAAAGAAGAAACGAAAAAAAAAAAAAAAGAATATTTTCCGTGTCGTACATTCAATTTAATTCCAGATTTTGTTACGTTTCTTTTTTTTTAACAAATCGGTCTCTCAGATTTCAGATTCAAAAAATGACAGTGAACTTCACTTTAAGATTTTATTCCCTATCTCTATGTTGTTCTTTTCAACTTTTAAATAAGTATAACTTATTAAAGTAATAAATTTTGAAACTTTTTTATGCTAAAAAAATGTGTTCTGAGATTTGAGATTTACGATTAGTTTTTAGTCGCCATTTGCTTATCGAGCCCCGTACTTGATAATTTATCTTAAAAGCCCAGCACACATCTAAAATTGGCGTCCGCCGGCAGAGGCTCGCTACTTAAATGTTCCCTTAAGGTTTTCCATTTCGTTTAAGTCCGGAATAATGGCTGGTCATTAATTTTTAATGGCGATTGTCTTGCCGACGTTGTGGATTGTGGAATAAAATAAGAAAAAGCCATTAGATGATTGTAAACTCTAAATATGATCTGTGACATTTTTTTTTTTGTTTTTGCCAACAGCACAAAGCAAACTTTTCATTAAATCACAACTTACCACAATTGTCGCTTGTATATCACATCAAATACAGTAAGTTCACCTAAAGGTGACTATGTCATAAGATGGAACTGTTCCGAAATATTTGGAGCGTTTTTCTTATATCGACTCTTGAAAACTGCTTAGTTTCAATTAGCTGACCTTTTCCCGAATTCACTGTAATACGTTCCTAGCTTACAAAATGTCGCTCATTGAAATTGGAGCTGGCTGACAGCATTTCTATGTTTTATCTTTTCCTGCTTCCCGATTCTGTTGTTTTCTTTACTCTTTCTCTTGCCCGTCTTATGTTGAGTTTAAAACTCTTTACTGCTAAGCTGTGCAGTAAGTTTCCTGTATCCGCATTTGTCTTTGAATGTTGATGTTTGTTTATTCGTCTTTTTGTAGTATTTGTGATGATTAGTTGGGACTCTCAATTTGGCACCCTTCTTTGTCAGCGAGTCAACATTCCGTGTAATTGTCTCTGTTAATTCAACTAAGTGAAAGGCAACACACTTCCGGCAACGTACAATTCTTTGTTCCTGGGTTTCTTTGCGCAGCGAAAGGCCCGCAATTTCTTTAAGTGTATTGACAAACGGACAAACACTTTGGTACGCTAGAGTACGGCGAAAATAAAGTGTAGGCACTTGGAGTCGGGCACACACAAGCGAACTCGAATGAACACTCGTACGTGAATGGGAATTATGTATACGAACGAAAGCCGTTGAGAGTTATGACTGCCAGCAGATGTGCGCAATGTCGACAGCAACAAGAGCAGCATAGACGCAAATGTCGTACAACCAAAGGATATCATGAAATGGCGTTGAGTGAAAACGCAAGCCGGTGCACAAACCGACATTTTTATTTAACCAAACGGATGTTTTGCTCCAAATATATCTTCCTCGTCGTTTTGTTTTTCCCCATTTTACTATTTTCCCATTTTTTTTCTTTCTTATTTTTCGGTTTTTGCTGAGTGGCAGGACGTTCTGGTCTAACGTGTTTCAGTTGATTTTCACACGGTTTGGTTAGACAGTCGGGCAATCACTAGTTTTCAGTGTCGGCAGTCAGATCTGCCAAAGTTGAGAATAAAAAAAAATATACAAAATAAATTGAAAGCGAAATCATGTTAGTTGTCCTTTAATGTTATGAATATTTTGCTGTCTTTCAGGTTATTTTCCGCTTGGGTCGGAGCATTGCCTGACCTGGATCTGCTTGGACGTGCTGTTCTGCACGGCGAGCATAATGCACTTGTGCACCATCTCAGTGGATCGTTATCTCTCGCTGCGCTATCCGATGCGCTTTGGCCGCAACAAGACCCGCCGCCGCGTCACGCTCAAGATTGTTTTCGTTTGGCTGCTGTCCATAGCCATGAGTTTGCCGCTGAGCTTGATGTACTCGAAAGTAATTGATGTGCAACGAAGCCAAATGTTATATCCGTATTTTAAACTGCCATCCCTTTTTGCACAGGATCACGCTTCGGTGCTTGTGAACGGCACTTGCCAGATACCGGATCCTGTTTATAAACTGGTCGGTTCGATTGTCTGCTTCTACATTCCGCTGATGGTCATGCTGCTGACCTACTGCCTAACGGTCCGTTTGCTCGCACGCCAGCGCCAGAACCTTGGCGGCGGCAATCAACCGGCCACGCCAGGCTGGGCCAGCGGCTGGTTTGGCCAGACCCCGGCCTTAGGTGAGTATTTCAAATCTTTCATCATACTGAGAATGTAATCATTGCCATTCATCGTTCATATTTTTTCTTCGACTAAGATATATTCGCAAATGCATAGACGAAAAACAAAATTCTTTTTCAAAGTAAACTTTTTGCATTAAGTTGCCTACATTCCTTTGGTTTGTATTTACACTCCACTTGGGTTTGGGCCAATGTCTGCGTTTTTCGTGTGTGACTTTTGCTAGTCAAACAAATGTATCAGACCTACACATGCTGCACGGACCGGCAGTGCTGGCATGTTTGCATATCTTTTTTATTGCTACTGTGTTGCCAAGGATACTCATACGCCCCTTTGACACCAACGTGTCCTGTGCATTTGCATAAGGCGAAAATGTGTCAAGCAGCAGCTTCTTGTTGAAAATCGATTATACCCAAATGCAGCCTCAAGGCATATGCAACGGCACGTTAAAGTTTCTATGAAGTTGACCAATTGACTTTTGCAAAATCAAATGAATTTTCTAATATGATTTTCTAGCTGCACAATATGCAAATGAAAGCCATTAGACAGCAATTTCTACTCTTGCAATTATTTTAATATACAAGTATTTTATGTATATCGTACAATCTATTGCTATGGATATATAAAATTAATAAGATTAGATAATAATTAAAAGCTTTCCTGCTTTATTGTTTATTTATTGAAGAACGTCGTTGCACTTGGCGGCGACTGCTTAAGGCGGGCCAGGCCAACACGGCATCTGCAATGCACGCCCATTCAGCCAACTCGACGGATACGGATTTGTCGACGCTCGACAATCACGAACTCTGGCTACCCGATTCAAGGTAATGAACGCATGCACAAGGCTTCACTTTGATGTTAGAGTAAATTGTTTTCAAAATTAATATGCGCAACTTTGTGCTCATAAATGCCAATATAAATTTTGCTTACTTTGTGGACACAGCATACCAGAACCCACACCCATCACAATGACTGCACTGCATCAGTTCGGCGCTGAGATGCTGAAGCTGTCACGGGGACTCGAATCGGTTGCGTCATCGTCCACCTGCTCGCCCACCAAGTCGGAATTCTCTGTCACAAATCATTTACAATTTCCATGCAGTCCGCAGCGCTACGCGGCGCAGCATCAGCAACATCAACTGATGCCTGTGGCCGCATCCGCGTTTCTACAGCAGCATCAGCAATATCAACAGCATCAACAACAGCAATCACAGCACAATACACCCAAAGCGACATCCTTCTCACGTCATCAAAAGGGTCAGCATCAGCCGAGTGACATTTATGGTTTTCGGCGGGAATACGCAGACACCTCTTTGCGTATTACCCGCAGCCACGACAGCAACGGCAACGGCAGCAACAGCAGGCAGCGGCATCCGCATACCCAAGCCCAAACCCAATCGCAAACACAAACGCAAACGCCATCGCAGTCACAGTCGCCCGCAGGGTAAGTAAGTCAGTCAGTCGCCTTTTCGGGCTACACTTTCTCAAGGTCATGAACAAACAAAAGGAAACATTTTTCCTGCGTAACGCAACGCATGCCATTACGCATACACAAAGAACGAAAAAATGAATACTTATTTTAACCAAATTTATTAGCAGCAAATTAATAAAAATTATACAAGAAATTCTCAACGTCGAGCAAATGGCGCCGAGGCTTTGCATTTTATTTTTCCGGTCTTTAAAGTGCTGCCTTATGCTTTCTCTGGCTGATAAGTGCAAAGTTTTTCAAAAGAAACATGAAACGTTAGCAAAAAAATAAAAAGTAAAAAATAAATGTAATACAACACTTTTAAAAACGGTCGAGGTCAGTTATTAAGAAAATTTATTTGTTTAGCTAAGAACGGCATCCATAGAAATAGAGAGTTCCTGCCTTTTTGCTACTGCATGTGTGCTCAGTGTGTGAGTGTGTGTGTGTGTGTGTGTGTGTGCGAGGGTGTGCTGATTGTTGGGCGTTTTAACATTCACTTATCTATTGGAATTTATTTAATGTTGCTGAAAGAAAGGCAACCTTCGGCTGTTTATTTTTCTAGCAAGCGGCATTCAAGTTATTTCCATTGCTTAACTTGCTGCAAACCTTCTGCAGTTGCACGTCTTGCGCTCGTCTCGTCGGAGCATGAAATAGTTATTATCCTTGTACAACTAAAACTTACGCAGACCAGATCAGAGCTTGTTGCTTTATTATGTGTGTGTATTCACGAGTTTGTGTGTATTGCATACCGTGAATAACATGCAAAGAATGTGACCATGCGCGCGTGTATCGTTCAGGTGATTTGCTCGGTGTAGCAATGGAAGGGTAAAGGGGGGATATGAGGAATTTAGGATAAATTTACGCAGAGCCCTAAAACATGCTTGGCAGAGTGTGTGGCTTCGAGTCACTCACTGGCAAAGTTTTAAAATTGTTTTGCACTGTCAACAGCAGCGGTTGGAGCTCATTATGCAGCCATGCCACTTTTGAGTGTCTTGTCTGCTGTGCGTGCTTGTGCTCGTGCTCGTGATTTGGTACAAAGCAAACATGAGCCCACACACACATACACGCTCATCGTGCACACACGCATCGTGCGTTCAACGCGTATTTGTTTGCATTTGCCACTCATTACGCATAAGGGAACATTGCGTGCGAGCGAAGTTGGCTTCCTTCCTTCCTTGTTGTGCTGTGTTGTGATGTGTTGTGTTATTGTTTCAGTGACAGACAGTCACGAAGAAATTAAGCAGCTGGCAAGCTCATCAAATGTGCTGTAATGATTTCTTCCTCCATCCGCATTTCCATAACCATTCCCGTCCTCGTCCCCGGCCACTTTGCGGCTTACGCATGTGAGCCTGTCACAGAAGTTGCCAACTTGAAGCTCCGCGTGTAGTGACAGACCGCAACTTCCGTAAAAACGATTGCCATTTTTTGTTCGAACTGCGGCACTTATTCATTTAACGCACTTTGTATTCCATTTTACGAGCCTTACATTGTGGCGCTGTGTGTACAAGGATATTCGGTCGGTCCTAACATCCCATTCGTATGGTAATTCGTGGACTGCGCGAGTCAAAGTCGCTTGCCATTGTTCCGGCTGTGCAGGGACGCCGAGCCACAGGGAACTGAATTAAGTAAACCACCGAAATTTGAATGAATTTCGATGCCGCTGAGCTGAATCATTTGTTGTCCTTTTTGTGCTAAGTTTAAATCTTGGGACGACAAATTGTCACACAATTAAATAGCTTTTGTTGCTCTTGCGTTTAGTTGATTTTTCTTTTTCTTTTTTTTTCTTCTTGCTTCCCTTTTTGCATTTTCTCTTTGTGCTTTTGTATTTTTAGCATTTTTCCTGGCATTTCCTGTTAAGTGTATCTTAACAACAATGGCAGACAATTGAAGAAAAATAATTGCTGTGTATATTGCATTGTGAGTCCGCTTTTGTCCGCTGCCGCATACACGCGGCTCCTATCCGCTCATCTATCTATGAATAATAATAACAGAAAATGTTAATTCTAATTTGGGTTCAAAAATAAAAATGAAATGCCACGTATTTATCATAAAAACGGGCCGTGATTGTGCTGTCAGATTGAATCATGCCTTAAGTTGCATTTTAAAACTTTCTGTGTTTGTCACTTTGCTTGCAGCACACCCACGATACTCTCGCAGCGCATATGCAGCTACAACAAGCGACGACGCGCCTCGACCGTGGTGACCGCACGCGAAGCAGGCGAACGCGATCCGGAGACTCCGCCGCCGAAGCGACGCAAGCGCTTCAACAGTCTGCCCAAGAATGCTTTGCTGCAACTGTCAACGCATCAAAGCTGCAAGGCGCTGTCCACGCTGGCCAACGCCGCAGAGGAAGGGCTGGCTAGCCGACAGCCGGAGCAGCAGCCAACTGCAGCACATAAGCTGAAGGGTTGCCACTCCGACACTGATCTTGAGAGCGGAAAGCATCGTGACACCAGCAAGACGTCGACGGCTGACGCTGACTATCTGCAACTGCCGCCTGTCTGCACCTGCCCCTACTTCGGCGATCGTCCGCTCAAGAATTGCGTGAGGACGGCCGAGGTGAAGATAATCTCCTCGAATTTCTCCACGACCGTGACGACAACGCCCAGCGAAATGGATCTGCTGCTGTGTGCCACAGCGGCCACTTCCAGTTCGCCACGCACCACAAACGCTCTGACTGCTATGGGTACCTCGGGCAGTGGCGGCCTAAGTCCGAGTCCCACCTTAATGCAGACTAGCGGCCACTTGGGCAGTTCACTGACTGTTAGCTCAGCTAACGATGGAATTTATTTGGCTGCGCCTGGCACACCTTGTCCAGGCAGGCGTAAGCTCAGCATATCGAAGACGGCTTCGGTGGTTACCTGGGATTCGGGCAGACATCGCCGACGCGGCTCCAGTTTCGGTGGTGTACGCACTACACTGCTCATGACCGCCACCAAGACCACAATGGTGCCGACGTCGTCCTCGGCAACGCCTCTGAGACGCTCGGCTACGCTGCGCAGTCACAACAACATGAACTACAGTCAACAGTCAACATCCGAGCTGAGCAGCTCGAGTGGCCTGAAATGCAAATCAAAGACGCCCCAGTCCTCACCCTGCCTGCTGCAGCGCAATCAGACGGTGCGTTCGCATCACTCGCGAAACTCGAGCGTGGTGTCGAGGAATTCGTCACGCCACGGCCGCATCATACGTCTGGAGCAGAAGGCCACGAAAGTGCTCGGCGTGGTCTTCTTCACTTTTGTCATACTCTGGTCGCCGTTCTTTGTGCTCAACTTGTTGCCCACGGTTTGCGGTGACTGCGAGGACCGAATTGACCATTGGGTCTTCGAGGTGGTCACCTGGCTGGGCTATGCCAGCTCCATGGTGAATCCAATATTCTACACAATTTTCAACAAGGTTTTCCGGCAGGCCTTCAAAAAGGTGTTGCTCTGCAGATATTCCAGCTCGCCCGGCTGGCGGCCAAACAGGTAGCAGACCTCGGTAAGGATTCAAGTTAGGCCAGTGCAGTGTGCCAGCACTGAGCTGGATGGGGGCGCACAGCGCACATTTAGCGAAAGCACCAGCAGCAGTGGCCCACTCGGCCTGCTGGGAGGTACCTTGAAACGCGCCGGGAACATGGCGCACTCCAGTCGCAGTGGCAGCGTAAGCAGAAGTAGATAAACTTAGTTTTCTTTTTTGTTCTGTTTTATTTCGGCAAGGTCGAAGGCCACTTCACAGAAGGGATAGTGATTTCCTGGTTTTTTATTTATTTTTTATTTTTTTTTTTGGAATGCGAATGGTTTTGGGCTTTTGTTTTATTATTCACCAGGCATGTAGATATGAACGGGTATGCGCACTGCGAAAGCAGCTTAGCGCCGACTAGTTTTGTTTGCCTTTATTAGTCCTGCCGTTGTCGTGGCCGTTGCCAGTGCACTTGTCCTTGGGCTGGTTTAAAGCTTTCTATATATGTACAAATACAAAACTCTACGCACACTAGGTTCGTTATGCATGGCAGTGTTTGCATGCACAGGCTTACACACATGCGAGTGACCCGACGACGAATTAGCAGTCTGTCCTGCTATGCGTGTTGCTGCTGCTGATGCTGCTGCTGCTGCTGGTGCCTATGCAGTGCGTCTTTGGGATTATGTACTTACGCGTCATTAATTAATTTAAAATTCAATTTGAGAGCAACAGTTGTAGACGGCTTAAAGCTGCTTCCGTTTGGACACAAGCTCACCAAGCCAGAACTCGAGGATGTCTGTTCTGCCTCTGCATGGCATACACAATCTTGCCGTGCGTAATAAACTGAGTGAGTGAGCATTCGAAACTATTTTAAGGAACGTCATTGTCAGGGTATTAGTCTGCTGCTGCGAAACCATGGCGCACACGTTGGTTATGTTGGCACGCACTTTCCTATCGAATAAAAATCGTTCTTAGATTGCTGATTGCTGACACATGCAAAAATGTTCACAGTGAGATCTTTTTGCTGCTCAATAAAGCTCACAGGATATAAACTTAACCATAAGCATCAATATACATATGAGTTTCAGTAGAATCGTTTTTTTTATTTTTTTTTTTAAGCTGACATTTACTTTGGTAGCACTTGGAGACCTTATTAAAAGAAGATAATTTGCTCTTTTGAATGTTGGCTTTAACATTAAAGTTTGACAGCAAAGGTCAACGCAGATGTGTCGCACAATGAAAGTGTCATTATCGCTTTCATGGCCAGAAGCGTCGTGCGTGGGAGCGACAAACTTCAAGCCATGCCATGTCTTTTAACGCACATTGGCTTCACATCCGGTAGGCAAATTTCCACCATTTTGACACATTCTCTTTGTGTGCGTCTTTCACTCGTAGTTTAACACTTCAGGGCAAGTTAGTTCCAGCCGGGCTTAATTGTCGCCAACATTGCCAACATCGCCAACGTCGCTTTTCGCGCACTTAAAATTTATAGCCATTTTATAGCCAACGGAAATATTTTTCATGCTTCATTGGTTGCGCATCTGAGGTTATATTAAGTGGCGCACAGCGAACGGAATCACATTCTTCATTGAACTTTGCCACAGGCGCAAATTGAGACAGAAAATATAATCGGCCATCAGTAAACGACACTTCGACTTCGACTGCTTCCCAGCCATTTGACTTTTCACTTTATTGCGTGGGGGTTTCTGCGCCGCAGAGCACTAGAGACAGCACACTGCGGGTATTAGGCTGCCAGCTTCATTCTATTCCACTATCTTTCATCTTAATTTATTGATTTTCCACTAATTGCCTCTGCGACCCCTGCTCAGCCAGCTGTCCAGCACGGATACTGACTTATTCAAGTAATGCTACAATAATAGTCAAATAAGTAATATATACTTAATTGAGAGTATTTTAAATAGGTACAACTTAACATATTGGAATATCTTGAATGTACTTTTTGTGTTTTTTGTTTTTTTTTTCTAAATTTATATTTTAAAATGCTGCATTGCAAGCAGATAAAGAAAAACCTGTACAATGTTTTCTTATACGATACGATATATAAATACATATATAAATTATTTAGTGCATATTCAAGAGGGGAGAATAATTAAAAAACGCTTTTACCTACTTTTAAGTGTTACACGGGAAATACTTGCAGACCAGGCATAATCCGAGTGAGTGTAATGCGTGTCTCCATTAGACTTGTAGAAACTTAGTACCATTAGAGAACTTAAATGTGTATATATACATACATACATACATACATACAAACGTAAATACGTACATACACACAGACTATGTAGGCGCATGTAAATATTACTTTGGCAAAATACTTATTAGACCCATAATTCATAAGCAAAGAAACAATCCTAGACGTGATAGAAACATTTACTGTGTTAAACGCCTGCAAATTTTTGTTATTTATGCGTGAGTTGTTACTTAGAATGCTTTGCATCTGTGTTTAATTAAATAAACAAAATAAATGAAATTATATCAAACAGTGGCAAAATGAACATACCACGATAAATCTGTTGAACCATATCAAATGAGCAGCATATGTAAGTTAAGTTAATAAATTAATAAAAATGTATAATTCCGTTACTGGCATTTGTTATTAGAAATCAGTTTATAAAAGTGTTTCTGCATGAATTTCTGTTCTTGTATATTATTCAAATGAACATCCCGACTATAGCTAAATTTAATTAATTAAATATAAAATAAATGTTAGTCTGCTAGTTTTAACTTTAAATGTGTATAAATAAAAGCAAAAAAAAAAAAAGGGAAAAAAAAATTGTGTATAAATGGAAAATCTTCTGTATTTTAATTCGTACACTTCGTGCAGCAGCCTCTTCATCGATTTAATTATTCACAATCAGCGGCAGTCGACCTCTGTATGCAAAATTTGTGCCATCCTGCGCAGTTATGTGTTTTATTGCGAATTGGCGAAGGCAAGGCACAAAGGTAATCACTTCTCTGCAACATTTGCATAAAAACACAATCACACACACACACGCACACGCGCACTCACACAAACTTCGCACACTCGTTATTAAACCCATTTGGTATTGCTGTTGTTGTAGCTTCCCTCTTCGCGCTTCTGCCGACGCTGAATTTTTATGCCTAATAATTTTTTCAACAATTTTATTTTGTAATTCCACTCAATTAAGCAAAAGTGCAGCGCAAAGGCGGAAACGTGGCAAAAATAAAAAATAAAAGAATAAAATAAATAAATAAATAAAATTCAAACAAATTTGAATGGCGTCGCGGGATGTGGGCGCCGTCGATGAATGGATTGCTCACAAAGGCTTTTAACACACGGAATACACAGCATGAATATTTAAGACTAGTGAATGAAAGCCGTGAATGGAATCTGCCGAACCATTTGTATGCCATATTCAAAGCAATATGCTTAACAATATTTTTGTATACTTTGGCAAAAATAAAAGTGAAATAATGACTATTATGTGAATGTGTGTCTTTTTGTACGCTACTTGGCAGAAATACCTTGCCAGAGTCGGTCTGTCAACTCGTCGCGGCTACACCGTGAATGTTTTGTTATAACTAGGCATTGCTGTTGTTATGCATACTAAATCATAAGATGTTTTTTTTTCTTTTAAGTTTTAAAATAATGAAATAGGCTTACCGCGTTGCCTTTGCGCTTAATTCAGGAATGCCTCTTTGAATGGCAAACTCCATTGACATTGTGCTGCCTCACGTAGCTGTTTCATTCCTCAGCGTATTTCAAATTGCAAAAGCCACACAAAAGAACGGAACGAGTTTTCATTCAGATGATGCGAAATTTTCTCTGTTGCGCATTTTCTTTGGTTAAATTGAGTGACGGTCGCTTTTCGTTCTCTGTAGAGTTTTCACAATGAAGAATTAATTGGCAACGTGTTTTCAAAATATTTTTGGGAAATTCTTTTTAAACAACGCACAAATCGACAGCCAATTCTTTAAGCATTAAATTTAAATTAAAACGCACATCATGTCAAACTTAACTAATTTTTAATTCCGTTTTAATTATAATTAAAGTTTTATCAAAAGTACCATTAAAGTATTTAAGCGAAAACAATTAAAACTTTCGCCGTAGTCAAATTATAAATTTAAGTGTTGTTGAATTGCTTTTAGTTATTAGGTTTTCTCTTTCTTTTTCTCATTTTTTTTTTGTTTGTTTTGTTTTTTTTTTTTTGTTTTTATGGTTGATGACTAATTTTTCCGCGGAACTGCAGCTCCGAATTCCCAGGATGAATGGGTGGTTAGCCACTTAATTTGCGCAAATACGCTGTTAACTAACTAAATGAAGTCAGTTTGAGCAAAATTAAATAAATCCTTGAGTGTTTCTGTATGTGTACCCAGCATCCAAAATATCTCCATAAATTAGAATACTAGGGGCGTGCACAAACGTTGAAAGGCGGCAGGAAACGGATAAAACAAACATTAAATTTTGTTGTAAGCAGATTTGTGTTGATTTAACCAACAATTATGTCAGAAGGAAAACATTTATGGGAGTGTCTCTCTTAGCTGCGTTGACTTGTGATTTAAAACAATTATGTGTCAACGTCAAATTCCACGTAATTATACAGAAAAATTACCAAAAGAATATTCGATTTAACTTAATTAAAATACAAATCATTGGAAATAGGTTCAATTATCGAAACTTTTTGAAAAATCGTTGATTGGCATTGTCTAATCAAATACCATTATCCAATTAAGCGAGATACACCTCAGGCCAGCAATGTTCCATCACGGCATGTGAGCTGCATCATTGTATAGCAGAATATTTCAGCGAATACTTTCTAATTAAAATATGCTACATCAGGTCTTAAAAATGCATGTCCTTTGACGCCAAGAACGATTCTAGGCTCAAGTAGAGACATTTATGTGAATATTCTATTTTAATATTTATTTTTTGCTTTTATATGAACCAATCAGAAGCTAAAAGGGGGCATTCCACATATTTAGTGTGCTCCGTTACTACTTTGTTTTAATTTTATACGTATGATTTTTTTTTTTAGCAAAATAAAATAGGTTTCAAAAAATAGTTTTACCATCTTAAAAGTTTGCTTATGCAGATTATTATTTTTTGGCTGCCATTTTTTGCAGCAGAGTCAAGAACGAAAGCGATTGTGTGACAACCTGAAAACAAAGGAATCCTTAGCAAAATATTTTTTTATTACATCAAACTTCAAACCAATCTTAAACGTTCGACGTCCATTATATAAAATTTGCCGGCCGTCAATTTGACTTCACGTCGAGCGTTTGCCAAGAAGATGAGTACATCTTTTCGAATACAATGAGCATTCGTCCACCATTGGGAACGCCAGAACGCCTCTCCCGCTCGCACGCTGTGGGTACGCATTAACTCACCGAAATATGTAAAAATCAAGAGTTCCGCCAATGTTAACGCAAAATAGCTGAATTGATTGATGATTCGCATAGTGTTCCGATTTCCAGAAACACCAACAAATACGAGTAGACACAGTTGAACAGTGATTTGAATTGACTTCACGAGACAGTAGGGATTGAAGAGGTCCTCCAGCTTATCACAGCATTCCAATATGAACTGATGCAGTTTGACGCATTCGACTAGACCAGAATGCAGGCAACTCTTCAGCTTCTCGGGTTGAAACTTCATGTTGCGACGAGACGGATGCTCAAAAACAGTCAAATCGGTTGTGAACTCCTTAAGAAAAACATATTGATTTAGTTCGTCATCCAATCCGAAAGGTAGCGTTAATTGAACCGAGCTAATTGTGTTATGGATTGAAGTAGCATTAGGTTTTCTGATCAATATTCATTTTATTTCATAAGTACCGTAGAACGTTTAAACTCTCTCCAGCCATTAGACGAGCATGAAAATCCAAATTTTTCAGACTGCAGTAAAGCACATCAAATTGACTGAGCAGAGTTACACACAAACTTATGAAGAGTCCAGATCCATTTCCAAATAAAAGTCCAACGGAGAATTGAGTAAACATCTGCGACGCATACACAAAACCGTAGACCCCATGTCCCTGACAATTATAACACACCAGAAGATTTTTTTGTTCTTCTAGAATTTTTATATAAGTATGCATACCAGTTCATCGAATGGATACCAACACTGTAATGGCAGTCCTCGCATGCCCAATAGCATTGGGGTAATTCCTTTGAGGGTTGCACCACTGATGCAACACAAGACCCACGTAGCTAAACGAATCAACCATTGCCGATAAACGGAGTATGTACTTAAGAAGGTGCCACCAGCCATGGAATGGTGTCTATAATTTGAATTAATGTGTTCATAAAGCCATTCCACGTCTTGATGGCGCCACACCAAATAACAAGCGCTGAAAGATCCAAAAAAGAACACAATGGCGCTGGTCAATGCATCGGACAGCGCCTCCAGTTCTCCGAGCTGTAGCATATCGAATGTGGTCTTAGTGAAGGACAAAGCCGGATGCACAGCCGAGAATATGACCAAAGCAGTGTAGCAGCCGGAAATGAAGTCTCCAAACTGCTTCAATGAGTGTGGCAGCCATCGACTTAGTTTCGGAGGTATTTGCCCAGTGGACTGCATCGTGATTTTCAGTATCCAGAAGAGATCTTTCACTCGAGGCTTGTCTTGCGAACCGTAGAGTACAGATTCAATTCCGCCGTGGTAATCTGCCGATGACATTCTGCGGTAAAAGTTTTCAATTGAATGTCCTGTTTTGCCAGCTTTCTTGGTATATATGCAGATACTTAGTTCATTTCGTTGTGACTTCTTTAAATTTATGCACTAATGACATTTTAAGCTTTTTGTGTAGAATGACTGTATCCTTAATTATGCGAAGTGTTTTTTAATGAGTTTTCGATAATCCATTTGCCCATATGTCTTATTTTCTTAATAATTATCAATTTATTTTCACTCCTTAGGTGCTTTATTGGTTTTAAAGTTTTTTTTTTTTTTTATTTTAAACTTGTCATTAACTACACTTTTTTCATTGAAAGGAGGATTAGTTCGTGTTTCATTTTTATCTACAAGATGCATTCACCTTCTACTTACACTTATTCTAGCTTCATATGCAATGACATATGAAAAACTGATAAGCTGTGAAACTCATAAAAATCTGAGATAAAGACATTATTTTTGCATTCTAATCTATTGCCTTAGGTTCTTTTTAAATTTCATGTTTTCTGTTGAGTTCTGACATTTCAGTTCAATTTTAATATATTTTTTTAAGCAATTAGTCAATAGATTCTCAAACTGTTAAGCTTAATTATCCTTAGCATTAATCACTTCTCTAAGGAAGCAAAGCAATTTACCTTTGTTTGTTGATATGGTTAAATCTTAAAAAACTTTAAAACCATATATACTATTTTTTGTATATTTTTATCACTAAATAAAAAAATCAAAAAGGAAAAAATCCAAAAAACCAAACATTAGCCAAAGATTAGATTTGCTGAAAATCAAATACTCATGTATATATTTATTAAGACTAAATACAATCCGAAATGAACAAATTAAATTTCATTTCTCATTTCTTTAGAGTCTAACTGCATAATGTGCAGAAGTCCTATCACAACTGTGAGTTGAAGCCTTTGAATTGTCAATGAAAAGCCAGAAATGTTCACCAGTGAAGTTGGAAATACAATAATTTTGCCACTCGAAAGTAATTTGTCAAGAGCAACAATTGCAAATGGAAACTTAGTCGTGTCAGTGATTAAATTTTCAACACATTTAAAGTTATTATGGGGCGAAACGAGAGAAATCATACAACAACAAGGAGGCAGACTGACAGATAGAGAGACAGACAGACGGAACAAATCGTTTTTGGCTAAATTTGCAGCAGATTGTTGGCTGTTGGCTCGCTTTCTGACCAATTTGTGCAACAACAAGTCACTAATACGGGTCAGAAGCTTTTATGCGAGGCATATCGGGCATACGTTGGGCATAAGTTGGGCAATCGCTGGGCACAGGTTGGGCAGGGCATGTTACAATGTCGCAGGAAATCGAAAACTTTTTAATGCAATTTCGTAAACATGTTTGTGATTTTGCTGCTTGTGTGAAACACTTTGTTGAAAAAGTGAAGTGCTCGTGGTGTTGTAGCTGAGCCGATTTCAGCTCCACTTGCTTCCTTTCCTCCACTTCCCACTCGCATGCACTCACTCACTCACATACATATGTTCTAATGCTTATGTACACGAGAGTCTGATTGTATAAGTAAAGGTATCGAGTATTGGGCTGAGTGTGGGTCTTTTGACATTCGTGTGTGGGAAACCATAAGTTGCGGAAACTCTTTGATGTTGCAAATGAAGTTAAATGTTTGATAACCTTGAATAAAAAAGGGACTTCATTTCAATGATCTAGCATATTTGATAGGAATGGGCTTTCATGTATATCAGCTCGCTTAAATGCTGTTGCCTGGTCAAAAATTGTATCTTCGCTTGTGATGTAGAATGTACATATGTATAATGTTTAATTAGAATGAATAATATAATATAATTTGAAAATTTGAAATTGAAAAGAATCAATAGACTGAATAAATCTAACTTAACAAAAATAATAAAACACTCACCAGCCTAATGTCCTCCAGTCATTAGGTATTCTGAACATATTAAATATATTCAAAAACTGTTTTGGCCTAACTTATGTTATTTATTGAATCTCCTTTCATAGGATTAACAATAATATATCAACTCTTACTACTAATTGTTTATCAAGTCTAGCTTAACAACTAAACGGCCATTTCGTTGTAACAGATGCGTGTGTTCGAGTTTTTTCTGGCTAATGATCTCGCCAGAATGTTATGATGGTTTAGTAATTTAATGGAATACTTGACTTGTAGATTAGCTGTGATGGAATTGACCAATTAACGAATGGGACGTTGAGATCACTGTGTATGTTGGCGTTTCGAAAGTACCATTGCCGCCTTAACTCGATTAATCCTTCCACCTTAGCTAGTCGGAGATTCTTGTTAGGTATCCTTTTTCTACACAACGTAATAAAAAGACATGACACTTTCCCGATATCTTCTCGGCAAGATTTCTCTTACTCATTAGACTAAACACTGCACGATTATCATACTTTGTGCGTGATCTATTTTATGTTACGATATATATTTAACTTATAACTGCATAATTTTTATTTTTTTTTGCTAATGTTGCCTCCTCTAATATTTTAAAATCAGGTCTTACCCTCAGATTTAATGGGGTTAGTTAGAATTGAATTCTTGTATTAATTTTTAATATATTTGTATTAATTTGAATTTGATTAGGTCTTCTTCCAAGATTACAGTAAGTATTTAGTTGATTATCGGCCGTGTAGAATCCAAAATTTTTAAATCCAAAATGTAGTAACATCTTAATAAACAAAAAAGTTCTCCTCAGTAATTATTGTTTTTTGGCTAATCGGTCCTACGGCAGCTGTAAGATGTAGTTAATCGATATACATAATATTGAGATATATGATAAACTATTAAATCCGATACCTGGTACCGATATCTTGAAAAACAAAAGGGTTTTTGTTAGTAAAACTTGTGATGCCAATTTTGACGTTTGTAGTTTTAACCGTTTTTGAGATCCTTGAGTTCATACAGACATACAGACGGACATGGCTAGATCGACTCGTCTGCCACGCCTCTTTCTGCCTGTTACATACATTTGCACAACTTTAGTATACCCTTTACTATTTTTTGGTGCAGAGTATAAACATTTGTTCGGTTGCGGATAACTTTAATGGAAAGAAAACTATTTTCATGCAAAATAAAACCGAACAGCTTTAAGGAAAATGAATTAAACAATTAAGAAAAGACAATTTAAGGATAAGCGTCATGGTGAGACCCACCTTAAGCTATTTCACATAATTAAGGGTACAAAGAATATTTTATGCAAACCAAGTTAAAATGTCATTAGTGCATAAATTTAAGGAAGTCAAAACGAAAAGACCCAAATTCCTATTTAAAAGCAACGAAAACTTTTCCAAGAAGGACATTTGATTTTAAGCTAGTAAAGCAAAATGTCATCGAAAGCATACCATGGTGGTGTTGAATCCGTAATTTACGGACCGCAGGATAAACGCCGTGTGAACAATCTATTTTGGCGAACGCTTGTGGCATTGCAATTCACCGGGCAAACTCCACTTAAATTACGCCGCTGGCTGCCTGAGCCTTTGAGCCATTATGCTAACTACTTTTCCAAGCTCTACAGCATCCTCGTTTTCTTCAGCATACTTCATACGTGCGTGCTGTCAACTAAATTCACATTTGACACTCTGCAGTGTGGATCGCTCGAGGATGTGACCGATGCATTAACTATAACCATTATCTACTGCACTGCTTCGTTCTCAGTCTGTTACTTTCTATATTGCCATCGGGATTTAGAAGCTTTTATGGAGCACATAAGTGGGAACTACAGGCACCACTCTATGGCTGGTAACAGCTTTGTAAGCCACTACGATGCGTACCGGCTGGGCTGGATTTATACGGCAGTTTGGCAAGCCAGCTGTATGGGCGGCACATTTCTTAAAGGAGTTACTCCATTATTAACGGGCTCTCGAACTTTGCCCTTGAATATTTGGTATCCATTCGATCCACTGGTAAGTAGTAGTGATTAACTATAACAGAGGATCAAAACATAATCTCATGTCCTGCTGTCGAAAGGATTCTGGTTTCTATTGGTTAATCTATGCGTCGCAGATGTTTACCCAAATGACTATGGGCCTCATATTTGGTAACGGGTCTGGACTTTTCATTAACTTGTGTATAAATCTGCTCAGTCAATTCGATGTGCTTTACTGCAGTCTGAAGAATTTGGATTTTCATGCTCGTCTAATGGCTGGAGAGAGTTTAAACGTTCTACGGTACTTATAATATAAAGTGAACATTGATCAGAAAACCTAATGCTACTTCAATTCATAATGCAATTAGTTCGGTTCAATTAACGCAAACTTCCGGATTGGATGACGAACTAAATCAATATGTATTTCTTAAGGAGTTTACAACCGATTTGACTGTTTTTCAGCATCCGTCTCGTCGCAACATGAATTTTCAACCCGAGAAGCTGAAGAGTTGTCTGCATTCTGGTCTAGTCGAATGCGTCAAACTGCATCAGTTCATTTTGGAATGCTGTGATAAGCTGGAGGACCTCTTCAATCCCTACTGCCTCTTGAAGTCAATTCAAATCACTGTTCAAATGTGTCTCCTCGTATTCGTTTGCGTTTCTGGTAACCGGAACACTATGCGAATCATCAATCAACTCAGCTATTTTACGTTAACATTGTCGGAACTCTTGCTTTTTACATACTTTGGTGAGTTGATGCGTACCCATAGCGTCCGTGTAGGAGAGGCGTACTGGCGTTCCCAGTGGTGGATGAATGCTCATTGTATTCGAAAAGATGTTCTCATCTTCTTGGCCAACTCTCGACGTGAAATGAAATTAACGGCCGGCAAATTTTATATATTGGACGTCGAACGTTTAAGATTGGTTTGAAGTTTGATTTAATAAAAAATTATATTGCTAAGGATTCCTTTGTTTTCAGGTTGTCACACAATCGATTTCGTTCTTGACTCTGTTGCAGAAATTAGCGGACAAATAATAAAAAGAAAAATTAGCACATTGAAGAAACTTCAGCTAAATGAACTTTGATTTGAAATTAAATTAATATATATAATAAGTTTAATAAACATTTATTTGTTACTGTCTATATAGAGAGACAGGTTAGGATTGTGGCCTTTTTATGAAAACAAAGCTAGCTGCAATGGCTGAAACCAAATTTCTTTAAAACACCTTCAACCTTTACTAATTGACAATCGCACAAACCAGGAACTATTCGAGTGCAGTCAGTTGTAACCACTTGAGTGTGACCATAAATATAACCAGCAACTGTTTTTATTTAGTTGCGATAAAAAAGTGTGTTTGGAAAAAAAGAAAAATGCTTTATTGAGTTCGAATTTGTTGAAGTGTCTATAAAGCAGCTTTTGAAGTAACATTTTTTTGTTCAAAGTTATCGAACATTTAACTTCATTTGCAACATTAAAGAGTTTCCGCAAATTATGGTTTCCCACACACGAATGTCAAGAGACCCACACACAGCCCAATACTCGAAAGTACCTTTACACACACAATCACAAACTCGTGCACAGAAGCATTACGCATTCACCTTTTCACGTTTGTACATTCAGCTGAGCATGAGCGAGTACACACATACATACACACACGAGTACATGTGTATGTGAGTGAGTGAGTGAGTGCATGCGAGTGGGAAGTGGAGGAAAGGAAGCAAGTGGAGCTGAAAGCGGCTCAGCTACAACACCACGAGCACTTCACTTTTTCAACAAAGTGTTTCACACAAGCAGCAAAATCACAAACATGTTTACGAAATTGCATTAAAAAGTTTTCGATTTCCTGCGACATTGTAACATGCCCTGCCCAACCTGTGCCCAGCGATTGCCCAACTTATGCCCAACGTATGCCCGATATGCCTCGCATAAAAGCTTCTGACCCGTATTAGTGACTTGTTGTTGCGCAAATTGGTCAGAAAGCGAGCCAACAGCCAACAATCTGCTGCAAATTTAGCCAAAAACGATTTGTTCCGTCTGTCTGTCTCTCTATCTGTCAGTCTGCCTCCTTGTTGTTGTATGATTTCTCTCGTTTCGCCCCATAATAACTTTAAATGTGTTGAAAATTTAATCACTGACACGACTAAGTTTCCATTTGCAATTGTTGCTCTTGACAAATTACTTTCGAGTGGCAAAATTATTGTATTTCCAACTTCACTGGTGAACATTTCTGGCTTTTCAATGACAATTCAAAGGCTTCGACCGACATTTGTGATGACTTCTGCAGCTGGGCACTTAAAAGGAAATGAGGAATGGAATTTCATTTGTTCATTTTGGTAATTGCACAAAATTTCGGACTGCAGTGCTTCACAATTAGGCGGCTTAAACATGAAAATAATTATCGGACGCACTTCATGTTTGTGGATTTTAATTCTTTTTAGCTTAACAAGCATTTAAGTTGAAGCTTTGGTTCGTTCTGTGGAAGACTATTAAAAAATTTACAGGTTGTTGGCTTTTATGGTTGTGGAGATTATTTCAGGGTCGTTTCTGTGTGTGCGTATGAGTTTGTGTGTAAATGTGTGTGTGTGTGTGCTAACTTATAACAATTTATTTAATAGCCGACTAAGCGAACATAACACAAATTTACATAACCACGCATTACTCTGCCTATGAAACTTTTGTCGTAAAAGTTTCGACTAATTTATTCTGAATGCGTGTGTGTCTGCCGCTCTTAGCCAACCGTTCATGTCTGTCGAAGCCTATAAAAACTTATACGGTCAGAATGAAGGACCTTGTTGGAAATATTAAATTGGAGCAAGCAATCAAAGTTGACACACTTGAAGACTGTTGCATACTTTTGACATAATCAACCTTCGTATGATCCATTTCGAAGCTAGTCAACCTCTGCTTAAGCTTCTCAGAAAGTTCTCCTCGGCCTGACTCTAGACTGCGTTAATATGCATTCTTAATCAGTTGAGTTAAGTTAACATTTGGTTGCGAGTTGAAGTTTATCGGTTCAAGGGGATTCACTATTCAGTTATGCGTTTTATTAAAGCCACTTTTATGAGTGCAATTGTCGGTTGAATCATGTTAATGAAATTCCATTTGCATTTTTGCTAGGCCAAGACAGACGTACGCTTTATGAAAAAAAGCAACAAAGATGCATAGAAAGTGTTTTCATGTAGTCTAGTCTGCATTTCAAGGAAAAGGTAATTTATCGTAAGGCTAATTTCAATTTAGCACAATTATGGTTTCCCCATTTCAATGTTCGCTACCATTTTTATTATTTAGACCGATTTATGCACTGCCTTTCGTTCGCTTGGGTTAACAAGCTGCATCCTGAGTATTTTTTACATTCATTCCAAGGACATGTCTGCCAGCTGTCTTTTCCACCTGCGAGTCGCTTTTACACTCCAAGAGATGGCAAATATATTATATTCATAGCCGCGCACAGAAAACACTGTGCGTTCACACACCAACATACACTCATACACACACACACACAGCCACACACATATACATAAATACTCTGATAGGGCACTTGATCTGTGGCCTGCATGAATGTAATAAGTATACTCTGGCAAAAGTGCGCAGTGGCAACGTTTGCAGGAGAAGAAAAATGAAAAGGAAAAAAGAAAACACTTGTTTACGCTTTAAATGCAATTAAGTGCTTTTTATGGAGCAGAAAATGGGCCTTTAGGCGACAAATTGTAGGTAAGTATTTAAGTTGGCTGTGCGCAAACCGAGAGTGGGGCGCATGCGGAAGTCAACGTGGAAGTGGAAATAGACTACGAATTAATTCAATTTAACGCTTAGATGACCTAATCCTTATAAGCTTATGTAATAAGCAAATCATTTACATCCAATCAAATGCAACTTTCTAATTATTTACTCAACTTCTCAGTGCGCTCTGTGAAAATAAGCGAAAAAAACAAGTATTGGATACACTTCGACTGCGTCATTAATGAGCTCAAGTTCGTCATTATCAGTTCGTTGACTTTGTCCGTTTCCCCCGGCACACCCATAAGCGCACATTTCAAAGCAATTGAGCAAACACACAGCGACTGCGACGAAACTGTATTTCTTGGTCAAATTTGGACCGCCACCATTCACACACTCGCATGTAGCTTCCCTGTATTCGGAAGTTGAGTTCACCAGAGAAAAAGTCAATTAAACAGGTGCAATAAAACTAAGCATGCATGCATGGCAATTGTCTTTCACAATGTGATATTCTGTTTTATTTCGAATTAGAATGACTCAAGTTCAGTTCAAGAAAGGTTCATCTTCACTTACTTAAGATATAAAGTTGTGTGTGTGTGTGTGTGTGAGTGTGTGGGTGTGTACATAGGCAGACACGTGTGCATAGTTCGAACTAAATGCGTTTCATTCTTCTGTAATTGTTTATGGCGAATCTATTGGCTTATGAAATACGATTACATTTTTTGAATACAAATGTTGTTATTAAATTTTTCGTTGCGTTGTTGGGGGCTTAAAGACGGCTGCTCTAGAGGTGAGCGACTCGCACGTACGTTACGGCTTATAAATCGTCGAATTATCTGAGCGGCTACAAATTTTAATATTCAAAAATCAAAATGTAAACAAATTGAAACGACAATTGGATTTTTCGACGTAGCAAGGGCAGCCTCAGCACGCTTGCTGCCACAGTACGCATTTCACCGTAGACGGGTTCACTTGGAACGTAGTCTGAGTTCAAATTGGATTTTGAGAAATCTTTCGTAAAACTGCGCGCAGCTCAAAGTGCCCGATTGAGCCAGTTGAGCCATGCTGAACATTTTCTTGCTTGGTATTTGCCTAATCGTGTTGTGGCTTTATTACATTTGGACGAGACGCAGTTACTATAGAGTAGCTTGGCAGCTAAAGGGGCCTCTCGGACTGCCATTTGTGGGCCTTGGCTTGAATATGATGAACTCTGAGAGTATGTTTTGCCAACATGTTTCTGTTTAGTTAGTCTTATCGGTCATTGGCTCTCTGCAGCTTTCCTACCGTACATGGAGCGCATGGCAAGTAACCACAAGTCGCCGTTCATTTCGTGGATGGGCACTAATTGCTTCCTATATGTAAATGACCCGGAAACCGTGGAGGCTGTTTTCAATTCTCCGCAGTGCACAAACAAAAGCGACTTTTATCGTTTTATTTCATCGGCTGTCGGTGACGGACTTTTTACGTCAAGTTGTAAGTTAAACCACAAACTGAATCTCTGCTGGGTCTGATATTGTTTTATATGCAAGTTTATAAATGAGTATATTAAAATTTTATTTTTTTTTTTCATTAGCTTCACGTTGGATGAAGCATCGCCGCCTAATCAATCCCGCCTTTAGCCGTCAGGTTATTAACAACTTTTTGCCCATTTTTAACTCCGAAGGAAACGTGCTGATGGACAAGTTAGCCGAGGAAGGCATTAAAAACTCACAGGAATTGGAAGTCTATGAAATACTTAAGAAGGTTGTCCTGGAGGCTGCATGTCGTAAGTTTATTGCCTAGAAAGTAGCTGGAATTAAAATAGTTTGTTAAGTGCACTTCTTGTTATATCCTACAGAAACTACAATGGGCAAAAAGATGAATTTCCAGCATGACAGTTCCAGCGCCATATTCGAGGCATACAATAGGTGAGTAAATTGACTAAGCCAACAACCCTAAGACTTCGAGTAGCCAAATGAATAGAACAATGGATCACTCACTAAAACATGTGAGCATTATGTAAAGCAAACTCATACCACAAGACCGTGCCAAGTCGATTCCCATTTGACAGGTTTTCTCACTCAAACAACACGACACGTTGTGACTGTCACGAGGGACACGGCATGCAAATTCTCGCCTCTATGCTGAACTTACACTGAACACTTCCGCTGCAACGTAATTTCCCCAGCCATGCCATTGCATTAACACATTATCATTATTTCGATAATTCTTGGCATTGTCCTTCTTTCAGCATCACTGAGGTGTGTGTGACTCGGATGCTTTCACCGTGGCTCTACCCAGACGCAATCTACCGACGTTCAGCACTCTTCATGCGCGAACAAAAGGTAGTCAGCGTGCTGTTTGGCTTTGTGGAGCAAGTAAGTCTGCCTCTCAGTCTGTCTGTCCGTTCGTCTGTGTCCCTGCCTCACTGTACGGCTGCCTGTCTGTCTGCCTGTCGGTCGACACTACGATGCATGGGTGCCGGTGTGGCTTACGTGTAATTTCATCGAGTGAATAATTTTTGTACAACAGCGTCATGCTTTGTTTTACTTGGGTCACAGCTTTTAGGCAACTGTGAAGGCGACAAACAAAACGGAAGCGGCAGCAGCAGCAGCAACAGCAGCAGCCAATCACTCGTGTCGGTGCAGTCAAGTGCAGACAGCGCTGATAAGCATGCAAAGGCCTTTGTTGACACATCGGCTAAAAGAACGCACCCCGATGTGGAGGCGGAGGAAACGACGAATCCGATTGAGCAGGCCGAGTCTTGCGAGGGCGTACAGCAGAGCAAACCAAATAAGGCAAAATCAATATTCATAGAGCAAGTGCGTGGCTACATCAGCCGTGGGCAGCTCAGCTGGCAAGATGTGCGCGATGAGGCCAATGTGACAATTGCGGCGGTAGGCAAACTCTTTCCAAATATTCGCTTGCAAACCGATATGCCAATTAGCAATGCGTTCCTCTTTCCGCAGACTTTCGAGACCACCTCGACTGCACTCTACTTTACCATACTCTGTCTGGCAATGCATCCCGAGTGTCAAAATAAATTGTATGACGAACTTGTCGAACTTTTTCCGGCGGCAAACAGTGATGCTGACGATGAGAGCAACACGAACACCGACACCAACGCCGGAGTTGACAATGACGACGGCATGACCCAGAGTGTTGATTACATCAATGTGACAAACGAGCACCTAGAACGCATGACATACACCGAAATGGTGATTAATGAGGCAATGCGCCTCTTTGCACCCGTTCCCATGGTGCTGCGACGTGCCGAGCAAAACTTTTCGCTGCCCGTGCGTAAAGCATGCTCCTCACCCTCGGCCTCGTCTTCATCACCGTCCGTTGTTACTATTCCGCGCGGCACACAAATTGGCATTGATATATTCAACATGCATCGAAGTGAGTCTGTTTGGGGCCCAAACGCACGTTGCTTCCGGCCCGACTTGCATTTCGGTTCTGCGGCTGCAGGCGCAGAGAAGCGCCACCCCTTCGCCTTCGTGCCCTTCACCAAGGGCTTGCGAATGTGCATCGGCTATCGATATGCTTTGATGTTGATGAAAGTGTTGCTGGCGAAAATATTCCGCCATTATCGCATTCGCACTCACGCAACAATGGAGGATCTTATCATAAAGGGGACTATTTCATTGAAATTACGACACTATCCGCGATGCACGATTGAAAAGCGATAGCCAGGGGGTCAAAGAAGACCTTCTTCTTACCTTGGGTATATTGATTCAAACTGATTTTAATATTTCGATGGTAACACATTTTAAAGAGAATCTTTTGATTGCAAACTTGGCCAACGAGTTTCTTTTGAATTCCCACAAACATTTAATGAGAGTTATGCCAGATGTCTTGATGTTAAATATGCGCATACAGGTGTATACGGCGCCTGGAAATATATGCGTACATTTGTTCAAATACAAACTTGAACAAACACAACTGCAATCTGACCTGGACATAGTAATGATAATGCATAATTAAATCTACTGTGCTTTGTAATTTTCATGTGTATCAACAATGTGAGTTCACATTCATGGCTAAGAGGAAACAACGTCGTTTTTGAAATAAAAATGAATACAAATGGTGTGGGCCTTCGTTGGGCATATATGCAAAGAGCACAACAATACATTTTTGTTTGAATAAACACAAAATCAAAGGAATAGGTCACTAAAAATTGAAAGTTGATTTTGCATGCCAAAAAAGTTTACGTTTCCGCCTTACAGTCAACCAAATAACTTTGCAGGATGCATTTGACGCAATATCTCATTTCGAGTTCTCTTTTTTTCAGCAAATCCCAAATGTGTTCAATCGAATTGGATTTTTTATACTACAAATAAAATTACGAATTTACTATTTTGTAAGCAATTAAATATTTCGAAGTTTTTCATTCAAAAAATTTCTTAGATAATATTGTATATGAAGATAGTCTCAAAGAGTCTTATAAAGATGTCATTTATAAACGCCAACATCATTATACATGTTCTAGCATAGAAGACAAAAACACCTAATGCTCCATGTACAATAAGAAAAGCAACTAGGACTCCTTCCGTATTTATATTGAGAATCAACTTGAAATTAACGTTCCTCTAGATGACATTGACAATTCCATAGCACACTTAAATAAAAATCTACAGTTAGTAGTTTTAAAAACTAATACAATTCTAACTCCCAAAACCAATATTCCTAATTCCTGTAAAGAAATAAAAAAAAAATTGATTAAAATAAAACAGAATTTTCGCAAAATATGGTAAAACTAGGTACAGTATTAAAACAACTGCCAACAGAAGTCAATATGTACTTGGGCAATAACTAAAATTCCATACTTAGGATCCAATATTTCCCTTAATTATGGAAAATTGCGGAAATAGTGTCTACATTCAAGCCAGGAAGGATGCAACCAAAACTGCTTACCCATAATAAAGTGGGGGTCTGCACACATCAACCATTCCGATTCCTAAAAATGACAAAAAACAAATCTTAACGCAATACACCTTATATTCGTGAAATCCTTAACGCATCATAGTATGTCTCTAATTTTGATATCCATCGTGACCTCAACGTGTATATAGCTGTTCAACATTCAGTAAGTGATGGGAGCATATTTGTCCCTACTTTGTCAATAAAAATCTAAAAGTCGTAAGTAGTCGTCTATCTGACTCTTTGGAATACCGAAATTCTCTTAAAATTGTAAAAAAAGTTAAAGTTAAGTCGAAATACTGACACATTTGGAAAATAAAAAAAAAAATTGTATACAATATTCATATAAGAAAAATCAATGTATTGATATTGGCGATTTTGTGTAAAATGATGTAAAACTGAAACCACTGTAACTGTTAAACAAATGCTCGGATTCTTATGATCGCAATTCGTTTGACCGTTAGTATTTTCCAAAAATCTCATATAATTTTTATGGGACACCATCTTTAGGTGGTTTAAGGATTTACCAGTTTTCATTTTAATAAGTAAAATATCACAACTTTGTAAATAATTCGAATTTTTCGAAACTGTTTGAATAGAAATACGCGTTATGAAAAGGAGAATAAGAATAATAATAACTCAATTAGTACATATATAGTCCAGTCGTTAGTAATAGAAAAAGATCATTTCTTGTTTTAACTTTTATTTGCTAAATGTTCTTGTCTTATTCACAATTTTATACATTCCTGTTAACAGCATATTCTTAGACATTAGCTTTTTTTGTTATAAAATTTATTATTTATTTATTTTTACTTATATACCTTCTTTAAATCGAGAAAGGTATTTCTTCTTTTTTTTTCTTTAGTTTTTTTAACAGTGCTTTAAAGGATTCTTGTAACGCACTCTACTGATTTAAAAATGTGTTTGTTGCATTTGTTTTTGGACGTTCCAACAAAAGCACAAGAGTACAGAAGTTTTGCAAGTTTAAGCGTTTGAATAAGTTGCAGTTTCAAAAGTACCTTAGGATTATCAAACACTTTGCTGTTATCGTTCAAGCGATATGACAAATCCGCGAGTAAACACATTCTCTGTACTTGCGTCTGTGCAGAGGATTAGCAACATGACGAAGAAAGGCAGACGCCGATCCGAGTGCCATGAGAACGGGTCAAACGGATCGAGTATCTTGCACGCTGCTGCTAGTTTAATTTGGATAAGATTATAATATTGTACTATTCGCTACGTTAACGGGAATCTTAAGTGCTATAAGTATTTTCTACATATGCTTCTACACTGACTCTGACGCTCTTGAGCGAGCGAGTTTACCATTATTATTATTGTCAAAAAATGACTGCGCGTGATTGCAAACTGCATCTCAATTTCATGTTAAACTTTTGCTTATATTATTCGCAATATAAAAATTCATTAAAGATTACTCTCGCTTTTTTAGTAGTTGGTTAATATAATATTTTATTGTATTGTATTATTTTGTAATGCACGTTGCGCTACAAATTTATTTGAATAAAAAAATATGCAAGGGCTCTTGCTTTATATTATTTTAACATGCTAAAAAATTTACGCTTGGCAAAATAAATCGTTCAGGCATAAATTCCAAAAATGGACGCTTAGTAAGAGTAATTTGGTGTAGTGAGTTTCATTTTGCTTACAAAAATCTTCGGGAATGGCTTTATAAGCTGTTTAGTTATTTGTTGTTGTGACGGTGTAGTATTGGTTATTGCCGAGATTTGCCTTATATCGCACTAACTGCTTCTGAAAAAGTCACTTCTCACATTGAAAACCTGAGCATTTATGTATTGATTAGGTGTTGATTTGTTTTGTCTCTCGGTGCAGCAAATGTCTACGAAGTTGATATTATTGTGCTTTGCCTTGGAAATCGTTTAATTTGCTTTTTATTCTACTACAGTTTAGTTTACTTGTTATATTATTAATTGGGATCGTTTCATGCTTAGGCACACAATAAATAAGTTTAAATTCTCAAATTGATTCATATCAGCTTAACTAAATTTATAGCATTCTTAAATTACTTTTCTTTTCTCTATTTTACTATTATTAAAACTTCATCTTCAATAATTCCATGCGATTTGCTTTCACGAAATGCAAAAATTAAAATTTACAGCATGCCACTAAATGAGCACACGAAATTTCACCTTTTTACGTATTAAAGCTTTCGATTATGCTAAAACTAAATGAAAGTAATTAAAACAAATCTCGCGATCTAGTTTTCTTTTTTTGTTTGTTTTTTGTTTTTGTTTTGCTAATATGTTGTATATAAGCTTTTAACAATTTATCTTAAATATTAAAAATTGGTTTTATGGATTCATGTTTTGCTAAAAAATTATGTGCACTTTTTAGTGCATTCAGTTTTGATTTAAAAAACTAAAATATTGCTTGATTTTTGGTCATCAAAAACTGTGTTACTTGTTTATATAAAGGCTATCGTGCTTCAACTTTACCTATTTTCTTGAAACGGTGACAAACATGTCTTTCCTATTTTTTATTTTTTATTTTTTTTTTTTTAATTTGGTATAAGAAATAAAAATTGCTTATTGCTAATTCTTCACTTCATTAAATCATGCCAGCTAAACATGAATTTCATTTCTATTACAATAAAATCAAAACAGAAAGCTTCTTATGGTAAGAACCCAGCATTAACGAAACAAAATATTTTCAGTTATCAATTTTTACAATTTGACACTTTAGTTAACATATACAATACACAAGCTCACCTTCAACTACAAAAATAATTTTACATTTAAATCATTACGCTTTGCCGTTAACAAATAAACTCTACGCTTAATCACTACAAAGTACACAACAATACATACTTTTTCCGATTTTTAACTTAAAATGTTTCTTTTTTTTTTTTTTTTTTTTTTGATTTGCATCAATTGTTATCTGCCTAAAGAAGGCTATGCTTCAGCTAAGTGAAATAAAAATAGTTTAATTAACTTTCAGCTGGCTGATTTGTCGTAAACTGCGTTATTCCATCACTCTCCATGGACTCAAGTATGTCGGATACGTAGGCAGCTACATCAGTATGACTGTTCTCGCCACGACGTATAAAAGACATCTCCAAAAGGCGGCTGTATTTTGGGCGCTCGCTTTCATTTTTAATTAAACTGTTTATAAAAAACAAAAATTAATCACCTAATACTTGATTCAAATTGAACAGCACACGCACCAAGTATTCACAAAGTCTACAAATTCCTTAGAAAACTCCATGCCATTGTAAGAAGTTTGCAAACGCGGCGGATCACCTTGAACAACCTAATTAAAAAAAATGTGGACTTTTTGCGAAAAGGGAAAATAATTAGTTAATATTCTTACGCACCTGGCACAACTGTTCAAACACAGAGTCCCATTTGCGATACGGAAAATTTCCAGTGGCGACTTCCATTAGAGTGATGCCTAGAGACCATACGTCACTTCTAACGTCATAACCCTTAGCACGCTCAGGATCAATACGTTCCGGCTATATATTACACAAAATACAAATGAATATTCTTGAAATATATATAGGTTTCACTATTTACCGCCATATATGGCCTGCAGCCCGCATCCTTGGTTTTAGCAATCGAGTCCACTAACTGGCCAGATATACCAAAGTCACAGAGTTTGATATCGCCGCGTCTGTGGAGCAAAATATTGCTTGGCTTCACGTCACGGTGAATTATCTTTAATTGCTCTTTCAAGTAATTAAGAGCTGCCACTGTGGCAACCGTAATTTTAGCTAATATTGACTCCGGTATGTGCCGCTGCTGTTTCTCATAAATATACTTGTAGAACTTATCCAGTGAAGTGTCCATTAATTCCATGCAGATCCAACAATCCCCCTCCTTAAACAGCGCTCCATAAAACTGCACAATGTAGATGCACTCGTTTGACTTCATTACAACCTCCAGATCCATGAGCAATTGCTTCTGGTCCTTCTCATCAACGGTTGCGCGTATGCGCTTCACCGCCATTACCTTATCCAGTTTTTTGAAAATCATTTTGTTAACAGCACCAAAAGCTCCACGACCTATTTCCCCCAAGTCCTCAAGATCGTCAGACGTAAACTGATGTGTATTCTCAATACCCGGCCCAAACTGCAGTTTTCCGCATGCTTGCTGTTTAATACGTTCCCGTGCCCGATCTGTCGCCGAAAACTGATTGGCCGCAGTTGGCGTCGAACCAAAGCGTAGCACAACGTTATTTTGTTGTGACGAGGAACTTGATCCCGACGACGTCGAACCAGACGATGATGATGTGGATGTTGATGATGGCGGATGTCGTACTGGAAGGGTGCTGAACGTTAATTCACCTGGTGGTGCTCGCGAACGTCCAGGACCATCTGCCCAATTAAACACGTATGGACTCAGAACAATGATTCATGTTCAATATGATGTTTTTACATTTTAGTTTTACTTACTCGCAAAGAGATTGTTAGGGCGTTCTGCCATTCTGCCTACCCAGTGCTCAGAGCGGATAACACTAATATTACTTAACGACAATGCTTTCAACCTGGGCGCGACCAAAGTTTTAATACAGGATTCAGCAACGCCGGATTGCAGAGACACAGAGCAATCGTCGTTATTAACGACACCGGCAAGTTACAAATCGTGCGATTATCAGAGCTATTTTTAATAGCTTAGAATATACATTTACAAAAACCGAAATCTACTTGCTTTTTACTAAAAAATATAAAAATTTTCGACATAAAAAACAACTTGGACCAGAACTGGTGAATGTATGTACAAGTCAGAAGAGAGAAGCACTATGCGTAAGAGTGGGAAGGAACAGTTTCGTGCTCTGCAAACTCTATTCCAGTGAAGCAGTGGTGAACAACGTAAAATTTCGGTTGTGTCGTGTCCTGGCACTTACGTTTTGTAATTATTCTAAAGTTACTCATCGCTGAGGTGACAGACTTTTGAAAATCGGAAGACCATATTCTCTCTCTTCCTCTCAAAAATACTGGTTTAGTACAGTTGTTGAGTCTCCAACCGTTTGAAAATGGTGACAGTCTTGCACAATGAAAAAAATGGATTTCGATTCTGGTGGATTTAAATTTCGCAATTATTATTATCAGAAATGTTGTATCCAGATAGCTTCGCTTCCCTGTCTTTATAAGTGGTTTTTATTCCGCTAGTCGTCTTGTTTTTCATGGTAGGCGAAGGTTATCAATGTACTTTTATCAAAGGTTCAGCAGTCGAAACCATTAATTTTTGGCGCGCTGCACTAATTTTCTTCATTGCAACTTCGATAAATAGTGTACATGTAGCAGCGGGTTCATTACCAATCATCAAGGCAATTCGCACAAAACTGTCACTAAACAACTAAATTGAGTGCTTATCAACAACTAACAGTTGAAAAGTGTCATGGAGTCAATCCGTCCCTCCATTCTCACTAAGAGAAATCTTCTTCTTGGACTCGATCTTTTTATTTGACTTGATGTTGTGGGATCTGCAAGCTGAAGAAGATTTACGAATAACTGAAAGACACTTTGCCAAATAAACACAGTCAATATCTTTATATCTGTTAAGTTGGCAGTTCTTCTCATGAAGTGCTACCAGGGTAGCCAAGTTTCGAAACCAAAAAAAGAAAACACACATTGATCAGCATAAGTAATAATAATATAAAATAATGTTACACTAGCGGTATGCTGAAAAAACTAAAGAATATAAAAAGTTCAGAGAATTACTTAGTTCCAGATCTGTCAAGTAAATTGCTTCTCTTTGTGCTTAGCGAACGATGGCTACCCTGCGCCATCTGCCTTAAAGCTACTTTACACTTTTAAACCAGTCCGACAGCTGATTTTGCATTGTTAGAATGAGAACCGAATTTTTTCTCGATAATTTTGTGAAAAAGTAAATGTAACTGTGTGAAAAAGTCATCATTAAATGAAATAAGAAGATTGAAGGTTTATTTTGAATGTGTCTGAGTGCGATATGGCGGATGCATACTGTCTTTCGAATTTAATTGATTTTTCTTTTGAGATTCATTCTCCTTTAAAACACAGCAATCGCATTAAGGTAAATAAATCCGTTTTAAGTTTTATTTATACATATGCAATAACAAATTTTTCTTATTTATCGTAGTATACATGCTTTGATATCTCTGAAAACTACATTATCTTTGGAGCTACTTCTGGGTCGTTGTATTTGTTTAACCGCCATGGGAAGTTTTTGCATTTGATACCAAACAAACATGGAGCGATTAGTCATTTGATTATCTCCGCAAATGAGAAGTACGTTGCCTTTGCCACTCGGCGTTCGCTTATTTGCGTATATGCTGTGAATCTTTCGGCACAAGCGACACCACAGGTGATCGTTACGCACCTGAGCAGCGACCAGTCGGTGCAGGTCACCTGCATACATTGGTCGCAAGACGAGAAACAGTTTTACTATGGCGATACACGAGGGCAGGTTAACCTCGTGTTGTTATCAACTTTTATTGGGCACAGTTTGCTAAACATGACAGTCCACCCTTTGCTTTTCTTGGAGTCGCCGATTGTGCAGATTGATGACTTTGAATCCCTCTTGCTCGTATCCAACTGTTCAAAGTGTATACTCTGCAACACAGAGTATGAAGAATACAAGCAGGTGAGAATGCTTTTAAACACTTTTTAATTCAAAAATGAATTCCTTTTGTACTATTTAGATTGGAAACCGTCCAAGAGATGGCGCTTATGGTGCCTGCTTCTTTATTTCACCACATGAGTCTGTGCACCCTTCACGAATTTATTGCGCTCGACCTGGATCACGCATATGGGAGGTAGACTTCGAGGGCGAAGTGCTACAGACGCACCAGTTCAAGAGCGCGCTAGCTATCGCCCCAACGAAAATACACAAGTCCAGCGATAGTGAAGCAGAGACAATAGCCAAGTACGAGGACAACGATGAGATGCTGGACTATCAACCGCAGAATTTGCAATTTTGCAAGGTACAGAAGCTGACCATGGACTTTCTGCTTGCCTACACTGAACTGGGTCTTTACATCTTCGATGTACGCACTTCGAGCGTAATACTCTGGTGTAATCAGTTCGAACGAATCGTTGACTGCCGCGTGGCAGGACGAGAGATTTTTGTTTTCACCCAGACTGGATCGCTCTACAGTGTACAGTTGTTTAGCTTACAAGCACACGCTGCTTCGTTAGTACGCCAGGAGAAGCTGCTGGAGTGCGCGTGCCTAATGCGCAGGCATGTTAAGTATTTTTCCGATAAAGCACGCGAGGATTACGAGTTAAAAGTGCTGAACCACATCAAGAACTTCCTCATCGAGCGGCAAGAGTATGAACTTTTGAATGACCTGTCGGTGATATTTGATGCCATTGCGCAGTGCGCAGGCAATGCTGGCGACAATAACAGTTCGGGTGGCAGTTCGGCCACAACTGAGCGTAGCGCAAGTCTTGGTGCCACTGGTTTGAATTACACCGTTGAGCACAAAACACCGCCAACAACAAGTGGCGCCTACGTTTTGGAGAATGCTTTCTGCGACAATTTAAAACCCCAAAAGAGTGAACGGCACTTCAAGGACACGCTGCTGACCGTAACCGGCAAATTTGGCAAGAATATTATTAAGTACAAGTTTAACATATTTGCCGAAGAACAGCAGAAACTTGTGCAAGAGCTCATACCGTCAAGCGAGCGTTCGTTGCCATTTAAGGATATCAAAGCCATATACGAGCAAGATGAGGAAATTGTCTGTCGCACAAACACAAATAGCCGCAACGTGTCTAGTTCCCACGCGAAACCAAAATATGTACCCGCCATTACCGCTGAAGAGAAAACCATTTACAATCTGTATCTGATTTATAAGAGCGCCAAGTTCAGCAACACCAATGCAGTGGAACGCTATCGTGCCGTTTTTGATGAGTACTCTGCCAGTGAGCTCATTCAGCTGCTCGCCAAGTTGGAACTCGCTATGGTAGAGCATGGCGAAGCTCCGGCACAGGCCAAGCACAACTGCTATGAAATGTACTTTAACTACCTTAACCCGGAACTAATTTGGGAGATGGACGACCCCACGCGTGATTACATCACGCAAGGGTTTATATTATTGAATAGGGCTGAGGACATCGTGCGCTGTGACAATTGCGCCTTCCCGCTACGCTTCGACAACTCATGCCTGTTTCACGACCTGGGCGCAGTGCTGTTGCGTTACTACTGGTCCCGCAATGAGCAAGTGAAGTGCTTCAACGTGCTCACGGAAGTTCCTGCTTTGCTTGACGTTTTGGCCAAGTTTTACTTAGCAGAACATAATCTTGATAAAGTGCTGTCTATTGTATTGAACTATGGTCAGCCGGAACTGCTTTTGGATATTGGTCGCCACTTTAAATTGGCTGACTGGGCGCGCTGCTTCGAGCAATTTGTGGAGCTTCAACAGGGACGTCTTGTGTGCATCAACTGTGAGTGTGTGACCTCCGTAGACAATGTGAACAGGCACTTCTTCTACACCTGGAACTGCTTCCTTAACATCGCCCTAGACAACTTGGCAACGCACGACATTCTGGCGTTGATTCTCAAGTGGTCCCATTGCATTCCAAACGACGCTATCGACAGAGAATTCTACTCTCGAGGCCTGCTCAAGGCATAAAACTAAGTAGCGAAAATGGCATCAAACATATTTTTACAGTTTCAGTTGCTAGTTTGCTACAGTCAACGCTTATAGGAAAGAATTATGCTGCGATTAATGTACGATTATATTCTTCCAGCTATTCAAATATTTAATCACATTCTTTGCCATTTGTATTCCCCTTAACTTGAACATTCGAACAATCCTAAGCTATTGCCAATATAAACAAAGCATTTATTGAGTTCTATTTGATGACTTATACAGACGTATATACATTATATTGAAAACATGTATTAGTTGATCTCCTCTATTGAACAAAACCAAACTCTTGGTAACTAAAACCATATTGCATAAACTCATTTGAAATTGAATTTCTCAATTGCTATAACTGAACAAAGGCTTTCATTAATAGAATTACAATATATACATATAAAGTGTTAAATATATTTATGAATATAATAAAAATATGATGTTCTAATTGATGCATATTTAAAGCAAGTTTCTGTAAACTATTATATTTTTGAATTGCAGGCATGAGTCTACTTCAGCAATGTTTAATTGGTTAGGGTTCGTATCGCGATTAGCTGTTTGGACAAACGTAAATCATTTTACTTATAATGCTCGCGGGGTCGTTAACAGAGCAGGGTGACCTCTACTCACAGTGTCACAGACAAGGCGATTGGAAATTGGTATGTCTACTGGAATTATTTATGCATTTCATTTGCCACATACATCAGCAATATGCAGTGGAGTCAAATTTAAGGTCGACGGGGTGTTGGGCTATTTGTGAACATGTTTATTAGCAACGTGCTGCGCAGGAGGAGGATGCTGCATGGAGCTAAGTTTGATATCTTAACCATTTATTTGCGTCGAGTATACAACATTCTTGAGCAGGGCTGCATGCATGTACGTAAACACTTGCAGGAAGGAGTTGAAGTAGCAAATTATTGGCGTGTGTCCCGTGTCGCCGACAACCTTTGTCGTCTGTAGTCGCATATTGTGCTCGACACATGAAGTGTGTCTCTGTTATTGATACCTAACTACCGTGTACGTGAAACGATGTTCTCCGCTCCGTTTATTCTTTGGCACCGCCTCAAGCATTTCGTCTTCACATAAATGTGATTCTTGTTGTTGCTGCACACGCTGCGGCAGTTCAGCTTCATATCACCAGCCGCCCCATGGCCGTGATGAAAGGGGGGAGGGGGAAGTGACAGTAAAGCAACTTCAAGCTGTTTATTAACGTGTTTCTTACTCTGCTCTATAGCCGCATTGTTACGTAGGGAATACGGCAGACAGACACGCTGCATGTAAATGTAAAAGTGTTTCCTTTAGGCCAAAGTGTGCATTAAGAAGATTGTTTTACTATTGTTGTTACACACTTATCGAAACTCAAACTTTATCAAACCGAAAAAGAAAACACAACAACAACAACAAAGCGAGAACAGCAAGAATCGGCAATCTCCTTCTCACAAGGGTAGTGTTATACTCAGTCTAGTTGTTGTTGTTGGGCTTGTTTGTCTTTATTGTTGTTGTTGCTATCGTTTAGTTGTTATTGTCATACCACTCAACAAAAGGTTTCAAATTTCATTAAATCTCATACAAAAGTATCAGAATGGCATTGTTGCCTAAGGTACACATCTACATCATCAGATCATGTAAGGCGGCCGCATCGCTTCGTCAGGTTCACCCCTTTACCCTTGCACCTCCGATTCTCTTATTGCTGCTAGCAGCACATCATGTAAGTTCATGTGGTTCAACTTTACTTGCTGCGCTGGGAAATCTATTCTATCGTTGCTGTTATTTTTCTTCTTCTTCTTCTTCTTGCTGTTGTTTTCGGTTTTCTTTATTTCTGCATGCAGTATATGAACATACGTACATCTCCATCGTATATCTGGCAAAGCTTGCGCATGGTGCAGGCATTTAATATTTGGAAAACGCTTCCAACGAAATGTTTCTTTTATCTTATATCGTGATTGCTTTCCAAGCGAGAGTATAATGCAATTGCAAATTTATTAAAAGGATATTCCAAAACAAAAATTCCTCGTGCGCTTTCATTGTCATTGAATCGTCAGCATCATCTTTAAGACAAGATGAACAAAGTTCAAACTCAGAAGTTGTATTTTTCATAATCATCAGCATTATTAATTTTTGGCATATAAGGTGATAACAACGCTGAATCGTTATCTCTCTGTATTTGGATACAGTCGATTGTGATCCCATCAAATGATTTCAGTTGACAATTTCGCTATGGATAATGTCAAGTTGATGTTATTTAAATGGCACCGATGCGTAGAAACTTTTTTAAAGTAATCGCGCAAGTACGAAAGGATAACAAGAATTCATTTTGCTGTTAGGTAAAATTCAGCAATTCAAATGAAAGATTTAAGAATATGAATATCAAGTATGAGATATAATCATTTGTGCCATAAAGGAGGAAAAAGATTTAAAGTCATGTAATTGTGCAGCATGTATGTCCTTTTTGTTTTGAGTTCATGTTGGTGCCGTAAAGATGATTATTGTGAAAGAGTTTACGCAGCTGCAATTATGTTTTTGCAAAATTGCTAACCACTGAACGCATGTGCATTGTCTTTTCGAAGCACTCTGTGTAATGCTGCCATTCAAATTCTCGAACTTCATTCTGTGCAACTTTTGTAAAGAAGTTCAGTTAATTTTTATTTTGACTTTCAATTGATTTGCACAGCCGATGAATTGTTTAATGAATGCTAACGCACTTTCAATATATGAGTATATTGCATTGGAACTGCATCCTTGCATTGGGCTCAGCTTCGGAGCAGCATTGTGTGTCCTTTGTTGGTCTGTGGTTGGCCCTCACAGGGAAACTTTTAACATTTCCGTTGGCAAACCAGAAATTGTACATGGCAATTTTTGTATTTTTGCTTTTTGTTTAAGTCGAATGAGCAAGAAATTGTTTCGAATTCAATTTCGACAAATGTGTATTTCGTATTGTACACGCTGCTGCTTCTTCGGTATTTGTTCTGAGCTGCTATGCCTGTGTGCATGTGTGCATAGTGTGGGTGTGTGTGTGCAAGTCCTACGGCAGGACATTTGCAGCAATGCTGCCTGCTGTCTAGTACTTACTCACACATGTGTACATACCGATGTACACCCACCAACACATATGCAATAAGCAGGTAAGTTTAATAAAATAAAATAATTGTGCTTTGATTTCAGAACGAGATATCAATTGTGGCAGGATGCGAATATACTCAGATACTCATACACGTGTTCGTATTCGTGTACATAACATATACCAGAGTACGTTCACAGAGAATGCTCTAAAAGTTTGGCTAAATGTGCAAAGTTTATCACATGCATGCGGATGTGTGTATGGGTGTGTGTGTGTGTGTGTGCATAAAAAGTAACAACTACTCAACCGTGACTATGTTTTGTTCAATTTACAGTGAGATGCATACATCAATTATGGTTCGGACAGAGTTGTTTAAAGTTTGGATTTACTCAGTGTGGCTTGTCTTCTTGTTTGGTTCCTTGGCTTAGAAAAGAAAATTTGGAAAATTGTGCTGCCTGTTTACGAGTATCCAATGTTGCTCCTGCTCATATATATGTGGCATTTGCTTCTGCTGCCGTGCATGCACTTCGTCCTGGCGTTGTTTCTTTATATTAGCGGTTGTTCTGCGCATCCTTCAACTATTCAAAATTTTTAATTATAAAATTACTCACATGCGTCGTCGTACAATACATTCTTCTTGGTTGGCTGCTTTGGTTTTCTTGGTTTGGCTGCTGCCTGTTTCGCTGGCGCTCATAAATTTTCTTGGCTTTTCAGTCAAACGCATTCATTGTGGCCTGACTAAAGGTATGCGCAAGTTTATGAAAATGCTTAGTTCCCAGTTACAGCGAGGTGTGCATACATGTGTGCATGTATATGCCTGTGTGTGTGTGTGTTAAAAGTTTACATTTTACATATACTATGTACGGCAATGACATGAATAAACGAATCATAATTTTTGCATTTCTCTTTTGCTTAATATTTATAAAGAAAAAACTGTAACAATTTGCCAAAAGAAAAAGAATACAGAATAGCAGGGCTACAGTCGGGCACACACGACTATAGAATACCCTTTGTTCAGTTTAAAATTTAAAAAAAAAAACTTAGAAAGACTTTTTCGGCCGATTGTTTCTATGTCAGCTTTATATTATAGTAAACCGATATTTATCATATTCAGGTGTATGATTGGATATTACCTAAATTATTTAATCTTGTAACGATATCTTAACAAAAAAGTTTTGCCCAGTAAATGTGGTTTTTTGCCATAAGCATAGGCAGTTATATAATATAGTGAACCGATATGCATAATATTCAGATATATGATTGTACATTTCCTAGAACTATCAAATCCGAACGCTGGTAACTATATCTTGAAAAACGAAAGAGTTTTTGTTAGTAAATGTGATTTTTCGGCCAATCGTTCCTATGGCAGCTATGTGTTTCAGTTTAAATATCGAAAAATCAAAATAAACTCGTTATGCCTATGGATTCGTGCCAAATTTGGTGATTGTAGGTCGAATCGTTTCCATAGGGACAGACAGACGGTCATGGCTAGATCGACTCGCTTTTCGATGCTGATCAAGAATATATATACTTTGTGAGGTCTGCCACGCCCCTTTCTGCCTGTTACATACGTGTGCACAACTTTAATATACCCGTTATCATTATTTGGTACAGGGTATAAAAAAGCCAAAACTCGTTTGCACAGTGAAAATGTGAAGATGAAACAATATTAATGACATTATCAAAACGAGTGTAACATCAATTAATTTCAATTGAGAATAAAGTCTGATCATAAATTTTTATTAGTTTGCAACTTCTTAACTGAAATAACATAGAATACTAATTACATGCCATGGACAGACTTTTCATATTTTCTAAAAAGTGGCTAATCGCGGTACGAATTTACAAATTTTGTTGCGAAAAACATTTAAAATACAAATAAACGGGCAAATACAACAATTAAATGTGGCGCTAAAAATAGTTGAATATTTATATGCGAAAGAAATTTTGCGAATGCCAATGAATGAATCCAATACATTTACGCAGAACTATTGCACATAACATAAAATTGTGCATGAGCTGAGCCGGATTAAGCCATTTGGGGGCACCCAGGCAATGCAAGTCATTCATTTTCAAGCTTAGCATACTCATACATTACTGCAATTAGTTGCCAAGCATTATGAAATAAAATTGAACTGCTAAATCTAAAAGCATTTAATGCATTAATCTTTGTTTTAATGTTTATAATCTCTTCACACTCTTGTGTACCTTGTGAACTGTTCTCGAATCAATGCATCTGTTGCTGTCTGATTTACGATTGTTTATTCTTTGGTTTTCATATGCGGATTACACGCATTTGTTATTTTCTTTGCATCGGATTTTGATTTCATTTAATTGTGCAGACCGTCATCAGGTGAGTTCAAAGGTTGTTTATAATTACAGTAAAACACGCATACATCCACACTCGCACTCACACAAGCATAATTTGTGCCTGCAACGTGTTGCAACGAGAGTCGTATGCCGTTGGCTGTTAGTCGTCTGAGGTTGAGGTTGCGGCTGGCAGGGAAATATAATTGAAACAATTCAAATTTCAAATGGAATGCGCATGCATAATTTAATGTCAGTATAGAGTATTTAATAACACACTCAAAGAGAGCTTCAACATGCACAACCAAATGAATCTTTGCCTCCAAGCAAGCCAACAACAGCACACACACACGCACACACTCACACAAATGAGTGTACATATTTCATGAGAGTAATGGTCTTGCATTAGCTGCGTATCCTTTGCGACGTGTTAAAATTTTCAACTGTATCATAGTTGAGGTTGTGTGCTGCCATGAAAAACAGACAAACAGGATAAAATAAAAAAAAAGGATTCCCCTTGGCTGGCAAGTATTCGTTGCCTCCAAATCAAAACTTGAGCGCAGCTGTTCATTTTTATAATGGCGTCCGAAATGGCGGCCTTGCTGCCATGCTGGTGTCATTTTGCAGAGTGCGCTATGTGGTGCGTGCGCGTGTGTGTGTGTGCGAGTATTATCGCCGGCACAGCATGGCTGCTAAGCCAGCCTGCCTGCCTGCCCGCCTGCCAGGTGCACACAGGTAAAAAGCTTGTTTAATTTATATGCTTTGATATGTGTATTTAACTAAAGTTCAACACCAAATCGCTGAGTGAGTTGAAATCGCTGAGTGAGTGGCTGCCTGGCTGGGTAAGGTATGATGTGGTGCAGTGAATGGGTGGTGGGTGAAGGGGTGCGGGGCGCTGCTGACAGCTGCGTGAAAACATTTTTGAACTCGTGCGTATCCATTACAGTATGCAAAAACAGTTTCGCCGTCGAGAACTGCCGATGAGTTGACACAGCTTAATGACACTTAACGTGCCCAAATACGCAAGAAGGGGGGTGCGTGCGGGCGGGAGCGTGAGCGGTGGGCATGTGTAAATACTCGTACGCACAAGCAAAATGGCTGAAGCCGCTTGCCACCATTTGGTGCGCATTTGTACTTATTGAAGCGAAAAACGTATTTTAGTGATTTTTAATGCGAAAGCAATTTGAAAAGTTTGTTGAATGCATGCAGACGAAGTGAAAAGCGATTAGGCATTAGTGGCAAGTTTTTTATTTGACTGCAAAGCTGCTTAGGCGGATTATAAAAGGCAGCATCGGCTCCCAGTGCCTGTGCATGTGTGTGTGCCTGTGTGTGAGGCTGCGTTAAACAAGCTTATTACATGATTATTTTGCACAGGATGAATTTTTGAATTGAGTCGTCTGAGGTGCAGGAGTCACAATTTAAAGCCGAAACCCTTAAATGTGCAATATTCGCATACTCTTTTGCGCACGCAGCTGTGTGCGTGTGTGTGTGTGTGTGTGTATGTGTGTGTGTGCAGACATTGTAGAATATTTCAATAGCAAAGAAAAATTCAATTTTAATTAGGCAAAAGTGTTTTGAGTTCACGTTCCGCACATAACCGCAAGATGACGCTGCTGCAATTAGTCGCCATCATCAACGTTAATGGCTGCCAGTGCAACCGCAACCGAAAGCCGGCGCGTAGGAGACTTCGGTCTTAGGTGACAGTCACGCAGATCGTGCAACATGTGTCACTCGTTCGAAATGACTTTTACTATTCGATGGAGTCGCCGGCGCCATCGCCATCGCCATGGCCATGGCCATTGCCATCGCATGTGCACGTGATGGTTAAATGCAAATTAAAAACTTCTGCCGTCAGACAGCCATCAAATGCGACAGTGATACATAATCCATGCGCTCATTTGGCAACGCCGGATCACTTCTATGCAGTGCGGGTAGAAATAATTTACAACAAAAAACATTCCTGTTGCATACAGAAACGCTTCTGGTGTCGGGTGAAAGCGACATGCCATGTGGCTCCCACACCGCCAAACACATATGGCTGTCATGCATTTGCATTTGCAATGGCTCAAGTGTCTGAGGAACGCGTTTGCTTGGGAATGGGCAGAATGCTTAATTGAAGTTTCTTCGCATCTATGAGATATCAATTGAAACCGGATGCTTTCCATTATTTCCGGTTGGCATCTTGCGAGTATTAAATCCTTGCGCGGGCCGCGAGTCGCGAGGCGCACCGCGTCAAACAGCAGCCATCACGATAATTAGCCGCATTTTGGGTGGTTTGGGCTGAGCGGATATTGTCAATGCAATCAATAACGGATGCGGAAGAACAAGACGCTAAACGGATGTTGCGTCAATCAATTGCATTAAACCGGCGTGTGAGGTCTGACACCAGCAATTCGATTCGTCTTTCGCTTTCTCCGTTTGCGTTTGTGTTTGTCTGTTTATTAATTGAATCAAGAGGCGCGAAATAGTTATGCATTAAGAAGATTGGAATATAATTTTTAAAATCACTTCACAAAACACAAATGATTTCATGATTTGCAAAAGACAAGTTAAATATTACAGATTTCGATTTTTTTATAGTTTGTGTTAAGTTTGTTCGTGTATTGCAGTCAGATCAAGATATCAAATATGCGTATCTAGCTCTGGGCAGTACTACGTCTGTTTTTTTTAAGTGTATTTATTGGTCATTCGTCATTGTCATAATAATCGCCACATTCGGACATTTCCTCTTCGTACTCTGTGGCGTCATCACTTTGTGTTTCTTGCTGAAATCCATCCTCAGTTTCATCGTAGCTGTCTTCATAGGAATATTCGCTTCTATCCAGGTCCAAGTCACTCATATCGGTTATGCCCTCTGCCACAAAGCTCCTAACAGACTCTTCTTCTTCTTCATTTGAAAATTCTTCAGTCTCGTCTTCAACACTTTTGTATCTTATTTTCTGTTGCCTGCGTGAGCTCACATCCTCTGAAGTGGCCTCACTATCCTCCAAACACTGTTTAGTGTACTCATAGAACTTCGATTGCCTTGTACTATTTGGAACGTGATCCTGTTTGGAATCTTTGGACTCACGCTCAGTTTCATTCTGACGTGGCATTCGTTCGATACTGTGCGGAGTAGCGGTCCAAGTCATCGGACCATCTGCTCCGTCATCTGCATAAGAGTTTTCCATCGATTGAACGGCCAAGACTCTGCGACGGTGGCGTTCTGCCGTCTTGGCGACAATCTCAAGTAGAACGGGCAGCTGACGATACCTGCACGCTCCCATCATGCCTTCAAGACTCTCGCGCAAGGGTGGCTTATTTTCGACGCCCGTCTCCATGGATAGGGTCTGCGCTGTGTATTTGTAGCCATACCAATGCAGATACTCCATAATCAACTGATTGGTGAGCACTATGCGCATGTCGCTGTCACTGTCATCCACGAAGCCGCCGCTTAGTGTCTCACCGCAGCACTCATCTCCGCGCATCATGTCGATGATTCTATTTTGCAGCTGACAGCGCACTTCCCGCAGTAGACCTTCCTGTACAAAATTTGACTTGACCGTTTGGTAAAGTGAGTCCACATAATCTTCTTGTGATTCGTTGTCCATTGCAAAAACGTGTTCCCTGTTAATAACTTTGTAAAATATAAAGAGTTTTTGTATACCCCGAATTATTCGTTGAGCGGTTTTTAATATCTTAAATAAATGAAGTCTGCCTATAAGTAAATCACAGCATACTTTGTTTGAGTTCCATATGATTTTCATTAATTTTATTTCAACGCAAACGTGTCCAAGTTTCTCGCTTAACGTTTTACTTGGAGTGTTTCTCATTCACATTGAGGCAGAATAAGTTTCGCATCAGATTGTACATAAAATGTAAATGAGAAGAAAAAATTAAAATTAAATAAAATAGAAAAGGGGAAAACTGCTCGTCATTGCTGTTTTGTTTTTAAGAATTTTCTACTCGCATCTTCATCCTTTGCATATCGGTTTTAAAATTAATTGCAGTAATGGAATTTAAAAGTTTGTTTTCTTTAGCAAGCACAGCGCTCTGCCTGCCTCCCTGCCCCCTCCACAGCTTGGTTGAGCATACAAAATAGCAAGGACAATTTTCTTTTTAACTGAATTTCTGCTCAAGCGATAATCATGCAAATTAATAGTTTTACTGTCGGAAAGAGACAAAAAATAAAAAAGAAAAAAAAAAGAAACAATAAATTTTGGGTGCGTTTTTACAGTTAAGTTAAATTGTTAGGAATAACTTTGCGATAGCATTTTCCCTTAGCATAAGTAAAATGTACACTAAAGGATGTCCTGGCCAACTTGGCTTCCAGGTGATGTTAAGATATTTTCACTTGCGATTGCATAACTTTTTATTTGTTTGAGTTTGTGCTGCTGATTTATTACATGTGCCGGCAGTTTTAAGGCTTGTCCCATCTGCAAGTTCGTTTCAATGTGTCTTTCTTAGTTGCGCACAAAGAGCAAGAATCTTCAACTAATTAGCGATAGCTGAGTTTTTCATTTACCCCGTCTAAGCGTTCGAGTTGCACTTTTAGCTCTGCCCAAGTGCAGCCAATTAGACAAAGCGACATACGCCAAGTGCATTCTTGTCCTTCTGGCGGGGCCCACCCGCCTTCTGTGTCCGTGTGCGGGTGGCGCGTGGGTTGCCCGCAACTCGCGAGTATTTGTGCAACTGTTTCTTTTCGCGATGCTCCATTGTGGCTTGTGCGCGCTAATCGCATTAATTACGGCATACAGTCATCCACTGGTCCCCGGATTCGCTTTGAATGTTGTTAACAAAACGACAAAACGACAAAATGGCACAAATCACCTTCGGCACTTGCTAAAATTTTACAAAGCACTACGCAAGGATATGTATTAAATGAGATTTCTGGAGGCTTATTGCTGCTAAAAATTTGTCAGTCTTTAGAATTTAATTATGTGAATTTGAGCTTAACTAACGACAAGCACGCGAAACTTTGTGCCGGCGGCATTCGCCATTTAAAGCCTTTTGCGCATTAAATTGAGTCTATTATCTAAGCGTTTCTGAAAATAATTGTGGAATATTTGTAATGAGTTATGAAAGTGAAGTTGACAACAACATGCTGCAGCGTTTAAGCATTTGCAAAGCTATGACAGATGAGAACACAGTAAGGCGTTCTCAATTATAATTGGGCAATTTATCTCATCCTTCAAATGAACAATGAATATATTTGAATTCAGAACGATATGCCAGCCCAACGTGATTTGAAAACACTTCCAGTGGAAGTATGGCAGAACTGTTCCGAAAGTATAACCGACACTAGCAATAGTGGTTAGGTGCAGTGGCCCAGGGCTGAGTGTGCCCAGCATCCGATTGACAGTCACTTACTTTATATTGTACCTACTGACATGCTTAAGCAGTGATTAAAAAAATTCCTTTTAAAATATTTGCCAGTAAGTCTTATGCTCCATCGCAATTTTAAAACTGACATTCGTTTGCCTTTTTAACGCTACAGAATCTAATGGCCATGTTCGGCGATGTTTTGGTAAGGGAACAGCATAACAGTAAATGCTGCCAAATTCGCTGAAGTGTATGAGAAAATGCCATGTACTCGCACACACACACACACACACACACACATATATATATAGCTACTCGTGAAAGTCGTTGCAGCTGTAGAGGAATATGGAATAGGATATGCAGAAGTTGAAGTCGAACCAGAAGAAGCAGCAGAAGCAGACTTCAGTGGCAGCGGAATAAGGAATAGTAGTGGAAAAAACAGAACTGTCATTGCCATTTCAATTTCCGTTTGAATTTTGCACTTCATTTCGCAAGTTCGCAATGCTTTTAGCTTTTTTGTGCGTTTTGCACATTTTCCGTTAACTTGTTTTGTACTTGAAGAACTAAAGCAGAGAAAATAAGTGGCAAAATAAAATTGAAGGAAAGAAGAACGCGCTGAAAAATGTCTTTACAGCCGAGCGTAAAGGCATAAGATGAAGAAGGAAACGCAAATATTGAAGCATGAAAAAACAAAACAATCGCAATGGCGCAATGGCTGACTTTAAAGAAGTGAAGCTCCCTTGTCGAGTCGGAGGCATTGGGGCGCAGGAGGCGGCTGACAATAAATTGTCACTTCAAGCTCTTCAGCTGCGTTGGCTGGCTGCAAAATGTAAACATGCAAAAATGATAATGATGGAAAATCAACGCAGGCAACGAGATAAAAAAGCGACTGGCATAAAGGAAAATAAGCGGATCCAGCTGTTTATTTATTTGTTTGATGACAAATATCACACGAAAATAATGAAGTAGGTGCAAATGTTGCAGCATTGTTTATTCAACTGAGAGACGTAATGGTGCGCCCCGCGGCTCACCTTACAGCGCCCGGCCACCCACTTCCATGGGGCGTGTGTAGCGAAGTGTAGCAAATGGATACGCATAGGACCCAGTCCCGTCTGTGCACATCTGAGGATACATTAGCATTTGTTTAGTTGAAATTATTTGTTTCGCGTCTTGCGTTGCGCCTCATTTAAAGCTGGCGATGTGCTTGCGTATGCTTTTGATCATGGACTCTGCTTGGGGGTTCGAAGAGTCCCGCATTAGCGCAATGACTTCAGAGACGCCTCCGCCCGGACGTCCTTTCAGAGCTTTGGTGGCGAGCGAATAGAGCACACCGGCGCAGGCACCACGCTTGCCTTCCCAGTTTTCTGGGCTGGGATCGAGTCTGTAGAAGTTTGAACGCTTAGTTTATAAGGTAAATGGTTAGAATTAGCATATACTGACTTTTCCAACATATCAAAGGCTTTGGCAGCTACCCAGAACTCTTCGCACTTGTAACATTCATTCGCGATAAGCTGCAGCAAGAGAAAAGCCTCTGAGTTTGTGTCTCGTGTGATGAAGATATTCCAAGCCAGCTCTGGACGTCCTGCATGTATATGGCACTTGGCCAGCATCATGCAGAAGGTGTGTTGACTTTTGATGTCAATGTCGGTGATCTGCATTAGCAGTTCCTCGGCCTCCTTGTAGTAGCCAGTAGCACATTTTGCCTGTGCGTAGTTATAGTTAAAGGTATCATCATTTATGAAGTAGCTGCGTATGGAGTTCATGTAGACCAGGACTTCTTCGAATTGCTCGTAAAGGAAAAAAGCCGAGGCCATGCTTTGGCGACCAGGTATGGTATCACACTCGGACGCAGAGCTGCCTACCAAGTGAAGATTTTGTTGTGCCGTTTTCAAATGTTCCTTCTAAAAAAAGAAAACATTAATGTTACAGCGTCATGACATTATGTCGATTGCATTATGGCTGCTGCATACCGATCCCAATTGTTGACCGAGACATGCATGTACAACTCCCTTTAGGATATACTCATGTGGCACAGTTGGCTGCACCTCCTTCATTAGGGCATAGGCCTCCTGTATGTCACCATTTTTAAGGTAGTAGATTGCCAGATTCAGACGTGCCTCGGGTATAATATTCAAGAGCCCAGGAAACACGCGCAGAGCCCCTTCTCCATTGCGAAACACCACAAGATTATGTTTTATGAGATCCGCACCAAAAGTGCCATTGTCCGCTATGTTCTTAATCTCCTGCTCAGCCACACGACCGTTGAACAAGCGAAAGCGATTGCAAGCCTTTAGATTGATGGCTATGGTACTGTCCGAATGCCGGTTTAGGTAGATGTCCAATACCTCCTGAGACATATCGTAGTAGTCCAGCTTATAGAAGCAAAGCGCCAAGTACACATTAATGGCCAGGTAATCCTTATTGTCGAGCAGTATGCGTTTGTAAATATCGATTGCCTCCTGGTAGTGCGCACGCAGGTAGTACATCGATGCGAGGCACAACTGGTCCTCAACACTTTTCGTTTCCTGCAGTGCCTCCTGGTGCTGCTGCAGCTCGTCGTTGTTGCTGCCGAGCTTCTGCGCCAGATGAAAGAGCAAACGCTGCTTCAGCGGTGTCTGCGGTAGTGGCATGACACGCTGCTGCGCCTCCTCGTACATGCCGAGGTAGAACATGCACACCGCAACATTAACGGAAATATCCTTGTCGTCCTTGTCATACTTGTCGCTTGGCTCGACGTCGCCTTCACGCAAACTGAATGATTTGTATTGTTCGAGTGCCTGCTGATAGTCGCCCAAGTGGAAATTGCAGTAAGCCACCCACTGGTCAATGAGCTGCTGCGTGCTGGGCTCGTCATCTTCATTGGCAAACTAAGTGAAGTTAAGCAGGGATTTGCAGCTCAACTAACATGGCTTTGAACTCATTTGGACTAACCTCAAGGAAGGCTCTGGCGCCTGTGTAATCACGTTTTATAATGAAATCCTCCAAAGACGCTGGTGCTGCCTTGCGCGGCTGCACTGCCGTGGCGCTGTTTAAATTACGTGAATTCGCTGAGTCGGTCTTGCCGCGTGAGAGTATCTGCATACGATTAGAATATATATGCATAAAAATATAAAAATCGAAGAATTATTTAATTTTTATTTAAAATGCATATTTGTCGTCAATTGTGCTTACCATTTTCGTTTATTATTGTATTATTATTTTTGTGTGTTTGGTTTTCTTACTGTTAGCTTTGAATGCCGCTTAGTGACAGTAGCTTAGTTACCGTTACCAAGCAAAAGTTTATATCAAAAGCACCCTGCGCCAAAGCCCAGAACTGCTCCTGCCATGCACCTGTTCTCAATGCATCGCTTCTAATAGAAGTTTACTTTGCATTCTAGTGCAGTCCTCATATGTAAGACATGCATACATATGTACAAAAGTATGTATATGTGTTTAAGAATTCTTATTTTTATTCTTTATACCCTGCAGCAAAAAATGGCACTGGGTATAGAAAAGTTGTGCAAATATATGCAACAGGCAGAAGCAGGCGTGGCAGACCCTACAAAGTATAAATGTTCTTGATCAGCATCAAAAGGCATGTCGATCTAGCTATGTCCGTCCGTCTGTCTGTATGTTCGTATGAACGCAGGATCTCGGAAACGGTTAAGCCCATAACCACGAAGACGAAGACTTTCCTAATCAATAGGCATAACGAGTTTATTTTGTTTTTATTTTAGGAACAATCTGCCGAAAACCCAAATTTATTAACGAAAACCATTTTCTTTTCAAGGAATCCTTACCAAATTTCGGATTGAATAGTTCTATATAATGTCCAATCATGTTTATTATCAAATTTTGAATTAAATAATTTAATCATATACCTGAATATAATACATGTCGGTTTATTATAACATTTAGTTGCCATAGGAATTATCGGCCGAGAAATGACTTACTAAGTTTTCTTAGATTTTAAACTGTGTACAGGGTATTCTATAGTCAGGTGTGCCCGCCTATAACCCTGTTTTCTTGTAATTTTTTTTTTTTTCTATATTTGCAAACTGAATATTTTTCTGCACTTTACGCTGCCATCAGCAACTTCATGAGTTATTCACACAGTTTTCCTGCTGTTGCGTATTGTAATACAAACACTCCACACTGACATTGGATAAAATGTGTGATTTTACAATATTTCACAGTCGCCGAGTCGTCGCAAATGGCTGCGCGCACTGCTTTTGCATTTGATACTTGAGAATCTAATGCAGCATGCAGCATGCAGCATTATGCTGTGCAATGCAAATAATCTTTGGTAAGCACTTAGTAAATAAGACTTTTAGGCGATAGCTTTCGTCCTTTTTGTGTCATCATTCTGTAACAAAACATTCTGCGAGCTGCGGTATTTGATATTGATGAAGGCCCCACTTTCCTTCCCATTTCCTATGCAGCATTGCTTATGCGCTCTTCTGCTGGGGCATGAAGTTGAGTCTTCATATTCAAGGCAAGCGTTCATTCAGCCCTGTGCAGCGGAAATGAAATGTCAATTTAGTTTTCCATTATGTAGTAGATTATTATAATACGGCGGTTAAACTGAGTGACGCCGGAAATCATTGTCAATCATAATCTTTGACAAAAGACATTAAACTCAAATCAATACGTCAACTAAAGCAACAATTATCAACAATTTGTTGTAGGTCGATGAAATAATCAACAGGATAAAGCCAAAGTCAACACTTGCATGCGGTTCTGGCAAACTGGCGAATCACTGCAGGAGGGCAGCGTCCGTGCTGCCAAAATAGTATTTTATTTATTTACGCTTTGGGAACGCACAAGGCCGCAACTAGGATGAGGTGGCAATCGCTCAATTTCGTTGCACTCTATGCACGCACGCACGCACACACGCACGCACAAGAGGCGCTCAATAGATGCTCCAATGTTGCCATGCCACGCCCACACAATCAAACGACCATTTGTGCTCTAATTAAAATTTTATCATTAAATCTTGTTTGTATATGACTCTACAGGCAAAGTATGCTCCACTTGCGATTTCAGCACATCCACATACACATGCACATACAAATCGACATGGGCAGGATGCAGTGGGTTGGGTTGGGCGGTGGCATGGCAACGATATGGAGAAGTATGCTGCATTGCATGCATGTTTGGCAACAGTTATTTGCACTTCCGTTTCCGCTTGCAGCCGGTGCTGCTGCTGTTGCTGCTCCTACTTACCCCCCCTATTGCTGCTCTGCAGCTATTATGCTGCGCTTGCTCGCCATTTTCATATTTTATTTACTTTGCCAGGGTGTAGCGGCAGCAAATACAATTCGCTGATAAGCGCCTTTGCATATCTTCGCAGTGGTCCGAAGGGACTTCGGCGGTCTGGCAGGACGATTGGTGGTGGTGCTCCTGTTGGCTGGTTGCTTGCTTGCTTGGTTGGCTGGCTGGTTGGTACACAATGTTATTGCAACTTTTGCTTGTCGGACGCCAGCGAACAAGCGAGCAACCGCTTCACATTCATGTGAGTATTTGTGCATTTATTTAAAATTTCATTTCTGGGCATTGTGTGCTTTTATGGTGACGTGTGGTATTGTAAAAATGGGGGGGAGGGGGCGAGGTGGCGCCCGCAGACTCGTAAGCCGGCATCCTGGCAAGCTGGCGAGTTGGCGAGATGACCTTCGTATGAAAATGTTAAGTTTGTGAATTTGATTTAAAACTTTTCGAAGCATTTTCGCTTACATTTGCACACACACACACACACACACACACACAAAGAGTACAGAGTACAGGGTCAGACAGTCATGTAAGTATTTGTGTGCATTTGTGCCCATTCCCTATATGCCATTTTCATTTATTAAGCTCTCTCATAAAATATTTAATTTTAGTTCTGCATGCTCGTTAAAGTCATGCAAATAAAATAATTTTGCGGCCAGTGGCTGGGCAGTGGGCGAACACGAACTTACAAATTAAATAAGAATTTTCGGCAACTAAAAAATATACGTCCGTACATTCCGTACATCCGGGCAGCAGGAGAGCGAACGCAAAGTGTGCGTATGGCGGCGCGTGTCCAGGCGAGTGCCCGTTTATTGCATTGGAGATAGCAAATTGCATTTACAGCAAAGCGCATTAAAAATTTATACAAAACTAAATTTGCTAGAAATAAATGCGTGCGCCCGCCTCCTGCCCGCCCTTTGTGCCCATCGTCTGTGGCTTCTCATCCTTTCATATATATTTAGTATACACTGTGTGACCGCACATGACATGCGTTAACTTTTTAATATCATAGAAAATCATTGCAACATTTCAGTTTTTCATCTTTTTTTGGTCGTTTTCTTTCTGACTTTTGCGCGTAATTTGCGGCTTTAAAATTGTTTACTAATTCATTTTTTCAGCTTTTTTTTGGCTTATTTGAATCCAAATTTTCATCGAATATTTTTATGCATGATTGCGCAATTCGCTACGTATGTTTAAGCAATCGTGTTAAAAATTTAATTAAAAACTTTTAGCCCAATCAAAACGCATGCAAATTAAAACTAGAACCAAAATGTTCACTTACATAAATACTATGCATGTACATACATACTCATATGTCCCCATAAATATAGCTAAGTATATAGAGGAGTCTTGTAATTCGTGTACCTGCTAAGTCACCAGAGCAGAGCATTACTCCAATGAGCCGTTCAGTCGGAATGAAATCAATTTTTTTCGTTATTTTCTGCAATGTATGGCAACTATCAGAAACTAAAGAAAAGACGAAAAAAAAAAAAAAACAATTCGAAGAAATTTTACTTTCGGAAAAATTACGTAAAATTGAAAGATGCTGAAGCGTAAAACTAAACTATAGAATTTTTCGACAATAACTCGACTTCCGTTCGCGATTGCGCTCGCAGCCAAGGAACTGTGCTCGATCCGCATTCAAGAGAAGCGCCTTGCATGCAGCTCCGGTTCTGTGCTAACCGTTCTGCTTGCCCCCTCCTCGCCGGCAGCTGGCCACGTTAAGGCCGCCACGATTTGCCAACTAACCGAAAGTATTTTCCTGCGGCAAAGTCTTCCACGAACTATTGCGACACATGCAGCAATAACTTTCACGCAAAGTTCATGCGAACCGACTGCGCGGCTGTTGCGGTGGGTGGGGGCTGGCAGCGTCGCTTAAAGCTTTGACGCAACTGATTCTCGTTCTTTTTTTTGTAGTTTCTCGCTGCTTTCTTCTTTGTGTTATTTTTTTTTTTTTTTTTTCTATTTTTTTTTTTTGTGTTAAAGTGTGACAAGTGCGTTTAACTGTTTTTCGTTTTGCGGTTGCGTCGCGTCTGCAGTGAGCGACTTGGCTGCTCTGCCCCTTAACCGTGGCTTATCCCGTACAAGTCGAAGAACTTATGTCGCCGCCGCACACTCATTCCTTGTTAGATTGTTGCATATGACGTCAATTTTAATATATAAATGTTTGCAGATTTTCTTTTCTATGTTGTGTTGCGTTATGTGTTCGTCAGCTGTGCATGGGGTTTTTTTCTCAGCGCTGCCCGTGCTTTCACTTGTCATTAGTTTAGATTTCACTCGCTAAAGCTTCGTGGGCTGCCAGCTGTGCAACTTGTTCCTAATGAGCTCCAGTGCCGCTGTACAGATAGTCATGGCTTTTATTGCTCACTACTAGGCCGCAAGCATTTTACTTCACTGCTTCACTTCACTTCCCCCCTTCACTACGCTGTACTCATTTCACTTTTTTTTTTTTTTATTGGCGCTTTTGTACACGCTTCCGTTGTTGACATTGGTCCCATTCATATCCGTTGCCGCTGAATCTAAATGTCTGTTTATTTGTCAGGGCTGTCTGCATTTTTGATTTAACTCTGACGTATTTGGTCTGCGGCAGTCTGCCGGTATATGCCATTTCGTTCAGTCTGTAAGAGCAGACGCTGGCATTGCTTCGCACATATACATATGCGTGTGTATGCATACACGCACATGTGTACATATGTTCAAAGCTTTCATTTTAATGCATTCTGCATTTTTAAATCTGGCACTGCCAAAAATAAAGTAGTCAAGCATGGAGTACGATTTTTGTCGTAATTTGTCAATAAACATTCTGTATATCTATTTCAGACTTTGTTTGTTTGTCTGTCTGGAAGTTTTGTTTTTGTTTTTTTTTTTCTTGTTTTTATGTTTTTTGTTGCTGGCAGTTTTATTTATACGTTGACATTTGAGGCTGTACTTAACCCATTGCTCTGCCATTTTCACATAATTCATTTGCTTTGTGCGCCGTCTGTCAATTTCAGTGATTTTTCGTAAACCGCATCGAGTTTTCATTTCATTTTGACGCATATCCTTCTTCACCACAGTTTTGTCATAAGCCATTAACCACATTCAAATGCCTACGGGCAAGCCTCAGTAATGCATTAAAATCAGGTCCATTTGTTTTTGTGCTTCCACATGGCCACCTGTATTTTACAGCAGCTGACCCCAGCAATAAAAACTCAACCGCAACAGTCACTCGTCAGCAATGCTGTATCAGCCCCTGGCCAGATTTAAAAAGCATTGCGGCATTTTATGCATGCGACGCAGATAGCACATTTCGTCTGTTCTCGTACATAAGCACACATATGCACATGTACATAAGCATTTACATACACACATATACATATATGTGCTGTGTACAGGTACATTGGCTGGTTAAGCTTATTTTTGGCAGTGCAACAGTGCAGCATCTCCACAAAAGTGCATTATAGCAATTATCGATAGACAAACCGACGCTGGCAAACGCAATCAACAAACTCGGTCCACTGTACAAAGTGCCAGACTTGGGATCGCGGCTGTCAGCGGTACGCACCATTTCACGGACTGCGTGTGCAAATATCAGCATGGCTCGTGTTTGAACTTAACACGTTGTTTGTGCATAAGCAGATCCTGTTTGCACGCTGGTTAGCCAGATATGTTACAAACTTTGTAAATGTCGGTGGTTTCACAAATTTTGGCCACCATTTTGAACATAACATTGGCAAACAAAACTTCGAACATATTTGCATGATTTTATATAACAAATAATTATTTACACATCGATATACGTAATTTTTATGTGTTGTCTTCTCATAAAGTTGCATCTCTATAAATAGAGAAGCTGTATTGACTTGTTTTGTTAAAGCAAGGATTGCATGATACTCCTTTATAATCTGCTGTTTTCTCACTTTGTTATATTATGCAGGTGTTCAAATGTCTGCTTTAATATTTCTAATAAGCATCTCAAATGTCAAACTCCATTTGGTCGAATGGTAAAATCACGTACTGCTGCTAATTCCTGTAACAAAAATATAAACGAAAATTAAATCAACGTATAAATAAAGTTAAGCTTCCTTTCACATCTTCTCATAAATTGAAAAAATAAAAAAAACAGAAAGAAAAGGAATGAAAAAAAAGCATCAAAAACAAAAAGCATATTTCTTTTTTTTTTTTTAAAAAGTGTAAGAAGTAAAAGTTGCAAGCAAATCTAAGCATTTGGTGTTTCTATTGACAAGTTTTTCTATTATTTGCAGATTATGGACTTTTAACATTGACATCTTCCCTGGCTGTGCTGCTCACATTTGTGCGAATAGAAATGATGATGATGGGAATGTCTTTGGAATTTCCCACACGAAAAGAGGAAAACTTTTTACAGTTGCATTGTTTTTGTTCGCAAAAAACGTTCCTTCCTCCGTTTATACATTCCGCATGCTTCCCCATGCAACGTTTTGTACATTTCTATTTCATATTCACACGTATCCTGGCTGCTTTATTGAGATTATTCAATGAGCTTTTCATTTTACTGTTAAAAACTTCACTGGCATCTGACATCAGTTCTGCTCGTTGCTTTGTTCGTATGCACTGAAAGGGAAGCTTCTCTTTATTTCCGCATGTGTTTCATTCCGTTTATGCGAGTGTAGATGTTTTCCTTTATTTTTATGCTTTTCATTTTTTGATTTTTTACTTTATTTTGTGTCTTTGTTATTGATGTTTTCCTATGATGGCGTATGTATGTATGTATATACTGTACATAGTAAGAATTTATTATAAATTTTATTGAATATTTTATAAAAATTGTAAAGTTCTTTACAAATCTCGGTGCAGAAACTATTTCGCTTATGTATATGTTGTTTATAATTTATTTAGTTTTTATTTCAAACGCGATTCCGGTGAAAACCAAACAAAATAATTTTTAATTGTGTCATCATTAATTCTTTAGCCTTGTTTTTTATTTTTTATGTTTTATGATATTTTTGTAGCTACATTACTTTTGTTTATAAAAATATCATGTGTGGAATTCAATACAAGCTTTAGTTTTTAAAACAATTTGCTGAATATAGTTAAATAATTTACGACAAATGTTAGCTCATATGTATTGAAAACCAAACGTTGTAAAGTAATTTTATACAAATACAATATGAAAGAAAAAATTATAAATATATTCGTGTCTTTAATATATTGAAAAAGTTTTTTAGGTAATCTCAGCACCAACCCAGCACACAGAACTGCTAATGTTGTTTTACGACACCCGCCGAACTAACTTCGAGATAACAGAATTATGTAGTGTATTAAGGTGAAATTATAAGTAAGCACGAAGTGTGTGCTGCATAGCTTCCGGTGCCATATTTTCGGCTCATAACTTAAATTAAAATTTTCAGGACGACGTTGGCTACATTGCCTATATTTTATGTTATTGTGCGTAAAAGAGCTGTGACTTCCAATTTTTTATTTATTTTTATTTATTTACTTTTGTTGTTCGGGGTTTTCTTTTTTTTTTTTTTGAGCAAGTGAAGTGTATTAAAATGCAAATTTTTGATTTGTGTAAAAACGCTGCCTGTCTGCCTGCCTGCCCGCCTGCCCGTCTGAATGTCTGCCGCCCGGCTGTTGTTATTTAGTTGCGCGTGTAAGTAAAGGCATCCTTGGTGGGGATGGCGTTCGTGTAGCGGTTTTCATGGCTGCTTTTGCTTTGTTGCTGCACAAAACATATTTTTTGTTAGTATAATCTGAGTTCTTGTTGTTTATATTTGCTTCTTTCTTTGTGTGATAATATTTTTCTGTTCTTTTTGTTTTGTATTTTTATTTTTTTTTTGTTTTGTGTGTAAATAAAATTTTTTGTGTGCATTCAGTAATTTATTTCACTTGAATTTGCCTTTATTTTTTCGAATTTGAGAGTGTGCTTCAACAATGAATGGATGACTTTTAAAGCGGTAGATTTGATTTTGTTTGTTTGCCATACTTTTTTTATTTGCACACTTTTTTTTTTTTTTTGTATTATTTTTGTTTGCTTTATTTTACGATTTAACATTTTTCAAAGCAAACGTACAAAATGAATGCAAATGTCTCTTGTTTTGTTGTGGTTTGCTTTGTGCTTGTTGAATTATATATTTTTAAGTTTAAGTTGAATATTTGCATATGATGATTTGTAACTTTGGCAGAGCAAATGAATGTAATAAATGTGAAATTGGGTACGTTGTTTAGTTTATTGTCATATCAGTTCCAATGAATGAGACGAAAAGGTTTAGGGCATTAAAATAAAATAAGAAGCAACAGAAAATATCAGAAAATCATTTATGCAATCATAAATCAACATATTTTTCATTTACAATGCAAGACCATTAAAAGTATAAAGACCCAGAAGAAAAGCTATAAAAGAGTTAAGTTCAGTTATTATGAAGATTTATTTAAGCAACCTACTTTTCCCACTTTTCACTTTAGTCACCTGGATACACTGACTCAGACCTGTAAGTTTTCCTATTTTAAAAGCTCATTTAATTTTTACGATACGCTTATAAAAAAAATATACAAATAAAAATCCAAAAATTTTATAAAATTTTAATTAGCAAATTCAATTTAATGCTTCAGTTTTAACAATTTCGCTTATAAATCGCTGCACTTAACTTTATTGTTTGTCTTGAGGTGTGAACATTCAGTGAACAGTTGTCACACAGAACAGAGCAGAGCAGCGCAGGACAGGACAGGACAGGGCAGAGTGTCCTAAATTGTGCTAGCTGCCAAGAAGCAAACTAAAGCGGGTTGACAGCCAAAAGGATTTGCTTGCCAACTTAAGCTTTAAAGCTGAAAGCTAATTTTCCTTTAAGATGTTCTGCTGCTCCTGACAAGGACATGCAGCATCAGACGTCAGAATTCCCGTTTTCGCTTTGGTCTTTTCTTTTTTTTTTTTTGACAAAATGCAGTGAATCTTTCTTCTTATTCAAGTTGGCTAAATCTTTGCAAATGGACATTATCCGTTTGAGATTAGGAGTGTTAGATCGAGTGACAAGTAATAAATGCTTCTGCTCCTCTTAGGGTGTGGCATTAGTTTTTATCATGAGGAAAATGCAAAATTCAAGTGAAACCAACCAACCAAAATCCAAAAAAAAAAAAACAAAAAAAAAACATGAATAAAAATGAAAAACTAACTAAAATAAAATAAAAAAGAATGCTATAACGGCAATAGAATAGTTGCACATTGGCATGCAACGTATGCTCTCCTCGGACTGATATGTTGTTATAAGAAAATCCTTAGCTTACTTTAATTTAAACAGCTTTGACAGTTGATTTATACACTTGCAGTTCTTCAGCAGGTACGAGTAATGCATTACGGAGCAAGTAATATATAACGATAATAAAAAAACTGCTTAAGTAATATTTTGTAATAATTTGATAAATTCTTTGAATTTATGTTTGTGGATTGCTTAGCTGTGTGTGTTCATATAGTACAGCGTAGGAAACCGGGAAGAGTGGACATAATTTTGCCTACATTGTGGCCTTGTTTGTGCTGGCAGTCGAAAGGACGAAGTTTGCCTTTTATGTGTGTTCGTGGCGTCATGTCAAGCTAGCAACTCAGTTTCAATTATGCCTAATTTTATTTTACGTTTGATATTCCAAATGTTGTTGCATACTTTCAGGTAAATTAGTTTATTAAATTTACGACAGCAAACCGAAGTGAACACGAGTCAGTGGGGGTCGGCGGGGCCGCTGTGAACTGTGAGTTTGCTTATTTTCAAACTGCCAAATTTCGGAAACTTTCTTAAGCACCCAGACTGCTGTTGCTGTCTTCGTCGGAACTCTGATGATACGCTCGCTTCTAATTAACAAAACTAAGCAGATTGCGATTTGCTGAAGCGGAAAAATGTCTGCGAGTGCATGTTGCCACATGCTACGGAATGGAGCCGTAGCCGTAGCCGTAGCCGGAGCCGGAGCCAGAGCCAGTAAGTGACTGAGGCACGCGAAATATTATTAAACCGTCTTGTAAATAAGCCGCAGCTGCGTTGTGGCCAACAGTGACATTATGAGGCGAGAGTGGAGCCGGGATGGCGCCTAAATGTATGCAAAATTATTTCGCAAAAGTTTGTTGGTTGCTTGTTTTTTGGACAGGCGGTGACGACGTTAAGCCTTTTGATGATGCACTGCTGTGGTTGTGGCTACAGTTCAACCCTAAACTCGCTGCCGTTGTCGCAAAAAGTGAACAATTTCACGCGACAAAATGCCAAACTGTTAACCAGAGTTTACGACACCGTATACACGCCATGCTGGACTAAGGACTACAGCAGCAACAATGCGGCTGCCGCGACTGCTTGTGAACGAAGAAGAGTCCTTCTAAACTGAATAGAAATACTGTAAAAATAGACCAAAAAAAAAAAAGAAGAAAATAAAGAAAAAACTTCAATGACGCTAATTGCTCTTATGCGACCTTCAATTAAATTTTGACTAAGTGTGTCTTGAACGTGCATCTCTGCTCACTTAGCACCTGAGCCAAACATTAATAACAAATTTATTCAATATTTTCAAAAAGTTCTGCAGACACTTTCTAATCAATTAGTATTTAATCGCCATATTTTTAAGTAATAAATTTCATCAAAACCTCAGCGTAAGTTATATATCGGTATCGGCTTCCTCATAAAATTTCCCTGACTTAGAATTTCACAATTTTATTTCTGTTAATGTTAAGATTAAAGAAGCAGAAAACATTCAAGTTACCTGAGCCTCTTAACGACTTTTCTGATATTAGAGGAAACTCCCAAGAGGCATTTTTTTAAAATTGAAGTTCAATCAATTCGTTTTGCGTCACACGAATAATATTACTAATTGCGAAACTATCGAGCGTCTTCTACGCACATACAACTTTTATTTCTCATTCATATCACGTTTTTGATTTTGTCTATTCTAAATTGAAGTCAAATGTCACTGAAGCTGAAACAAGTCATTCTGACTTAGGGTCAGGTTGATAGGCGGGTAGGTGGGTAGGTGGGTGTCCATCACCTTTTCTCAAATACCTTTCACTAACAATTTTACTAAATAAGACGCTTCAGCACATTTCGGTCGCCGTTTTCTGTTTTATTTTCACGCAAATATCAATGCGACACCAGATTCGCACCTGATAAAAGTTGTGCAAAGTTGCCTTACCGTCTAACCGCAATTGTTGTTGATTTTTAAATGGTCACGTTTCTCAGTTTAAGCGACAAATAATATATGAAAAGAAGATACACAAAGTAAAAAGTTGTAAGTTGTTGTCAATCTGTGTTATACGTGTAGATAACGGGAGGAAAATTTTTAAAAAGTTTTCTTCTGAGAACAAAATTGTTAATCCTGACCACACTGAAGTTTTATACAGCTGTCACATATTAAAATATTTTCCCATAATACTACAAATATTTACCAGTATATGAAACTAGTTTATGTACACCTTCTCCTTGTAGACGAAATTTAAAGACCGACATGCAACTTAGTACATTATACAGGCGGCCTCGGAAAAAGTTGTCCTGGCAGAAGGAATTGAACTTTTTTCTATATATGAGGCGATGCACCGCTCGTTTTTTGCATGTATATTTCATTCAACTAAAAAAAAGCGAATTTTGATTTTCTCTTACATATGGGGGCGCAATACCGCACACTTTCAATATGCGTCTTCTTTATCCCAGTGCCCTCTATATAGATTCCAAATTCCATCAATATGCTACAAATAGTTTGAGAACAAATAATTTTTGCCCAAAAATTACCAAAAATTTCCTGAAATCCAATCGCAGAAAACATGGGTTTAATTGTAGATATAAACCATCTAAAGACCCACTCGAATACACACATAATTTCATTGAAATCGATCCAGCCGTTTAGGAGGAGTTGAGCGACAAAGACACCGTTCACTAGATTTTTAAATATTAAGATTCCTTTTAAACTGTTTATGGCTAAAATAGGTAAAAATCAGGTTGAAGTCTGCAATAACACAAGTGCCATTACATACATCACACACACATCCTTATATAGTATTAATCGACGTTGTGTAGCTCTATACAAATTTGAAGTTGAAATTTTTGATTTAATAATTTTAGTTTTATTAGGCTGAATATGATAAATATCGATTTACTATAACATATAGCTGGCATATGAACGATCTTTAATACAGAATATTAAAGTAAAAACAAAAATAATTGAATTTTGGTTTGGGTACAAGGTATTCTACAGTCGAGTGTCTCTGGTTTTTTAATTTTTTGTTTTATGTTTTAAGGGAAATAGATTTGATTATTGCCTTTGCCGTTGCAATGCACATGTAGGTTCCTTTATCCAGTTATACTTGTATTTTCACATATTGTGTGCTTTGCTGACTCCATTTCGAAGTTGCAATCATTGCTACAAACTCGCAAAGCCATCGCAGGAATATATATGCGTTTATTTCCGTGCAAATTGTGTGCATTTATCTGCATTTGACATAGTCGGAAAACTGAATTAAAATCGCTGCTACGTGTATCTTCAATAGCTTTGAAAATGTTAATTTGCCCGCTGGCTATATAGAGTTTGATTATGACAGTCAAGTCTTCATATTGTAAAACTGACAATTTAATTATTTTACCGATCCATGATTGCATTGTTCACGACTATGTACATACCAATGTATTTTTTAGTTTTTATGCTTTTTAAAGGTGCATAAACGCTGTTAAATGATTCGCCAGTCGGAGCGCATGTTGCTTAAAGCCACTTTGCTCAGTTAGAAGAGAAGTAGTAATATTGTTAAGAAGGAAGACTTCCATGCCAGGTTGACTGTCTTAAGTTTTCTTTCTAATGAGAAAATTGGATAACTCTTTGTGTGTGTTTCATACCATCTTTTATGTCATTTAAAATACAATTGGGTTTGACAGCGTGTGAGCTTAACACATTCCTTGCGACCAAGCATAGGCATGTCCTCACTAGTGTGAATCCTGTTAATATACGAAAAAAATTTTAAATCGGAGGGAGAGCTTATTTCGATATACTTAAAACCAATTGAGCTCCTTTCGTAAAACATTTCTTTGCAAACATTTTGTACTTGAGTCAACAAAAAGAAAACAAACATAAGAGAGAAAAAAAAAAAATAAAAATAAAAGAAAACACAATAAGCTGTTGGGTTGTTGGTTTTTTGTTCCTTTTTTTTTTTTTTTTATAATACTCGAAGTCGACGATTACTGTTACAAAAAACGATTACAATGCTGGCTCATTGTTGGCGTTCGTGTTGTTTCGGTACACAAGGAATAGAGTCAACAAATTGGCGGCCATTTCGTACTAAAATACGTCTGAAGGCATTTCCTCCTTTCAACCTTCCGTTCAGTCAACAAGACAATGTTTGATTGCGGCCATGTTTAGGACAATTGAAAGCTGTTAAAAAATCTTACGCTTACACAAGACGGCTGATGCTGCTGTTGTTGTAGTTGTTGTTGTTGTCGTTGTCGTAGCTATTGTTGTTGTTGCAGTTAGTTGGGAGTGAGATAATTGTGGTATGTCTTGAATCAATACACACAATAACCGCAACATTCGTTAGTGACCCTTATCGATTTTGACTAGGCGAAAAAAGCCGTTGCCCTTATTGATGTTGTTATACGCTTAGTTGAACTTGGGCGGGAAATCATGGCTAATTTATTTCTGAGCTGTTAATGTTTTCCAGAAGTGCTCATTGTAAATTTGCTGATTTAACAAATTAAGAACTTCAGACTTAAGTGATTTTAAATTAGCAACAGTCCAAATACTAATTAAAATAGGATGTTCAGCCGAACATTTCTGCTTTAATATTCATCAGCACATGCTGACTGTGGACAATGACTGAAGTGCAAATTAGATGATTAACTTTGACTATTAGCAAATTTGTCAAAATAATTGACTTAAAAGAAGAAGAGGATAGGTTTCAATATTAATAACCGAATGCAGAACTTAATCAAGAGATCAAAGAAAGTGTATGCATTTAAGTGTAGAGAACAATGCTGCGGGTGTTTTGCACTTTTTTGTTTTTTTTATTTTTTATAAGATTTTTTTTTTTCTTTTTTTTGTTTGTGGTGTGTTAATGAGCACTTTTACATATATTTCAGGTAAAATCCGGGCAAAGTGCAAAGTATTTTTTTTTTTCTTTCCGCTCTCACTGCATGCCAACTTTCGGTTTCTTAAAATGCTTTCTTCATATGTTTACTCTGAAAAGAAAACTCGCATATTTTATGCAGCGCCTGCACGCGCGGAAACAAAGTTCGTCCAAACAACTGGCAGGCGTGGGCTTTCCATCAGATTTCGCTCCTTGGTGCCATATCATTGAAGAGATTTCGGTGTTTGTGTTAAAATAAACAAAAAACAAAAAAAAAAGAACCGAAAAAAAAAATTCATTATAATTTTGCATATTTATAAAACTCCCTTTTTCTCGACTGGCCCTCGCCTGAGGACTTTGTACACTCGCTTGCTTACTTTTCCCCCATGTCAAGTGAAGTAAACCGCCCATGCCTATGCCAAGAATGTGCTCTTGGAATAATGTTGGAGCAGCTTAAGTTTTTCTTCAAAATATTGTTATTGCTGCTGATAAAAATAAAGAGAGAAACTTTTTAATATGCGGATAGCTTTAATTAAATATGTTTTCCACTCAAAGAACCCCAAAGTATGCCACAATTTTAGCTATTAAGCGCATTTCATGTCCTCGCATTCATCCACATGCTTCACTTTGCTTCGCTTGGCTTTGCTTGGCCTTGCCTTGCCTTGGCTCGCTCTACTTTGCCATGTAAATAAAGGTGGCTAAGCAAGTTTGCTCTTTGGCCATGTTTAAGTGCGCCTGAGGTAACGTCTAATTTTATGCCCTTCGCACTTAAACTTAATGGCATGCATCATTATTTTAAAGTAAAATTCAAAATATGTACATTATACGTAAATTGATTATTGGTGCGAAGAATTGTGCTTTGAAGATGCTTACTTGTCCCTCCATTCGGCTAAGCACATAGCCAATGTGTAAAAAGGTCGATTAAACGCAATTTAAAGCCTCGTTATGAAATCCTTATTAAATAACTAATACATGTTTGTATATATATATATATGTGCGAGTGCATGTGTATGTCAGCAGAATCAACAACAAAGTTTCGAAGCCAAACTATTGTTGGCTGATTTTTCAAACTCATGACGCCTGACAGTGCGTCAGTCAGTATAAATACAAATTCGAATGGGAAAAGTTCAATTGTGTAATTTTATTATCTTTATTGTCCTGAGATGCGAACAATTTTTAAAATGCTGTGGCACACACTACAAATAAAATTTTTTTATGTTTTGCAGCTTAGCTAACGAAATACAGTTTTTATATGTCTATAAAAGAATTGCAATATTTTATATTCGGAAAGCACACCACCGACACCACTGACTTCCCGGGTGTGTAGCCGCCATCTGTCCATTTAAAGTAAATGCTCACATTTAATGTTGAGTGTTCGCCTAATCTCTACGCAACTTCGATAATGCTGCGAGGCATCTTATTGATTTGATTTATGGCCTCACAAGAGTCTAGACTCTGTGCAAAAAAAAAAAAAAAAAAATTAATAATAAAAAGAAAACTTTAAATCAAATAAGTAAAACATTTGAAACTGTCAAAGTAAATCATACCCTCACCTGTAATACTTTTTAAACTTTAATCCGCATTAAAGTCGATTTCACTTAACATTTTATTTCTCATGCGAAATTCATTTATATAAATATGCACACATGAGTGGATTCACATTCATATTCGTTCACACAATACGAAATGTGTGAAAGCCTTTAGCCAACTCAACTTTTTTAAACACTATGTTGTATTTGAAGCAAAAACAACAACAAAAACCACATCGGTAATACTGCAAGGAAACTGCATCTGTTAAGTTTGTAAATGAAATCCTGCTTCTGTAGCTTCCTCATAAGGACAATTTATGCTTGCATGCATGCAAAGCCTTCATAAATGTTCTTTGCGGCATTCACGTGGTCCGCTCATATATCGTATGAGTAATACCCATTTCCGTATCGATCTTGTTGTGTGTATGGGTGAGTATGAGCGAATTCTTCATACATATGCCGTCGTGCTTTGGCGGCTGTGGGCTGTGGGCTGTGTGTTTTTTGTGTGGTGCAAACTAAAGTTTTTTTGCCCATTCGTTGTTACATTTGCTTATCGCCGTCTTTACAAATCATTACATTTTCATATCCGATGAATTTTACAACATTTTTTAAATTTTTGTATGCATTTGTGTAATCAGGCTCGTATGTGATTCGCTCGCTTGGCATTTCATTTATTTAAGTAAAGCAAAGTAAAGCAAAAATGATTTTATTACCGAGAAACAAAACGAATTCGTTCAAATTTGCTTTCGTTATCTGCTTTGTGAAAAAAAAATATTTTTCTCTTTCTTCCTCTTGTTTTTTTTTTTTTTATTTTTTTTTTTTGTTTTATTATTCTTTGCAAATTAAGTTTGGTGTACGGTTTTGATTAAAAAAATTAAAATAAAAATGGAATTATGCAGAAGGGAATTTTTTTCTGTTAGTATGCCTCTTTCAGGCATTGCAGTTTGATTGCTAATAAGAAAATCCACAAATCATTTTCTTTGATTTTCTTTTTTCTTTCGAAATGCTGATAATCGAGAATAAATTAAATCTTAGGAAGCAGACAGAACGAAATGAACCCAGCTCATTTTTATTCACTTTTCGACATGCAAATTCATTTCAAAAGAGTCTCGCAAAGAAAATGAAATAAAAAATTAAATTATTAATTTCGTTTAAAGACAACAATTAAAGAGTCCGTATTTGCGTGTTGGCTTCTTGTGCGATTACGCGCCCAGAAGCGGATTGGTTTGTTTATTTTTTTAAAACCGTGTGTGTGTTAATATAACAAAGCTCACATGCATTTAATTTCCACTGGCAGTCTGTAATTATTCAATTATGCCGGCCGGTTTGTCTGCTTCTCTCTCCGCCTGTCCACCTGGGTATACTGCAGAGCTAAAAGCCAATGAGAAAACTCTAATTAAAGCTTTAATGTTTCAAGTTGGTCATTTACATTTTTAAATTGTTAAATTTTAAAATAAGATTATTTCCAGAAAAAGTTTTTCGGTTAGTTGTTTTAAACATCTTTAAAAGCTCTTCTTAGCAAATATAAATGCCCCACATCACATCATTACACAATTTAAGCATTAAGTTGAGGCAAACCGCAATTTCAAACGAATATAAGCATAAGAGTTAAGTGTAATGTCATATAACTTATTCGAATTTGCCGCATTACATGTGATTTATGTTATGTACGAGTAAATGCGCGTTAATGTATTTTCGATTGTGGTGGCCTCGTTGCGGTTACTTTGCAAATGCTGGTCGCTGTCTGCATCAGCATGCTCTTGATAGGGACATTTAATTTGCTTCAAATTAAATCACAGTTTTTTGTTTCGCCCTGCAGTGCCGAGTTCTCCTTTGAGGCAGCAACTAAACTTAAATATTTAACACTGCGCCCAGCACTGTGCTGCAAAATAAACAATTACCGTAGCATTTTTTTTTTTTTTGTGTTTTTTATTTTTGCGCGTTGAACTTAACTCAAAATCCGCTTACATTATGAGCACTTTGGAAAAGGACATTAAACAAAATTTTTTTTTTCGGTTTTTTTGTTTATTTTTTGTTTTGCTTTACTTTTATTTTATGTCTTTTGTCTTGTCCGTTTTGGATGAATAAGAATCGCTGAAGTGCAGACAACATTTGTCCGCTTCAATAAATCTTCACCCACCCACATAGAGCAGTGACAGACCCTGACCACTCCCACTTGCAGACATTTCGTGTTGCCTTTCACTTTTGACATCTAAATATTTAATGAATTTGCGAATTTGCAATGATTTCAAAAACAGTAGAAAACAAAAAACAGAAAGAAAAAAAAAAAAACGATACAGTATACGAGTATAAATAATGTAGAAGTGTGAAATGCGCCTAATGGTGTGCTGCGAAAGAGACCAAGCGACGAACTGACAGCAAAGGGAGTCCTCGCTCAACGTTTCTGGGGATTACTCTGTATTCTGTGTGTACTCGCATTCGTATGCTTTCTTTTTCTATTTTTGTATTTTTATTTTTTTTTTGTTTTTTTGTTCTTGCTCATTTTTATTTTATTTATATAAGAATTTTTTTCACGTTTCATGGCTAGTAATGCATTGCATGACAATCGACAGCTGATATCAGCCATCCGAGACAAATGCTAGACTGACAGTGCGCCGCACTCCTCGCTTCCGCAGCTCAGCGCACACTGATGACAGGATGATGATTGAAGTTAAAGCGAAACAGTTCGCAATGAATTGAAATTACCATTGAAAGTCTGTTCGGCTGCCATCGAGTGCCGCTGTTTGATTTGCGGTGAGCAATATTGTATTTGAGTTGATTAAGCAACTCAACTCATTTGCATTCGGGTAAGGAGAAATTTTCGTATGCCAGGCATTCTAATTCATACAGAAGTAACCGTAGACATAAAATTCTGTTAAGTTATCATTTAATTTTCGAAAATAAGGAGTATAAGTTAAAATTCAAATAGAAAGAAAAGCCAGGAGACAAGACTTACTGTATCTCTGGATTATCGATAGTCGAGTTTAAATGAGCCTTTGCTCATTCCGTTAGTTCTTGATAACGATTCAAAAGTAGTGAACGTCGATTGTTGATCGCCGTTTATTGTTGTGGTGTTCTGAATGTCGTGTGAATACCGTCCATCACAATTCGCCCCAAAATTTCCAGCATGTTTTCAAACGTACTCTGGCGTCTCCTCGAAAAAGAATCCCGGCAATGTGCAATCGCTGCACGCCTTAGCCCACCGTGTCATGCCTAAGTTCTTCGATGGCGTCGAGCTGGACTATGTGCATCGGTTGGCGCCAAACAAGGCGCTGACCGCCGCCTGGATACTGAGTCACAATCGTGCGTCCGGTTTTCGATTCGGCGGTTTGTATACGTTTCGCATTGAAAACGACATGATGGTGAGTCTCGATCAAAGTCTTCTCCTTACTTCATGATAACCCACAGTGTGTTGTTGCTTGTGCTGCCGAATATAGATGACTCCTACGATCGTTGGCGATATACACCCATCGAGTTGGGCTGCGAATCTGAACATACTGTACTATCCGTTCAGGAGTCTGCGCTTGGAGGGCATACTGCAGAAGGCCAACGCGGAAACGCCTGTTGAAACTCAGTACACAGCCGAGTGGTCGCGCAACAGCGACACTTGGACCTTCAACCTGTACAACGTGAGCGCCATGACCGGGCGCTGCACGCTCTCGATGATGCGTGCAGTCTCGGAGCACTGGGCACTGGGCGCCGAGCTGCTGCTGGAATGGAGCGAACCCAAGAAGACGATGGCGGATATCGCATTTGCGGCGCGGTGAGCCGATCCATTCGCAGATCAGTTGAAAAGTCATCACTTACGAATTCTCTGTTCGCAGCTACTCACATCACAACTATTCATTTGCTGCGACAGCGTCGCGCCTGGGCCTCGACGTCAGCTATTGGCAGCGCATATACCCGAGCATACAGATGGCCAACATGCTGGCCTGGAACCGCAACTCGCGCAGAACAATCGCAACGATTTGCTATCAGTGGGACTTCAGCGAAACCACGGTGCGTGGCATGGTCGATTCGGAATTATCTGTGGGCTTTATGTATTTAAAGTGAGGGCTGCATTCTGCGTTGTTTACATTCTGGCGTGATTTGGCTAACAATTTCAATTGCAATTGCAGATACTTGACTTTTATGCCCTGTCAAGTAGGGTTTAGTCTGATAATGCATTTGCCCACAGATCGTTTTGCTTTCGGAATGAAGTTTGTTCTGGATCCGAGCGGTATGAGACGTGGTGACTTGACTATGGGCACGGCTGCGTCGACTATGGCGTCCATATCTGAGTGATAGTCCTTTCTATATTTTTCATAGCACTGGTGCAGTTACCTCAAAATGGACGATATGCTTCCATTCCGTTTTATTCTATGTACAAAGTTTGCATTTACAAAGAAAATTTACAATATTGTAATTATTTTCTGAACAAAAAAAAAAAACAAATGCAAAAACATAAACAACAAACATTTTGTTAGTCTTGTAAAATCACAAAAACAGCAAAAAAAAAAAAAGAAAACAAAAAAAGGCGCTTGAACAAAAAAATCAGTTGGATGCATGCCAATTTTCAATAATATACGCAATTATCCTTTCTTAATGGATGTGCATACATACGCCGACGTATGTCGGACTTCCGAGACCCAGTGGATCGGAGAAGATGAGCGACACCCTTACAATGGCTTTTATGTAGCATAAGCACTCCTCTGCCATTAACTTAGTACGAATGTGTTCTGCTGCTTGCGCTGTTGGCAGTTTGTGGTGGAACCTCAGAGCCACTTAAAGCCAATAAGTGAAAAAATCAAAAAGCCATAAAAACTTTGCGCAATCGGAACGTGCAAAGCTTGCACACACGGTTTTACAGAAAAGGAAAAAATCTAAAACAAAACAAAACAAAACGGAACAGAACCGAACGGAGCACAGAGCAACAGAACACAGAACACAATCCAAGTGACAGTCTGTGTGTTTTCTCACAAGTAACAACAACAACAAGAATAACAAAAACATCACAATAGCAGCTGCAGCACTGATGACAAGCCTGGTGATGGCCAAGCCAGCTAATATAGCTACATGTCCTTTTTGAGAAGTAAACCAATGAAGGGCAAGAAAAAAGAAAAACAAACACACACACACACACACTCGCAGACAAAACGAAACAAAGCAAAAATAAAAAAAAAAAATAAAAGAAATGAAATGAAAGGAAGCGAAAAAAAAAGATTACCTTCCGCTCTACAAGTTTTGCGACCACGCTTGGCGCTCAGGAGTTCAATAAAAGCTAAACAATGAGATGATGGAACTTAAGCCGTATAAGCAGGAAGTGAGCAAAAGGAAACTCGGAACCCTATTAACTGAGCGTTTTATGGTGACTACAAGTGAAGAAGTAACTAAAGTGCCAAGTCCGCCATTCCCCTGCGCTATACCCTGCACTACTCTGCGTCTAAGGTCTGCTTATTTTGCCACTGCACTTGTCTTGCGCTTACTGAGTACACCTGCTGTACATATGTATGTGCACATACGTGTATGTGAAAGTGTATGTGTGTAGGAGTTAAGCAAACTGCATACATAAGTAAGTGCATATACATATATATGAATATACATGTACTTCACTGTACATAAAGCAGTTGCCCTCAACAATGGACCGATGATGTACAGCATAGGAGCTAGCGGTGCGTGCAAAATCGAAAGTGCAAACTCGGAATCCTTTCGCACTCACCTTATTATTTTTTTCATAAGTATGAAGTACGAACAATTTTCATGATTACACACTCAGTGCTTCGGCGTGTGTATGAGCATTTATCTGCCTGGGTCGTAGTTGTTGTTGTTGAGCCCACTCGACTTTGCCTTAAGCTTCGTCCAGGGCAATGGTGCGGCCATTGGCGCTTTTGTTTCGCACATTGTCTATTGATCTCATTGCGAGTGTTGTATGCGCAATAACAACGTGAAGGCGTTAAATAAGAACGACGGTAACTGCATAAACGAAATGGCGGTAAAACGGAAATGAATATAGATTTCCGTTTTACGACTTTGCACGCATTAATAGAAAATGAAACCTTTGCGGGAGTTTTTGCTTGCTTGTGTATTGAATGATTTGATTATGTGTATGAAAGGCTTGAGCCTTATTCTCTTTTTTTTTTTTATACTGCCAGCAAGGTATAACTGGCCAGGCATCAAAAGCGCTTGGCTGGCCGTTCCCTTTTAAGCTTTATTGCTGCAGATAAGTGAAGTGCCGATTTTTTTAATTTCCGCTGCAATATGGCAAATGTTTACGCAGTCGTAACCGACATGATTTTTACACCCGAACCGAAGAGGTCCTCATGCCTTGCCTTGCTGTTTATTTTCATTTTTTAATTAACGAAACCCTTTGAGTAAAAATCTTATTGCACATAAATTGTCATGTTGTGTGCCTTGGAGAAATAAATTCTTCTTACCTGTCGGACAATCCCTTTTTTTTTAATATTTGCAGTGGCCAATTGATTTTCTGACCCTCATTTTGTCTTTCTCGTGCAAAGATTAGCTTCAAACATGAAAGTGTGCAGCAACAGCAAAGTTTATTAAAAGCGAAGAATGCTGCTTCCTGCGTGCGTCCCGCGGTCCATCCGTGCCACCGACAACATCCGTTTTAATTAAAGTTGACGACGGAGTTGCCAAATACTTGAACCAAATGTTCTCCGCTTTATTTGTTTTTTGCGTATACACGAGTGGGATTTTTATGTTAAATGGTTTGTGTATATTTGTGTAAATTGTTTCAGCATTGGCATGGGTCAGGATACAATTTCATTCCAATACTGATTTAAAGGCGTCTTCAAACGCAACATTAACATGCAATGCACAAATGTACGAAAGTGCTTTTTACCTATGTATGTGATTTAATTAAACCCAACTTGGCTTTATCTAGTTGAAGTATATCAATTTATTATACAGCAGTTAAAACTGTCACAACTTTCTGCTTTGGCCCAATGACTTGGTTGGCATTTTTAATGCCAAAGTTAAGTGAAGCTGTTCAACTGACGCTGGCAGTTGGATGTATTCAATAAACTTCCTAGTACGTGGGCCATTGAGTTGCTTTCCATGTAGGTGTTCATTAGAAGTACCGAATTGCGGAACTGATTGCAGCATCTTCGATGTTTCTTGTTTTATGCTTTGTTAATATTATCTTCAACATAAATAAAGTTACACATTCGGTATATAAATTACAATTGCCAATGGCGCTTGCATGCAGAATCGTAGTCGAACAAGGGATGCTTGAACTGGAGCGAATCCTACGAAACAAGACACCGACCGTTACAATTAATTACACACTAACAAAGTGGCTCCAGCCGCACCAACTGTCTGCATAAGCTGACTCCAAGCGAATAAATCTCAACTGATGCTCGGTTGGCCAGCCAACCATCTTCGCATTCCCAGCTGCTGTAAATTGATAATTGATTTTCTTTTTCGCAAAATTGCCTAGAAGCAAAATACACAAAAGCACCCGAACCAAACTGTTGGGAGAACACCGCACACAGCTCCAAAGCTCCACAGCCCCTCAGCCCCCATAATAACTTGTATTTCGTTCCAAGTCAGGCACGAACACACATTTTCTTAGTGATTCATTCGAATTGCAGTTAATTAATAAATTATTCCACGCGATTGAGCCAACAATGAGCATAAGGAAGCGATGACAAAGTAGCCGGCAATTCCAACTTGCGGCAAGGTACATATTGACCCACGCAGCGAAGAAGCGTCAATTTGGCATGGTAAAAAAAAATAAGAATACAATTAATTGTGTGTACATTCCTCAAAATGCTAAGCGCGATTCATTTATTATATGAACTCGCATATTCAATTTGATTCTTTGCAACATAAAATAGACTCTTCAGTTTTATGTGGTTGATTTCTTGCTCATGTAAGTGACGGCAGCATACGCATCGTATACGCAATATGATAAAATAAGAACCTTAAATGAAGCACAGCAGTTTAAAATGGAATCAATTTTGTGAGCACTTATTCCCAAGGCAAAAACAAGTAAGAAGTTCTTTGGCAAATTAGCCAACTTTTCGAATTTAAAAAAAGAAAAAAAAAGAGTCCTTTGTGACAAAGGACGTTCATACTGTAATTGTAGTAGGTGTTTCACATGCCAGCCGACTAATTAGCAAACCGTTTCTGTTATGTAGCTGCCAGTGTTTATTTAAGTAAGTAAAATGCCAAGCTCGGTTTGGCAAACTATAATGAGACTAGCGTAGATTCGATTGACTGGCATGCATAGCAATTTAAGTCGCCTCCGTCACTTTGAGCTAGCCTAGAGAACTTAACTGGGTATTATATTTGATTTATCGGCCTTTTGCGCTGTGTGCAGAACTCGAAACATTCCAACTATGCATGACAAAGACTTTGCAATTACTCGCTTCTGTTTACATGGCATTTTCATGCTGGCGACGAGGGAACGTCAGCAGGCAAAGGGCAAACAGTTTAGTCGCCGTAAATTGGCCTGGAATTCGAGCTTAACACAGCAAATTAATTAAAAAGACTGCAACAGTTAGCTTAGCACTTCATGTGACAAAGAAAATGAGAAGGCCACACGAAGCCAAAAATAGAAGCGACGACTTTTCTTTCTATAGCAAATACTCGTACATAGGCTAGCCAAGCAGTGCGACCGACATTTACATCAAAAATGGGCGAACGACAACTAAGTGTCAGAGTTAAGAACAGATTAATTTATGGTTCATAGATTAAATACTAATTAACACAACTTTGGAAAGCCTTATGAGAACGAACAATAGAGCCTACGACGATGCCGATGCCGATGTCTCTGTCGACGTCGCTGACGATGTCGCTGCCGATGTCGTCGACTGCAAATGGCAAAACGAAGCGAAACTCTGAGGCACTGAGGCAGGCAGGTACGTGATTCGTATCAGCAATGCGTGTGTGCGTATTTGCAGCAGCCCAAGAGCTTGGCTGGCAATAAAAGAAACTAGGGCAGAACAAAAAGGAAACCATTCCCGTTTCGTTTTAACTCTTGCTACTTTTGCACAATACACAAATACACTCGCCGTGCTGCAGAGCAGACCACGAGTGACGCTGGTCGACGGTGTTTGCAATAAATTTTGCTTAAATTATTGGGGTGGCCATCGTCGTGTGAATGTCTGTATGTGCCTGTATGTATGTGTCTGTGTATGTGTGTAATATTCGTTTAGTCGTCATTTATGCTCTTTTCTGCTTGGTCCATTCCATTCCGCCGCTTTAATGCAGTTGAACTTGTCGGTTGTGTTCGAGTTCGGGTTCGGGCAATGCCATTCACCATTACACTTGGCTTTCAATGAATTGTTGCTTCGTTGGCTGCTCCGGATCTGTTTGGAGGGTTCGTGGCTCGTCCGCAGTTGAAGCTAAGGAAATTGCTAAATGAGTAAGTGACTGGGTATGTGCCGCTGGCTTTTGGCTCTGATGAAGCTGACAATAAAGAAGAAGTGTCGGCAAATTATGGAATAACTCGTGTTTTTCTTCTTTGCCTTTTTTTCCTTCTCTCCGTTTCTGTCTTCCTCTTTGTGCGCAATTCAAGAACATTTAGTGTCATTTTATAGGCAGTTAAGTGAGGCATGCGACAATGTGTTAGCAAATGTTTTGTAATAATTTTGTAGGGCCATTATTAAGTTGCGTTTAGATGACAGCATTGAAACTTTAATTTTTGAGCTGGTTTTGTTTATTTGCTTATGTTTATTTTACTGCAAATGTGCATACTTGATAAGGGTGACAAGACAGTTACAATACAAATACAAAATAAATGAAAATATATGTTAAATTCAAGTGATTACATGAGCATTACATTTACAAAGAGTCCTTCTTTTTATATACATTTTATATGCACATTAAATTCACAAACAGGACATTCTTCGAGTCTGCTGCTTAAAGTAAATATAATTATATAACAAGATATGTTAGTAATCGGCTTAAGTCTTCCTTTTATCAAATTGTTTTGCAATTAATCTACTTCACTGACCTTCTCACCGCTTAGGTCAAATACGTCATCATAGACAGCAAAAATCGTTTGTTTTTGTGTACGTTAAATTAATGAAATGTAAATTATTTATTTATAAATTTAATAAAATGTGCTGCAAATGCTGCAATCAGAAGCGAAGCTAGCTAGGCCCAAAATTCAATTGCTAAACATCACACAATGCATTTACTTGCATTTAATGTTAGTGCAGTGCAATGTTATAAGATTCTTCTGCGATGCAATATGAAATAAATCTGGCAGCCCATCTTAATTTCATTTAATTCGATCCACATCACGATTTATTAGCAACTAGGAAAAGTGCAAAGTGCTATAAGAAACTAAACATTAAAAAAAATCTAATAATCTAGCACTTCTTCGAAAGATGACTTCTTCTTTTATAGAAATGCAAAAAAAAAAAAAATTCTTTTCCTTTTTTTTTCTGACACATAGAATTTAAAGATTTGCTGCTTTCAGTTTTTGACTGCGGACCTGGCCGCGTTTAAAGCGTTAACAAAAATTGGTCAGCTTTGCCAAATGAATATGCACTTTTAAGTAATTGCGAACATCCGCAATTAAACAAAATAATAAGCATCATTGATAAATCATGAGATATACATACATATGTACACTTACATATAATACATGTGTACAAATCCTTGGTCGGGTGCATGCGCTGTAAAGCATTAATAATGCATTTATTTGTTGCGTACAGTATGGTCTGCTGAAATGAACAAACAAAATAAATAAAAAACAAAAAAACAAACAAAAAAACGAAATTTGTGAAAACGTTGTGTAAAAATGTTTTGTGGTTATGTGTTTCAATTGATTTGCCGATGAGTAGTGCAATTAACATTTAATAGCTGTCACATTAAGCAGAACCAACTTTCGAATCACTTCCCTGCACATCGATTGGCACCTTTTGTCCATTGTGCAGGCAGGGGAGTATGTCAGTTTAGCAGACATGCCATCCTGCTGCCTTTGTAGTGCAGAAATTCAAATGAAAAAGCAATTAAAATAATTTAAAGATCAACAGCGGCAACTCATATGAATTTGTTAGATGTTTCAGATTGGCGGCGTGTTTGCACATCGGCTCCAGAAGCAATTATTTCCTAAGTAGCGTAAATATTGATGTTTGCCTATGCATATGCACATGCGAGCACATGTCCATGCAGCAGTCGAATGGCAGAATTCTCATAATTCCAACTGCAGCATGCAGCAGGACAACGGCAACGAATGCCCGTGCCGGCTAATGTTTCAATAAAGCGATACGCATGTGGGCAAACACAATGTGCAAAGCGTCCACTAAAGCCAAAGCAATGGCAGCCGCATCTTATGGGTGGCTGTGAGAAGCTGCGGCCGAGTCATGCCTATTGGCTGTGGATACTTTGCGGCAGCCGCCGCGACTGGCATCTGCGGTTCTTATGGCTTTTGAATGTTTGATTACGTTGCGCATATTTGTGTATGGGGCTTTGTGCGATTTGTTGCTTGCTTCGATTCAAGGAACACCTGAACACTGGACACCGAACGGAGCCGCAGCCTCGCATTGCGTATTGAAAATCAGTTTGCATGCATGAATGCGTGCGTCTAGCCTTGAATTCCCTGGAGTCAAATAAACCGCAGGATTGTCCGAAATCAGTGGCCTCGAAGAGACTTGCATAATTCATGCTCACGAACGCTGTCCAATGCCAATGTGGCTTTAATGCAGAGATACGGAGTGTGAAGACAGATGGCTGTGGCAATGTTAATTCCGCCTTAAATCTACAGACATATGCATGCGTGTGCGCCTGGAGGCATCGACGGTTGTCGAGCTGCTTGTGCTTGCTTGGCAGAGGATAGGATAGGTGCGTCGCACCCGGCAGCGCCCCTGCCATTGTGAAGCCTAATGTGCCCGGCAATTAATGCCTATCGTAAAAGCGCAACTTCCGCTTGAGCAAACCGAACTGAAACTGAAAAGAGTGTAAATGCAAATTTTAATCGGTTGGCAGTCGCATTTTGCTGATTGCAATTGTGTGTTTTACTCATAAATTAAATTTTTTCCACCCTTGCGCTTAATGTAACCCCTCAGCGCAGGTTGGAATGTGTTTAAAATTTATTTTCATTGTCTGTCGCATGGTCCGCCGCTGCTGCTGCTGCTGCCGCTGCTGCTGCTGTAATCATTTGTTATCCCGATTGTTGCAGACATGCACGTACGCATTGTATGCGCATGCCAAATTCCTCACCGAGCACAGCGTCGGCATATTTGGCCACAATAAAATATTTAGTGCCATCGTCATAAATTTAACATTATATGCGCGTTCATGCACTGATTGCGAGGTAAATTTCATAAATGTGCAATAAAAATACACCTGCAAGCTCTGCATTTTCCACCTCATCCATTAGAACTGCCCCATTACCTTCATCGCCCCTCGACGCCCTTTGTCCATGCGCTTTATGATAAATTTCGATTAGATTGCATTTGCAAATCAAAATGGTTCTGGCTCCACTACTCCCTGCATAATAGCATAATTGTTTCAGTATATCTGGCAGCGGAAGGGGTGTTTGACAAGATGCGACAATTGTTTTTCTTGCACAATGGAATTCATATTCATGTCTGACATATACATTGATTTATAATTGTGTTTTATTTATTGTATGAATATTACAAAGCAAAAATGCAAGTGCTCATTTGTGAGAAAGCAGAGTACTGAAGTAGGTGTCAAATAATGTGCAGCTGATGCCAGAAGGCACAGACTCAGACTCCAACTTGCATATGCTCAGCCGACGCTAGGTAGTCTTTGCAAAGTATTGACATACTCTTATTTATGGCCTTAAAAAAATCACGTATTCCTGCTATTCAAAGGTTTCCCATCCGATTAAAAATAGTCAGCTTTAGAGGGAAGGGTACCCGTACGCCTAATATTTGAAACTGACGCGCTTCGTGCTTAATCTTGTATTAAATCTCTTAATTTAAATGTCCGCTGCAGAGCCGAGTATTGTTTAAACTGAACTTAATTTTAATAAAATAAATATTCTTTTAATTTGCAAGCCGCTCTAAATTTTACAACATATTTCTTTTTTCTCAACATTTCAAATAAAGGAACAACGGAAGTGGAAGAATGCTTTGCTGAGTGTATAGCTGAAGAAAAAAGCACTTAAATGGTTTTCTGTCTTTGCCGGTCGGAAACTTTTGGTTAGACCTTAGACAAGGGGAAAACCACTAATAAAAAGAGCACACTTAAGTTACAAACAAAGAAACACAAACAAAAAAAAACAATAAAAAAATGAAAAAAATACATACGAGTATCTAGAAAGAAGCCAACGTAGAAACATTAAAAACGACCATTTCCGTGTTGCGTACATATAATGCACAGAAGCACAGAATATTGCACAGGAAGTACCAAAAATAAACTCGAAAACGGAAAAAAAAAAATCCGAGAGAAAACAAAAGAAAATTCGCATCTACACGAGTGCATTAACAATAAAAACACTAACAACATTAAGCAGGCAATGCGTTAAGTATTTCTGGGGTTGAAGCTTCTCGTTCACGACGATGCCCACAAACTCATTACCGAAATTGCAATAAATTTTTGTTAAATTATAGTCGCACACACATAAAAACGTCCATGCTGCAATTTACGAGTGCAGCAGTGCCTGGCACCGCAGCAGCTGGAGAACGAAGGAGATGCCAGCGGATCGCTGCCATTTCCATACACACCTGCAGCATTCCAGGCGAGGAAAGTTCACCGCAAACACAAAGACTCATTACGCTCATTATGGGTTCCAATCGTTACTATACTGCAATACTAATTAGAAATTTTTTAAGGACTGAAGATGCGCACAAATGAGTAGAAGATTCAAAAGATCTGCAATTTCTGCCTTTACAATTTTATTTCAGAAATCGAATGCTTTGTCGAAACATTTGTTAATAAAGCAACTGCCGAAAACACTGCACTGCATGGCTGCTGCGTAATGTTACCCTGCTTCCTTTTTTATTTTCCATATTTGTTTTTCTCATTTTGCTAAGGATACTTAGGCTTGCACGAAATCCGAAATGGCCATAATCATTATGATGAAAGGCATGGATGAATGGTAAATCATATGCATAAATGGAACCGTATTTTGGATTTATTGGCATTACGTGCTGTTATTAAACTTGATTGCAGTCCGAATCGCATATGCCATTGCACAGGACTCACAGGAGCCACATCCCTGCTGCATGGAATGGCAATGCAAGGTGGCCTGGGCAAAAGTTGTGTTTAAGTCGCCAAAGACAATTTGAGTGATTCATATTTGCAAATGATTCAAACATGCAAAATGAATGCAACAACAAAAAGGATATGCATAACCGTGTATGCGAATGCATGCATACACACAGCTGGACAGGCAGCAGCATCAATTGTGTGAGTGTGTGTTAGCGAATGTTTGTGCAGCCATGTGTTTATGTTTATTTTTGCAGACCACATTGTGCGCATTTCTGGTTATGAACATGGCAAGTAATTGGTTTCACTTTAATACTCCTAAGCGCATTTAGGATTTTGTAAAACCTAATGCGTAATCTTTGATGTATTCAGTTTTATTTCATTGAAAAATCAAATGTCTATGATAATGCAAATTCGCTATATTAAAATTAAATTTAATATGAAAACCCACAATCGCTTTGATCTATTTTTAACATGTTATTAATTTCTGCGGCACATGCACACAAAACGTAATAAAGAAAAAAAAAAAAAATAATATTATCTACGTAAATATTACGTGGAAATCCCAAGCATTGTTAATATCCGACACAGAGCATTTTTCTGCAAACAGGTTTGGTTCTCTTCTTTCTTTTCGGTCGGTTAATTCTGTTAAAAACTCAAGCGAGAAGACACACCGCATCTAACCGCCGGGGTACTTGTTGATGCCGGCTGTCTTCAAGACCGCAGCTGGCGAAAGATGCAAAGCGAAACGGCTTGAGCAAAAGCCGTGAAAGAAACGATAAAGTAAATAAATCAATTTAATAAAATGCGTAGAACACCTATCCTTCAAGGTCTTGCATAATCTTGGTGTTTTAATCTGTTGTGTACATGTACATATTTACTTAGCGCGCCTGTGCGCTGAGCTGCACAAGTTGCTTCGAACATAAAAAATCGGGCGCATGATTCTACTCAAGCGGCAATGTTGGCAACAGGGACGGATAGGGGGAGAGAAAACAAGGCTCAGATGTGTTTACACGGTGTTCGTCTAATGCTTTGGTTTTGATGTAATTTCCTTTGTCTTACGCGGTACAAAGTCTGGCCTTAGGCATTAATCTTGAAAACAGCTACAATGTTTTACCTGCTTCTTTGTTTATGAATTGTTTAAACGTGAGCTTCCAAGCAGCGGAAATTCTATGAAAATACTCATTAAAAATAAAGGACAGCAAAAGGCAAATTAAGTTGCCTAGCACTTTAAATGAAAAATACGACAAAGGCAAAAATTTCATGCGAATCTGATGTTAAAAATGCGAAAGTTAAAAAACAACTCCTTGGCAACTATTTTGATCTTGAGAAATTAATATGGCTGCAGCTTTCATGCATCTAGAAGAAACAGTAATTCAATTCTCAAATGGTTGTGGTCTACTTTTTTATTTGTCTTTTTGGTCTTTAATTAATCATTGCACTAATCAACATTTGCGCTCGAACACGTTGAATGCATGATTGTTTTTATTTGATTACTTTTCACTGTCAAAACTAGTTTTTCATGCATATCACCTGTGGACATGCTCCCTACGCCATACGAACTTTCGAACTGCAATTCCGGTGACTGGCATACACGCGTACGTACGGGAATGTACGAGAATGTACATGAGCAACAGCAGCAAATGGTCACGTTTAAAACTTTCTTAATTTAAAAGAAATTTCAAACAAACTTAATTATATGATTCTATCCGCAAATAAAAATTATTTTTTCGTTAGCTTTCGAATAGTTTGAAAAAGTAAAGCACGACTAAAAAACACAATTTTAGTGCCACAAAATTTTTAATTGAGTTAACCCAAAGCGTGGCAACCGAGCTTTCATTCTATCTGAGCCTGATGCTTATAGGGGCGGCCAGAGAGGCAAGCAAAACTACTGACTAATTTGCTGCGGCAGCCACACATTGCAGTGCATTTGGAATGGATTTTGAAAAGAGCTGCTAGTATTAGGTTTGCCTTTGCATACCGCCCCATCACACCTTATGGCACGTTAGGCTGCTGAGTTTGTTGGCTGGGTGGCTGCTACGCTGCACGGTGAATGGCTGTTCTCAGTGCGTGAGCACATGCAGGTGAGACTTCTTCTTTCACGTTGACCACATTTAACAGTTGCAACTAATGATTATTGCTTGGATCATTACTGTTGGGAGTGGGGTGTGTTCGGAGAGTGGCCAGAGTGCACTTAACATGCCTTTAAACAACGCTGCGGTCTAGTGAGAGTGTGTGTACATATTCGTATGCCATGCATATCGCATTAAAAATGCTTTAATGCAACACTCAGAGAACATTACGAAACGATTTGAAAACTTCGCAACACTTTGATGCTCTGTAATCACAAAAAGCCAACTTCCACTGGCTGAAAGATTTTTATTGTGTTGTTCACCCCACATCCTTTAGCCCTGTTCAATTTCTCATTTCGTTGTTTGTGTTTCGCTTATTGTGCTTGGCGCGTCGTTCCCTCGTCTAATGAAATGCAGCTAAAGTGCGAGTACACTTGCACTTGGGCAAAAGCTACATAGATAAGTTGGTGCTTGACTATAAACTTTGACAAGGCATTTCGGCTTGGATGCTCGAGATGTAGCCAGCAGTAGTGAAACTGTTCTACAGTCCCTGTCAGCCACGTCTTGTTTGTTTTGCATATTGACACCAATCTTCTAAAGGAATTGCAAAAATGTGGACAGCGTTTGGCTAAGTTTATTCTCATCGTATCGCATCGCTTCGCATCTCAACGCACGGCAACGCAAAGCAGCTCATTGGTTTTTACTGAGGAGTCATCGAGTAGATTTCATTTATATGCGCTGCAGCAGGGCTTTTTGCTGGCAAATGCATTCACTCTCTAATCAAGAGTATTGCTTTCTCTCTCACTCTCTCTCTCTCTCCAGCTGCCTTTGTTTCAGCTGCTGGTTTAAACAGGCAAGCGCTGACTGCTGCTTGTCGCTTGCTCCCTACTCCCTACGCCCTGCGGCCTACTGCCTGCTGCCTGCTGCCGGGTGCCTGCTCGAACGCGTTCGCCGTCGGTGATACGCTTGTAATCAATGGTGTAAACACTTATTTTTGTGGTTGCCACGAACACTGTTTGGAATACAATTTGCTAGTTGCCGCATGCTGGAGACGACACAAGCCGCAACAATGCAGTGAAATGAGGCCACCCCCATCCATTTTATCTAGTCGACAGTTAAGCCACTGCCACTGGATGGGATCGTGGGTGTTGGTGAGGGTGTGGGTGTGATTGTGGGGGAGTTCAGTGTTAGTCGTCTTTGTTTTTCTTTCCTTTTCCGTCTGCTCGTCCGTCCATGTGTCCGTCCGTCTGTCTGTCCGTCCGTCGTGGCCAAAAAACAAAATTTTGCGTTTATCTCTGTTGTGGGTTAAACAGAGAATCGTTGTTTTAGTTCTTGTTGTTGTAGGTCGTGTTGTTTTCATGCCTTTGTTTGGCATTCTGGTTAAGTTTTAGGTAACTTTTGTACATTCGTCGGATTTGGTGCGTTTTTCTTTGCCACTTCCGGGACTCATTTCGGTCGAAAGCTGCACTTTTCCCTGCTTGTGCGTCTACGCCGACTTAAAGTTTCTGATTTCAATGGCTGCTGTTGTTGCGATTCAAGTGTTTGCGTTGCGATTCCTTTTTGTTTTTCTGACTTTGATTTTGTTTTCGTTGTGTTTTTTCTTGACGCCTCGGCTTCGTTGACATGATATTGACTTCAGTGGATGACATTTACCTTAATTGAACTTTTTAACCAACTTCTCCTTGTTGTGCAGTTCAACTTTATTATACAAACTTTTTTTTTAATTTGTTGCTTTTTTTTTTGTGTTGTTTTTATTTATTTAACATTTTTTTCTTATTATTCTTTTCTGCTTATTACTACAAGTTCAAGTGGAAAGGCAGCAAATTTATTAAATGTAAAAAAAAAGAAAATAGTGTTTCTTAGCATTCAAACGGTCTTTGGGGGCTGACATTGCTTTATTAATAGTTCACTTCGCATTTTTTGAAAAATGCCTAAAGTAAAAAAATAGTTTTACTAAGATTGCATGAAAACCAAAGTTTCCAATTTCCAATTGAATAAAATCTATTTCTTCATGAAAATATTTATTTAATAAAACTTTTTTACTTATTATCAAAATAGAACAATTAAATAAATTTTTTTCTTCTTTATTTGCCATCAGTCTTATTATGACTATAATCTTTCTTTTGAGACGCTTCAAGGTTGTCGGAATGATTAAGTCTTTAGATAAACTATTAGTGTGTCTGACCAGTCTTTCTTTGTATCTAACAGTGAACTCTTTGATCTCTTCAGAGACTACTGGGATGGATAATTAAATTCAATAATCAAAATTCGCAAGACCTAACAATGGCTATGTATATATGCAGAGTCCTCGTATATGCATTTTGATATAATAGCCCAGTCACTCTGTCATTTTAGACCCCAAGCTAGATGGCTTAGATAGACAATCAAATGGGTCCCCTTATATAAGACAAAATGGTGTTGTTAATTCCAGGATCCTGATTTAAAAAGCTGTGTATGCTTAAGCAATGAAAAACATAAAGAAATTCACAACAGCGTGAATAAATTGTGGCTCTTTAAATTTTGCAGCCAAAAAGCAACAATTTTATCTGTCGACTTACGAAAGTTCATAACAAATTTATTGCATGTGCCAAGGGCGCCGTAATGCACTTCAAATCTACAAGCACTAATCTAGTCTTCTGACAATAAAATCCTTAATTCTCTAAGAGTATAAATCAATAAAGTTTATTGGCAAGCAAGGTGCAGGGAATCCAGCAGGGAAAAATCACGTCAGTTTCTCCCAGCCCCCTTCCACATGGTAAATATAAGGTGTGGCATGTACTGCATGTGGGCAAGTTCAAAAAAAAAAAAAAAAAAAGAAGAAGAAGAAGAATTCAAGTAATTTAATGTTATTTTTACAAGGATATTAGTTAATATTTGATGCGCACGTCCTCAGCTAACATCTCGATCCCCGATCTGCCTTGTGCCAGTGCCGTGTTTTCATTTGTGTGTAAATTGTCTCGATTTCATCCCCCAAACTGTTGCTATCACACAAGTGTTCGCAAGTGGCGGCTTTTGTAGCCACAAGCTCATATAAACGCATAAAGTTTTATGCACACGTGGGGCGTAGTGGGACAGAAAAGTTTCCAAATAATTTAGGGCAGATGAGGGTAGCTAAAGTTGGGCAACCGTTCTTTATGCTTACTTTTATACGCATTATTTCAATAATAACTGTAGGCTGTCGCCTTGCAGATTTTTATTGTCGCATTGAAATCAAGAACAACAATAACAACAACAACAACCACAGCAACAACCAAACCAGCATAGAAACAAAATGATGAAAAAACAAAAAAAAAAAAAAAAATAAAACAAAAAGGAAAAAAAATCAAAAACAAAATGAAAAAGGAAGAGAAAACTTATGCGTCAGTTGTGCAAGTTGAGTAAAGTTACTTAATTTTCGTTGAAATGACAATTGTACATGATGTCAGTTAGGCGAATTAAAGGCCAATATGTTTCACACAAAATGGTGTTCCTAATCTAAAATTTATTAAGCTCGAACCAAACATGGCGAATTATTGTGTTGCAAATGTCTGGCAATTAATTAATTCGAAAATAAATAAATGTTCTGTTTAGCAAGCCAGTCTTATGGATTACATGCATTTACTTAACTATTTACAATTAATCGTTTGTTTTTAAGCGTTGTCCAACGACAACTCCAAGCATCGAGCCCACTTCTCACACTCAAGAGGTGTGTTTCTGTGCCAGCGTGTGTTTGTGTGTATACATATATATATATATATAAATATACTTCTACTATCTGCAGGTTGGCAAAGACGAAAACTTTTGTAGAAAGTTTTCGCCCATTCCTCTGAAACTTTCGTTGCCATTGAGGCTCTTTGTATTGGCTTCGGTGTGTACGCGGCGCTTAAAGGACATCGACGACTACTTTGAAGTTTGCCATGTTATTTATACAAATTGCTAATTATTTTCATTGTCGTCATTATTAAACCTACGCCATGTTCTTGCGTCTGCTACTGCTGCTATTGTTGTTGTTGTTGTTGTTGTCATAAATTTTCCTTAAGATTTCAGCATTTAATTAAGCGCATCAAGTTGACATTTTAAACAATTTAGCCAATCCATTGAGCGCACTCCTTTGAGCATATTAAACGCATTAATGGCCAAAGGCAACTTATTCAAAGGACAAAGTAGTTGCTAAAAGCGCCTTAGGACATCATAAGTTTGCATAATAAAAATCAATAATCCATACTTCGTAATGAATTAATTAATTGTGTTGCTGTTGTTGTTGCTGTTGCTGTTTCGGTTTCTGTTTTTGTCATGCACTTTAAATACTTGAAACTGTCGACGCAGATCGCTTACGTTGGCAGGCACACTGTGAGGCCACGCAATATTCAATGTTATTGCATTAACCGACGTCTGCCCCCACAACAAGCAGCACAAATGGACCAGAATGACCAGTCACACAATAAGTATCAATGAAATCCTCTCCACGTACGTGACTGGCAATGACAACGCACATGTCTGTCTCTCTGTCTGTCTGTCTGTCTGTCTGTCTGTCGGTCGGTTTGTCTGAGGCATACACATATGTATGAAAAATTTAATTTGTTGGCAAAAACCAATTAGGCTTTTGTGAGGCTACCACAGGTGGAAATAACCATTATTCGGTTTGCGTGATCTGGCTGCATATTTTAACTGCTCCTCAGTAAAACGTATTCACAATAAATGTGCAAGTACCCTTGTTTATGTGCGTTTGTGATATGCTCATGTGTGTTTTTAGAACGCCAATTAGTAAATTTTTTTTTTTCTTTTTCATTTTAATTATTATTTTTGGAAGTGGAAGTTGTACTCATCGTTGAAAATATTTGTTTTTATTATCAGTTTAATTAATTAGTAACAAATTCGGTGAGGTAAACAGAAGAGTAAGTATATAATTTTGCTTTGCCTAAAAAGTATATAAATACATGCATTAGGAGATAGAAGGTGTGGAGTAGATTATCGTATAATGGACAAAGTTAATCGGGTTTGCGTACCATTTCCTAAAAAGCTAATTCGGTAGAAGGACTGCTATGTATGTAGATTTAAAGAATGTTTAAAGCATTGATGCATAAAGACATTTTGCTCTAAATATACATACACATATAAATATATTCAAACTTTTATTAGCAGAATTTAAGAGAAACAACTTAATTATTTATTCAGAAATAAAAATTTAAACGTCTACTTATTAGAAATATTTTAATCAATATCAATTTTGTAACCCAAATCGATTGAAGCCCGAATATGATCTTTAAGATTAATATAACCATTGCGTAATGACTCCTGTGTAAGAAACTCCTTAACTTTTGCCTCCTCTTCACAAAAGACTAAATTATCTGTCTTGTCAATTAATCTTTGCAGATGTAGTGGGAACCGATAGAGTATAAGTAGCATATCACTCGCCGCATCCTGTTGGCAGAGATCACTTGAGAGTTTCGAAATACCCTGAGCAGCCGTATAGTCGAGCCCCGTAATCTTATGACCGTCGATGACAACGCAAACTTTAAACTCAGCGTGCATGCAGGCCTTCAGAACCTTCTCGCGTAAATAGTTAATTGCTGGAAAATATATGGCATTGCCCGGCGTGGCGCATATGTACTGCATTTCATCTACCTCCTCGATTTTGACACTGATTTCGGGCCGCGCCCAAAGGAAGAGTAAGTGCAGTGTGGCGACAATTGTGCTCACCAAGAGACCAACTTCGACGCCACAGCAAATGCACACCAAAAAGCAGAGTAGCCAAATGGCAAAATCGCGTTTGGACTCATGCCAAAGGCGAAGGGGCAGCTTAAAATCCAACAACGTGAATATGGAGCAAATCAAAATGGCGGCCAGAGTGGCTTCCGGTATGTAGTTAAAGTAGGGCGAGAGGTAACTTAAAGCAAGCAAAACAATTATGCCTGAAATATGGAAAACAGTATTTTCACGAACTTTTAACACAAATCTCAAACAAATAAAACTTACCTAGATATAAGTTCGCCATGGGAGTCTTGAGACCACAGGCAGAACTAATAGCATAACGTGTAAAGGCGCCTGAGGAGGGCATCGCCTGAACACAAGAGCCAAACACATTGCACAGACCCACAGTCAGCAGTTCGTGATTGGCATCGACGAGGCCCTTAGGACCTTAAAAAAATTAAACAGCTTCATTAGGCAACGAAGTAGCAACTGAATAGGAATTGACCTACTTAGTTTTCCAATGGAAATATTTGTTAGAATACCCACAATTGGTATAACGATAATGCCCACATTTAGCTCCTTGAGCACATCCCAGAAGGTGTAGGTTCTGTCGGCTGTTACAACAGTCGGACTGGGAACAGTAAAGTTGGGCAAACTGGATAAAGCATTTTGACTTAGAGCATATGGCACTTCTCCCGCACTCTCCAGCCAAAAGTACGAAACAATGCCGGCGATTACTACAATCAGCGTGTTACGCGAGAATGAGAGATAACGGCAAAATACGCGCCCGAATTTTCCCATTTTAGGATTTTCAGATAGTTTTTCAAGTAACTGTAAATAAATGATTATTTAATCACTCACTAAATGTGGCAAAACCGACACACTTAAAAGACACTTACATCGAAAAGTACAAGGAAGACTATGGCACATAAGCCCATTACCAAATCACCCATATTCGCTTCATCCATGCGTGAGTACAACATGCTTAGAGATTTAATGAGGCCCGACACGAGGTATTTAATACCTAATAATACTTTGAGCTGGGATTCGATGACAAGTATCGCTGTGGCTGAGGAGAATGCTTTGATGACTGGCATAGATATGAATTCAAATATAAAACCTGAAGGGAAACTTCGTTAGCACTTTCTTAAGAATTAATAGGGAAGGTCAAAGCCAAACTCACCCATACACATGCAGCCCATAATTATTTGCACAAACCCGCTGAGCAATGTCAGCAGAAAAGCAAACTCGATCGGTTTACCGACTGTGAACTGCACACTGACCAATGCCACTAAACTTGTCGGACCGATAATCACTTTATCAATAGAGCCGAACAGCAGATACACCAGTGGTCCAATAAACGCTGAGCACAGGCCATAACGGGGAGGAAGATTGGCCAGTAACGCGCAGGCAATGCTTTCTGGGATTATCGTCAGTCCCAGCGTGACACCGGCTATTAAGTCGCTGACACCCCATTCTGTGTTGTAGCTGCCGATCCAGTTTAGGACGCAGATGCGCTTCCGCAAGAACTTTTTCACTTTGGCGCATGGAGTGCGCAAGTTAGTGCAGAATGGCCGCACTCTTTGCCTCAGCTGCTGTTCGGCCATTCCAGCGTCGACCTTGACCATGGCCCTGGTCGCGATTGCCGTTGCAGTGCACTCAGCCGGCGGCAAGAGACGCACTGCAGTGGTTTGGGATTCAGTCTTAAGTTCGTCGTTCATTTCAAAGCCGGTTCAAGATTTGAGCTATTTAATTTGCCGTTGAGTTCGCCCTTAATACTTTATTCCGATTTACGTCCTAATCCGAGAGTTGTCGCATCGAAAATGATTGCCTACGCAGCTATATCACAGACAGCAACTGATGGATGTCAACGTATATGAAATTGAAGCCGATGTTTGCGTTAAATATCAGCGACTTTTGTGCAGTCGGCGGCTGTCGCGCATTTACATTGTCAACGTCACACTTGACACACACGAAAACATCTTTGTACGTCTATTATTGAGCCCCACACATGCCTTCGATCTCAGTTTCTTTAGATAAAAATTATCAACGACTTAGCTTAGCTAATGTTCGCTTAAGCAGCACGATCATCTGCGGCATCGCAGCCAGTTATGCGCATCGCTTCGTTTACTCTCCGTCGCTAGTATTTTGTTTTTTTTATTTGTTGTTTTCTTTTTCTATTCTAATTGTCTGTTTATGTATTTTACAATTTACTTGAACATACGAATATCACACTGAGAATTATAATCAGAACAATGGAGCAAATGTGGCAACAAACATTGCAAATAAGTGATAAAGCGTTCCCTCGCAAACTGGTACAGGTTAGTTATCGTATCTGGGATGTGGGCTGTGGACAAGCAATTTCTAAAATAGTCAATTCATTCACTTAATTGAAAGTCACGTGTTTCATTTTTTGAGAAGTTGTGTATTTCCTGTGGTTCTTCTTCTAAGAGTTAATGACTTAGGGACACATTAGATGGAACTTTGCGATATGCCTTGACAGATCTTTTGTTCGGAGTGTCTATTATAATCAAAGTTTATTTTTATATAAAATTATTTTGATGGTAACATTTCTCCTAAACTGTGTTAATCAAAGTGTATAATTTATGTTTAATTAGTGATTAATGGAATAATTGACGCAGAACAACATTTACATTGAGATTAAACTAATAAAATTATTTACAGATGATTTAGTTTTTGTATTTGCATTGAAACACTTTCTGTTTTGTGTATTCATTTATTGGCTTGTTTTAGTTTAATGCTTTCTTTGGTTATAAATCTGAACTAATTTTTGTTTTTCTACATTTTTATAAAACTACGCAAACATTAAGTCTTTTATGGTCATAAAGTAAGCTTGATTAAACTGAAAATACAAATTTTCTGTAGCAAGCTGACTAATTTAACTTATAAACAAAAAAAAAAAATTTATTGAAAATAAATTAGCTTGAACAAGTTTGACCTTTTTAAAACGATTGTCTGATTTAAGACATAAAACCTTTTTCCGAACTTATTTATCGCTGATACATGGCCGATCCCGTGGTGCCCATTTACTTCAGTACGTGATCGCATGAAAGCACTTGAATTGGCACAGTATTCATAATTTTTAACAAATGCGAAATGCGAGAGCTGAACTTTGTTTGCTGCCTGTTCTCGGGCACACATGGCGTATAATTCATGCTTCTTGCTTTCTTATCAAGTGTTTTCATTTCTAAGTATGCAAATGCGGAAGAAAGTTTGTTTTACTTTCTTTGCAATTCGAAGTCGAAATGTATGCAAATATGTTTTACATTAATGCACAACAACAAATACAAAGCGTAAAATTAAATGTCATAATTTATATGCAAAGCATAATTGAAAAGTTTGATTAAGGTTTTCTGATTTGCATTTAAAAATCTAAATTAGAAATCCACTTCGGCACATGAGGAGAATTGCCTGTATGCATATTTTAATTCTTCACAAAATCAGATATTTAATATGTTCTGTCTGTGGAAAAAGCAAAAAAGTAATCACCTACCAAAGTTAATATTCTAAAACCTAAATAGAACAATTATTCTATATAAAAGAGACATTGTCTATAGAAAAAAAAAATGACTACACCCTAAGATCTTCCAAGTGTATAAAATATGAACAATTTTTTATTCTATAGCTACTCGCATATTGCTTCAAAACAAACTGCAAATTATTTCCGTTAACAAGTGAACTGAGACAAACAAATGTTTCCATATAAATCTATTGGCAATTTCTGAACGCTTCTACTCGACCTGAGTTAACTCGAGGCGCCCGTATTGGAAATGTGAGTTTGTTGTGCCGCGATGTGACATCGAGCAACAAATGTTTTCCGCAGGAAACGTGATTTGGGTTTTTAATGAGTCCTTAATCACACACAGCAGTACAGACACATAAGGATTCGAGCCACTCCGCTGGAAATGTCAATAAAAAATTCGTTGTGTAAAGCGTACAAATTTGAAGCTCTCAAAATTTTATGAGTGTTCCGCCTGTTAGGCGTAATTTTAACGGCTCAAACACTTGTTCAAAATCACAAACGCTCACGCGGAGACGCACAATCGCAAACGCCAACAAGTGTAGGACCGAGCACATTCACGTATGCATCTGTGTACACGGCATATCCGTATACTCGCGCATATATGTCTGTACATACATATGCACGCATGTGTACACTTTGTATGTGTTTGTGCACTTAACTGCAAACCAAAGCATACGAAACCAAAGGAAATCCATGTATGTTATTGCGTAGATCCACTCAATTGTTCCACCTGCTGTTGCCACCTTTCATCTGTTGTGTCCTGCCCTGCTCTGCCCGACCCGCCCTGCTCTGCTCAGCTCGGTTCTGTTTTATTTTGCTCTGTTCGGTTCTGTTTGTAGGTGTTCTACCGGAAATTTAATTGTGTGCGTGTGCGCAGTCAAATTTTACGCTGAGCCAGTATTTATGTTGCAAACAGGTGTGAGCACAAAACGGATTTCATTTCCATCGCTTTGCCCTTCTCCCTTGTTTCGGCAAGCATTTACCCACATTAAAAATAATGCTTTTCCACAGTTTTCACTAAACTTCCTCATAATGATAAACTCGCCTAGATTACACAAGTAATGTCTTAGCCATAGAGTAACCATATCCCATTTGTTAGGGTCCGTCTCATGTCCGTGTTTGGATTTTTGCTCTACTCTGAGCATGCAGGCTCACCGTCAATATGTTACACAAACAGATTGAAATGATTTTCACAGCAAAAAGTAAAAAAAAAAATACCTTAAAAGCTAAAAAAAAGTGTTTAGTTTGCTCTTGATATTTGTTTTTCTATAATGCAAAGCAGCAATCAGAATGAAAAATCAGCTCAACTCGATTTAGGTTTCATGAATATCACATTCAAAATCGAAACCGTTTTTTCCCAATAATTAATTAAAATTTGTTTCGAATGATTTACTCCACAATTTCATTTGTGCGATGCTAAACAGCTCATGAATAAAAAAAAACATAGCTTTTATAAAAATAAATCAATGTAATGTAACGAAAATTTGTATATTTGTTTTTTTTTTTTTTTTCTAAATTAAATGACACTAATACAATCGTCCCTGCTGGGACGAAATCTATTAAGCTAAAACAAATGTTTTTTTGCTTTGGTTCGTTTTGTAAAATAATTCACTAAAACCGATTGAACGGCTTACATGCATATAATGTTGATAGATTGACAATATGCTACTATTGCTATCTTTTTCAACTGGAATATTTGTTTAAGGACACCTAATAAAATTATAATTAAGACTCTCAAAACTATTACTGGTAGATTTATTTATTTAACATAATTCAACCAAGCTAAGTAAACGTTTGAAAAGTCTATTTTCAAATATTAAACCATTATAGTGTACAGGTGACTCATTGTTAAATTGTTTCTAAGTAAAATAGCTGATTTAATTTTGGCAAAATTATCTCTCAATTTTTCATAGCAAATCAGTTTGAAATGAAACTTAATGCGCAATTACCTGTGTGTGCATACATGAACATCCAATTGCAATAAGTTGAAATGAATAATAATTAAAATTTAACTTAATATATTTTCAGTTTAAATGCACGTTATCTAAGAGAGCAAATAACACGTAAAAGCATATGAAAAAAAGAAGATTTTTGTTTTTTGCACAACAATAGACAATAATTGCTGAGCAGTCTGAATGTTAAATTAATTAAATATTTACAAAACTCATATGAGTATCTCTGCCGGTCATTAAAGTATAAACCACTTATTATGTTTATTTAACTTAATTACTTTTATTTTTTGTTAAATAAGAATGGCAATGTTTTAAAATAGAATGAAAAGAGCATTTCGATTTAATACTCGCACAATATGGATATGGCAAAGCTATTCTCGCCAGCTGCCGCATAGCGGCCAACCACGCCGTGCCCAATGTTTTTGCCGACAACAACTCCGACTTATTAGTATTTCTGAGCACACTCCGTTGTGGCATTATTGTAATGACTGTTGCAGCAAAATTCACTACGCACCTGACTGGAATATGATAAAACCTTGTCTGTGTGAACATGTACGTATATTTGTATATGTATGTGTTTGCGTATGTGTGTGTGTGTGTACGAGGGCGACTTGTAGACACAACTTCGAGTGCGCAAGGACAATATGAGCCTCGATTGCTCAAAAAAACGCCAGATGAATATACGAGCATTTAATACTGCATAGTCACAATGAAAAGATTCTTGGTCAGAGTTATTTAAACTATTGCATGCTATGTGAATGCGTACACAATTCTCCGTACATATGTATGTACATAGATACGAGTTTGTAGAACTACTCTCCCAACAGTCTCTGGCAGAGTGGGTTGCTGAATGAGCCTGAAGCTGACACTCAAGTAACAATGCAGCAGTCGTCATATCTAAGATTTGAAATAATCCATGCGCATCTATGCAAGCACACACATATGTATGCCATAAACTTATTTCGCTTTTATGCAATAGCCAACATTTGGTTCGCATTCAAGCAAATTTCCTATTTAATAATGACTTTTTGTTATCTTAATTGCCATCTGTCGCCTGCCAAAAAATGTGCACTTCTATGTTAGGCTAAAATGCACTGTGAGGTAAAAAATGCGAAAATGTGCTAATCAACTAAGCAAAATTAAAAATAATCAACTTAGTTCACACTGACGACAGCAGAAACGCAGCGGAGAAATATGGAATAGATACTACACAAGTTTCACCATCTAATTAAATCTTAAAACGACGTTAGCTGAAAAAAAGATATTTCTAAGGGGAAATTAAAAACGAGTAGTCAAATTTGCAAAAAAAAAATCATGTATAGATCGAAAATAAATAGCGATTAATATTATGTTAAATACATTTATATATGTATACAGTGGCTCACAACTCATTTGGTACATCCTTTGAAAAAAAGTTGAAATAATTATAATTTCTAAGTGGTAAATAAATTATATATATATATATATATATATATATTATAATTATTAAGAAATTATAATTACTTTAAATTTTTTATAAGGGCGCACGGAGAAGCTTTGAGCCACTGTATGTGTATTTCTCATATATTTCGTTTATTTATTTATTTCTATAGTTTGATTTCGGATTTACTTTTGTTAAATAAATTTGTGTTCTCGATTTTGCTCATTTCAAGTGTGACTTTTGTTAAACGATTTGTAATTAATTATGCAACAATCAATTTAACTAGACTGCACATTACGGATAGCTGCACTCACATCAGTGCTTTAAAATGAAATGCAGCTTATCGACTTTGAAAAGAAAACTGGCAAAGGAATGTGCTAAGCAAAGCTTATAAATAGTACACACATGAATGTAGGCAACCAATGTAAAGCATGTCTTATCGGTTTTCCATCGTCAACTATTTGCAAAAAGAAATGCGACAGACAAGAATCTGCTGCTGAACTAAGCGTCCGAGTGTGTTTCCTTTCAATTCAAAAAAAAAAGGAAGAGACATGAACCTGCGTGTGTGCTTATACATATGCGCAAATACAATGTATGTAAACATACGCACTTCGGACAGGACAAGTGTTCTGTCAAGGCCAGTGCAAAGCACTCTGGCCGACCAGGTACGAGTCTGTCAATACGTTTATCACGGCAAACACATTTAACTTGCCCATCGCATAAAATACAAATGTTCTAAGTGATTGCAGAAGCAGGCATTGAGCAAGAATCTCAGCACTTGCCAGTGTAGGCTGTCATCAGGGGGCACGGGGAGCACTGCGGGCATGCTTGAGTGTGCCATCAGTTCGCCAGCTACCAGCTACCAGCTTCTAGCTGCCAGAGTTCATTAGCGTTGTTTTATTTGACTCGTGCACTTGCCGGCCCTCCGCTCGGCTTGACTGTAATGGTTATGATTTCGTCTGCACGCTCCACTCAGGCAGAGATTCTTAAATATCAAGTATCAACGTGCCAATGATTCAATGCTCTCCCGGTCTCATTTCCCAATTACTCGCCACTTCTTGCTGTACGACAAAGTGACATCTTCTTCAGCTGAAGCAAACGTCATTGTGTAGCAATGGTGTCCCAGGCTCTCGTCTCTGGTTCAGTTTCAATCAGATTCAAATGCTGTTTGCACGAATCCGGTAATTAATTAATAGTTTTGTGTGCTCGATTACTTGGGAGCTTATAAGTAGCCATCTTGAATTGCTTTGAGTGTTGTCCTCCCCACTTGATGAGGCCTAAGTGTAGCAGCTCAGAGCTGACGATTGCTGATGCGATTGCGATCACTTGAGATTCTGATTATTAAAAGGATGATGCTGACAAATGAAAAATAAACTTGAAGTAGTCAAAGTCTGTCAGCAGTATGTGAGTTGCGATGATTCACTTGTGGCAAACTAGCTTCGTTAGGAAATCCTTTTAAATATTATGATATACAATAATAATAAATCAAAGCACAGTATTTCGCAATAAGCCTAGCAATAGAACGTAAAAAATAATTGAAAAAAAAAAGGCGAAAAATAAAATCACAACGGTAAACAAGAACCGTTATCAGCAAATGACGGCACCTATGATTAATCTATTGTACCTGTACATGCGCGAGGCGGCTGGAAATTGATGTCAAGTTACTTATATCATTACGAGAACGCCAACGTATGAGTTTTCGTATAATATAATGACAGGAGTTGTTCATTTTTTGTTTAAGTTATTTTATCTTATCATCGCAAATCATTTGTTAGCTACAAATTAAAACTGGTTTCATTGAGACATAGACAGCGGTTCTTATCATTGTTGGAGAAGACTTACCAGGGGTTCACATGAAACTGAAATGATAAAACACATGACCGCGCAGTGTGTGTCATTTTTATTTGCGAACGATGGCAGATACAGATTTTATTTTATTTCACATTATTTTTGGTTCCTCTTTCATTTTGACATTTTGACACACAATGACAAATGGCTAACTAAGTTAATTTGGAAAATAATTTCAACTGATAATCATACTTAACAATCCCAGGCATTTTCATAAATCATAATAAATATACACAATGACTATTCTCTACTCCCGGTCTATGCTAAATGGCATGCCTTCATAAGAACGTAGAGAACAGCGAAGATGCCGGAGAGAAGTGGCACAGCCGCAGCAGCAGAGTTCTTGTAGCAACTGTCAAAATTAGTGAGCAAAAGATTTAAGGTTAAAGTTGACCCCGAGTCTGTTGCTACTGTATACGTACCCTGACTGGTTAATGGACGAGACATTTGTGGTCGTGAAAACTGAGAACTGCTGTGATACATCGCTGAGGACGGCCGCAAGGCCGGTGCTGTTAAAGTTCTGGGTGCTTGACAGTATGAAACCAAAGGTGTTTTCGGGACTCGAAGGATTATTGTAACCGCAGCCGGCCAACCAAGTGACGCCACCGACTGTCTGAACTGTTTTGAGCAACTTGGTAAAGACGGGTGTTTGGGACACACCACCATTCACGTAGGTGATGAGGTAGCCAGTTGTGCTGCCTGCAACGAGCGTCACGTTGGCGGACTGCTCCTGGTTCTGATAGCCCGAATTCGGTGAGCCTGAGTAAACCATGTCCAAGTTAAGTGTAGTGTTGTCCGCCAGCAGTTGAGCGCTTATTTCAACGCATCGCAGACTATAGTTAGCCGGCTGACGTGCTGCTTCGAACCAAACCCTAAAGAACTTTACGGGTAGAAAAGAAAGCCGAAGAAATGCACAACCTTCAGTCAAACGCCTTGACAAGCAGCAGATATTGCGAATTCCAGAACACTCACCGATGTGTCATTAAAATTTAAACTCTGTGCCTGGCTGCAAGAAATCGGATTCTGTGCGTAGCCACTCCAAAACGCGCAAGTGAGCACGGCGAGCGCAAGGGCAAAACTCCTGAAATTCTTAATCATTTTCACGTCGAATAGATTCGCTTGGTACTGTAAAGACAATAATACTGTTCCTGTTTTTCAACGCGTCGCAATTTGTCCGCTTTGCTCGTTGTTCGTTCTATTACTGAAGGTGCGATGTACTTGCATTGACTTTTATATCTGGCCAAGTGTCGCTGGTGTACTTTTCCGTTTTTATCTAATAAACGTGGTCTTAGAGGCCTTAACACTCGAACTGCCATGTGTGAATAATGAATGCGATATGTGCTTAAGTGGTGGTGCGCAAATGATCAATATTTATCTGTGTATGGAATCGTAAACACGTCAGTTAGATTTTGGAATTGTATTTTTATTTATTGTTAAATGCTTTCTCACTGTAGCTGACATAACGAGTCTGCATTTATTATTCTGTCTTCTCTTCAAAAATTAATGGAAAGGATAATTGTTAGTAAATCAACTGCAACAACAAAAATATACGAAAAATGTCACAGCTTTTTGACGTTTAAATTTAATTTCCGGTAACTTTATGACTATCAGTTATATCCCTGATTACTTCATAATATTTACAATTGCCAATATAATGCCCTACTTCTGCACGCTTTCCTGCTTTCACCTGTAGAAAACAAACACAACAAAAAATATTCCTGGGAACTCACTAAAGATTATACTTAGGCTCTGCCTACTGATAAAGAAAATGTGCGCAGCCACGCCCTCCTTCATGGCTCTAATTAACTTTTACTTAAAGTAACCTTTCGCTTCTAAATTAAATATTAATTCAAATTTCTTAATGTGTGCTCTTATGTAGCAAATATGGTTTCTTACTTTTAGTTGCCATATAATTTTCTACATCAACCTTGACATTTCAAAATCCGCCATATATTCTTTAAACCATGTTATATATTTTTTTTATTTTTTTTTTATACCCTGTACCAAAAAATAGTAAAGGGTATATTAAAGTTGTGCAAATGTATGTAACGGGTAGAAGGAGGCATGGCAGATCCCACAAAGTATATATATTCTTGATCAGCATCGAAAGGCGAGTCGATCTAGCCATGTCAGTCTGTCTATATAACATATAGCTGCCATAGGAACGATCGGCGGAAAAAAACATTCACTGAGAAAACTTTTTTGTTTATTTAGATATGGCTACCAAGTTTTGGGTAAATGATTCTAAATAATGTCTAAATATTTCTGAATATGATAAATATCGGTTTACTATAACATATAGCTGCCATAGGAACGATCGGCCGAAAAACAACATTTACTCAGAAAAAATTTTTTATTTATTAAGATATCGTTACCCAATTTTAGATTTTATGATTCTAAGTAATATCAAATCATATTTCCGAATATTATAAATATCGGTTTACTATAACATATAGCTGCCATAGGAACAAACAGCCGAAAAATGGCATTAAACAAATTTTTTTTTTTCTGCAGATATCATTAGTTTCTAGTTTCATTTACAAAAACAACGAGTTAACAGTAATTAACATTTTCAACTCCGTAAGTTTCATTTTTCAAAGCATAAATTAATTAAATTCATATGATATGCTGATGAACACCTAATCAATAAAAAAAAAAAAAAAAAAAAAAAAAAAAAAAAGACTATCAAGCCACTTTAGAGAAATTGATTATCTATTCTCATTCTACAATAATTAAATAATTATGGTATGGTATATAACAATATGAGATTGTAATTAATCAAGTTGAATAGCATTTATGGCATTTCAAATTTCTTAGGAAATTCACATTTATTACTTGATGCGTAAATGCCCCACAGCCCACAGCCATACCAATACAAACGAAATAAAAAATTTTTAACTGTCTAAACAAACAGTATCTGTCTGACTCACACTCCATGGAAGAATCGCTACAACTTGTTGTCACATAATATTGCCAGTAAAACAAATAGATAAAACTGCTGGTAAAGAATTGTTTTTCATATTTTCATTTTTATCGCTAAAGTTTGGGATTTAACTGCAAAGAGGGCACAGGGTAATAAAGTACGTTACATCACTTTAAAAATTTTTAATTGGAAAGTAGTTAAAGTTTGAGTTTTTTAAAAACGAAAAATATTTATGTATTACGCCAGATCATGAAAAGAGTAACAAGGATAATCCAAATTGAAGCACTTGCAAGGCTGGCGGCACTGTAACAACTGAAAAGAGGAAACAGAAAAGGAATAAGGAAGCAGAGTAAAAATTAAATATGCACTCACGTGCTGTCCTGTTTGACCAGGGACATGCTGTTGTTAACAAAGTCCGCATAGCTCTGCGAAGCCAAGGATATGTAGCCGTTCAAAACACTTGTCGAAGGAGCTCGTTCACGCGTCAGCACATAGCCGGCGGAGGTCGCATTATTCGTTGCATTACTGTATCCGCATATAAAGGCATAATTGGTATAATCAGTCGCCAAAAGTTTATAAACTACATAGGGAGTATTCGCTAAGCCATTCACAAAGGTCATATTATAGCCTGCATAGTTTGGATACAAAGTGTTTAGCGTCACATTTGTAGACATAGTTTGATTCACCCATGGAAAGTCAGGAGTATTGGAATAGGTGATCGCAATGTTCACCACATCATTTGGCAATACGGTAAAGTTCGTCTCAACACACATATTACTCGACACCGAGGAAGGATAACGGGCTACCTCCCACCACACACCAGAGAACTAGAAATTTGTCACAATTGTTATTACACCGGAATTATGTACACTGAGAGAATAGTGCATACGTTTTGCGGAAGTGCGGCCATGCTGATGCTTTCACTGCACAAGTTCCCATTTTGCGCTTGGACTGGATGCCCCAAGAAAAACAAGGACACCATAAACCATAAGCAAGCAGAAACGCAATATGAACTCGACATGTTTCAAGAGAATGCTTTCCTTGTGGCCAAACAAAACGTACTGAGCATTCTCGGAACGCGTTTCATATCAAAAGTCATGAAGCTCGGAAATGAATTCGTTATCCATCAATTTCATGTAATTCCCGTAACTGCGTGTGAGGCTTGCCTGACAAGTACTCTGCAAATTACAAAAAAAAAACCCTACAATCTACATCGCTGATAGAGGTGTGCAATTATGGTCGCACCTGCGGGCCGCTGTCCAGTAAGCCTTACAGTTTTATTGAGGTGCCAAAATTTTCGTATGTTCTTCAAATCACATGTCTATCAAAGCACAAAGCTCGTTTAAGCTATAATTACCATTCAAAAATATATATACACATACCTAAATACGAGCGCACACACACACATATGTAAGAGTATATGCACATAGTATATTGTTTATCTATACAAAGTATATATGAAGTAGACAAAAACATTAAAATGGTAAAAAAATGCTACAAAATACTGATAAAGTTAAAACAAATTTTAGGTGTATGAATGTTCCATTAAGTTGGCGCAAACAATCTAATCAACTTTAAATTCTTCTTCAAATGAAGAATCGCTCAAAGAACGTCATTGCACATTATGAAGATGGATTATTAAAAAATTTTATGGAAAAGTTCAATATTTGAAACTTTTTTTTCATTGTTAGTCATACTTTTAAAATTGATGTTTTCTTTTCTTTTTTTTTTGTTGATTTCTTGCGATTACTCAGAAAGAAATCAAAACTCAAGTTCATGTCGTTTATGCGAGTTCTTATGATGCCATATCAAGGGACAACCCAACGATGTAATGACTGAGCTGTTAATGTAGCCTATTACAATCATTCCTGTCATGAATTTATCCTTTAAAAAACCGAAAAACTTACGAAAGGGAATGCAAAAAAAAAACACTTTAAATGAAGAAGTTCATTGTCGCATTCTAAACAGATTTGGGATTGAAACTACTTTGAAGCGTTCATCGAGTGCAGTTTCAATTGGAAGGAGCGATAGGTTAATATTCAAGGAAGGAGTAATATTCAAAAACTGAAACAGAATTGCACTTGTGCGCTAAGGAGACTGTGAATCCGGTTGTGTAGCGAAAATAACAGCCAAAGATCACATGAATGACGGCGATGCAATGCAATGCGATGCGATGCGATGCGTTGTTCTTACAAGTAAACACACTAAGGAAACTAATTTAAATTTTAAAATAAACGCATTAACTGCATACACAACCGTTTCCGCAGCCGTGTATGAAGACGTGTACACCAACCCACCGACGAAGCATGCTGCAGAGCATGTATGCGACGAGGATTTGCATCGCCTCGCGCACTGATAAGCCATCCCCGGCCTGCAGACAAAAGCTTGCATACCAAACAGTCGACAGACAACAGCCAACGGCAGCTTCGACGGCATGCGGCGCATGTGGATCTGGTGAGGCGTGTGTTGTCACAGTAGGCGTGTTTGTTGGTTCTAAAGTAGGAAGCGAAATTAAAAAAGTGTAATAGGAAGTCTTTGCCGTTGAGAAGCCAAGATTCACGCCTTTCTGAATAATGCATCGCAAGGAAACAATACACAATTGTGGCGCCACAAAGAACTAAAGTAGACATTGCAGTATGCCGCATGCTGTGTCTTACGCTCGAGTAATTCAACTTAACGACAACGACGCCTGCAGCCTGCACCCTGCAGCCAGCAACGGGAAGAAGAAGATGCAACGGAAGGAGCTCATTGCTTCGGCGCGTATGGCATGCCACGTGCAATTTACATGCAATACATGCAAAGTACGTGAAGGCATTTACGCTGAGCAACATCGACTTTTGTTAGAGTTTTCGATTTTTTAGAAATTTCATTGAAACAACACTTATGCGTTTTTGAGATTCTTTTAATATTATTTTTATTGCTGAGCCTACTCACTCCTCCTCCTCCTGCATAGATTCACGTCACTTACATGCAAGCAACGCTTGTCATAGTTTTCTTATTATTTTTATTTATTTTTGTTATTGTACAATGATCTTGTTTTATTGCTAATTAAATGTTTTGCTGATAGGCTTTTTTTTGGTATTCATTATACAACCGATTTTAGTACATTTTGCATTGCATTTCACATTTATAAGAATAAAAAATTGTATATGTAAAAAAATTATATATAAACTAACTATTAAGTTCTTGCGTTAGCCCATTTGCTTCTTTTAATATAGTAAATTCGATTTAATCATTTTTTATTTTTTATTTATCTTACTATCTGCACATTAATTTTAATATATTTTTAAGTTTACCTTTTTATTTGAATATTTAAAAATTCTGCAAATAAAAGTGGATTTCGTTTGATATGTTGCATTTAAATAGTTAAAAAGTTATATCTTAATAAAATTAGAATAGAAATTCAAATTTACGTTAAAAGTGAAAAGAATTTAAAAGGTGTAACTCACAGGAAACAATGTACGAGTATGAGTTGACTTAATTAGTTTTGTACTGATATTCGCAGAGAGAAACCAAGTGGTTATATTGTATGATATGTCTTCTTTAATTAAGAGCATTAAGAAAAGAATGTGCGTACGCATTTCATTAATTATGTATGTTTATGGTAAGTTAAGATTATTTAACTGCTTTAAGTAGTCATAAATATTTTTAGTTGATTGTTGATTGTTCTGCAGCATTCTTAATCTAATTGACAGCTAAGTGCCAATTTTTTGATTAGAGTTTACTTAAACAATACAATGACTCACTTCGTGTCACCGATAATACAAATTTTAAATATTACTCGCAATTAACAACAACATGGACCTGTTCAAGCAATTATTGTATACGTTGTAGGTTAGTAACTCGCGAAATACTAAGATATTGTGAATTAAAATGTACTTTGGTTTTTATCATTTTTATTTTCGTTGATGCTTCGACTTAGTCTTTATATAGGATACAATTAATTGTGCTCATTTTATGAGTTACTCGATAGCGGCTAAATTCTAACTAAACTATTTACAAAGTCATACAACCTGTTAAGTGTCGCCGGATGCACAGTTTCTATTTACGGGCTTCTTCTCTCACTAAGAACGGACTTAGCCTACGTAGATTTATTAATAGGTTTTATATAGGAAGAATATGAAGTAATATAACATACATGAAAGGCGCACCTGGACCCGAAAATGCATATATTATTTTCAATTTAAATTTCAAGATGCAGACGGGATGAGCAATGTGGCTTTGTTAGAGCATCACATTCCTCCTAAGTATGTATTTATGTGGTATTGATTTTATATTTAACTTTGATGGCATTGATTTTATTTATTGATGCTTTCTTTATTAGGTATTTTTGGCAGAAATTCGAATAATCCAGATTATTCAGAAAAAGAAATGGATATATTTACATATAAGAATAATGGTGCTTTCCTTTATATGTATAACCTTATTAATTCCCCGATTAGTCCAGTTTAGGATATTAGAGAAATCTAGTGGAACGCATTAAACGTCCTAACCGGGATATTTCTGTAAATATTAATGATCCAATACTTTTGGACCTAAAAAAACCGATTTTAGCATATAAAAAAATAAAAGCTAAGGCACCCAGAAACACGGGCATGTGCTAATTTCAAACCAAACAAATTAGAATCATGATTGTTAATTGATTCTTTGAGTAAGTGTCAAATTTTAATCATCTATGGTAACTATAATAATATTATATATCGTATATGTACACATATGTATATAATTATAATTATTTTTCCTTTTAAATTTTTGGGAACAGTCTGAATATGTTCTGTTTAGAAGTATGGAACTCGAACTCAACCGTTTTAATAAAAAAAAACAAAAAACGACAGCATATTTTTAGGCTCTCTATACATCAGCGCCCAACAATTAAGAAAAACTTTACATACTTTTATGCGCAAAGTTAAATTTAAAATAAAAAAATAAGTTTAATCTAAGAATATACAGAAATTTAATGAATTTCTATTCTTTTGAATAAATAGAAGCACACCAGATTTAGCTACCTTTGTAAGTGTCAAAGTATCCAGATTTAATTTCTTTTGTTTTATTATTATAAAATCAGCGAATCGTCAAATGTTTAACTCAAAAATGAAATAATACTTCGTCAATTGTTGTGTTCTGCGATTATATTTTTATGTTTTTTTCTGAATATTATGGTTTATTTTCTTTTAAAATGTTACAAATTCTTTTGAGGCCTTTGTTTATATATACATTTTAAATGATAAATTGTCAAAGACATAAAGTGCAAAAGAGGATTTCATAATGACAATTCGAGGTCTTTAATGAATGAATGATAAAAAAAATAAACGTTTTTCTGAATCTTCATCTTTTTAATGCACACTAAAAATAAATAACAACAAATGATACAAACAAAATTATAAAATACGTAAACCTATTGGCAACTTCAACTTTTGGCAAAATTATCCAATACTTTCAAATCACAATAAAGACTTCTTAGAAACTACAAGTTGCGCGTGTTAGGAGTATTTTGCTAGCAAAAAAGTAGACTAACAACATTTAGACTAATGAAGGCTTTGTACACTTGTATGGAACTTATATTTCTCGTCATAGGTTTTTGACTTATTTCGCATCAAGGAAACGTACCAGAACCAAATTCAAATAGACTACGTATATTTAGAGACTAAACTTATGAACTAATCTTGCCTTAAGCGAGTCAAACTATTATGTACATATTCGTATTCCTTAGGATACATTCGATTTACTTAGACTAGGACTCATGACTGTGTGCCAGATGTCTCTGCCTGGTTATTGTTTTGCGATTGTGGGCTCGATAAAGAGTTTGAACTATTCTCCAGTTGGGAAGTTACCGTGGAGCATGCGCTGTTGTTGTTGGGACTTGTGGCTTCGTTACTGCTGCCCAAGCTCGACGTGCCGGATGTTACTGTGGCAGACTGCATGTTCAGTGTTCGGGGTGATTGAGCTGCAGTCGGCTTGCGACGGTTCCAGCCAAGACTCAAGGCTGTGCTGAGTTTACCCACTGCAGTTGGCTGCGCCATTGCGGCGGTGCCATTCGTTATTAACTCAGAAGCATCGTAATCGTTGCGTCCAATCGAAGAGGCCGGCGTGTGATGACTGTAGCCGGAATCCGAGCCGAAACTCGAGTCTCCATGTGCATACTGCTGGGGGATATGGTAATAGCCAGACGAGGAACCAGCCGAAGAGTTGCCCGCTGTTAGGTTGCCACCCGTTGTGTAGTCCGACATGATGTAAGCGGGAAAGGTTGATGTACGTGGCTGCACGGCTGCGTTGTATTGTGACCCGCAGGAGTCATAGAAATAGTTATGATTGCTTCCGGGTTCCGCATAAGCATAGGTCGGCTCAATCGGATTGACGGGCGCAGCAATGCGATGATGGCGACGGTCCATTGAACGCGGATTGGTGCGCACTCGCATAGATGCAGCGAGTAGACTATTCACGTTGTTGGAATGTGCAAGTCGCGGCCGCAGGCTGTCGGAATATTGCATGCGATCTCGAATGATTGTGGACACTGGCGATGCAGCATTTTGGCTTATCTGCGCATTGATGCGATTCCGTCGTTCGACTTCATTCTCATGTGTGCTAAGAAACTGCGGAGGTATGAAACGAGCGTTGCCATTATTTCTGGGACGAGGCTGGTGCAGACTGCGATAGTACGAGGATGCAGAATTATCGCGCTGTGGCTGCTGCTGCTGTTGTTGTTGTTGTGCTGCATGCAGTTGCTGATGCGGCATATAGCCCAAACACATCATATTGCTGTCGTTATCGTAAAGGGGCGCAATGTCCGCGATTTCGGCCGCCGAGCTTGAGGTGTTCAGTTCATTATTTCGGTTGGTAGTGTTTCCGCCACGATTGTTACGTTGCGATGAGTTAAATCTACTTCGACCGGTGGTATGTCTCAGCATATTAGAGAGCAAACCGGTAGAGGATCCTGTTGCCGAGGTAGACGCAGCCGCAACCGGAAGCGTCTCAGCACCGTTGCCGTTGTTACGGGATGATCCCGTTGACGTGGAGACTGCAGTCGCTGTAGACACATCATGTGCTGTTGATGATGAAGACGAAAGCACGCTATGCCTCTCAGGGCCTGCTGATGTGGTAGCCATTGGTGAACTTAAAGTTGCCGGCAAGCGTTCATGATAAGTCGTCGAAACATTTGCGGAGTCTTGAGCCACATTTGTTGTATTGGCATTAGTTTTGTTGTAAGTGGTCTCTCCGGGCAGCGAAAGTTCATCTTCCGCAAAGTCATCGTCTGAGTGAATCGCTGGCTCCGATTCGCCATCGGAATCGACCCTTCCAGGTCCAAGCTCTTCATAGACATTGTCATTTGAGCGATATGGATCAGGGCCTGGCGAAGACGAAACAAGGAATGGAGGCGAGCGAGTCATGGGATAACCACTTGGGTAGTGTATGCTCTTGCCTAGCAAAATCTGTAAATATAATAAACAAGAAAGGCGGTTAAAAGTGTTTATTGATCGCATTAAAAGCTTAAAACAGATTTACAGATCATCGAATTAATTAATTAATTGTTTAATACCCTACAAAAAGCACATGCACACATGAGTCCATTTTATCAAATCCAATAAAGAAACTTTGCCCTGTTGATCAACACTTCAATTGTGATGATAATTGATTATGATATTAATAATTTGAGATTTGTTTTCAGTTTGGCCTATTTTTGTAAATCTGTTTATTTTCAGGCATAGTTTTAGAGGCTGAATAATTTGGAAAATAATAATATGACGTGACATCCTTTGTGTTGTAGTCAAATTAATCTGTCTCATAAGCCTACATGCAATTATCGCAGAACAAATAATAAAAAAACGTTGCTTGAACCCCTAGAGGAAGGAAACGAATGAATCGTCGCACATTCACATTTCAGAATATTCATCCCTGCAGAGCTTAAATGTGCATATTCTGTGGTTGCAGGCAGGATTCGTGCATTTTAAATATTTATTCAACTAAGCCCTTGCAGCATAAGGAAGTTTGGTAACGTCGCAGTGACAAATGCTGAAAAGAATTAGAAACAAAAATAAATAAACACCATGCTAAGCGTGTCCTGGCTTAAGTTTTGCTTGTGCGCCTTACAAAATAAACAAAAACATAAAATGTCGACTGCGCGCTACCCGACTTTGTGTGGGGAAATCCCTTACTGAAGTTGCATTTTTATTTAATATTTACGCTTTCACTGTCAAGTGTGGCATGGGAGAGCGCATAAAAATACACATAAACAGGACACACGTAACCCTAAGACAAAGAAGGGCTTGAAGACACGAAATGTCAGCTTCATTTACATTTTTCATAGCCAAGCTAAGGCCAAGAAAAGGCACAGGACACACACAGAGCTGAGCATCGATGAGGCAGCAAATAACCGTCGATGGTCGATCAGAACCACCCAGCAACAAAACCTTAACCTAAATAGTAGAAATTAAAATTTAAACCATTATACCAAGCAAACTTTCCTTTGAAACAAGCTTTAAAAAATATTTTTTCTATTATTACACAGAACTACAAAGTAGAATTAAATTATTTTTATTTAAGTGAGAAATAAAGTCTCATACAAAGGCTCTTGAGAAAAAATTTATCAAACACTTATTATGCATTTTGAAGGCCACTTCATAATAAGTTATAACTTTTAGTAAGAACCAAAATTGAAACAGCACAGGAACCTGCCACTCTTCTGTTATCCTTCACATAATCAATCATGAGGGAATTGAGTGGCCTCGCTGGCGTATACAGTTCACTGCGGGCCTTTACCATCGACAATTCAAAAGTATCGACTAAGAATGCTCAACTATAGAAACGTGCTGACGTGCAGTTGTTGCTTACAGCTCAGTGAGGGCAGAAAAAAAAAAATCAAGCAAAAATATACACACCAAAAGCATAAAAAAAAAAGGAGCATCGAGAAATGAATAATAAATAAGCCAAAACATGAACATTTTTAAGCAGCAACAGACTTAGGGCTCAGGCAAAAAGATAACAACCCGGAACAACGGAACAAAATTACCGTATGCGTGCATGTGAAAAATTGTTTGCATAAGGCTGCCATCCAACACGTGGCATGGCACAGCACAGCACAGCTCGGCATGGCATGGCATAGCCATAAGTGCCAACACAAAAAAAAAAGGAGAAGGAAAAAAGGAAATAGGTAAGCTGAAATTAAAGCGAATGTCAACTTAAGCGTTCCGCATGCTAATGTAAAAGTATCCTTGTGAAAAGCATTAATCACAAGCAACCACGAATTCAAGTCAAAGGGGTTTTGGCTGCGGGCTGTGGACCGTGGGTTGGTCAGCACTTACAACATTTATTTGCTGGGCGTGAGTCACTAATCGACGCAAAATGCAAATGCGAATGCATTCGCAAACGAAGTGTGATTAATGGGTTGCTGGCCCTACTGACTATTCACCCTGTTGGTCCTTTTGAGAATGCATTTCACACAATAACAACAACAACAACAACAACAACATCAACAGCAGCAGCAGCAGCAGCAGCAACAAAAGCAACTCAATTGGAGCTGTGCCCTGCCAATGACGCCTGTCAGCAATTACTGTCATATTCCACTTAGCCCCCAAAGTGGATGCGGCACCATGAAACCCATTGCGACATTTATTGCACAACTCTGCGCACAGGATGCACCACAGTGACTGCCAGACAAAGGCGATGTCAAAGCGAAGCAACTTATGAATAGAAATAGGAAATCAGTTCACGCTGCTTTATGTGCAAACAAAAGACAATAAAAAAATGCAAAAAAAGAGAGAAATAAAAGAACAAAAACAGCATATTGAATGATTAAACAGATTTCATCGTGACACAGGCATTGAGCTGCGCGACAAGTATGTGTTAATCAAACAATAAAAAAATAAACACGCAGGAACCACCGACTTCCAGGCCTCGTCCGGAGGCGCAGGTTTCGCAGCGTCATCATCATCATCATCATCATGTGGCTTGCGCCTATCGACGGCACTCAGCGGTGCACAAGAACCAGAGGCGATGTCGAAATGTTGTGGCAATGCCATAACGAAGCGTCAACGAAATATTGTAATATGATACGACAGACGTTTAGGCAAGGCAAGGCAAAACAAGGCAACGCACTAAACCCAGCAACGCAACAACGCTTCAAGCGCAAAAGTCGTAAAAGGATATGCCGCAAACGCAAAGCATGCGAATCAGATAGGCTGAGTCTGATGGGCTGTGCAAAGGACATAACAGCAACAGCAATAGCAGCAGCAAGAACCACAAACGCCGACTGCAGACTACACACGTACACACGGAGAGTAGAAATTAAGATGACAACTTGCCAAGAATAATACAGGATCATGCAACTGACAGATAGTCAAGCCCATAAGTAAAAGGGCAAGTCTCTTTGACAAATTAAGTGTGTGTGTGTGTGTGTGTGTGTGTGTCTGTGTACAATCTATCTTTGTTTGTTTGCGTACGTGTGTGGATATGTCAAACTCAAGTAAACGAACGAGTGAAGCATTCAACAACAATGGGCCGCGCACAACGCAAACAAAATCACAATAAAAGTATAATTATATTATGAATTGCGCACAGGCATAAAAGACGCGTAGCTTGGCTGTCATACGAGGTGTCACATTTCGTCCTGCCGACATGCAATGCTGCTTGCTTACGGTTGCAGCGTTGTTAATAAGTTCGTAAATAATTTAATGCGAGCGTAGGAGCGCGTTTCGCTGCCGCAAGGTGACAGGACATTAAGCGCAGGAAGCACATCGGCCTTGTTTTGACATAGGCTGTCCTAATATTTTGATGGTTTTGAGTTACACTTGTCTGTCGCGGCAACGCGCGCTGCCACAGGAAACAGGATGTTCACGACCGATTAACAATTCAGCAAAAACTTGTCGTGTTGGCACACACATGCATGCACACACACGCACACACACACATAAACACCGACTCACTCATGCGAATGAATGCATACTAACCTCCATGTTGTGAGGATGATGGTGATGATGGTGGCGCATCACCAGCGGCCGATGGTGCGCCATGAGTGCCTCGGGATCCTCGTAGTTAGTCGTGCCATGCGTCGACAGGCCGCCGCTGATGTGATGCGGCCCACGCTGAGGCGCTTTGCAGTGTAATAGGCTTTGCACCTTCCGTTTATTTCTGCAAATGGCAAACGAAATGAAAATTATTAATAATGAAAAGATAGTTTCAAGTTATTTCAACTTTGAATTTATGTTGCATGACCGACCGACTTACAAAATGTAAACTTAATTGAATTAACGCCAGCGTCAGCAGGCGTTTAGTAGCATACTGAACTGTCGCTCCGTCCGTTCGTCCGTCCGTTAGTCTGTCTGTGTGACTGTCTCTTCTGGCGACTTACTTAAGTTCGCTTCATTTGCGCATGGCACAGTGCAGTCCTTTGGCATGTCCGTTGTGTCGCTTAGCTTTAATTAGGTTAAGCGGCTTACAAAGCAGTCAGAGGCGAACAGAGCAAATGTCTTGTAAGCTCGCTCAGTAAGTTCAAGCATCAGCGTGCAGCAGGCAAGAGGCCATTATGAAGATAAATCGATTTCTAATGATGCGCACCCCAACAGCAGCAGCCTCCCTGGCAGTCTCGGAGCAGCATCAGTGGCCCCATGAGCTGACTCCAATAGCACATACACACATACACACACACAGACAAACACAACATTTCGAATCGTTCGTTTGTAGCTTGAATTTGCGAAAGTCACAGAAAAGTGTGCACTCTGCTTTCCCCATTTCTCTTTTCGTTTAATTAAACATGCCACAAATGCCAAATTAAAATACATAATGCCACAGTAAAATTATTCATAAAAAAAAACAAAAAAAATTATGCATAATGACTTTCCACGAAGGCGTCTACTCCGGCCTAGCTATGCTCCTATCATTAGGATAGTAAAAAAAAAACAAAAAAGAAACAGGCCAAAAACGGCAGCTTAATATTCGTACATGCTCATATATCAACAAACAGGCGGAAATAATAAACATAATTAAGTGTGTTGGGGAATGTGTCGTCGTGCTCCTGGTCGATTATGGCGCTGTCATCATGACAGGCATTACTTTAAAATATTTATGAACCGAAAAACACCAACTCCTCTAGCACATGACAACTGAAGGTGAAATAATGTAAAAAAATTAAATTGAATTTCCGCAAATACACCGACTCACCCCCGCCACCAATTCCCCCGTTCATCCTCATCGAGACAGGCTTAGTTAGGCCGCAGCTTTGTTTTAAAGCAGTTTTGCAGGAAGTTACTCGTAAAAAATTAACTGACAACAAGAAGCGACGAACAAAGAAAACATATGTATGTTCATATCCTTAAGGGCTGGTTGGGACTGCAGCTATGTTTTGGGGCTGCTGATGGGGTAATTCATTTACCCGCTTCATGCCATTCAACTTTTCATTTTCCCTACACATGTTTAACATTAACAACGCCAGCGCTGAGACAAGACGACACGGAGTTGAGACGGGTGTGCACAAGCAGTTGCCTTGACTTGTCTAAAATCCGTGCCTTAGACACAGGACCAGGCAAGCCAAGTCAGGGCAAGTCAAGGCAAGAAAGCAAAGTGTGCATACGCGCAGCTACATTGTAAGCAAAGCCAACATACTAAAAGTCCTCGTCTATTTAAGCTACGCTCGTCTTACAGATATCACATGCGCTAGAGTAAGAGTGCTTCCTTATTTTTGTTTTCGGATGTGTTTTTCCTTTTCATAATTTAAAGAGGCTGTTGCCGCCGAAGCGCACTAGGATGGGGGATGGAGTGAAAGATATGAAAAATTACAACAACATTTGTTCAAAACAAATTAAAGCAGCACCCAGCAGACATTCTTCTACTGCACAGTGGAGACGTTAACTTGAGTTATGCTTAAGATGCGTCTGCTTCTGCTCCTACTCCTACACGCTCTCGAAGAACTGCTCGCAGTCGTCGGAGTCGGAGTCGCAGTCGCCGCAGTCGGTTCGTTGGCTTAGTTTCATTTTCATACGATACGGAAGATGCGTGCCAAGTCTGTTAAAAGCAAATTAAATAATGTGGCATACCGCAAGGCGTCGCTTCGTGCACTGAAGGAGGTTAACCTATTTATGCAGGCGCCAACGCGTGCTTACCCTTTAATGCTTTGCTTGCTTGATAGTTAACAAAGTTTCACTTTTGTTTGATTTTTCAGCAAATCCTTACTGAACGCACAGCAGCAGCATAGAGTAGAATAGAGTAGAGTGTTGTTGCGTGCACGGGAGTTGAGGTTTTTATTTATTTGACGAAGAAAACTACTCATTCAAGGGCAATGGCAGACAACTCCCCTGAGGAACATAGGCTTAACTCATGCTCCATGTCATTTCAGTGGTTGTTTTGTAAAAAGTCATGAATACACTCACTGCAGCACTTAATCCCTTTTTACTCGTTTTTATGCGTTCGCTGCGCACCGAGAACACCTTAAGGGCATTGAAGCTCGGCATCAGCATCACCATCGGCATCGGCATCGCCATTGCCGTAAGCATTTTACTATGTACGAGTCTACCCATGCCCTTTTCTGCAACAACAAACATTGTGATTGAGGATAAAAAGTATGCGAATCTTTTATTTATGCGTGTTTTCAGAAAAAAAAAAAAAAATAATAAAAAATAAAAAAAAAAACAGCAAAGAAAAGAAAAGAAGAAATCAGAAGGGAAAACAGTCAAGCTGAAGCGCAAATAAATAAAATGTTAATACGACTTTGACTACAAAAGAAGTAAGTACCAAAATGGAAAAATGTTGCAGTCAGATGAAGCATCTAAGGGCATCACGACCCGTGGGGAATACTGAAAAGGTGAGCCCAAGGTATGAACTTGATTCGAGTAGCTTTTTTTGATTAGTTTGCTAAATTTACTTTTCTCCTTTTTTTCCCCCCCATTTCATTCTCTGTTCCATTCTTTTTCTATTTCTGTCACTTTTGACTTGATTATATTTTAGGATCAATTATAACATTGCAAAGCCAAAGTCGCACTCAGCAAGTCTATCAGAATAGACAAATGCGATTAAAAATATACGAGTATTATCCCTTTATTATCATATTGAAAAATTAAAAGTTAAAAAAATGTTTATTCAAGGCTGAAGTGTAAGGCATTTAATTGGAGTGGACAAGAAAAAATTCAACGAACTTGCTTCGAAGTGAATTTACCTCCTTGTGCCAATGGCTGTTACATAAATAAATGATGCCTTGTATATTTGCCAAACTCGTTAACCTGCTTAAGTACACAAATGTAAATAATTATTGAACTTGCAATGTTACATGTGCTAAACACACACACACATGCACGCCATACACACTCTCACATATAGACACTGTGTTTATTTGCATTCAACAGAAGTTTGCGAAAATGAACAAAAATACCGTCAGGTGTCTATACACGTCTATGTGTGAACTAAATGATGTTGTGCTTGTACACAAGTTCATGCATAGAACCAAACCAATGGGAAATGCCACAGCAATTTAGTTTTTGATACTCATATCCCCCCCCGTCTAGGCAACGGATAAAATGGACGAAATGGAAATCACTCAACAAGCAGCTGGGCTGGGCTGGGCTGGCCTGGTCTGGTCTAATCCTGTTGGTTTTAGTCGTATCATCCACAAATAACTGCTCATAAATATCAAATACTTTGCTAGAAAAACACAAGAACACGAAACTGAAACTGATGAGAGCAGCCAAAACATCGAAAAGTGCCTAGTGGCTCACACACTTGGCCGATGGTTAAAGGTTTAGCACAGCGTTTCCGTTATCCTGCGAGCTTGATTTTATCTTGTTTGTGTGTTTGTGTTTGCGGTCAGTAAACCTCAATGAATATGTATCAAAAGTTTTCATTTGTTTGCACGCTACTCGCCCAGCCGCACACACACACAGTCGCATGTACTATGTGTGTGTGTGTGTATATGTAAATGGTCCAGCAATTGATGCGCCTCCACCTGAGCACATCTACATGAATAAACACATGCAATATAGCAAGGGAAAAAAAAACAAAAAGGAAAGAAAAAAAACACAAAAAGGAAAAAAAAAAACCAAATGAAAACAAATAAATGTATGGAACAGATGTACATACATATATGCGTATGAGTATAACAGGCCGTGAACTACATGCAACAGCTCGTTTATGCCGAAAGCTCTATTACATATTACGTATTACTCCTATGGAGCAGAAGGTCGCTTCAGTGCGTGCCTATCGCTTGCTGTAACTCAACACACGTGGATCTCGTTACATGGCAAGTCGGCAAGTTTGCTTTTCTTTTTCCTTTAAAAACGGGAGAACAAAAAGAAAAAGAACACACACCTTAATGGAATTTCTTTTCGATCTTCATAAGCCACAAAAACTCACATTCAGAGTCAGAGTCAGATTCAGATTCATATTCATATTCATATGCGCATAACCGACGTTCGGTGCCTCAGTAGTCGGTGCTTGGTACTGCAGCATGTGCTTAACCCAATAAACGCCGAACTTGCCCTCCGCTGGACCACCCAGCTTGGGGTGCATATGCTGCGCGGTCTCTAGACGCATGTTTACAGACATTTTTGCCAATGCTTTGCTGACTTTTTTCCCGTTATCCGTTTATCCTTTTTGATGCGCCCACGCAAAACCAGAAAAAAACAATTTTTTTAATGCAATTTTTAGTCCACAACGAGACAAAAATGATACAAACAGCAGCAGCAGCACAAACGCAACAAATATGCAACTGACAACAACAGCAACAACAACAACAGCAGCAGTAGCAACAACGAAAAGAAATATGAATAAAATATATTAAAAACGAGAAAAAGAAAAAAAAAACAAAACATGCCAGTGCAGATAAAAACGATGCGGTTATTTTTGTTGCAGATTTCATTTAGATTTTTTATGCTCGCCGCATAAAGTAAATGGTTTTTCGCTTATTGCACGATGTTTTACGTTTGTTTTGACGGAGTCACCCTGTGCCGCTGCAGTTGACGTCGTTCGCCGGTAGTCGACAGTCGGCAGCCGGCAACAGTCGTCTGGCCACACTCGTTGTGGTTGTTGTTGATGATGATTTTGTTGTTGTATTTGCATGCGAAATGTTGTTGGTTTTTTTGTTTTTCCTCTAAAGTTCTTTTAAATTTAATTTTGCTTTTAATTTCATTTAGTTGTTTGCATAAAGATGAGTGTAATATGCGCTAACAATATTTTAAAATTGAGCCCATAAGTACGCTACGTGTGCGCTTCGTATTTTTGCGATTTAAATTTTAAAATAACAGATTGTTTATTATCAATAAATAGCGCGATATGGCAGCCGCCCATTTGCCAGAACACTTAAGCCGCACACGTCAGTTGGCAAGGCCGAAGCCGCCAACACAAAAGATGTGCGAGAGAGCAGGAGACAACTATGACACAACAGACAGATTCGAAATATACGTAATTGTTTATGCGATTTAGTAATCCACGTTAATTAAACGTGCATATATCATTTGATTTTATTTGCAGTACTTACTTCCAAACGAATAAAGATGATATGAGCACAACCAAGATGAGCAGCAGCGAGAAGACGGCCACCATGGCCGACGTCGCTATGGATTGACTGTTGTAAAAGCTAGCGTCGAGTATCTGCAAATAAAAACGAAACAAACAAACAAAAAAAATGAAAGATGAAATAAGATGAAATCGCTTCAGTATTTATTTTAATTCACTTATTTTTATTTTATTTCGTTTTATTTTATTCCTGCCATTCCGTTTTATGTTGTGCTGTGTCCGTTTTTTTTTTTACGTTTATTTTTATTCGAAGTAAATCAAATACTTTTTTATATGCTGAGATAAATCGTAATTCGTTTTTATTTAAATTAAAGGAAATTGCGCACTGGTCCTTTAATCAAACCTGCAATCTTTAACAAATAAATGTACATACATATTTATGTTTGTTTATAGCAAATCAAAGACCTGAAAAGTTGCCAATGCATAATTTGTGGACAGTAAAGCTGTCGAAGAAGAGGCAAAAGAAGCGCCTAGGGTTCATTAAGCTGATTAACATGTTGTTGGCGCTGTAGGTGCAAATGTACAAAGATTTCAGGTTGGTCCATAAAGGTAAATGATGAAATTATTGCTTACTAGCAAAAAGATCCAACTTTTCCTTCGCTACAAAATATTTATTGGCATATATTTTACACTTATTTCGAGTTGTTTCGCCAACTAACTTCCTGTTGGAAATTTTTTTGGCTAAACTTTTTTTTAGCAGCTTTTGTTGGTTGTTGGATATTGGCTATTGGCTATTGGCTGTTGGACTCATGTCATCAATGAAACACAAGTCAAATAACTGTCAATGCGTCAATGCCTTACATGCTTACACGTTCGATAAATCAGTAAAAATTAATAGCCAAAACCTGACTACGAACATTCAAAATGAGAATGTGACTTACGAGTATGTACGTATATGTGTGTGTGTTCGTGTGTGTGTGTGTGTGTGAATGCATGTATGGAGCACAATATGCGCACACAAAAGCGTCACATTTGGGTCAATTTTGACAGCTGAGTAAATATTAAACAAGTGGCAGTCGGTTTTTGTTTCAAAACAACTCAAAATGCATGCAACAGAGCACAGCAAAGCACAGCACGGCACAGGAGAAGAAAGAAAGAAAGATGAAATGAAATGAGATGAGATGAAAAGTGTGCCATTTAAGTTACAATGCGCGTCTAACTCGTTTATTAATAAATGAATACGAATATTTCGTTTGGCTGATAAGTCGCTTTAGCCAACAAAGCCTTAATGTCGATAACAAAACGTTCTCCAACTCTTGTGACGATTGTGTAATTAGTCAATTGTGTGCATACAAAAATATTTCTTTTAACTTATTAAACAAAGACAAACACACCAGCGAAACGAAACCCAGATAAGGCTGCACAAATATTGACAGCCATGTTGAAATTCAATGAAAATCAGTGAACAAAATGGGGCGACACACAAACTATGTAATCTGCTTTTAGCTTTTTTTTTTTTTTTGGATTTTTTTGATTTTTTTGTAATTTGTTGCACATAAGCCATTCAACAAGTATGAGACACCACACACAGGGACCTTTCTTATCAAGAAAACGGCCTTCCACACAAGCCATGACTGTACAGTGTGCGCGCATTGTTTTTAAAACCATTAATTTGAATCAAATTAATAAATAAAACAAATAATTGAAATTCAACAGAAGAAAAGTGCAAAGATCAGTAAATCCAATAAACAAGTTGATTAATGGGAAAACTAAAACAAAAAACGAAAAGAAAAAACGAAAAAAATGTAGTAAGCTTTTTTGTGCAGTGTAACAATCAAAGACAACAGCAGCAGCAGCAGTGAAAATAAAAGCGATAACAAATAATAAATCGATAAACATGTGAACGGGCGTTGCAACGGCTTCCGCTTGCACTCCGTTATTTGCTTTATTTATTTCATTTATGTTTGCTTATTTCTTTACCATTTTTTAAAGACAAATAACATGGCACATATGCAAACATAATGGGATTTCGGGCGCGTTGATCGGCTACCTTCTCTTACGCACTCGTAGACATGCCGACAAGGCATCGGCCTGAAGGGGTGAAAGAGCCCTGTCGATCGCTGATAAGACTAGAAAAAAAAAAGAAAAGGAAACTCGTCTATGTTTAAACAGCAATGTACACAGCAGACATCAGACCCACATACTCGTAGAGCAGCCAATCAAATCGATAAGGCTGGCAGTAGGACGTTGAACAAATACGTCTGAGCCTACTGCAGGCAAAATGAAAGTGAAACGACAATTGCAGTGTAGGTAGGCAGCAATCGTAAATTAATAAAGATAAAACTATTCTCGAATGCATTGCGAGTGGGTAGGTGACACAGCTCAGCTAATCCATCCATAACATGCTGCAGCTAAATTATATCTTAACTTTCAAATCTTTTCAAAATAAAGAAAAAAAGACAAAAGTACATGAAATGCAATTAAATCTTGCCGATACTATTGAAAAATATACTATATTTTATATCAAAGATTTTGCTTGAAGACATTTACCCATTACATTCAAGTTATTGACTGTACAAAGCAACGTAGTAGAATTGCATGTCGCTAAGTGGTCTGAAACACTTCTCGGAAATATAAGACTATAAGTCCGCTCAACGTGAGCATTGGCTATTGTGGATACTAGAGAGCGTCAGCTGAATGCTTCACCATGCATTATGAATGCAGTTGTAATAAATAGAAGGTGAGTCCAATTTTTGACAGAAACCGGAACACTCTCATTAGAACGCCGCCATTTTCAGTTCATCAACAGTTAGTGTTTTTTTGATTGCTGATTTTTTAATTGCTGATGACGACAACAACGGGAAATGGAGGCGTTCTTATGAAAGTGGTCCGATTTCGAGAGAATAAAAGGCCCGATTGTGTAAAAGAATGAATAAAAGTGGAGAAATGAATGTGAAAAATCGCCAGTTTTACGAATGGTGGATGCTTTGCATATTTTGTGGCAGCTGCCCTTAAAAAGGGAACAGATCTGTCCACAAAACCGCTAAATTGGCATCACTGGTCCGGAGAGTGTACGGCAAAGAGCATAATGAGCAAAAAGCCTAGTTGTCAGAGAGACCCTGGAGTAGCTACTTAAAAATAACGTCACAAATAGATAATGGAGACAACAGAGAGACAAGAGAGTCGCTGGTTAGCAACTAAATGGCAATTCGCATTTCCCAAACGCTATGACCGTAGAGCAGTCTGCGGGACATGTGGACAAATATGTTGAAAAAGTGACGAATCTTAAAGTTGATCTTTTTTTTATCGATTGTCGTGCGTTTTTTTTTTCTTTTTTTTTTTTTAAGTGTTAACATTCTCCCGGTAGCACTTCAATTTATTAAGTAGCAACTTTGGTTAGGGCAATCGCAACTGGCATTTGGAAACAATCTCGCTTTACGTTTTTTTTTTCATTTTTTATTTTTTGCAAGCAATTGTGTGAAAAGTAGAGAAAAAAAGTTGTTTCACAAGTTGCCATTTGTTATGAGTTTTTCTGACCCTAGGGCGGCTGCTATCGACAGCTCATCTGTGCATGCGTTCGTGAGTTTGCAGTTGTTTCGCATGCGAGTTTGCACGTCGATCACATTGGGGCACACTTCTGCAGCCACTTTTGGGCTAAACTGTTAGCAACAATGTATCATAAGGGTTACGTGCTTTATTTTGCTGTGTGTTACGTTTTTATAAATCTTTACATTGTGTGCAACAACGTTTCGCACTCCGCTGCATCAAGCACCAGCGCACTCGCATATGTAAGCTGCAAGCCCATCACAGCACACTCGCACACTTGCTGCAGTAGATGAGCTTACCTCAGCGAATTGATAAGAACTTGCTGCCAATAGATGACCACATACACGCCGAATAACCCGTCGAAGGATTAATAAGTTATTTTATATGACTTCGATGCGGCCTCAGGAAAAATATATTTCAAGAAGATTTAATTTATAGTTCTGAGAACAGATTACAAAACACGTTTTAATTTTTTTTTTTTTTTGTCAAAGTTTACCAATTGCTTATGTTTTGCCTTTTTGATGGAATACTTCGGTAATTTACTTATTAGAAACTTTTGGCAGTTGACTTCAACTTGTTTTAATTTTAAATTTATCATTTGCTTTGCTCGGACACTTCCATTAGTTTTAGTCGCTTTTGTTAAGGCAACTTCAGTTACCCTTTTCGTTCGCATTATTAAGCCCAGCATGAGCGAGCAGCTGTTGCTTTTGCAACTTTTGTAAGCTCTGCTCGCATATTTTTAACCAAAGACGTCAGACTTCTGCAAATTGTGGTTAGGAAAAGCCATTCTGCTTAAGAAATTCAAATTTGTCTGCTTTTAATTGACAGTTGGCGTTGACAGTTTGGAAATTGTATGTGTGTGTGTGTGTGTGTGAGTGTTCGTGATTTTTTTTAAATATGCCATATTTCGGTTTATTTAAATTTTATGCTATTTTCGGCTTTTGCACGAAGGACATGCGCGCAATGTAAAGTGCACATTAAATTTGACATTGTTATTGTGTCAACTGAAAATGACATTTTATCACGCGACAAACAGAAATCGGGCAAAATGAAAACAGATGCACATAATGCGGGCCGCTCTGATTGCCTTGTCACGGCCCAAAGTAAGGTGGATTTTTCATAATTTGGTTTTTTTTTTTTCGTTTTCTTTTTGCTTTTGATAATTTAAGGGGTTGCACAAGTGAGTGCTGCGGGAATATAAAATGCTGAATTTCCCGAGGGCGTAATTACGGCTCTACGTGAACTTGGGAATGCCGAATGGCAAAGTCAGAGGCAACCGCAAAGTGCATGCGAAGTGGATTCCCGTTGGCTCGTTGTCTCGTTGGCTATGCAGGATACGGCACTCGTGGATGATTAATTGAGTGTGAATATGACTGTTGGCCACTTACCGGCATGGCTTTGCACATATCGCTGTCCCACTGCTGCTGCCTAATGGCCAATTCCTCAGCGTTGCAATTCTGCACTGCACTGTAGTCGGCCATGGCGGGTGGCCGCGGTGGCGGCGGTATCAGAAACTGTGGTGGCGGCGCCAAGGGTCCGCCACATTCGTTGCACTCGAACATGGCAATGTCGTCGTACATTTTCCACATTTGTTGGCAGGGATTATTTGTGTTGTTATTAATATGGTGATGGCTTCAGTAAATCCGAAACACAAAATCAAAAATGTGCAATAAATCAATTGTAAGAATGTGATTTGTCTTTGGTATTCGCGTTGCGCTCCTTTAGAATTTGTCAAAGCCACATCCTTGCACTCCTGTTCAGTTACTACCTGCAAATAGACAGAAAAATTGCAATCAGAAATTTAATTTACAGGATTTCAAGGATTTCAATAATATATCTGTTCCATAAACGGTTGCCCAGGTATGCCTGGGGAGAGAAGTTAATCGCATGAATTAACTGCTGCCCTTAAAAGGGGAAAGAGAAAGTCAATGCATATAGTTTCATTAAAATGTGAAAAAAAAAAAAAAAACATAACAAAAAGGAAAAACCAAAACTCAAAATTAACAAACACCAACAACAATTGCACCCCAGTCACCACAAATGCTGATTTTTTATTTGCTTTATTTATTTCATTTGACTTTTTGTTTCCATTTGCCGTCTGTTTCTACTTTTTATTTGCTTGCCACTCCCTAACGTTTTCCTCTATCTGCTGCTTTCCCTGCCAGCAGTTGTTTTTTTTTTTCCTTTGGTTTTTTTTTTCATTACTGCGTCAATGTTTTTGTTAGACCCAATCAAAAAAGTCAATTTTTTTGCGTTTTAACCCTCGCTGAGGAGCCGCATTCAATCCATGAAAAGCAAAAATTTTTCACACATATGCCACGCTGCAAAAATATAATTCGACAGATATGCGTTCAATGAATATTTTTCAGACACATTAGTACTGTGCGACGAGTGGAAGTGTGAGTGGGATTGCGATTATTACAGCAGCATCAACAATGGCACAAAAAATTACGGACAGTTGTTGCTTGAAAATATGAACATGCATGAAAAGCCAAACACTAAAAGGATTTCATTCCGTTTCGTTTCGTTGATTTTCCATTCGGGGGTGTGCGGCTACGCAGCATATGCTGAGGCCTGCGTCAGCGGCGCAGTTAAGCATGCGTGGAAAATCCTTGCAGCCATCTAGCCTAAGAAAACAACTTAGCTGAAGGTGCTGACCCGATAAGGATTTTAATTGGCCTTTTATCGCCTGGACTGCATATAGAAAAGCATGCGTAACAACTGAAGAATGCGTTGTGGCCAAGTTTGTGGCAAATATGTCCGCATTATGTTGTATTATTAGTAAATGGATGTCTGCATAATGCTGATAACAGTCTGGTGCAGTGTTTATTTATTTAATGCCAAGCACATTTGCAATTTAAGTCGACACTAAAACATTGTAAGCACTAATGGCGAGATTCGCTTTGCTGCTTGATTCCAATAAGATAAGTCGGGATTGATATGTCTGCTGTGATTAACTCAAGTATCTTTAGTTTTCAATCACACCTTTCAACTTAAGAAATAATACCATTAAACAAGCAGTTGAAATCGGAGACAAACCGAAGCGAACGCATGTCAAAAACCAGCAAAAACCAAACACACAAAAACACAAAGCAGCAAAATAAGAAAAAATAAATAAAAGGAAAAAAAAATCAAAAAGCAGAAAAAAAAAACGAAATGAAGCCGAAGACCATTTGACGATGAAGATATCTGACTGACTTTTCGAGCGGGATGCCAGTAACCAGAGTATTTTTTTATTTCTCGTCTGCTTCTTCGCTGTTATCCCTAAAGCGATATAATGAAATAAATCGTGTTGAAAAACGCCAACATTGAAGCAGCTAAGCTTCAGGAGTAGAGTAGAGTAGCGTCGAGTCGAGTCGAGTGGAGTGGATCGAAGGGCAGTAGGTATGCACTCTATAGTGGCTGAATCGATTTGTTTTAAGATTAAGTCATGACGCTGCGCATTATGTGTCTCGAGGGGCTTAACAGATGATACAACACGAACAGACGGAAGCGGAAAGCAAGACAGCAAGACAGTAAGACAGCAGCAAGACGAGCCAAAGATAAAAAAGTCGAAAAGGAAGTGTAACAAAAATAATCAATTTAAACTTAACTCGGCGTCCAGGTGAGGTGCTCGGCAAGCGTGCAGCATCTTGCCCAGCCAGCCCCAGCAGTCAAGTCAAGCAGTCAAGAGCAGCACACAGCACTTATTGGCAGCAGTCGTGTCGATATGCTAAACATTAAATTCAAACTTCTGTTCGACTTGTCTAAATAATTGGACGCTGACAAGTCAATTTAAAAATTAAATAATTAGTTGCACTTGCTTAAAGCCAAAACACTGGATCCAATCATCTAAACCATAAGCTCGGTGGCTGCCACAGCGGCCAGTGAGCTGCCGGTGTTCAGCGTCGCCCGGCGGCGACCTTATGCCCAACTCCGACTATGCCAGCGGATGTGTGCATTGAAACCCGCGAGAGCGTCTTTAATTAATAAAAGTCATTCGCTGGCGACATGCAGCAGCAACTGCCATTTGTTAATTGCCACACGCCCCACTCTGCGTTCGTATTGCGTGGGTCTGTCTATGCTCTATGGTATATAAAGATAAAGGCGCTGACATATGAAGATGTGTTCAGCATGAGCCGCAAATGCTTCGGGCATAAAAAGTCAACAAACTCAAACACACACAAAACTATTTCGTGTTTCGTGCAATTTCACAAAACAAAAATTAAACTGTGTGTATCACTTTTTTTATATGCTGTTAATACAAATTGCAGTCAAGTTAAAACAATAAATTTTTAGGCGCATAAAATAAAATGCCATAATATAAAACAAAAACAACAGCAAACATGCCATAATGCGCATAGTAAAAAACAACTAAAGGGTTGCCGAGTAAAACAGTCATAAGGGAGGTGATATAAAAACAAAAAAAAAAAACAAAAGGTGACAAAGGTAGTTTGCTGATAGGTTTGGCTTATAACTGACTCACATAAACGACTCAATTTTCGTCAACACTCAGGTAGAAACGTACGATAATTAAAATGAAACGCATTAACTGACGCGAGCAAGCAGGAGACGGAGACGCTGCCAGAAAATAAATTAAGCCAAAAACCTTCTCAACTACCCCAGCGACAAATGTTCGAGCAGGCAAGAGGCTAAGCATGTCTGACAGTTTCCGATAACAAAAAAGTAATCATTCCAATACGCACACACGCACACACACACATACGCATATTTCTAATGGCAAAGAGACCCTACACACACATAAGTAATATTTAATGGCAGAGAGGATCATATGCCTGGAGAGTTTGTGCATTGAAATATTTGAAAACATTTTAAGTATTGTGTAAAGCCGGTCGCGTGTATTCTACAAGATTCACAATATGGCACCACTCGGCCGCTCAACGTCGACTCCAAATGCGGTGTAGACAAGCAACTCGAGCAAGCAACTGGTCGGCGACTTATTCGGCAATTCGCCGGTGCCGGCGCCAACGAATGCGTTCGCGTCGAATTCAAGCAGCAGCAGCCGCAGCAGCAAATCCTCAGATAACACGTTAGATTGGCTATCATCCAGGGCACATGGCCTACGTTGCTGTCGCGTTACCTTCCTGCCCCTAGACGCCTGTTGTCAACGGCGTCTGCCACCACCCTGGCACCCACGCACACGCGATGGCTGGCTGACTGGCTGGCTGGCTTTTACGCACTTTGATCATGATTAAATGTTGCCTCGTGTCCTTAATAGAAAAACAATTTGCTTTTTAAACGCTTATGGCTGGTGTAGCAAAAACAACAAACGAAACCATAATTTATGTAAAGCAAAAATTAAAAAAAAGGGTTTCTGTATTTCTAACGCATATATTATAGAAATTATTGTAATGAAGCGTCTGCTGCATTATCATAATATTGAAAAGTTTGCCTCATTGGCACGAGTAGCTGTAGCTGTGCGTCGACAGTCCGAGCGCCCTCATTTTCAATCCGATTGTTAAAGAACCTATCCACATACATGCACACACACACACACACACACACACATTCCAATCAACTGACAGACACACAATGAGCAGATAATGATTCACTTTATGCTGATTGAAAAGATATATACACAAGCTTACACACTTATAGTCATGTACTTCTTGGGTCACTGGTGTCCACTTTGAAAAATTCTCAACTTTGTTTGCAACCCTAGAATACCGTTAAAGCGTACAACGAATGCGTTGGCATATTGCAGAGTTCAGCGGAGTACGAGTATTTAAGACAATGTCGATTTAATACGTGAAGTGTTGTTTTTTTTTTTTTCACTTTATCTTTTTTTTTTTCTGTTTGTTTTGCGCTTACCAACTTTTCCTTTTTCAACTTTACGAAAAAGATGCAAGTTGAAGCCAGTGGATAGCTTAACGCTCTAAAGAAAACAGCATGGGCGACTTGCTATGCTCTTTGTAGTTGCTCTTGCTCACTCATATCTACATGTGTGTCAATGGTTCTTTTTGTTTTTGCTTTTTTGTGCTTTGTTTTGTTTTGTTTTTTCGATTTTGTTTACCAAAGGATTAACGCAACTTTGTGGAAAAAATGAAAACGACAAATAATGAATACTTGTGTCTTCACACATGCATTGCTTTGTGTACTCAAGTTCGAGTAGGAAGGCAGGGAGGCAGGCAAGCATCTCCGCATATCTGAATCTCCACATCAACGCATCATCTTCGCATCAACGTGCCTGTTGTTGTGTTGTATCTGTTCAAATCGTACTTGTTGCTGTCTTTCTGAAGTCACAAAAGGCTGAGTAGCCCTAAGCCCGACGCTTTCGACGTTGCCCTCCTCTGCACGATATGTGCAATCACAGCAGCTTCTTCGCAGCAAGAGCCAAGTGTGCGGCAAATGAGTAGACAAGTAATGCACAAACGAATGCGTTTCTGATAATGCAGCTAATCTTAAAGTCCTCACCCAATAAAAATGGTTAATTTATTTCATGTTTTGTTGATGTACAAAATAAACACTGTACCAGCCACTTGACTTCAATTGCTTAATGGCCGACTACAAAATTAAATTGCATTAGCGCCTCAGCCTCGAGGAAAGTCAACTGCACTATGATGACTAAATGGCTGAGTACGCGGCAATTGCTGCCGCATTTGATGACTGACTCGTCCTGTAGGCATTTCATGTTGAGTACTTCACTTACCTATTGGAACACTACATCGATGAATATGCGACTTTATCTTCCACTTAGTATTAATTTAATCCAAATTTTGTGGGACCAGTTATGTGTTTTTTTTTTTCTCTTTTGTGTTTAATAATTAATTAACTTCCAACCAATTAAGTTTTCTTTGTGTGGTTCTCTTTGCACTTTTCTTTGACCAAATTACTTTTGCAAAATTCGTTAAAATTTAATTCGCGCGCGCACTTAAACACACTTCCAAGTGCTCTGCCTCAATGAATGCACTGGCAATAACATATCAGGCTTGATTGCAATCACTTCTTAACTAGATTAAATTCTTACACTCGTATAGCACTAAAAAACATGACTTCAGACTTATATTTTTCTTATTTACACATTATGTGTATCGGCAAGCGACTACAGCATATGAGCGAAATTCGTCGAAGCCCGTTGCGAAGCAAATACAATTTTTCCTATCTTCGGCGACACAGACACGCGCTCACACATCTGAATTCTTTGACAGCGAGTCGGAAACTGAAATCATTTCGACTTTTACGCACGCCGCGAAGGTTGCCACAAAGTAGTTTTCCACGTAACTCCCGCATCAATCTTGTTCGAACTGAACATGTCCTAAGTGCTGTGGCTACTATCTCTTCTTCTTGCTTTGTTGTTGCTCGCCAGTTTTCAATGTGCTTCTTCTTGATAAGACACCCTGCGTTTTTTTTGGCCAAGAACAGCAATGGTTCGAACGCGCATTCGAACATGTTCGCACTTGTCTATTATGAGCTGCGAACTCAGACTGACTCTCTTAAGGCGAATTGTTTATACAGTATGCCGTTTTCTCTTATGTTTAGGTAAGTTTTTCAAAGGAAAACCGTTGTTGATTCTTTTGAAATTTTGAATCGACATTTCGATTGTATTTTCAAATATTGTTGTTGCAAAACCCAAATAAATATTTATTTTGGCTTTTTAATCTTAAACACAGAATCCATATTTACTTAATAAATTTCCTTTTACATTTTTTTCTGTCTTTCTTTACTGTTGCTTCTACTAATAACGACCAAAGTGTATAAAGAAGAAAACTCAGCTGCAAATACACAAATGAAATAGAAGTAAATGTGTATATGACAACTGATTTATAATGAGTTCATCATTAATTAATGAACATTGATTAATGGTTGCCATAATCACCAGTTGCAATTGAAGCAAAATAAGAAAACTAAAAATAACAACAAACTTCGGTTGGTTTGCCATTAAAACGTATGTTTGTGCATGTGTGTGTGTGTGTGTATGTAAGTGACACTTCTCTCGACACATCCGCAATCGCAGTCACATTATGATCAAGGTCAATGTCTCAGCAGAGCGAATATGTTTGATGGCTTAAATGTTTTTTGCGAATAGCTTTTTTGTATTTTTCAAATGCACACAAACTTTGATAATGTTTTTAAACATTTAAGGGAATAAATATTAGTCAAGAGAAAACTTCTGCAAAAGCAACAAACTGGGTCTGCAACAACACGTTTGCGAGGGTAGTACATTAACTTCTAGTAAACATTATTCGTTGCAAGCATAACGCTTGGAATGCACAATGTATATCTATAGAGAACTCCCAGTTAGTTACTGGATAGAACAATTAGAATGTAAATATAATACTTTAACAAAATACCAAAACTAAATCCCACATTCAACATAACTTGAAAGATGCCGCCAAACTCGGTTAGCCCCACATGTGAATTTATGAAATTGAACACTTATCCTGAAGAACGCACATCCAATATGCATTCGGCAGTCCAAAAATGTGTCTTGGAATTTGTTGCTTTCAACACTCATCAATTGAATTTTGTTTACAATATTTTTCATTAATGCTCAAATCAGCCGAAATATTTACCTTCAATTTCTGTTATGCGCCCTGAATGCTGTGTTGAAACATCAGCAGAGAGTAACACCATTGTGGTGTTGTATACTTAAATTAAATTCCTATTAGAAACAATTTCGAGCAACAACAACAAAGGGGAGTTGCATTAGGAGAGTCGCTGATTAACAGTATGGGGTCAAAGGGATACAATCGCAATTTTTCATTTGTTGTGGGTTATTAATAATACAATAATATGGCATGTGTTTCGTGGCATGGCGCGCCGAGAAGAAGAACATCAGAACTCATTAATGCGTCAGCAAGATATGTAACAAAAATTCATTAACAGTTTATTTTGCGTTAGACCATAATTTATTGCAGCATCTCAAATTAAACAAATTTCACATGGATGCTAGCTAAATGCAATTACACACACATACAAGGAAACAGTTGATCTAAAGATTTATTCAAGTATCTATAATAAAAGAACTCACTTATAACTCTAAAAAAAAAAAACAAGAAACAAAAATAAACTGATATTCCGTTGACCATTGAAGTTATTTCAAGAATAAACATCAAACGAAGTTACTGAAGATTTAAGTCGAAAAATAAAAGAATTTTCTAACCAAACTAAGAAAAGACAAAAAAAAAAACAAGAAGCGAAAAGAGGGAAAAAATCAAATAAAAGACAAATCACATTTTGAAATAAATTTACTTGTTAAATTGAACAACAAAAACACATTTAGTGCACAGACACAACACTTACAACAAACAGCTGCCCAAGAAGTTCCTCTTGAAACCTTTTTAAGGTGAGGAACGGCAGCAGAGACTCAGGGTGGTGGCTAAAGAAGGACACAACTGCTGCAAAAAGCAACTCAAACGCAATTGTTGCAAAAGTCTGCACAGGGGCTGCAGGGCTGCAGGCTGGAGGGTGCATTGCTGCCAACCCACTTGCTCATATAGCAACAAAGCAACAAAGAGACAAATAACGGAGTTGGAATGTTACCAATCCGCAATTCTGTATTCGCGAATTTAGTTATGTCAAAAAATATGTCTCTCAGTTCCGACTTTGTTCATTGCACGCGCAACTTTTATAGCAACTAAAACTATTTACACAAAAAATATCGCAAAAAAGCAATTTTACAGAAATATTTTTGTGCAACTAAAAGGGCGAAGCGCCACAGAAGACGTCCTAATAAAATGCACAAAAATCGAATCAACTCCACTTTCGCTATAATAGCAAAAAGGCCAACATTTCAAAGAGTAAAGTATAATATAAAAATGCAATATCGCTCACATTCGAGTTTGACAAGAAATAACATTAAAAATAGTTATTAAAAATTGAATCAAAGCACTAAAAATGCAATATTTGTTGACATTGGCCACAAAATTATAAATATTTTTATAAAATCAGAATAAGTGCAATCAATTCTTGGTTGCACAATAATAAAAATAGAACAGAAAAAATGCATCGGCTAAAAAAAAAAAAAAATAAACATAAATTTTTGGTCTACAACCTTCAGCGTATGTTAAATATTCAGGATTTTAAATAACATCAGATTCTTTAAGTGTCGACTAACTAAGAACGCAAGTTAAATGCAATTTTGGAAATAATGTTTCATATTGGAAATTTTAATTTTAACGGACAGTTAAACACGTATAGAACATAAGTACGTGTGTATGTATGTATGTATGTATGCATGTATGTATGTGTGTGCGTTAAAAACCAAGCAGATTTAAATTAAAGCTTGCCCTGCTCCTGTTGAGGCAATGAGGATTTTCCGCACTTGAAAACAACAGAGACACATTACACACAGTCATGTAAACTAATTTAAAAGGCAATTCTGTAAGCACCCGCCCGCTTACACCCCACCAGGGGATGACTTTTGCTAATGAAGAAAAAGCATCTGTCAGCTGCGTTTTCCTTATGCACGAACGAAGAAGGAAAATATCGTCTACGATATGTTTGTAGCTTCAGATAGAAAAACAACAAAATTAAATCACCTTCCAACCCTCGGCCGTCTAATGCCAGGCCATCAGAAACAACAACAGTTTTTATAAGGCCAGCAGCACTAACCGAGGTCAAAGGCGTTAATGCACATTTGTCAGTCACTGGCTCTTCCTCACTGCTGGGCCAAATGCCATGTCGAAAAGGGGGAAGTGGGCGTTTAGAGGGGTTGACCAAATTGCTCTGGTTGGGCATGAAGTTGGATGTGCCACTGTAACAAGTGGAAAAATATAAAATTTATGAACACGCCTTACGAACAAATGAAATGTAGCAAACAAAAAAAAAACCAAAAAAAAGAGAAAACTCCACTAACGAAGTATTTGAGTAGAACTGAAATTTAATTCAAGGCGAAATATAGCGCACTTTACCCAGAGAAGACTTTGTATATTTTTTACTGCTGCTGCCATATTTTAATTAAATTTGCCAAATAGCGAAAAGTAAAATGTTCTGGTTGCCCGTTAAGTGTTCCAACAAAGTAGGCACGTGTTTAAAAATGCATTATGCATGTCAAAAAAAAAAACAAAAAAAGATTCAAATACCATCAAACCCCGTTTTATCATGTCAAAGCTAATAGATAAGACTCCAAGTTATCAGTTCCACCAAATTATACAAACGATTACACGAATATTTTAGTTGCTGTCGTCAATAGCCAAAATTAAATCCGAAAATTAACGTAACATAAACTAAGAGATTATGATGCAAGACCCAAGGGTGTCGCCAGCGGCGCGACAATCAAACAATTTCAGTTGGCAATTGTAAGCTGAAAGCGGTTAAATAAAAAGACGTCACCGTCAGCTATTGATGTCTTCATTTATTGGAAACAGACACAAAGGCTAACAAATTCCGTATACGCATAACGAGAAAACGAATTCTGACACAGCGGGAAAGAAATCAACACATGATTAGACAATGGAGGCACCATTATGTATACATACCTACAACATATGCACATACATATGCTATGTGTCGGCTTCAAGCGGAGCCAGCATTTGGGAGAACAGGTAGCAGCAATACTTATGAACTTGGAAAATGGCCAACGCCAGTTCGAAATCATCGCTCAAAGAGCGGTGGGCACACCAAGAATTAAGCAGTCAGCTGGCCTACTTCGGGCATATTGTGTGCAGGAAGAAATCGGATGAGTCAAAGGACATTTCAACGGATGACTGAACAATCACGGACATATTCGCATTTTTGTACTTGCATGACAACAAGAAAAGCCACAATCAGACAATGATCCTTTGTGAGGCTTTGAGGTTGTGAAATCATGCCGACACAGAAGGAACCTAATTCCATGTTTTTTTTTTCTTCGTTCTCTTCTTAATATTTTCATTTATCTTTTCCCGCAGTGCTGATGACGACTGAAAAGTCGTTTTGTTCAAATTTTGTAAAATATTTCTGTTGCACAATGCTTTATTTGTTTGAAGACTTACTTTATTTTTACTTGAATTACCTTTTTGTCAACTCTGCAGCATCACAATGATGCAGTACGATCCACAGCAATTCACGAGTTTTTGTGTATAGATTATGATAAGCTAAACTCACTGCAGATACTGCCTGGTGAAGCAAACAATTTTATTAAAACCGGAGCGTCGTTTAATTCAAGACGCAAGTTTAAAATGTAATTGAATTGTCTGCAATGCGTACAAAAATTAAAACTTCGCGCAAAGCTAAATTTAGAACAGACTTCACTTTTATTTTCTTGGAAGCAGAGAAAATACGCAGCCAAGTTGCCATGTCTGACTCTTGCTAAAAAATAAATTGTTGATTATGAAACGAAAGTCGGCTGGGAAGAAGAAATATCCCCGGCTCATGTTAGTCTGCAGGCTGAAAACCGAAAAAATGGCAACAATGCATTAAAAATTTGCTAAACATGACTTGTTTAAGATTAAACTAGAAAGGCAAGGCTATAGTCGGGCGTAACCGACTAGTAAATCCAAAATTTGGTAACGACATCTTGAAAAAGCAAAAGGGTTTTCGTTACTAAATATGGATTTTCGAGCGATCGTTCCTATGACAGCTATATATATATATATATATATATAAAGCAATATTTCGTGAACTCTTTTCACTTTCTGCAACACTGAAGCAGTTGTGAACAACGTCAAATCACAGAAAATGAGCCGGCACAGATATATCAAGAAAATTTCTTGGCGCCTCTTGTATGACTCAAATGTCTGCGGATGAGGTGACAACCATGACTTCTTAAACCCTAACCTAATTCCCCCGCTCCCCTAGCCAAAAATACGCTGTCAGCTGCGTAGTTCGTAGCTCATATGTATGCTTGTGTAAAATCAAACATCGTCATACAAAAATAAAGAAGGTACCGACAGTTATAATACCGTTACACGGCGTTCTCTGAGAGCGTACAACTTGCAACCACGTAGATCGCGGAAAGAGAAAGTATACAAAGTTTGTGTCTAATAAGAGAAGTACATTTTTTTCGAGGCTTATGACTCGCTCATCGTACATGCCCTTGGCAAAACATATGCAAATATTTATCTACATACATGAATGCATATTGTCAGAAAATATTTCGACTCTTTAGCCAAATGCATACATATACATATGTATGTTTGTGTGTTTATTCTACCTAATGGAAAATCTGATGTCCCGTCGGGACACTGATGTATTCGGTATAACTAACCACACCGTTGATAGTTTTGTTACTACATTCGGTTAGGGCAGCAGTTGGAAGTAACCTACACAGTCAGGAGCATCGCAGTTCCTGGACGCACCATCATCACCGTTGAAGGTCAGTCGGCGCATAAATTCACAGGACCAACATGACTAATTTATGGTTTTATTAGCCGTTGTATACTACTCAGCACATTCATTCCTGCATTCCACTTACAATTACAATGTGTGTATGTGTTTTTTTTTGTTTTTTTCTTTTATTGCTTTGTCTTATCGATTTATGATTTTGTAAATTCTTCAAAAACAGGCAAATTAAACTGAACACAACATCTCAGGACATATTAAAAACTTCTTTCAAATGGTTTGACCTTTTAATACACCAACAGTTAGCACATGTCCCTTTGACGTTTAAAGTGTGAATGTGAATTGGAAAGTGTGGACGAGTTTTACAATTAGTCCTTTTCAGTTAAAAATACGCATAAAAATTGTTTGTATGGGTTAGTTAGCCACTGCATTGAATAATCAAATTGAAAATTATTTTAACAACAAATCAATTAGTAACCTAGAGTGCCAGTGGCTACACAGCATTTTGTGTAGAAATTAAATCGAATAGTTGCGCTGGCATCCCTGCCAGCCATGGCTGCTAAGTGGATAACTTTTCACAAACACGAAATTAAAGTAAGTTAGTTTGTCGCATATAATGCCAAAAAACTATTATTATTTATGGCCAACTGCAATGGTCACTTTGGCCGTATTTGGTTTTTGCCTTTTTGCTGTTTTTCGCATTCTAAGGTCCCCAGTGTCTTTCCATATGCTGTTTCACAGTTTTTGGTGCACCATGGCAAATTGTTGCGTCGCCGCAAATTTTTAGCTCGCAGCGCAACCAAAGTAACCTTCCAGTAACAGTTTTACTTTTGGCCTTTTTTTTCCTTTAATTTTTTTTTTTTACCCTTGCTGCGTTTCTAATGTGCTGCTAATGGCATTTTCTGCACTGTGGTTGCCGGCGAAAATTAAGTGTGAATATTTTACATACGCATTTATAGACTTTGCACCGAGCAACGCGGCTGGGTGCAAAGAAATTATTTTTACTGAGCAAGACAAGGCCACCGGCACGAATGAATGTAGACGCACCGTTGAACAGAACTGCCACCCACTTTTTTAACTGTGTTTTTTTTTTAGTATGCGCACACACTGCATTGGTCCTTGACTGTCAAACGCAATGGCCAACTCAAACTGTTATCACGCATTAATGTGCTTAACTGCATCTGGATCTTGTGCATAGCACCCACGATATAAGTTACTCACTATACTATGTATAATATCGGCTTTCAACAATGAAACAAAAGAGAAATAAATAAATGCAAGGGAATTAAAATTAAGTAAAAATAATCATTTTCCATAAATTTTCGTTAGAGCGCAACACTGCACCCGGCTTATGGACAAACACATTTTAACAAGATTAGAGGCTTCTCTTCTTACGATCTTTAATTAAAGGCAAACAGCGTGATGCTAATTAACTGATAGAGCGAAGAGAAGAGTGATCTGGAAATGATATTGTACTTTTCTTTCGGTGTCTCACAATTTGTCTCCCAATCAAAGGCAATTCTTTAACGTCAAAAGCGGAATGATGTGAGGGTAACAATGATCAAATATGTTTTTATTAAATAACAGAGGGTATCATCATTTAAACGAACGACTAATGATTTAATAATGATGCAGTAGACTGCAAAATTGAATAAAGTTGTTATATTAAATACGCGTTGATAAAATATGCCATAACATAGTCGCTCACATTTCTGTTTCGAAAGGAAACGGCCCATATTTGTTTTTAATTAAACTATGTTCATAATTTAATTTCTTTGATGCTTTGTGTGTACATGATGACGTTTCAGCAATTATGTTGGCGTCAATGCTTTTAATGTAACGTAATATAGAATAATGTTCACAACACAAGCACAGGCTCCTCCTGAGTGCTTAATCAACACATTAGCCAATATTCGCTTGGAGACTTCGGAAACAGTTGGCCAGGTTGTGGAGCAGCATAGCAGCACAGCGGCGACTTAGCATAATGAACATCCGTTGAGTGAAATCTAAATTGATCTGCAGCAAGTTGAACAATTTTTTTTGTTTGGTTTTTCGTCAGCTTATATTGGATTGCGTATTCTCTTTTGCCCTATCAACTGCACTCGCCTGCACGCTGACATTGATGGATGTCAGTCGTTTGTCAAAACGCTGTACAAAACGCATGAAAGGTTACGAAAAATCTTAGTTGTAAATTGAAAGCGAATTTCAAATGAAAGCCTTCCAATAGAAAACATTATTTATACCAAAGCTTCTGCAAAGCCGGTGTGCAGCTCACTTTAAAAAAAAGTTATTAAAAATTCAACAAATTGCAGTAAACATAAATTTGCATACTTTAAGAAATATCCTACAAGTTTCAGGTTAAATACAAGTTTAAATTTTCTGAAGTTATATTTTGAGCGAAATAGTTAGGTGAAAATAAACCTACAGTTACAAATCAAGTTAAAGGCGACACTGCCCCAATCGAATTAACATTAGTACTAAATCGTATTGGACTTAATAAAAAGCCATCATTTTTTATTTCTTAATCGTTCGTGGACTCTTTTCTTGGTACATTGAAAAACTGTTCACAACAATGTTATAAGGTTAGATTAAATGCATTATGCATTAAATATGCATATACAATATTTTAAGAATATTTTAATCAAACTTAAAACAAATGATGCACATTAACCTAGGTATCATTTTTAGTGTTGTCTTTTACACTTTATAAGCAACCTACACTTACAAAAAACATTAACATTTAAAATTCGAGTTAAGCAGGCTTTAGGTTGAACAAAGTAATAAATACGAATGCCAAGCACAGTGGACCCCTGCAGTTCATGCTGACGGGATGTATTAGCTTGGAAACACTTCAAAATGCAGACAGTGGCGACACGACTGCGCTGCTAGACGTTGCACAGACGGACACCGCAACGCTAAAGAAGACGTCGTAAAGCGGGTCAGTGTTCCTCTTTAGAGTAACCCAATAAGTTAATTAAAATGCGCGGCTACACACGGGATCCCAAATGAGCACTTTGTCGAACCGCATCAAGTCAAACGCGGCCATTGTTTGTGTCAATTTTTTCAACCTTGTTGTTAAACCGAAAACACAATTCGTTCTGAAAGAGCGGCTAAAAATTTACCTGTTTGGATCGCCTGCACCATTCCTTTAAATTATAGGTTAGAAGTGCATCGAATGAAGAAGGCGAATGATAAAGTAAAAAGGCCAAAATGTAGTCAAAAAACATAAGGCGTTAGGCAAGAGAGAAAAAAAAAAAAACATTATCCTTTAGAAAACAAGAAAACAGAAAAAAAGAAACAACAAGAACAAATTATCGACTTTTGTATCCCGCGTGCATCTTCCGCTTCTGTGAATAAAAAATTGCTTACTTGGCTCCTTGGCTCGCCACAAACCAATAACAGTTTTCCATTGAAATTGAGACATTTCGGCAGTTTTATCTGCAATTTTCTCTATTTGGTATTTTTTTTTTCCTTCGCCTCTTTTTTTTTTCCTTTTGTCTTTGCTTAAAGACTTGAGGCGGTTCCTAAATTCCCTGAGCACACAGAATCAGTCAGGTGTTATCATGATTTGTATCCGCCGAATGCGCGCTGGCACTCATGATCTGCTGCGCTCCTTGGTCAATGAAGTAGTCACTCGTATATGATGTCCGCTCGAGCCGTACTGAAAACGATATTCATTTTTAAGTGTTGAAACTCCAGTCGAGGCTCGTAAAGCAGCTGCTTCGGTTTGTCTGCAATTACCTACTGCACGGTGCGCCACAGAAGTGATCTGGATCTTATTTGGGCGCATTTGTGTACCGAAATTATTTTGCTATTCTTTTGTTTTCTCGGCACACATTAAAAAGGATAAATGCCAGCAATGGCTGCCAGGCAAACCCAGTAGAAGTTCGCCTTATCTTTTGTCTTCTGCTAATCACTTCATTAGGCAACTGAAGTGAAGTGAGCGCATATGTTACACTTATTCTTTTCGGTTCGATCTTTGAAGTGCGTATCTTGCTCTACATTTGTTTGGTATCTTTTCTTTTTTTTTTTTTTGTTTTTATTTAAGTGTGTTTCTTACTTTTTTCCTCTTTTATTTAGATTTCTTCGTTTGTAAGTTATTTGTAAAACATTTGAAAAGTTGATAAAGGACCCTGTAAGCCTATTTCACAACTCAAGTGGTCTATTAGCTCGTCTGCTGACATAAACTCCATATTATAGACACATAAGATAAGCTCGCTTTGATTTGTAAGCCACGACTTGTCCCAATGGATGCTGATAAACGCTATTCAAGCAGCCACATGAAGTTTGTTGTAATGCAGATTACATTGTAACAAAATAATAAAAATGTAGTCGCTTAAGTTGCCACTTAAGAATTAACTATTTTATGACCCTTAAACATCATCAATATTTTGAACAATATTTTTGCTCTTGCATTAAAACAGTTGTTTTTTCTTCTTCTTTTCCTTTTACTAGATTGAAGTAGTCAAAAAAATATAAAATATAAAATCTCATCAAAACACTGAGCTGCGGCATGTGCCTGTGATATATGAGAAGCAATATTGTACATGCGTTTCGTATCATTTGGTCTTTTGCCCTACATATGCTTTAGACATTTTGATTGCAAATTCGTTTGTTGTTTTATTTATACTTTTTTTTGTTTTTCATTTCTTGAAGTATAATTTCTTTTAACTCCCTGTACTAATTTGTTTCATGCTTCATTTGACAACCCCAGAGACGCAATACATACTCATACTCATAACAAGTTTTCGACCACGCCAAATATCATAAAAAAAATTTGTATTCACGCAACTTATTCCCAAAATCCCCGAATTAATAAAGCGCTTGCCAGCGGATTCCATCCGCCATTCGCCTTCCGCATTCAAACATACGACTTTTGAGACTTGCACCTTTGGCACGCAGATGGTCTTCTATTGAGAGAGACAATATACGTACGTATACGAAATAAATACTAAACATCAACATAAATTATTATTAAAAATGAAATTAGTTTAGGCTAAGAAACCTGTCAACGGTAGAAAATAAATTACATTAACCGCTTACTGAAAAATACAACTCACCACTGAATTAATGACAACATTTGTGTGTCAGCATATTCGTAGTCCAAGTCAAAAAACATTTGGGTTGTAAAAAAACTTATAAAAAAAAAACACAATTCATTACGATTTTTATTGCAAATATAAATTACAATTGACTTATATAAGTAGTTATACGAACTTAACCTTACGAATATTTAAATAAAAAAGTCAAAGGTTTTCGTCTTCTTCCTCGAATTTCTTTGACATGTTCATTCAAAAAATGCTTCAAGATGCCTAAATGTAACCGTATATCAATTACTATTCATCATACTCATTTAATCCTGTTTTTAAAACCTCCTCTTCTTTGGTCAAGTATGTTACACAACTCTAATCTCTAATCTCAGTCTTTTTTAACAACATATATGCTTACATTCAAGGAGCATTGTATTTCAGCACAGAGATTATGTCCGAGTTACTTTGTTTGAATTTTTCGCAAAAAAATCTGCCAACAATGTAAGCAAACGGAGTTGGCTATTCTCATGACTGAAAGATTTAAAATTTGTTTAGTTCCTAGTCATGTTCTGAATGACATTGCTTGAACGCTTCAATAATGGTTATTGATCAGGATTAAAAACTACCTAAGTTGCTTACCTCCAAGGGTGCATGTGAGCCTGTTTGCAGATGCATTCGTATTTTGCAGATACATTTTACGTATCGCCTGGAAAACATCACGTGTTGTTTGATATGACCACAGTTTTTGGTTAGAGATCCTTAAAATTTGATTCGCTTCGCTGTGTGTCACTTTGAGTACTGTGCAGATAAGAAACTTTTAAACATCAGCAATAGAATGTACAATCTAAATGCACAGTACAGTCGTCTTTCCTTTCCTTTGAATAATTTTTTACACTCGGCATTAACGAATACGTCACAGATCACACGAGTAATCTTTGCTGTGATGCCTTTATTTGCCAAAATGAAGCGTATACAATTTAGCGAAACTGTGTCGAAAGCGAATACAGATTCGACGAGAGGTAGGTATAAATAAAAATCAGTTTCTGCCTTTTGCCAAAAACAAAAAAAAACAAATGTCAGCATTGACTGAGGATACCCTTTTTTTGGCAGTACTGTAGCTATTCTGATTTTAAGTTCGTGACAATGCTATTGATAAATCAGGATACTGATTTTAAAAATGTGATTTTATAATTTTTTAAATAAAAAATCAAACAAATCGTTGCATAAAGTTAACATTAATAATCAGATGATATATAAAATACGACTAGAATCGATTGTGCAGAAAAAGTAATGTATCCTTTTCGACGAATTTCAGGTTTGAATTAAGGTGAACACAACGTGGCTCAGGAGTGTAAACACTCAAAACACATGTGTTACAATATTTAATAAAGCAAATCCCTGTTGAACATGTGCAAAATAAATTAAAATAATTTCTTTTTTTGTTTTTGTATAAATCAAAGTTAGATACAAAGTTTGACAAACATAAAACTTTTCATTAGAGAGCCCAAAATATTAATCCATAAAAAGTTTTAATAGTTAAGTGAATTTTAATTGTTATTGTGACCTTTTTATTTGTTAGCAGGGGTTCTCCTGTGGCTTCGTGGTATATGTAATTAGGAGAGAATCCTGCATAGGTTCTAAAAAACAAAAAATGGTTAAGTGATTAATAATTCCCAAAGTTACGCTCTTTAGTTTTAAATGACATCTCTCATATAGTAAAAAGTTTGACATGCCTAAATAATGCGAAGCCGAGTATGTTTGAGTCGGGTGTCTTTTGAATAATGACTGAAATCATAAAAAGTCTACATATGGATGCAATTAACAGCTTTCAAGCAGCGCACAGCTGGTTCCCGCAGAAGTAGAGTTGTAGCCAAAGATATTTGCGGCAATGTGACGGTCAATTTAAATTGTTGCATGACATTCTTTATATACAATTTTCCCAAGTTGCTTACAACAAAAACTGTAGTTTCAAGTTGCCTCTTATAGCATTTTTTTTTCGCACAAATAATTTAAATTCGGATTTGATTTTTAATTGCGAAAATTAAAAATCAGTCACAAATATTCAAGAGTACTTTAATCGATCTAAAGTCATTACAATGCTATTTCCTTTTTTAAATTTTTGAATTTATTGACACAGCGTTAATGACTTCATTATACTTAATGAAGATTAAAGTTGCCACCGAATAATTTAGCCACAATATATTTTACATATTTAGTGCACTTCTGCATTTGCTTAAAAAGCGAATTCGAGACATTTTAATCTTATTTGCATGGTCCGCTCTAACTCAGCCGCTACTTTACTTAATAAAAACTTGATATAGCACTTTACCCAGCATTTCACTTTTCATTATTTGCATAGTACTTAAAAAAGGCGTTTTATTTTAATTGCTCGCAGATATCGCTCCACCGTCTAAAAAATACTTACGAAAATGCATTTAAGTTTTACTCTTAAATTAAGATGGACAACTTTGCCCTCAAGCAAAATGCATATTTGCTGTTTTTTGTTCTATTATAAATAAACACTTCGTCTTTTAGTTTGCGTTCTTCTAATTATTTTGCAAAATAAAATTTATAAAATTACTAAAAATACAAAACAAAATCAAGAATATTTAATGCAAGCATTTAAAAATGTAGGCTGAATACTCATTGGCTGCGGCGCGAGCGGAATACACAGAGTCACGTCTCTATGCAATTGTTGGAGAACGCTTTCATTCACCCATACATATGAGGTCGAAAATAAATGTGAAACTGAACTGAAAATGAACTTACTTATATATGCATTATGAGTACATCAATCACGGCATGTTTATATTTTACAGATTTTCGATGGATGACTCTTTTGAATAAATAGTTTTTTACATTTTTTATTAAGTGTGCGAGCAGTTGAGCAAAAAGAAATGCATAGAAAACGCTGAGGCATGACTGCGCCACAACGATTTGGTCTTTTGTCAAGCCAAGCACTTGACAGACTCGAAGAAAAGACTTCTGCACTGCTCTGCTCGTCCGTGACGCACGGAGTGCATTTGATTGCTGCGCTGTGTTTGGATTTTGTCGCAGATGATTTCAGAATTTAATGAGACCACGCATATGGCATTGAAGTAGTGCCGAGTTAAGGCAGGATCACATGCGTGTGCGGATTTTATGCGCTAATTGATAACTGCTGCTTGCGTCTATCTTTGCTGACAGAAGTAATTGCCTTAATGGACAACTTAAGACTTACTCAGTGTGAATTATGCGAAACATTTATTAAATGGCACAGTACCGTTTCAGTTTAATAGACATTGAAACTTGTCATCACTGTACATATGAACCGCTTTTCTTTTGGCACATTGCGTATGGCTCTTTGTTGTGTTCTGCGCTGCACTTCTTCTAGGAGTTAGTTAGGCAATCAGAAGTTCTACGAACTTATAGATACAAAACAGTGCCTTCACTTTTTTTACATTTTACACTTTCACTCGAATTGACAGTTCCTCGCAGATAGTTTAGTCGTACGCCTTCATCAAGTCAGTCGGAACGTTGATTGACATTACAAAACTAAATTTGTTTGGGCATAACTTTGCCCACAGTTGCTTAGTATAGAAATTATTTTGGGTCTAGAAATTTTATTACTATCACAACAGTTCCCCCAGAACTACAAACTGTAGAAAACATACCTAAAATGCCACAGTATTTGATAATTAAGTAGACGTGCGACCTCAAAGCCAATAAATCACTTAATTACTTGCCGACATTTCGATTTGAGGCGCGCATGCACTGACGCTCACAGATACTCCTATGTCGTATGGTATGCATGGATGTGTGTAGATGCTGCGAAATGCGTTGCATTCCTGAAAGTATTCTGGGCATGACAAATGAAATAAAAAGTTTTGAAGAAATCACCGAGCGAATAAAGATCGTTGAAATACTATCAAAACTAAATGAATGGTGCAACAACAATCACAGGGGACCAATTCATCAAAGCACAAGCAGCCCGGCGTTAAATGAAGCGATCTGACTATGAGGCGAAAGGAAATCCAAAAATAAATAAACTAAAACTTAATGTAAACTGCAAGCTAGTCTAGCCGCTGCTCTGCTGCGGCAGATCATTAAAATCAAGCTAAGACAATCATCTAAACTGCTACGACTAAAATAGGCTAAACAGGCAACATCAAACAGCCAATCAATACTTAAAATACTGAAAACCTTTCAAAAGATTTTCTTTTCTAATTTTGCAGAAAATCACAAAATGTTGAAACATTTAATATATGTATATCATATGGACGCCCACTGCGCCGTATACGCATCAGGAATATTTGTCATTTGAATATGTAATTTAAATCAAAACACTTTTTTACACGTTTTTATTTTTGATTGTTTTTATAATTAGATTGCCTACATTTTTTGGCACTTTGCATCCGACGCAAATGCCCGCCCATTTCAGTGTCGCATCGAAAGTGGGTAAGGCTGATCTTTGCGGTAGGCATATAGTAATGCTGCGTACAATGTTATAAACCACATTATAGCTGTGATTATCGCCTATAGACGTGTTCGTGGTGTACGGTACGCATGGACTCTACGCCTGTCTGCTGAGTCTGTTGAACATCTGTTGTGGATTTCGTGTTGAAAAATTTCACTTCAATGTTTCGCTGTCATTAAAAAGTGGGCGTGCACCGAACAGTGGCAGTGGCAGCGAATGAACGAAATAAATAACAAGAGCGCCGACAGGCTATACACGCCGACTGTATGCTCTTCAAACCGAAATTCCATCCCAACTACAGAACACGACAATTTATTTATAATTTTCATTTTCACATACTCCTGTCGCAGAACCCAAATGCGTCTACTTCATCTCGATACCACATCAACTTCAACTATTTGCGTTGATGAGCGTGTCAGTTTTTTTTTTTTTCTTATATTCATTCTGATGTGCGGCTAATCATCTTTAGGCCAATAATCGAAAATTACAACAATTTTTGGCAGTAAATGAATTTTCATGAAAATTCACAGCAAATGAAAAATTAAAATTGAAATGCGTATATTTCTCTTTGCATAAAAAATTACGATGATGATGATGATAAGAATTATGCGTGTATCTGGCGTTGACACCTTCGAAAAGTCTACAACTTAAGATGAGACTGCTGCTGAACCGTGCCAAGGAAAGTTATCATAGCAGAAACAAATATTTTTCTTCACGAATCATATTAACAATAGCAATCACAATGAAAAGGGACGGAGTGGCATATCAAAATTGAAATTGAGTTTGAAAAGTTATTATCCGCTGTGCTGTGCTGAGCTGAGCTGTGCTGTGCTGTACTGTGCTGGGGGTGTTAAGAGGTTCGTTCGCATGTGTTGCGTCGTCGCACGTTGCTGGCATTGAGAGCTCATCAAGTGATGCTATAATAATTGTATGAGAGTTTATGTTCGAATTATGCTCATGCTTTATAATAAAATCAGAGGGTGGCGCAGTGCGATTTGGACAGGGATGAGGTGCTTATGCCAGATAAATCCCATATATGCACACTAAATAGAATAAAATAAGCAATTCGGCTTTAAATTTTGAGCTCCCCAAATTAATAATAAGCTATTTAAACACAAGCGTTACGTCGAAAGGGCCACAAGAGAATAACTTGCTTAAATTATTAATCAGCAAACATTTCATTTTGCCTCACACATCAGCGTAATAAAATAAATTATCATTGAGAATCAATCAAACCAAATGCTCGTACACGTATCAGCAGAAATAACAGCTGCCTAAATTTAATATACGAGTTTACTGTGCTCGACTTTAATTTGCTAATGCAACTTACATCAGTCAAATCGGAGCTTCTTAAAAAATTTTAAAAAGTCCATTCGGCAAAACTACCTGAAATGTGATACATTATTTTTAATAACGAGTTTCTACACAACATTTCACATCTGTAGCTCATTATTATTTTTTTACTTTGCAAAATATACAAAATTTTCAATGAGTTTACAGTATCAGAATGAAATTTAACTAATTAACGATGAAATCTTTTTGTAAAAAAATCTAAATACAAATAATTTCACATTGATGTTTGAAAACATCAAATACGATAGACAATAAGGACTCTATTCAATAGTTACATTTGTGCTTTTGTTTTATTCATAACATGAAAAATCACTGCTGTAAATATTAAAACATATTTGGAATATACACAAACCGATTTGCAAGTATTTTATTCACCAAAAAACATTTTTGAAACATTCGCAAATGCAACATAAACGGCTTAGGTTCTTCGCGGTCATTTAAGTGCTGTGTCAGTGATATATGAGAAAAAGAGCAAACCAACTGTCTAACAAGGGACGTTGCCGACCCTGACAAACGCAAAAAAAAAAATAAAAAATAAAATTAAATGTGACAGCTGTTTTTCGTCGCACAAATTAGTCAACGGGTAAGGGTTAATGTAAACCTAAACCATTCTAAAAACATTTTTTCCCTTTTTCTTTTTACTTTTTTTTTTTTTGTTTTATTTGGTTACATTAAAATAAATTTTAGTTAACCTAACAGGCTTATTAACGCTAACGACATTCATTTGCTTTCATTAAATATACAAAGAATTAGTGTGCAAACCAAATTATCCGACATATTGAACTATTTATCCTTTGTGTTTGAGTCCCACACATAATTCTTTCGTTCACGTGTACTAACCAAGCTCCTTACATAGGCATTTTCGCTTTGATTGCATTTTAATTTGCATGTCAACAGTGCCGAGTTATGCACAATCATGCAACAGAGCAACAAATGAAGCGAAGGGAAGCACTTAAGCTAGCAAACAAAAAGCCATTTTGGATCTGATTAAATCAAACATGGAAACGGTTGCCGTGTTGCTTGACGAGTGTTGCGATGCTGCAAAGCTGCAGAATTTCGTAGTACAACAATATGTTCTGGGGCAAATGCTTCAAGCAAGTGAGTGTAATCGTATTAATGCAATCCTTATTTCGAAAAACCATATGTTTATATGAGGAAAATAAACAATACATGTTGCAGCCAGCTAAACTTTTAAATAGTTGTGTATTTGTACCTTTCCTTGGATTTAATTGGATTCCGCACCAATTAGAAATCTTACCTAACTGGCTGCATGTGTATGAAAGCGGTAATAAATCCTCAGAGGCTGTCGCTGCCATTCCCATGAACAAACATACCCACCCAAAAACCTCCCCTCGGCAACAGTGAGTGTACAGGGCACTGACGCTGGATTTCAAATTCCAATTAAACGTTCGTTAAGTACAAAACCGTCTACTATTATGTGTATCAGTCGTTGTGCGTGTGTGTGTGTGTGTATGTGAGTGTGTCAGCGGTAAGGGGAATGTGGTTTCCCAGACGACATGTAGGCTTTTTGTAAATTAGAAAAGCAGAAATTGCCATTACACGTTCGACAAAGCAAGAAATGACCATTAGGAATGCCACAGAGCCAACAAACGAATGGTCGCGACACGCGTCAGTGGCAAGCGCCCGACAGTCCTTTGTCACCTTAACTTTTTAATTTAACAAATATTTTCTACTCTCGAAAATTGGCACAAAGCGTAACGCATACAACACAGCGCGAATGCGATCGTCGTATTATTAACATTTTAATTATAGAATGGAATTTCTAAAATTCTCCAAGGCAAAAGCTAAACGTTATATAATCGTTGAACAATAATTAAATACACATTAGGCTAAAACCTCAGATATGTTTTATTTGTGCTAGAGTCAAGTGTACAAACCCATACCTGCATGCATACATATGAGTATGCAAATAACGAATTGAAGGATTATTTAAAAACACAAATTTATATATTGTACAAAGCATAAAAAACAAAACAAAAAAAATAAACAAAAAAAAAAAACAACATTAATAATGTGTCCTTAGCTGTAACGCCATTACAATATTCGCTTTTTTAGAAGTCCTCAAAAATTTGTCGAGCATCTTTTTTGTTGACGTTAAAGCGCATTAACGATTCAGAAATGCTGCCAGAGGTGAATTATATCCAAAGCATTTGTGCTTCAATTGTTGCCAACTGGCCAGAGCAACTTGGGACCAAGGCATGAACTTAACTTGTTAAAAGATAAATTAATGACATCAAAAATTATAATGCGTAAAAATGCCAAATCTACCCTCCTCATTGGCGAGTGCTGCATTAGATGCTAAGCACGGAGTCTTGTCTTTTGTTTGTTTGCCATAAATTATGCCATAATTCCTTTAGTAAAAGATTAGCCCTGTAATATTTCGTATTTTTATTTGAGTGTACGTGGAAATTTAAAGTATCAGATAATAAAAGACAACAGACTTACTGAGGAGTAAAATTTAATTTAAAAATAACTTTGTTATTGTTTTTTTTGTTTTTCATTTAAGCTGTGATGAGGTGCATGGCTGGGCTTTGAGTTTGCGATTTGGCTGGCAACAGTTGCGGAAATAAGTTGTCGGGAAAATACGCATATGTGGCAAGTGCTCTGACGCTTGTGATAAGCGTGCAGCGGTGTTTCACTGTACACTTGCGACTGTGGTGGCACATTCATTGGTCCTTTTCTATAAGTATTTAATCCTATTTAGCGGCAAACTGCATAAACATATTGTGAATGCTAAACGTAATGGAAAGGGTCACATCAGAATAGAGGGATTAATTTTAACTGTACATGTTTCCAACTTTTTTTTCATTCACAAAAATAAAATACAAAAATTAAATAATGGAAAAGAGTTTTGCATACTTTGAACACCATTGATGATGTTAAAAACATATTGTATACACGGTCTAAACCCATCCTTTCATAAAGATATTTCGTATTAGGGGTAAGATAAAATACACTTGCAGATGAAAGCAACACAAAAAAAAAAAAAACCGTTTTGAAGTATTCTTCATGTAATCCAGTTGTGGCAAAGATTCGAAACATCAAAATGTTTAAAACAATGCGTAATTTTATTCCAATATTAACAGATTCCTAAACTATACTTCAGGTATTTTGCATTCCAGTTATTTTTGAGCGTCTTTTAATTATACTTATTTCATATATCTGATGTTCATTCATTTAATTGACTAATTTAAATACAGACACTCATATACACTTACCCATGATGATGATATACATATGATATCATTTTCTATTCAATTCAAATCAGTTTTACGCTAACAAAAGTTTCCATTTCCCACACAAGAAATGCAAAAAAAAAAAGCATATTTAATATTAATACTCCTGCACAAACTGGCAATACACATTTGCAAAGCGCTGCCAACTGTGAGCTTCTGCAATTTGAGTAAGGAAATATGGTTTTTTTTTTTTTAGAATGTATGGATAGGTGCATCGTTGTCTATTTTTCATGACCACTGTCAGAAATTGATTCCATGTACGACTACTGCAGGGGAGACACGCCGGCGTTTGAAGGGCATCCTAAGCCAATGCAGTCGGAGCAGATGAGGGGATGAGGCGATGAATATTTTTTGAATACTTATTGATTTTGGTTTTGTGCGGAGGTTGAATGGAATTGGATTTAGCAAATGTGCAGGAGATATATTGTAAGAAGTCTTATGAGCATGGCTTTTCAAAAAACTTCACTGGCTAAAGTAGCAAGGTAAAAATTAATTTTTTAAGCATTTAAGCGATGAATATTTAATTGTGCAAGTTTTGACTGAATAATTTGCGAGAATCTGCTTATGACTTTAATTTTTGTGCAATATGTGCATTGTATTTATATAATATGTGTCTCATATGCGTTATTAATTTCTTTCAATTTTAATTGCGAAATAATAATATACGCAAACGATTAAAATGAACAAATTAAAGCAATAATTACTGCCCTAAGGCCAAATAAATTTTTAAGCGTCTTTTCACGTATTTTTCATGAAGTAATTTTCTTTTTGGCTTTTAGTAAATTAAACGATAAATCACTTAAAATTTAAATCGTGTTTTCTTATATATAAATTATTTTGAATAGCTTTGTAGAAATATAAACTAATTTAGAGACACTTGCTTAGTTAAGAATTTCTATTTGAATTTATTTGCGAACTTTCGGCAATCTACCACAAATATTTAAAACAATTGCACTCAATTAAGTGGCTTGGCAATACAAATATGACTATGAGTACGAAAGTATGTACATATATATAAATATGCATTTCATTAATGTATTAGCACACCTGTGCTTTTTTTTTAAATCATTTAAGAGATGTTTGCAATGTTTTCCATGGCAGATACATAAGTGCATTCTTTTTACTTTCCTGTATACTGTTATGGCGGCGAGCATCTTTTATGGTTTATAATTCCTTGTGCATTTTTTAACAACATTTTTTAACCAGAGAAATTTATTATTAATGGTGCTTTTTTTTATTTATTTTTCATACACACGAACAGAAACACTTCTTGCTTTGAATTTAAAATATAGTACAGTGCAGCAGCTAAGAGTATTTGCGCAATTCCTTTTTCACATTGCACTGCCAGAACGTTTGCATTATGATTTGTGTACTTGTGGCCATGTACGAATGGCAAAGAATTGCACTGAAATTCGTAAAAAGAGAAAAAAACAAAAACAAAAAATAAAAAACAAACAAAAAACAAACAAAAAAGAAACAGAAGCAGCAACAGAAAAAATAACAGAAACAGAAGGGTATACGGCATATAACTCAGCAGCAAGAAAGAAAAGGTAAGGACCGTAAAAAGTAACACATGTGTGCGGTTTTACTTTAACAATTGCATTCAATTGTAAACTAAAAACATTGGGTAATAAATTTAAAAATCAAAAACAAAAGTTCACTTTTACAGGCAAAAGAAAGTTATATAAAATTTTAAAATAAAGAAATGAAGTGCGTATGCTGAAATTGTGACTGTATGTTCAGATATCATTTAATATAATTATTCTTCTTCTATGTAAATGCCTCATCGGAATGCTTGAGCGCCACCAATTTGAACATTGAATAGCTTTGATTGACGCAACAGGAAAAGAAATCTGTGCAACTGTTGGTGGTTCACTGGAATCCTAACATCAAAAATGTAACTGGCTGACTGCATGCTGAAGAAACTGAGTTTTCTTTAGAATTTCGTATATGTTTTTTTTTTCTTTGCATTCCGTTTGGTAATTTAACACTTCCCAATGACATACCCAAGTGCTCGTGGATACTTAACTAAAAGGCGTTTATGTGTGATTTCTGATTTTCAGGCTATTTTATGCATATGATATGCCTTAACCGTTGTCTTCGCTACGGTGTTGTCAAAGGAAACTCCTGTTTTCAACACTCTAGCGGCAGATCATGTTGAAGTCGCAGTGAAACCTGACCCTGCTTGTTTTTATTTTCATATATGTTAATTAACTGCGAACAAGATCGTAGCACATTAGGATCACGCTGAAGCTATACATAAGTCATGCTTCGCTGGAAGTGTCTCCACAAACTCATTTTTCCTTTTTTTTGTTTCATTACACAACATGACCAGCTGCTGGTATGAAAATGTATATGGATACCATAAAATCACCAAAAAATTTCAAAAAAGTTTAAATTGTGAAACTGTTTCGATGCAGCTTTTATTAAATATACATATTTCCATTGTTGGCAACATGCACACATGAATCGTATAATTCATCATCTACGTTACTGCTTTTGTTTCAATTGAATGTGTTTTCTCATTTCAATGAGCACAAGGACTTGGTCCTTTTGCTATTTGTGCCTGCTAAAAGTCTAGATTGACTGTTGTCCAACATATTTTAATACTAATATTTAATTCAACTCACATGCCACCTTCCTAAAGCGTTCGACTTTGAATCGTCTGTGCACCATTACAAAGGAAACTGATGCCAGACAACAGCGGAAAAGACACTTTGGTACACTGTAAAGATTTAATCAGTATATTTTCTTTTATTTTCTAAAAATCGATACCAATAGAGATAACATCAAATTGTCTGTTTAGCTATGATAAATAATTCGTAATAATAGTTGAGTGTTTCGTTTGTTACAAAAACGATTTTTTAACATGTACTGCGCCTATCTCAGAGTTTTCTTACTTGCTGTAATAATATGCTTTCCTGTATAACTGTTCATTTTATGTTGGAACTGCCACATTACTAATTGCCCACATGTGCAACTTATCCTTGGCCACATTTGCCGACACACCATTTCCGCGTTGGGCTATTTGAAATGCACAACATGTCTAATAATAACCGCATTGCCAATTATCAATTTCTGTAACGTTTTGTAATTAATTTATATAGTCCGTTTCGACACTTTGTTTGTCAGGATACCAAGTCACGCATTCACTTATGGCAAGGCAGAATTCATTTATTGTATCAACTTAATTAGATCTGTCCACACGTTGTAAAAAGTAAAGAAAAAAAAGTCAACCAAGGTTCAGAACTGCCAGAAGCTTAAGCTGGCAACATATGCACGTGGGTATTTCTGTAACCAACTGCCTCCAATAACTGTTCACACCTACTCTTCGCTACGTATGGACCGAACCCAATCAATCATATGTATTATTTTCGAGTATCGCATGCCATTTCTTTGCTTATTTTTCTCAAAAAAGAGAACAGAAAAACAAAACACATTATGTACAGGCATTTAAAATTGACTTTGTCAGCATTTTTTTAGACTTGTGTCAGGCAAGTCAGCCATCAATCATTTCAACCCGAATATTGCGGTTCCACCTTCAATGCATGTACAGCGATGTCTCAAAGTATAATAAATAGAGATATATTTTCAAATTTTTATAAATCAATTGTGCAGCAGCAGCCGCAGATTCCAACTGCTGTCGCTTCTACACACTCAAAAGGAAACACACTAAACAGGATAACAATGAATTTCCAAGCAGATGGTAACTCGCCATTGTGAAGGTTTCCATTTAGTACAAATTTGTCTTATGCTGCCACCACTTTTTGAAAGTGTGGAACTCTGGTCTGCTTTTCCTTTTTATAATATTTGTAAGTTACAACGTTTGAGCCTCAGACCTGAGGTTCTTTTGTTGTGTTATTTATTAGGTGTTACCCGTATCTTCAACAACAGCATGAATAGAAACGGAAATTCGCATTCACTGTTACCAATTAAGTCACAACTCGAAAACATTTAAACTTGTCATCGATAAACTCATTTACACTCGTACATACATATGTATGTCTTTACTTAATTATAATGTAAATGTATTATTAATTATTACTAGTTAAGTCAACCGATTTTAACTACAATGCGATATATTTTTTATAGTATTGCACAAAAGATTCAATTATACATCACATTTTTGACCTTCTTATTTAATCGCTGCAGTAAATTAAAGAGAAAATGGTTATGCAGCTGTTAGTTGTAACACTTATATAAGCCATTTTCTTGATGAACTGATTTTGATCAATCTTGAATAAGATTTAGAATTGAAATTCGTATACAATAATCCAAGATTCAATTCAATTGTTGAATTATGGCTCTTAAAAAATGTTTATACAGCAAATAGATAAATTTAGAATTGAGATATTATAAAAAAAATCAGCAACTTACAAAATTTAAATAATAACTAGAAAATCAGTAAACTAGTAAACCAATGTTTATCAAATTCTGGTATATTATTGAATATTACGTAAAATTATTAAATCCACAATTTCGGTACGATATCTAACTAAACAAAAAAGGTTTTCTTTGTAAATTTAGGTCTATACGTTTTCGAGATTCGTGCGTTCATACAGACAGATAGATAAATAGACAGATGGTCATGGTTAGATCGACTCGCCTTTCAATGCTGATATATAACAGAATATATATTCTTTGTGGGGTCTGCCACGCCTCTTTCTGCCATTTTCTGGCACAGGATATAAAAGAATGTTTCAAATGTTGAAATATTTTCTTTTTTTTTACAAACCGCTGAAAATGGTGAAGCACGACGAGCAAAATGTTTGATACAATTAGTTGAGTGCACCATATCTTTGGAGAGCTGAGCGAAGTGAAGTTGTGATTTTCGTATGCAGTTAAAGCGTCAAGTAGGTATTCAGACAGCAACTGTCGCACAGAACAGATGATGAAAGCACTGACGCTGGGGAAGCCATCAAAGCGCTTGATTTTTAATGCAATTATGCACGACATTACGCCAAGCACAGAAGAACAACGAAAAGAGTAAGAGCATTACGAACGCCGAGACGTATTCACTTTGGTTCTGTATTAGTTTAAAATAAAATCATATGGAAAAAAAAAATCAAAAACAAAATAAAAGGAAAAAAAACAATAAGTTTGCTCTTTCTATTCGACGCTTTCGAAAGCAGGAATTCTAATTGACGTTGAAGCAGCACTAATTGAGATGTGATGTAGTAATTTCATCAGCAAAATGCAATTTCCATTTTGAAATTCAATTACTTAATCAGACAAAACACAATGAAGCAAATTTAAACAAATATGCACATCAGCATCGCAGCCAAAAACTGCTTCGAATTACACTTGCCTGCCATGTTAAGCAAATATTGTTCACTCAAAGTCAACAAACCCAACTTAAACTTAATATTACACATATGTGTGTCCAATATTACCCGACATCGGACTTTAGACCAAGCGGAAAGTTCATACCTACAAAACCACATAAGAAAGCACTTGTTTGCTAGTCAATTTGGCAATAAAATTTGACTATTCGAAAATTTGCATAAAGTCATTTTTAATTGAAAATTTACTAAGGGAAAACTAAGAAGTTAAGTGAACATCAATCTATGATTGAATTGCATAGAAGAAGTGAACACACATGTTTCTTGTCGAAATCACAATTCACAATTCGAGTGACAAAGCAGGAAAGAGAATTCACTCAAGTTGATAATCTTGAAAGCTTGCTTCCAAACTGTTCCCACATCCAAGTCAGCCTCGCAAATCTTCTACGCATAGCAAATGAAAGGCAAGCCAATGCAAGGCATGGTAAGGCATGGCAAGGCAAAACACACCAAATACTCTAATGCGTACGACGCTGCCAATTGCCGGTAGTCTTCAGACACAACGCACACTGCCTTGCGTAAACAAACAGCCAAGCACTAATTAAGTAATAGAAGCGAAATCCAAGTGCAATCTCGGAATCACATGATAAACATGACAAATCAAGACAACGTACGAAGCAGCGCAGCAATCGCATGACAACAGGCAGCTCTGCACAAGCAATCCTTACATACTCGAATGAACGAGTGTACAGAGGCAACAACTCAATTCACCCGTGGCTTTGAAAGTCAACATTTCCATTGCATGAAGACAATAACTATTTGCTCTAAAGGAACCAATAATGACTATGAATGAATGCTTCAGTGCATGTGTCAGCTCACTTCCACACCAAGTTAACACTATTCAATCAGGCTCCTAATCGTTTTACACTCTGTCACCAACGAAACCAAACAAATTTATTCCCACTGTAAGCATTCTAGCTCACAAGGAGTATGAACAAACCGAAGTTGTTTAACTGTATTCATAACCTCTTAATATGGTGTTCATGAGCAAAATCCTTTAACTCCAAAAAAAAAAAAAAACTGATTTATTTTTTTCTAATAAAAGTAATGACACAAAAGCGGTTTCTTGGTTATAGTTAAATGAAGGCATCTTTCTTTTGGAAAACGGCAAGTTTAAAAAGGTGAAATCATTTGATACCAAAAACTTTTATTTATTTAGAAATAATGAACCGCAATTAAACTCACTTATATCTTAAGACAAGGTAGATCAGCAAAATATCAAATTTTACATTTTTACCGAAACATTATTTTGATTATTTTGAGCATTGATGACAAATTGCGTTAATGGAAAAGTTTTTTGTTGACAACATAATGTAGGAAAATAAAGCTAAAAGGGGAGAAGTTTGTTTTAATAATGTAATTTTTTGGCAAAAGTTATGTAAGCAAATTAAAAAATAAAAGTTAAAAACAGTTGGTTACAAATGACTGAGCACGCATAATAATAATATAAATTAAATACCGCGGCAGAGACCAAATCCACGGTAATTTTGATTAATGTTACGCATAAGGTACACGTTTACATTGGCCAAACTTAGTTTTTCAGATCCCTTTCATATGAGCTCGTATAATACAATATAGGATTTTTCTCGAATTACTCGAATTTACTAAAAGTTGACAACAAGTTGACATAAACAATATAATTAGAAAAGCTGAAAACCTCAGTGGACAAACCGCCGCCAACCGATCCGTTGCTTCGGCTCCTGTGATATAATTTAAAATTAAAGTACAAATATTGCATTCAACTTCATCAGTAATAAAAGTTGAAATAAGCTTGTTACACTTTAAACATTTTTGGCACGAAACCATCAACTCTAATTTGTTTTAATTAAGAGACCACAATAAAGAAGCGAGAGCAAAGTAAAAAATGAAGTTAACCAAGCGGAACTGCCACAATTGTGGAAATCAAATAGAATTTAATTAAACCCTAAGTGGCCAAGCACAAAACGTCAAATCGAAATGCAACAACAGTTCAGAACTGCATTGAAAAAAAACACAAACAATTCTACAAAGCAATCTAAGCTCAGCTTATTTAAATATAATAATCATTACTGATAGCCAAAGGCGTCCACTTAAAATATCAAAACACTTTCCAATCCTAGGGTAAGTGAAGGTGAAAGATGTGAATTGTTCAATAAATTAAAAAAAAAAACATATATAATATATTGAGAGTTTATATATAAAAAGAAGCAGTAAGCGATATATTTGACAAAATATAAAGACATATACACATTGCCAACACGAATCGACCTTTGTCAATGGCATAAGGCATTTACATATGTACTTACCTGTATATTAAAGTCACCCCATATCAAAGGTACAATATTATGCGTTATTGAACTGTCAGTGAAAGTGACAAAGGCATACCGTCTTTTAAAAACGACCGTTCCTGTATCATTCTCCCTTCCCTTATTCGACATCAGCTATTTAACTGTGTGCATGTGTCACATTTTTAGACTCGGTCGCCCATATGCTGTTTGCTGAGGGTAAAGAAAACTTTTAAAGTTAGTATTCTTTCGTTTTGATATCTAACTGGATATTTATTAAAAACGAACCTAAAATTGGTTACAAAATAAAAGGAAAATGGACAAAAAAGAACGCTAGGCGATCATGCCAACAAATGAACCGAAACCATCTTCACATTCTTCAGTCAGCTGCAAATTTAGGGAATGTGAGTTCCAACTTATATTCTTACGGTAAACAGAAGTCAACCTTTTAAAAAAGTTATTTATAATTTCTTCTACCAAGCAGACTAAAATTCGTTTATACTAACCTTATTGACCACCAAAATATTATCATAAAATATGGCATGCGTACAAATATTATTTATTGTTATGCATTCTTGATGGACAGTTTGTACCTGATTTGATATCCCCATCATTGTTACAAGGGTTTTAAAAAGCTAGAGCTGTGTTATTCTCTAGTTTCTATGTGGAATGATGAATAAAGCCATTCACTATCGTTTGACTTCTCACGGCAACATGTTGTATTTGTCTTATGTAATTGAAACACAGATGTATTTCTGGAGTGTAATAACGTTTTTGACGGCAATTTTTTCAGTTTTGCAATTTTTTTGAATTATTAAGATAAATTTGTAGATCAATTCGTCTGTAGACGCTGACACTCGATTTCGTTCTACAAAATTCAAGTTAAGAGAGATACGAGTATAGTAGACGAACTGTAATTAGAATTGCATAAAACGGTTTCTGGAATAATCAACATGCCATTAAATGTTGATATAAAATAAATGCCACGATTTTATAATTATTTAATGTATTTATTTTAATTTAAATGCATCAATTTGGCTTTTATTATTTAGCTGTTGTTCTTTGAGTCATATATAATGCATTAAGTAAATTATTTCAGTTTTGAATTGAAATTTAAATTTTCAATCGACATGCAACTAACAACAATAACAACTATTAACAAGCTATTCATATGTTGAAAGGTATTAAAGAGTCAGCGGCACTGAAAATACTATTTTCGTTTAAATCACACACAATAAAACATTAAATAACACTCACAGAGAGAGAGAGCGAACTGAAGCAGAAAAAATAGAGAATGGGTCATCTACCAATAATAAGCAACAACTACCATCAATTAGCGATCGCGTGTCTCAGCTGAGTATTATTAATGCTTTTGTAACATGTATCGATGACAAAAGAATGAAAGCACATATTAAGTCAAAAGCTCCACAAACATAAAAATAAGTATGTATTTGAAACATTTTTGGATTTGTATGTATCATATATACGTCATTCTGTCCGGCGGTTATTCAATGAAACGTTTGTTTCACAGGCAATTACTCTTACTAACAACAAACTACAAACTACAAACAACAAACAAAAAAGACAAGCTGTGATTAATACATTTGCGAAACCCAATTATTCTCACGTGAAACCGGTGAACGCTGTAACATGACTTAAGCTCCGCTGTGAAAATCGTCTTTACAGCTCACACAACTGTCAGTGACGACCAGTTTGCATGCAGCTGCAGCCTAAAGCGGTACACAATTTAATTGAATATTAAAATAAAAATCCAAATTTATTTTATACACACGTGTATATTTATTTTTTTTTTCAATTTATACTTGAATTGTAAAGATTATTTGAGTTAAATATGACGACTTTTACGATCAATGGAATACCTTATACAGGCAAGTCTGGTGAAGCTACACTGCAAATTGTGCGTTTGTAAGTTTAACTTGACATTGTTTTATTTTCAAATAATAGTCGACTTGACCAAAATGCCACCGGACATCACCCTAAACACTTTTATACGCGAGCATGCGCAGCTGACGGCTACGAAATTTATGTGCCTCGAAGGTGGATGTGGCGTTTGCGTTTGCGTGATCAGCGAGAAGCATCCAGTGAATGGCGCAACTGTCACTAAGGCAGTAAATTCGGTAATTGCGTTTGTCTAAATGTTTTATTATGTAATTTAATTACTTCGTTCCGAACTAGTGTCTGAAGTTGTTAAATACGTGCGCTGATCAGGAGATCACCACAATAGAAGGCCTTGGTAATAAACGCACTGGCTATCATCCCATACAAAAACGATTGGCCAAGCTTAACGGCACACAATGCGGCTTTTGTTCACCTGGATTTGTGATGAACATGTACGGGCTGCTCACATCCAAAGAAAATAAAGTGTCAATGAACGAAGTGGAGAATTCATTTGGTGGCAATATTTGTCGCTGTACTGGCTATCGTCCCATATTGGATGCTATGAAATCCTTTGCTGTTGACAGCAATATTTCATTACCCGAAGAATGCCAGGACATTGAGGACCTGCAACCAAAAAATTGTGCCAAGATTTGTAAGAAACAAATCGACGCCGGCTTGGGGAAAATTCTGGTCTATGCCGATGGCACTCAATGGTATTGGCCAAAAACCATGTCGGAACTATTTGAAGTTCTCGATAAGGTCGAAAAGGAGCAACAATACATGCTTGTGGCAGGCAATACGGCGCATGGTGTCTACAGAAGATCTCCCGATATACAACACTTTATCGACGTGAATGGTGTGAGCGAGCTCAAGGCCCAGAGCGTGACACCAGAACTACTGACGTTAGGTGCAAATCTCAGCTTAACCGAGGCAATGGCAGTGTTTGAGCAAGCATCGAAGCAAGCCGGATACGAGTATTGTTCACAGCTGTGGCAGCACTTTGACTTAATTGCAAACGTGCCAGTCAGAAATGTAAGCTACTCTATGCCAAATCGTGATTGTAGAATCTTATTTTTATTGCATGTGTAATTTGCTGTTTTTATTAGGCTGGCACTCTAGCAGGGAACATTACTATAAAAAAACTTCATCCGGAATTTCCATCCGATGTCTTTATAACATTTGAAGCACTCGATGTGCAGGTGGTCGTGAAAGAAAGCGCCGAAAAAGATCAGACAATGACCTTATCAGCTTATTTAGAGGACAAACGGCCGAAGCTAGTGCTCAGCGCATTTCTTTTGAAACCTTTACCGAAGAACAATTATATTTTCAACTCATATAAGGCAAGAATCTTCACAAAAAGTAGATAAATAATCCCAGGATAAACTAACTTTTGCATATTACATGTTTTAGATCATGCCTCGTGCACAAAATGCTCATGCTTACGTGAATGCAGCATTTCTTGTAGAAATGAACTTGTCTGCAAACAAGATAACCAATGCTCGCCTTTGTTTTGGTGGCATAACTCCCGAGTTCGTGCATGCCACATCCATTGAAAAGGAGCTTGTCAATCAAAATGTATACGACAAGAATGTCATGGCAACTGTCTTCACTCATCTAAGTGAACTCATTAAGCCCGATGAAGTCCTACCCAATACGTCACCCGTGTTCCGGCATTTGTTGGCTTGTGGACTGTTCTATAAATTTCTTCTCAACTCAGCACCCCAAAATGAAGTAAATGAAATCTACAAATCTGGTGCTACATTACTCAGCCGACCGCTATCCTGTGGTTCCCAAACGTTTGCGACAGTCGAGAAAAATTATCCTGTTACCCAGGCAGTGCATAAGGTAGAGGGCATGATACAATGCTCAGGTGAGGCGATCTATATGAATGATGTATTGACCACCGCCAATGCGGTCTACTGTGCTTTTGTTGGTGCCACCAAAGTTGGCGCAACAATTGAACAAATCGATGCGTCAGCAGCTCTCAAGATGCCTGGAGTTGTAGCTTTTTACACCGCAAGTGATATACCCGGTCAAAATTCATTTACCGATGCATCTTTTGAATATGAGCTGGATGAAATATTCACAAACACTACAGTGAAATATTTTGATCAGCCCATTGGAGTTGTGGTCGCTCTCACTGCTGATCAAGCGAATCGAGCCGTTCCCTATGTAAATGTAGTATATTCAAACGTACAGGAAAAGGTAATGCCAACCTTGAACGATGTATTAAATGCCAATGTCGAAGGGCGGATTTTAAAAATGACCGAATCGGAAATTGTTAACTTTGAGTGCAACGAAGCTGCTGATGTAGTTGACTCTGGTCTTTTCGAAATTGGTCCACAATATCATTTCACTATGGAACCACAAACAGCCGTTGTCATTCCTATTGACGGAGGCCTAGAAGTGTATTCTGCCACGCAGTGGATGGATCACACGCAAGCAGTTATTGCTAAAATGCTGCAGATCAACTCTGCAGATGTGCAGTTACAGGTTCGTCGCTTGGGCGGTGGATACGGCTCAAAGATCTCCCGAGGAAACTTAGTCGCCTGCGCCGCGGCATTGGCTGCTTATAAATTAAACAGACCGGCGCGATTTGTTCAAACCATTGAGTCCATGATGAATGTCAACGGAAAACGCTGGGCCTGCCGTTCTGATTATAAGTTCACCGTAAAAGCCGATGGAAGAATTTTAAATTTAACAAACACTTTTTATCAGGATGCAGGCTGCAATAAAAACGAGAATCCAGTCGCATCCCACTCAACTTTTATGGCCAAGAACTGTTATGCCTTGACCAAGGATAACTATAAACTAACTGGCAATGCAGTGCTCACCGATGCTCCTAGCTCAACATGGTGCCGAGCGCCAGGTTCGGTTGAAGCCGTTGCAATGATTGAAAACATAATAGAGCATATAGCATTTGCTGTCAATAAGGATCCGGCTGATGTGCGTTTAATGAATATTGAAAAGGGGCATAAGCTGGGAACGATGCTGCCGCAGTTTTTGGCGTCACGCGATTATAAAGAGAGACGCAAGGCAATCGATGACTTTAATAGCCAAAATCGTTGGCGTAAACGTGGCATTGGATTGGCTCTAACAGATTATCCCATGTATCTATTTGGTCAATTTCCCGCCACCGTGGCGATCTATCATATAGATGGTACCGTCGTCATAACACACGGCGGTATTGAAATGGGCCAAGGTAAGTACTAATTTAAGGGCGTCTTAATTGACTACAAAGTATTCTTCTATCAGGTATGAATACGAAGGTATCTCAAGTCGCGGCTTATACGCTCGGCATTGATCTCAGTTTGATTAAAGTGGAATCTTCAAATACTATTAATGGTGCCAATTCCATGGTCACTGGTGGAAGCGTTGGCAGCGAAAGCGTCTGTTTTGCGGTACGCAAAGCGTGTGAAACACTTAATACCCGCCTTAGTCCGATTAAAAATGCTTTGGAGAAAAATTCGCCATGGCAAAAAGTTGTGCAGGCAGCATATGAAAAGTCAGTTAATATGATTGCCAGTGAGCAATATAAAGAAGGTGATATGCAGAACTATAATGTCCATGCTGTGGGACTAACGGAAATCGAGTTGGATGTGCTTACCGGATGTAGTCAGATCAAACGCGTCGATATACTAGAAGATGCAGGAGAAAGCCTTAGCCCCTACATCGATGTTGGCCAAATTGAAGGAGCATTTGTAATGTGTCTAGGATATTGGCTCACTGAGCAGCTAGTGTACAATCGTGAGTCAGGTCAACTAATGACAGATCGTACCTGGACATATAAACCACCGGGGGCCAAGGACATTCCCATTGATTTTCGTATAGAATTAGTGCAAAACGGCACTCCTTCGTCGGCGGGTTTTATGCGCTCTAAGGCAACTGGTGAGCCACCTTGTTGCCTCGCTGTAAGCGTCATTTTTGCACTGCAGCATGCATTGCAATCGGCCCGTAAGGATGCAGGATTGCCTAGGAAATGGTTGCAGTTTGAAGCCCCCACAACGCCAGAGATGCTACTTCTTAACTCCGGAAATGATGTGAATTCTTATATACTTAAGTAACAACTTTTATATAGATAATAATATTTTCTTTGGTGCATGGAATAAACTTCAATGAATATTTGAAAATCATTTTTGTCAGTGTAGCAATTTATGGCTTTCAAGTTAAGATAATGCTAAGTAACGTTATGTAAAATCAACCTAATTAAGTTTTAAGCGTGTTTCACGTTTAAAATAAACGCTGAGACGCAAATTGTTTGCATTTGCAAACCAGCGTCAGATCCGTGCAGACATTGTCACTAAACATGAGCATTAAGTTCAGTATAAATGGATATCCTTATGAAGGTGTGTACAACAATTTTTAAACCTTAGGACTATTTAAAACTTTAAAACTCAGTTAATCCGGCCGAGTACGCACCCGATGTCACGTTAAATACTTTTCTGCGCGAACAGCTGCATTTGACTGCCACAAAGTATATGTGTCTTGAAGGCGGGTGTGGCGCTTGTGTGTGCATGATACGACGCAGAAATCCTGCTGACGATGAAATATACTCGAGAGCAGTCAACTCAGTAAGTTTTAATACCAATAATCTTTGTAAATGCTAAACTCTTTCTAAGTGTCTCACCTTGCTGAACACGTGTGCTGATGTTGAAATTGTTACGAACGAAGGTATCGGCAACACACGTGACGGCTACCACCCAATCCAAAAACGCTTGGCAAAGATGAACGGAACTCAATGTGGATTTTGTTCACCCGGATTCGTCATGAACATGTACGCGCTTCTAGAATCAAAACGTGGTCAAGCCACAATGGTCGAAATCGAAAATGCCTTTGGAGGCAATATATGCCGTTGCACTGGGTATCGTCCAATTTTGGATGCCTTGAAATCCTTTGCTGTAGACAGTACAGTTTTGGTTCCAGATGAAATTCACGATATTGAAGACTCCTTTGAGTTGTTGTGCCCTCGCAATGGTCAATGTTTTAGTCAAAAATGCGAAAGGCTGGTCAGAAGGAAGCCCGTTAGAAACCAGGATGGCCACCAATGGTATTGGCCACATACTATGGATGATCTGTTTGGCATTCTCCATCAAATCGGGAATGATGAGTACATGTTAGTTGCAGGCAATACAGCGCATGGTGTTTATAGACGTTCGTCTTATATCAAACACTACATTTATGTGAATTATATACCAGACCTTCAACGATATAACATAGAGGCAGATCGCGTTGTGTTGGGCGCTAATGTAACGTTAACAGATGCCATGTCTATATTTTTACAAGCAGCTCAGAGGCCAGGCTTCGAATATTGTCAACAATTATGGGAACACTTCGATCTAATTGCAAATGTACCAGTAAGAAACGTAAGTACTTCGTGTAAACACGATATGGATATTTTTAAATTATTTTAAAAGCTTATGTCTCTCTTGTTTTTTTTTCAGAACGGAACACTTGCTGGCAATATTAGCATAAAAAAGGCGCATCCTGAATTCTCCTCAGATGTGTATATAACATTTGAAGGTCTCAACGTACAAACAATTGTAAGCGAAAATTCCACCACTGAAAGGCAAATATCGCTTTCGAACTATTTAAGGGATCAAACACCAAAACTTGTGCTGAAACAGTTTATATTAAAACCGTACTTCAAAGAGAACCACATTTTTAAGTCGTATAAAGTAAGTTTTCATTCAATAGGTACTTTCTTCTTACCATTATTACAGTCTTTACTTTGTTTCAACAGATTCTTCCCCGAGCTCAAAATGCGCATGCATATGTAAATTCTTCTTTCTTGATAAATCTGAATCCACAAACAAATGTAGTAAATTCAGCTCGCATTTGCTTTGGCGGCATACGTCCTGACTTCACTCATGCGACAACTATTGAAAGCTTTTTAATAGGCAAGAATTTATATGATAAACCAACAGTATCGGAAGCTTTTAGTAAACTGAGTTGCAACTTAAAGCCCGAAGATATGTTACCTGAGGTGTCTGCGGAATACCGATTAAAATTGGCTTGTGGTTTGTTTTACAAGTTCTTGCTTTCAACGGCGCCGTCTGATTCCATCAAGCCCAATTTTCGAAGCGGTGGACCATTACTAAGTAGACCTCTCTCCTCTGGCAATCAGACTTTTGAGACCAACGAAAAAAATTATCCAGTTACACAGCCGGTCATGAAACTAGAGAGTAAGCTTTGATCCCAGATAAGAATTTAAAAATATAATAAACAAAATCTCATTTGAAATAGGTATAATTCAATGTTCCGGTGAGGCAACATATATGAATGACATATTCACAACTCCAAATGCTGTGTACTGCGCCTTTGTTACAGCCACCAAAGTAAACGCCACGATAGAGCAAATCGACGCATCAGCTGCACTCTTAATCAAGGGAGTTGTGGCATTCTATACTGTAAAAGATATTCCAGGCACAAATACCTTTAATGGATCTTTGTTGTCACCTGATCCTGAAGAAATATTTTGTACAGGCAGAGTCAAATATTATGGTCAACCTTTTGGAGTGATTGCGGCTGTCTCACATGACATCGCTGTCTTTGCTTCCAACGTTATTAAAGTGACCTATTCAAATGTTACCCGAAATATTTTCCCTACATTGGAAGACGTTCTAAGTGCACAACTTACCGAACGAGTAATTTCAATCAAAGAAACGCAGAAAGAAGACCCTAATGAAGTTGACATCCAGAATCTTACAATAAACCCAAAAGGTCAAGGGATTTTTGATCTAGGTCCGCAGTATCATTTTACGATGGAGCCACAAACCACAATTGCTATTCCCTTCGAGCAGGGGCTTAAGATTTACTGTGCCACACAATGGATGGATCTTTCACAGGCTGTAATTGCACAAATGCTAAAACTGAATATTAATGCTGTTCAACTACAAGTTCTCCGCATCGGTGGGGGTTATGGCGCAAAAGTAACTCGTGGGAATCAAACTGCATGTGCCGCTTCATTAGTGGCATATAAGCTAAACCGTCCAGCCAGGTTTGTGCAAACTCTCGAATCCATGATGAGTTGTCTTGGCAAACGTTGGGCTTGTCACTCGGACTATGAGTTCCAAGCTTTTCCCAGTGGTTTAATACAATCAGCACGAAATACTTTCTATGAGGATGCAGGCTGCAGTTTAAACGAAAACGTTGTAGAATTTTTAACCATACCTGCAGTCAGGAACGTATACAATCTCAACGACAAAAATTTTAAAGTGAGCGGCAGTGCCGTTGTAACAGATGCGCCCAGTAACACTTGGTGTAGAGCTCCAGGAACTATGGAAGGTAAAAGGCTAACAAGCAAAAACTATTAAGGTTTAATTAATAATCCAAACTTTTTTAGGGATTGCAATGACTGAAAACATGATGGAACATGTGGCTTTTGAATGCAAACTTGATCCAGCCGATGTGCGACTTGTGAATATGAAACCGGGAAGCAAAATGCTGCAACTTTTACCAAGATTCCTACAATCAACAGAGTACCGAAACCGTCGTTTCGAGATCGATAGTTTCAACTCGACAAATCGTTGGCGTAAGCGTGGCATTGGATTAGCTCTTATGGAATTTCCCTTAAATACCTCCATTGCTTTGGCCTATCCCACAACTGTTGCGATATATCATACAGATGGTACTGTAATTATATCACATGGTGGAATTGAAATGGGCCAAGGAATTAACACTAAAGCTGCGCAAGTGGCCGCCTTCGCATTAGGCATATCACTCGAACTAGTAAGAATTGAGTCCAGTAATACTTTGAACGGTGCCAATGCCATATTATCAGCCAATTCTATGTCAAGTGAGATGGTTTGCCTGGCTGTACGAAAGGCATGCATGATTCTTAATGAACGACTTGCCAAGGTGCGTAGTACTTTACCTAAAAACGCATCCTGGCAGAAAATAGTGCAAACAGCTTGGGAACGCTCCATTAATCTGATTGCTTCAGATGCTTACAAAAACGGTGAAATACCCAATTACAACATTTTTGGACTCTCCCTAACGGAACTCGAATTGGATGTACTAACAGGAAATCAAATTATAAAACGCGTTGACATACTTGAGGATGCCGGAGAAAGCCTTAATCCGCTGATCGATGTAGGACAGGTTGAAGGCGCTTTTATAATGGGTTTGGGTTACTTTTTATTTGAACGATTGGTTTATGACCGCCAAACTGGCCAACTATTAACAAACCGCACTTGGAATTACCATCCTCCCGGCGCTAAGGATATACCCATCGACTTTCGTATTGAGCTTCTACAGAAAAACCCCAATCCAAGTGGTTTTATGCGTTCGAAAGCCACGGGCGAACCCGCTCTATGCTTGGCAGTGGGTGCAATTTTCGCAATGCAGCATGCCCTGCAATCGGCACGTCATGATGCTGGACTACCAAGGAAATGGGTTAGACTGGGAGCGCCAACTACTCCGGAAACAGTCGTGCTCAATGCAGGTTCCGAATTGTCAGCATTTTTACTTAATTAAAAAAACAACCAGACAGCAAGTCTTCGATTCTTCAGTGAAGTTGCGTCAACAACGAAAAATATAAACAATCCATTGATAATTAAATGGATTTTATTTTGTAAACAAAAATAAATTTCACGAAAGCTTTTGCGTATGTATATGTATGTGTTTGTATGCTTCTTACTGAAAAAGTAGACAGTCACTCACAATAATATTCACCACTTACTGTTTTTCTCACACATCTTAAACATGTATGTACCGTGAATATACAGATAAGTATGATATCATATTTAAATTGCTAAGTAAAATGTTCAAATTATATACATGCATGTATAATTATACATATAATTACATCGTTAACATACAACTTTATAAAATTTAAATAAAGCGGCATTCGTGCTTAGCCATAATACATGCATTTATTTACATATACAAACATACATATGATTAAACATAGTTTATAAAATTTCATTATATTTTAAATGTAATATCGCGTTTTATTAAGAAAAACGAAACATATATCTGTAAATCTATGTATCATTTTCAATCGTCTTTTGAGTTCCAATCTGCTTCATATGAAACTAAAAACTAGAAAGGGCGCACCCGACTATAGAATACCCTGTACCTAATTCACAATTCAATAATTCTATGTGGTCAGCCACGCCTCTTTCTGCCTATTACATAAATTTTCACAACTTTAGTATACCCTTTACCATTTCTACAGGATATAACTATTAAAACATATTCTTTTTACAGTTATTAATTTGTGTATGGAAAAAGAGCATTGTAGAAAATTAATAGAAAACAAAATAGAAGATAATGAGAACTCCCCAGAGAGCGCAAACGAAAACAAGCAATTTACAAGCTTCATAGTTATTACTTTGAAAGCTCTCGATCGTTGTTTATATTTGAGAGTGCTCTATTAGAACAACTTTTTTGAGCGGTAGCCTAATTCGTTATCGTAGTGAATATTTTGAGCCGACGAAGAGCTTTGCATAGGAAGGTATAAATATGCTCTCCACAAGAAACACTTCAGTGTGCGTTGATTTGTGAGGCGACTTAGTCTTCCGGAAGTAACGCGCATACGATAGTGTCCGAAACAATTAAGTTACATAACCAAAACACATAATAAAAATGACAACAAAGTTCTGCATTAATGAGAAAGCCTACGAGGGTGCGTATTCGATGAATGACGTGGACTTGCAAAATAAGATGAACTATATGAAATAATTTTATTATAGTTGATCTCACCAAGCTGCCTGCAGACATCACCTTAAACACTTTTATACGTGAGCATGCTGGACAAACAGGAACTAAGTTCATGTGTCAGGAGGGCGGCTGTGGTGTGTGTGTGTGTGCTGTCACAGGCAAGCATCCTGCAACTGGTGAAGAACGGACATGGGCAGTAAATTCGGTAATAGAAATATTTCTTTGAAAGGTAACAAACTCGATATCATGGACTTTTTTTGTTCAATTGTGTTTAGTGCTTGACGCTGCTCAATACCTGCACCAACTTGAAAATTACTACTTCAGAGGGATTAGGAAACAAAAGAAATGGATATCACTCTATACAGAAACGTTTGTCAAAGATGAACGGCACCCAGTGCGGTTATTGCTCGCCTGGAATCGTCATGAACATGTATGCGCTACTCAAAGCCAACGACGGCAAACTGACCATGGATGAGATTGAGAATTCATTTGGTGGCAACATTTGCCGCTGCACAGGCTATCGCCCAATTCTAGATGCTATGAAGTCCTTCGCCGTAGATAGCAACATTGAAATACCTGAGGAGTGTCGTGATATTGAAGATTTGACTAGAAAACCCTGTCCAAAAGGTCAGCAATGTTGTGGTAGCTGCCCAAAAGAGAACGATAAGCAGCTGAAGAGAATCGACTACGCGAATGGTAGCCAATGGTTCTGGCCTCAAACATTGCCTCAACTCTTTGAAGCTCTTGCGCAGTTAAAAACTGAAAAGTACATGTTGGTCGCGGGTAATACTGCGCATGGAGTATACCGTCGAGATGTCGGAATCAAAGCTTTTATTAATTTAAACGCAATTCCGGAACTCTCGTCATACAGCATTGATAAAGACAGCTTAACCCTTGGCGCCAATCTAAGTCTAACAGAGGCGATGTCTGTCTTCAAAAAAGCTGCTTCCACACCTGGCTTTGAATATTGTCAACAATTATGGAAGCATTTCGATTGGATCGCTAATGTACCTGTCCGTAACGTAAGTACAGCCCTAAAAAATACTAATTATCAAAACGATAAGCGACGATTTCAAATGCTTATTGTATGTACGTGGCCTATTGCAAAACAGCTCGAGAAGTTTTTATTTTTGGGTGCTCATCTAATCATTTTTTAATCTATCTTGTTTAACTGCAATCAGACTGGTACCATAGGAGGTAACTTATCGATAAAACATTCCCATTTGGAATTTCCATCCGATGTTTACATAGTCTTTGAGGCATTAGATGTGAAAGTCGTTGTCAATGGCAGTCCGGTACAGCAGCAAGCTCTTACGCTTGCTGAGTATCTTAAGACATCGATGGAAAAGAAAGTAATCACCAAATTCATTCTTAAACCGTACCCGAAGAAAACTTACATCTTTGACTCATATAAGGTAGGTGCGATTGCAATGATAGTCAAAGTTAGCTCTAACTCTCTGAAGCGTCTTTTCAGATTATGCCGCGTGCTCAAAACGCACATGCCTATGTGAATGCAGCATTTTTAATTGAAAAGGATCCCACAACCCACAACGTAAAGTCTGCACGGATTTGTTTCGGAGGCATAAATGCGAATTACACACATGCCTTCGACATTGAAAAACAAATAATTGGCAAAAAACTCTATGAGGAAGCACATCTTTTAAAATTATTTGCAAATCTTAAGGCTAACTTAAAACCAGACGCTGTGCTGCCTGATGCTTCGCCAGCTTACAGACAAAAGCTCGCCTACTCCCTCTTCTACAAAACAATACTGAAGCATACACCCCGAGAGAAACTCTCCCAGAAATTTATCACTGGAGGTGAATTGCTTGAGCGAGCCGTTTCTAGTGGAAAACAAAGTTATGACACTTACGAGAGGAACTATCCCGTTACCAAGCCAACGGAGAAGCATGAGGGTCTTATACAAACGTCCGGAGAGGCCACTTATGCCAATGATGTACCCACACAACACAACCAAGTTTGGGCCGCCTTTGTCACGGCAAAGAAGGTGGGTGCCACTGTCACTAAAATTGATACTAGTGCCGCACTAGCATTGCCTGGTGTTGTAGGCTTCGTGGATGCCAATGATGTGCCCGGTAAAAACACACTTTTGCCTAAAACGGATGCCAACTTCTTCTTTCCTCAAAATGAGCAACTTTTTGCAACTGGAAAGATTCTACACTATAATCAACCCATTGGCGTCATCCTTGCGGAATCTAACGACTTGGCCAACAGAGCTGCCGAGTTGGTAAAATTAACCTACGAGGGTGGCAGCGAAACTGTATTACCCACATTATCCAGTGTGTTGGACACCGCATGCACCGATAGAATGGATCAGCCAGTTAAGTCGCTAATCAAGGAACTTAAGTTCTATGATTCATATGATTTAAAAGCAACTGGACAATTGGACATGGGACTACAATATCATTTCTTTATGGAACCACATACCACCGTCGTGATACCATTTGAGGGTGGTCTGCAGGTATATTCTGCCACTCAGTGGATGGATCTGACGCAGGATGTCATCGCCAACGTTTTGAACATGAAAATGAATGAAGTACAGCTAAAGGTACGTCGTATCGGTGGTGGATATGGTGGCAAAGGAACTCGCTGCAATCTAGTTGCCGCTGCTGCTGCCGTCGCTGCGTTCAAACTGAATCGCCCTGTGCGTTTTGTGCAGACCTTGGAATCAATTATTGATACTGTGGGCAAACGTTGGGCGCTTCACTGCGATTATGAGTTTTATGTTAAAAAGAACGGCAAGATTGTTGCGTTACGTAACACTTTCTACGAAGACGCAGGATTCGCTCCGAACGAAACACCCCTTGGGCATACTGTCCTGCTGGCTAAGAACTGCTATGAATTTAGCGATAATTACAAATTGGATGGCTTCATGGCATTCACGGACTCACCCAGTAACACTGCATGCCGTGCTCCAGGCTCTGTGGAAGGTATTGCTATGATGGAAAATATTATTGAGCACATTGCGTTTGAGCTCGGCTTGGACCCAGCTGATGTGCGTCAAGCGAACCTTTTACCGGCACATAAAATGGGTGAAATGATGCCCAAGTTTTTGGATTCAACAGAGTATCGCCAGCGTCGCACAAAGGTTAATGATTTTAACAAACAAAACCGTTGGCGAAAGCGTGGTTTGGGTCTTAGCATAATAGAGTATCAAATGGGTTACTTTGGCCAGTTCCCCGCCACAGTTGCGATCTATCATGGCGATGGAACGGTTGTTGTAACTCATGGTGGTATAGAGATGGGTCAAGGTATGAACACAAAAATCGCCCAAGTTACCGCGCACTCGCTAGGCATTCCTCTTGAGCAGGTCAAGATTGAAGGTAGCGATACCATAAATGGCGCAAATTCAATGGTCACAGGTGGTTCTATCGGTAGCGAAACAATTTGCTTTGCTGTAACAAAGTGTTGCAAGACAATCAACGACCGGTTAGCACCCTTGAAAGAGGAACTGAAGGATCCGGATTGGCAAACACTAATCGATGAAGCCTACAATCGTAAAGTAAACCTGATCGCTACTGATCAGTGTGCCGCCGATGATATGGATCCCTATTCTGTCTGCGCTTTGGGTTTGATTGAGGTTGAACTCGATGTGTTGACTGGTAACTATCTGCTCACACGCGCTGATATACTCGAAGACACTGGCGAGAGTTTGAACCCAAGTGTGGATGTTGGACAAATTGAAGGCGCTTTCGTAATGGGTCTTGGCTATTGGACAACCGAAAAAATCATAGTAGATTCAGAGACTGGCGAGTGCTTAACGAATCGTACTTGGACCTACAAACCACCAGGCGCCAAGGATATACCAATTGACTTACGCATCGAAATGTTGCCAAAGAGTTCTCATAAAGCGGGCTTTATGCGCTCGAAAGGTAAGATATGCCTATACTATGTTCATTCACCAAGTAATAACTTCTGCAATTTCTCATAGCTACGGGAGAGCCAGCAATTTGTCTAGGAGTAGCCGTGGCCTTTGCTCTGCAAAATGCACTGCAATCTGCTCGTGATGATGCTGGTCTTAAGAAATCCTGGGTAACCCTCAATGCTCCTATGACGCCAGAATATCTTGTACTAAATTCCGGTACTGATGAGAGCATGCTGACGCTAAAATAATTCCAACCCTACATAATTTTTTGCAAATCGAACGAAACACAAATTTTGATAATTTTTTATATGTATTTCTTATCATATTGTTTGGGTACAAAATTACCCAAAAAAAAAAAAAAACAATGCAATAACTTTGGTGTGGGTATAGCATTAAAGTATTTTCAAATACACTTCATAAATTAATGTTATAAAAAAATTTTAACTCGTTTAATTAAATACAATTTTGTAAATTTACTTTCAAATCGTCAATCAAAATGAACAAAGATTTCACTCAATAATAAGTTCAAAAGGAAATACCCATCGACTTTCGTATTGAGCTTCTACAGAAAAACCCCAACCCAAGTGGTTTTATGCGTTCAAGCCACGGGCGAACCCGCTCTATGCTTGGCAGTGGGTGCAATGCAGCATGCCCTGCAATCGACACGTCATGATGCTGCACTACCAAGGAAATGGGTTAGACTAGGAACGCCAACTACTCCGGAAACAGTCGTGCTCAATGCAGGTTCCGAATTGTCAGCGTTTTTACTTAAATTTTAAATTTTATTAAATAAATAACCAATCAGCAAGTCTTCGATTCTTCAGTGACGTTGCGTGAACAACGAAAAAATAAACAATTCATTAATAATTAAATAGATTTCAATTTTTAAACAAAAATAAAATTCTCGAAAGCTCATGCGTATATATATGTATATGTACCTTTTTTCCACTCATTCATTGTAATCAATTAACGCTTCATACTGAAAAGTAGACAGCCACTCACAATAATATTCACCACATTGTTTGTTTCAAACGTATTAAATGAGTATGCATGGCGTACCCTGAATGGTCCTAGCGACTTCTCAGGGAATAATAGGATAACGTAAAAAATTCCCTCTGAAGGTGTACACCAGCCTGGTGGTTGGGTTAAAAATGCTATGGGTTCGCTCCCAGAAATAAATAAAATTTGTGTGGCTAAGCACACGCATGGGTTGATGTGAAACATGCATTTTTCAATATGAAAATAAATTTATATAAAAAGAAAACTGCAAATTGATTAAAAACAAAAATTAACTAGAAGAGCAGCGACTACAGTCGAAAGCATCTAGAATACCCTGGACCCAATCCAAAATTCAATGATTTTCTTCTTTTTTTTTGCTTATATATTATTGTTTTAATTCTGTAATGATATCTCAAGAAAAAAATATTTTTTTCTTAGTAAGTCATTTTTTGGCCGATCGTTCCTATGGCAGCTAAGTATATGTTATAGGTTGAATATCGGAAAAGCTAAAAAAAATTCGCTATGCCTATAGATTAGGAGTCTTCGTGCAAAATTTGGTGATTCTAGGTCTAACCGTTTCCGAGATCCGTTTGTTCATACGGACAGACGGACATGACTAAATCAACTATTCTTTCGATACTGATCAAGAATATATATACTTTATGGGGTCTACCACGCCTTCTTCTGCCTGTTACATACATTTACCCAACTTTAATATAACTTTTACCATTTTTTGGTACAACGTATAAAAACCAACTCAAAAAATTTCCAACATAAGATTTGAAATTGACCTCTCATGTACCTACCGAGGTTGGCATCGCACGTTTGCTTAATTATGTATTTGTTGTTAGCAAAAAAAAGCAAATTCGCTTTAGCGAGCCTAAAGACGTTTCACATCAAAAAGCAAAGGTGTATGTTTCCTGACTGGTGCTAGTTAAGTCTCACGGCATAAGAGGATGACGAAAAACCCCTCTGAAGTTCCACACCAGCCCGGCGGGGCTTAACACGCTTTGGGGTTGCTCCCAAAAATAAAATCAAAAGTGTATGTATACTGACTCAGCCAACACGGCAGTTAAAGACAAGAAACTGCAATCCTCAGGGCAACATGCTAGCTCTCGCAAAAAGGAAGTCCCACGGAAGTCAAAAGGGGGATTGAAAACGAAGGATTGATACAAGACGGTGCTTAAAATCTGTGATAGGCTGGGCTTAAAAAGCAACCTCTCCTCTGAAGAGGAAAAACGGTTGGATTGGGCTCGTTAGACAGTGGAAGTAAACCGCACGTATCTCACCGATTTGACACCGTGCTAGAGGCTACCCGAAGTCTGGCACTAGACGACAACAGTAACCAACAGCATGCGATGCTGAAGGTAATTCAAATAAACCTGCACAAAAGTCAACTAGCATCAGCGGAGCTCCTAATCAATCTAGCCCTAATCCAGCTAATCAAAGCTTCCGGCTGTACCACAAGAAATTTACCAATAGGACATGAACTGCAATTCTGAAAAGACAAGATATTCAATCCTAGTTAAATTCTAATTTTAACACCATCAACTTCACAGCAGTAGCTAAAGAGGTCGACAAAGAAGCGTCTTGCTATATCGCACATGACGCGGAAACGCCACCTGCGGAACTCAAGAAAATGGTAGTAGAGACCAACAAGAAGGTACAAAGCCTATTAATTGGTACAGACTACAACGCTCACCACCATCTACGGATAAGTAAGGATACCAAAGAAAGAGGTGAATTAATTTTTAGTTTCATTATAGAATCGATTCTAGACTTGACCAAAAGAGGGGAAAAGGCCATATACATCAGACCAACTTCCTCCAATGTCCTCGGCTTAACCTTCATATCAAGCTAAAAAAAAAAGTCTCAGATTGGAGGGTATTAGACGTCCCATCCTTCTCTGACAACAAATATATCAGCTTCAACATATCCATGAAGCCAACCTTCATCATAAAGAAATTTAGAAGTCCCAAGAAAATCCGCTGGGTTCGCTATAGGCTACATCTCTCTCGTAATCTAAGCAGGCCAACTCGCATCAATAGGGTACCACCCTAGAAAACCGTATTGCTCTTTTTAATAAGACACATACCAAGCTCATGTAGAGACTTCTGATATATATATATAAATAGATAATATCTTCCCAGCCATGTTGCCCAAGGGGCCGGAGCTGGTAAAGCTTTGGTTGAAGCGGATCTTTCATATAAGTCTCAAGCTAGATCATATACCCATGGGCTAAAGGACATCACGTGTGGTATTTTAGCAAGACCAGTCACGTATCATATATCCGAACGATTTTAGACCGATAAGTATAACATCCTTCCTCTTAAAGATTCTGGGAAAACTGGTCGATATACATATTAGAGATAATGCTGCAGTACACCAAGATTAAATCGGTAGAGAACGCCCTGCATTCCGTGACGCTAAAGATTGAAAAGACACTTCCCTATAAAGAGTACGCGCTAGGTGCATTTCTGGACATTGCAGGCGCATTTAACAATGTGTTTACAAAAGCTATACTGGAAGGCATTAACGAACTAGGAATATCCACTTCAATATTAAAACAAATTCTTCTTACAGTTGTAAACTTGTGTATGGAAAAAGAACAATTTCGAAAATTGTTGGAAAACAAACAAAAACCCGCAATTTACAAGCTCCATAGTCATTACTTTGAAAGCTCTCGATCGTTGTTTATATTTGAAAGTGCTCTATTAGAACAACTTTTTTGAACGGTAGCCCAATTCGTTATCGTAGTATACGTAACGTAACGTAAGTACTGCCCATCAAATTGAGCTGACGGAGAGCTTTGCAATTCGAGGAAGGTATAAATATGCTCTCCACAAGAAACACTTCAGTGTGCGTTGATTTGTGAGGCGCCTAAGTCTTCCGGAAATAGCGCGCATACGATAGAGTCCGAAGCAATAAAGTTATATAACCAAAAACAAATTAAAAATGACAACTAAGTTCTGCATTAATGAGAAGGCCTACGAGGGTGCGTATTCAATGAATGAAGTGGACTTTCGAAATAAGATGAACTATATGAAATAATTTCATTGTAGTTGATCTCACCAAGCTGCCTGCAGACATCACCTTAAACACTTTTATACGTGAGCATGCTGGTCAAACAGGAACTAAGTTCATGTGTCAGGAAGGCGGCTGTGGTGTGTGTGTGTGTGCTGTCACAGGCAAGCATCCTGCAACTGGTGAAGAACGGACATGGGCAGTAAATTCGGTAATAGAAATATTTCTTTGAAAGGTAACAAACTCGATATCATGGACTTTTTTTGTTCAATTGTGTTTAGTGCTTGACGCTGCTCAATACCTGCACCAACTTGAAAATTACTACTTCAGAGGGATTAGGAAACAAAAGAAATGGATATCACTCTATACAGAAACGTTTGTCAAAGATGAACGGCACCCAGTGCGGTTATTGCTCGCCTGGAATCGTCATGAACATGTATGCGCTACTCAAAGCCAACGACGGCAAACTGACCATGGATGAGATTGAGAATTCATTTGGTGGCAACATTTGCCGCTGCACAGGCTATCGCCCAATTCTAGATGCTATGAAGTCCTTCGCCGTAGATAGCAACATTGAAATACCTGAGGAGTGTCGTGATATTGAAGATTTGACTAGAAAACCCTGTCCAAAAGGTCAGCAATGTTGTGGTAGCTGCCCAAAAGAGAACGATAAGCAGCTGAAGAGAATCGACTACGCGAATGGTAGCCAATGGTTCTGGCCTCAAACATTGCCTCAACTCTTTGAAGCTCTTGCGCAGTTAAAAACTGAAAAGTACATGTTGGTCGCGGGTAATACTGCGCATGGAGTATACCGTCGAGATGTCGGAATCAAAGCTTTTATTAATTTAAACGCAATTCCGGAACTCTCGTCATACAGCATTGATAAAGACAGCTTAACCCTTGGCGCCAATCTAAGTCTAACAGAGGCGATGTCTGTCTTCAAAAAAGCTGCTTCCACGCCTGGCTTTGAATATTGTCAACAATTATGGAAGCATTTCGATTGGATCGCTAATGTACCTGTCCGTAACGTAAGTACTGCCCTATCAAAATGATAAGCGACGATTTCAAATGCTTATTGTCGATTAGGCACTTATCTTATCAGACAATTGCATAAACATATATAGGATGCATGTATATATTACAATATAATTGCTCTCAGCATTGTAGTTATGTACAATTGTAAATAGTATATCCCTATGCATGAATATGGCCTATTTCACAATTAATTGAAAATTTTTTATTTCCAATTATTTTATTATCTATCTTGTTTAACTACAATCAGACTGGTACCATTGGAGGCAACTTATCGATAAAACATTCCCATTTGGAATTTCCATCCGATGTTTACATAGTCTTTGAGGCATTAGATGTGAAAGTCGTTGTCAATGGCAGTCCGGTACAGCAGCAAGCTCTTACGCTTGCTGAGTATCTTAAGACATCGATGGAAAAGAAAGTAATCACCAAATTCATTCTGAAACCGTACCCGAAGAAAACTTACATCTTTGACTCATATAAGGTTGGTGCGATTGCAATGATAGTCAAAGTTAGCTCTAACTCTCTGAAGCGTCTTTTCAGATTATGCCGCGTGCTCAAAACGCACATGCCTATGTGAATGCAGCATTTTTAATTGAAAGTGATCCCACAACCCACAACGTAAAGTCTGCACGGATTTGTTTCGGAGGCATAAATGCGAATTACACACATGCCTTCGACATTGAAAAACAAATAATTGGCAAAAAACTCTATGAGGAAGCACATCTTTTAAAATTATTTGCAAATCTTAAGGCTAACTTAAAACCAGACGCTGTGCTGCCTGATGCTTCGCCAGCTTACAGACAAAAGCTCGCCTATTCCCTCTTCTACAAAACAATACTGAAGCATACACCCCGAGAGAAACTCTCCCAGAAATTTATCACTGGAGGTGAATTGCTTGAGCGAGCCGTTTCTAGTGGAAAACAAAGTTATGACACTTACGAGAGGAACTATCCCGTTACCAAGCCAACGGAGAAGCATGAGGGTCTTATACAAACGTCCGGAGAGGCCACTTATGCCAATGATGTACCCACACAACACAACCAAGTTTGGGCCGCCTTTGTCACGGCAAAGAAGGTGGGTGCCACTGTCACTAAAATTGATACTAGTGCCGCACTAGCATTGCCTGGTGTTGTAGGCTTCGTGGATGCCAACGATGTGCCCGGTAAAAACACACTTTTGCCTAAAACGCAAGCCAACTTTTTACTTCCTAAGAATGAGCAACTTTTTGCAACTGGAAAGATTCTACACTATAATCAACCCATTGGCGTCATCCTTGCGGAATCTAACGACTTGGCCAACAGAGCTGCCGAGTTGGTAAAATTAACCTACGAGGGTGGCAGCGAAACTGTATTACCAACATTATCCAGTGTGTTGGACACCGCATGCACCGATAGAATGGACCAGCCAGTTAAGTCGCTAATCAAGGAACTTAAGTTCTATGATTCATATGATTTAAAAGCAACTGGACAATTGGACATGGGACTACAATATCATTTCTTTATGGAACCACATACCACCGTCGTGATACCATTTGAGGGTGGCCTGCAGATATATTGTGCCACTCAGTGGATGGATCTGGCGCAGGACGTCATCGCCAACGTTTTGAACATGAAAATGAATGAGGTGCAGCTCAAAGTACGTCGTATCGGTGGTGGATATGGTGGCAAAGCAACTCGTTGCAATCTAGTTGCCGCTGCTGCCGCCGTCGCTGCGTTCAAACTGAATCGCCCTGTGCGTTTTGTACAGACCTTGGAATCAATTATTGATACTGTGGGCAAACGTTGGGCGCTTCACTGCGATTATGAGTTTTATGTTAAAAAGAACGGCAAGATTGTTGCGTTACGTAACACTTTCTACGAAGACGCAGGATTCGCTCCGAACGAAACACCCCTTGGGCATACTGTCCTGCTGGCTAAGAACTGCTATGAATTTAGCGATAATTACAAATTGGATGGCTTCATGGCATTCACGGACTCACCCAGTAACACTGCGTGCCGTGCTCCAGGCTCTGTGGAAGGTATTGCTATGATGGAAAATATTATTGAGCACATTGCGTTTGAGCTCGGCTTGGACCCAGCTGATGTGCGTCAAGCGAACCTTTTACCGGCACATAAAATGGGTGAAATGATGCCCAAGTTTTTGGATTCAACAGAGTATCGCCAGCGTCGCACAAAGGTTAATGATTTTAACAAACAAAACCGTTGGCGAAAGCGTGGTTTGGGTCTCAGCATAACAGAGTATCAAATGGGTTACTTTGGCCAGTTCCCCGCCACAGTTGCGATTTATCATGGCGATGGAACGGTTGTTGTAACTCATGGTGGTATAGAGATGGGTCAAGGTATGAACACAAAAATCGCCCAAGTTACCGCGCACTCGCTAGGCATTCCTCTTGAGCAGGTCAAGATTGAAGGTAGCGATACCATAAATGGCGCAAATTCAATGGTCACAGGTGGTTCTATCGGTAGCGAAACAATTTGCTTTGCTGTAACAAAGTGTTGCAAGACAATCAACGACCGGTTAGCACCCTTGAAAGAGGAACTGAAGGATCCGAATTGGCAAACACTAATCGATGAAGCCTACAATCGTAAAGTAAACCTGATCGCTACTGATCAGTGTGCAGCCAATGATATGAGTCCCTATTCTGTCTGCGCTTTGGGTTTGATTGAGGTTGAACTCGATGTGTTGACTGGTAACTATCTGCTCACACGCGCTGATATACTCGAAGACACTGGCGAGAGTTTGAACCCAAGTGTGGATGTTGGACAAATTGAAGGCGCTTTCGTAATGGGTCTTGGCTATTGGACAACCGAAAAAATCATAGTAGATTCAGAGACTGGCGAGTGCTTAACGAATCGTACTTGGACCTACAAACCACCAGGCGCCAAGGATATACCAATTGATTTACGTATCGAATTGATGCCGAAGAGTTCTAACAAAGCGGGCTTTATGCGCTCGAAAGGTAAGAAATGCCTATACTATTTTCATTCATCAAGTAATAACTTCTGCAATTTCTCATAGCTACGGGAGAGCCAGCAATTTGTCTAGGAGTAGCCGTGGCCTTTGCCCTGCAAAATGCACTGCAATCTGCTCGTGATGATGCTGGTCTTAAGAAATCCTGGGTAACCCTCAATGCTCCGATGACGCCAGAATATCTTGTACTAAATTCCGGTACCGATGAGAGCTTGCTGACGCTAAAATAATTCCAACTCAAAATAATTTTTTCCAAACCGAACAAAACCCAGTTTCTGGTCATTTCATTTAATTAACTAAAAAAAAAACACAAAAACAGCAAAAAATTTCGGTGTGGGTTTTCAAATATACTGCATAAATTAATATTTAAAAAATTTGAACTCGTTTATTTAAATACAATGTTGTAGACTTACGTGGGAATCGTTCATTAAGTTCATGATACGTGCCAAATATAATATTCTACAGTTGGTAATGACTCCGAGCGACCTGCGTCAGTCAATAAATATAAATAGACCATTGCAGCTGATCACTATGAGATTTGTGAGTACACATGTCTGTAAATAGCAAACGCCACTTAAACGTTCGCTTTCGCTTAAGTAACAAAACGAGGAATATGAGCCAAGTATCATTTTAAATGGCTGGAAGGGCAAAAAGCCACATGCGACATATGCTAAGTAGAAGAGCGGCGCAATAAGTCGTTGATGCAGTCTAGACTTTCGCCGAACAATGACATTGTCATAATCACTCTGGCTGTAATAAAGATAATCCTTTTACTGCGCAAATGTTGTCCTTGTTGTTGTTGTGCCAGTGCATGCAGTTACAGTGCTGTGATAAATCATTCTTGAGCATCTTCATGACACGTACAATAAAAACCAGCAGCAGTCTGCGGCATTTTTTGTCCTCAAGAGAAAATGCACTGTATCTTTGATTTAATAACATGTACATATGTATATTATACAGTACGTGCCTCACAGGCAAGGCTGCTCAAATTTTAAATGAAAATAAAAAGGAAATTCAAAGTAAATGTGAAATATTTTGAACAAAATTTTAATTTAATAAAATGTGAAAGTTCAGTTTAAATGGTGCATAGGCAATTTTTATATACATATATGCACATGTTATATATGATATCTTTCCGTATATTCTGTTATATTCAATGTGCCACTGAGACTAAAGATAACAGCAGTTGGAATCAAAAATCTTGAAATTGAGTTCCTCCTTGACTACACCTGCAAATAACAACAAATATTTGGCAAGACTTGAAAACCGCCCATGCCTTGCACTGGCAGAGCAAATAGTCAATATCAGCACTTGAAAAAGTAGGCTGAAGCCACTTTATGCGCCCAATTGACTGCAAATTTAAGTGTTTTTAAGTTTTTTGAATCGTAATTTACTAAATGTAAAACAAATTTTGCAATATGGTAAAGAAACAATGCCTATCAATTTTATTTAGAAAAAAAAAAAAAACAATTTACTTTAATAAAAATTGAAGTGGGAACTTTCGTACCTAATTTAATTTTTAAAAAAATTGATACATATGTAGGTTCAAAAAAACAAACAAAAAGTTTCAAAAACTTAATATAAATGGGAAGTAAAATCTGTAAGACAGAGACTACTATAAACCAGCCAGAAAAGAAAATAAGTTTATTACCATAATCAAAAAAGGAATTAAAAAAGGGACAAAGCAAATAATAAAAACAGAAAACAATGAAACGGAAACATAAATGGAACCCAAACCGCAGCAGGGGATCGAATATATTTACTTATGTTTAGCATATACAAATACCCAGCGAAAATTTCAAAGAAACTGTTGCTGAAACCCCATGGGGGTTAATAAACTAGGATAAAGAAAATTCATATCAATCAAATTACCTTAAAATAAATTATACAATGCAATTCAACTAAGTAAAGGTAAAATTTTGCTTATGCATTTGTTAAAAATACTTTATTTAGTATAACATAAAATATTTATTTAAACAATATGTAATAAAAAAATCCAAAATGAGTTCCTTATTTGGAATGTCCTGAGTGACTCCAAAGCATCAACTTTGCGTTTTAAAAAATTCAATGATATCACAACCATCGCTTCCAATCTTCAAATGTCAGACGTAGCTAAGTATTATGAGCTTTTGTAAAAAACAAAAAGGATGATCACACTATTTTGTTACATGTATATTTTTTACATTAGAAGGGTGTATAATTTTATAAAATTGTGAGCATCCCTTATTTGAATATGCCCTCAAATGAAAAGTCCAAGTGGGTGTTGCGTTGTAAAGTCGTGCCTACTTAACTATTATTTCCCAAAGTGCGCTTCATAAAAAATGAAAGGAAAATATTTGACATATCTTAGTTGAAAATACAACTGCCAAAGGAAACAAATTTTCTGTGAAATGTCTCTACGTACTTAATTTTTCACCTAGCAAAAAATAAAAAAACAAACAAACAAAAAAAGCAAACAATACCAACAAAAAAGTAACTGCCTATATTACAATCCAGCCTATTGTGATTTATGAGGGTAACACAATGCAAAAACAACAACAACAACAACATTGGACCTGAAACGCACCACCGTCTTATGATGGGTTCTAGCAACTTTTAATTAAAAGTCACATTTGATTTATTAATTCACAAATACAATTCCAAAGTGAGACATAACGTTGCCATTTTGTGAAAAGTAGCTTTTCTAGCAAATAAAAAATCTTTATGCCAGATCACAAGATTTTATATAAAGTTATTCCATTGCGTGGTACACCCTGTTGTCTAGAAATGCAACCCAATGGTCAGCCAAGCGCAAATTTGGAAATCCGGAAGCGTAACACATGCTTAATAAGAGCATAACATACGAATAATATATGAAAAAAGAAATCAAACCGCATATGATAAAGCATCAATAATTTTTTTGTATTCTTGATAGGCAATAAATTTTTTTGTGTTTCTTATTTTTAAACTCAATACAACGTTGTGTGCAACGGCACTGCATTAAAAATGTTTGCCGGATAATCTAATTTTATTCAGCTAGTTCACTCGTAAGTAATTGGAAAAGGACGCATGCAGCACGTGATGCGTAAAGTGCGCAAGATGCGATAGATTTATACGCAAGCCATTAAAGGCAGCCATATGACAATTGCAACGCGGCAAAAAAGCGACTGAACGAGTAAACCGCGTGCATGCGTCTGCTGCTCCATGCTAAACCGTGTGACGTGCGTGCAGCATGCGCCATAAGCGGACACGTGCGCTGCCATGTTACAAGGCTGCATGCCTATTTTTTACAATTGAAAGTCATAACCGCAAATACCTGAGAATAAATGTTCCATTAAATTATAAACATTTACGCCGAATAGTCAGTCTTTTAGAAAAAAGCCAATAAACCAAAGTAACAACTCGTATAAAGGACTTTATCAGGATGTACTTAAGCAAGTCGAAACATATCTAAAAAACTTCCAAGTTCTTAAATAAACGAAAGCTATGAGCTACTAGTTTTATTATTAGTAATTAATTTCGTTGTTAGCTTAACAAGTAAATAGTTTAGACTTAATTTGCATAAATCAATGCCAACATTTTCGTCAATGAACTATTGCATACCTAAGTATACTCGTATAAGAATATTAGACTGATTGATAAACAACAGCAGTCCGCATGCGAGTTGATGAAATCGTTTGTATGCACTAACCCACATAGTGCCTTCTTTGCTGCAGTGCCTTTATGTATATTATATATTACTTCCTGCAGGGTAACATATTCAAAAACCGCAGCATGGATTTGGCCCTCTTTGGCCGGCAACTGCTGAGCCCCATGCCCATTGACTAGCAGCATGACCATCTTTTTAACTTCCACACCTAGTCAATAGCTTTCACTTCACAAAAAATGGAACATGCGATTGTTGAAGCATAAGGGTTGAAGGATAAAAAGAACAAATGTTGGAAAAGTAATGGTTTCCTAACACACATGATGCTGCGAAAAGCAAACGTGCTGCGCATATAAATCGCTCAAGTTGGAGCTGCTTGCTCACTAAAATAAAACGGAGCATAAGTTACAGCGAGATGCAGGTAATCTACGTCAGTTTGCCTGTGTCAGGATACTTTAAAAAATGGTAAAAATGTTGTTATTTCCATGCATGCACGGAAAGTAATAATCCATTATGCAGCCGGTTCGTAAGTGCAGAGAGGGGGGAGAGATAGCTCACGTCGAAATATTATTACACTTGTATGAATAGTAATATTTACTTTAACCAAAGCTAAGCTTCCTTTCATTTTATTTATTTTTTATTTTTGGTTCTCACAAAGCGTTTCACTTTGCTGTTTCTTTACAGCTATCGTCAGTGATTCTTATAATTTTAACTTTTATTCGTAGCCCCCTTTTTTTATTGTTTTATTATGAGATTCCACAAAAATAATCAAGAATAGAAGTATAAAGCTAAAAAGAATACTAAAAAAAAAAACTGAAAAAAAAAATACTTTCAAATATGTCTTTGTATAGTTTTTTCTTGTATGAATCTACATAATAAAACTTCAGGATGTTTTTTGACTTTTACGTTTTAGCTAAAAGTTCACAAACAAAGTATGCATTCAGTATAGCAAATCTGAACGCATATTCGCTTAATTTTAAATTTGTAGTATGAATATTTATAATATCTTATATGTGTCGTGCCTTGGAAATTTAGCTAGGAAATGATATACTCGTAGCAAAAACAAACCCTATAATAGAATGCAGGCTTTAAATCAAATCTTATCTTTATCAACTTAAGTGACTACTGGGTTTACGGGTTTTTGCATTGTATTTATATATTTGCCTCCTCCAGACCATTATTCTACGTCGATTCTCTGAAATTTACATTCAATTCTGGACAACCGATTTTTAATCTTATCAATATTGTTTGCACATGCACTCATATTTTAGATTTCTTTTGTCTGAATAGAAGTTTTTTTATTTTATTACCACATTCAAAATATTTTAAAAATAAATTAATAAATAGAATCTTTTATTTTTTCAGTAGACAGATACCTACTTAATAGGGTTAGTTGCGTTTCGTAACCACGACTCAATAGTTTTTCGGTGAGATTTCTTTTGAACAAAACGTATACATAATAGAAGCTAAGTAGTCAGTAGTTGCCATATAAATGCGATTACACTTGAAACTGATAAGCGTTATCAATGTTTCGAATATATCTGAAGGCGGCGTGTCGAATTAGTTGTCATCTGCACTTAGCTAAGTACATACCCGTATTGGAAGCGAACACGAAAAGAAAATAAATAAGTTTATTTAATATCAAAAATCGCTGAATAATGCAAGTAAACATAGTTGTGACGCTGTCATTGGCGCTTCTCGTTGTTTGTCAAACAACAAAAGCACAAATTCCCAACTGGAGTTGTTCGGTGAATGCCACTGGCTTCCGGTTCAACTTGGAAAAGGCAAGCTGAAAGACTTAAAGAAGACTTTCGTTGTCATCCGACTAATGTGTTCCGCTGTTAACATTCCAGCTCTCTGGGGTATGGTATGAGGCTGCACGTATACCGAAGGTTCAAGTAACTGAGTGTCTGAATGTCACAGTGCCAGCTGAAATAACTGACAATGATCAATATGCACTTCAATTGGAATACTACAGCACAGTGAATAATCAATGGGCCCCGAAACATGAAACAGTAGAATTCCCCTGGAATGCTGATACCCAGAACGGTGTGTTCAAATTAGCCTACAATAGCACAATCTCCAAGGTAATTGTCACCTTTAAACTTATCTTCACGGACTACAGCAACATCGCGTTAGTGTGTGGCTATGCAGGCATTTCGCCAATTCCTCTGTTCAAACTAATGACCCGGGAACGTGAACTCAATCCGGTAATCATTAAGGAAGTACAGAAATACGCTGATAAATACGGTGTGGGCCCACAGATTGTATGGGAGGAACAAGCCATAGACAAATGTAATGCCAGTAGTCGAATCTTACCAAGTTATGCACTATTTACTATTATTCTAATTATCTGTTTACGACACATACCGCTTAAATTTACATCTCAAAATTCGTAAAGCTTCAATCGTGATATCCGCTTAATTTAGTCTAAGTCAAGCGCACATCAATTTCGTTTATTCAAGAAAAACAAAAACAAAAAACAAAGATGTGAAAATTGTGAAAATGTGAAAATACGCTTAAGAAAAATAACAAAAAATACCATAATGAACAATTTTTTCTATTCTTATAATTTTTATTTATTTTTTTTCCCATTTCGTTCGTTTTCATAAGCTAAGAAAAATGAAAATTATTCCGAAAGGAATTCCGTGGAGAAAAATATTCTACAGTAGCAAGAAGCTTCAGCTTCAGCTTCATTGACTTAGCAAATGAAAAAAGTGGAAAAAAAACAGGGAATACATAAAGTAAAATCGCGGATTTAAGCGAAAGGTGAGTGAGAGGCTGTGAGGAGACAGAGAAGGCATACTTGGCGGTTTTATGCTTCTTCATATTTCGTTTAAGATGCTCGATTGTGTTTGAATTCGATATCAGTTATGGGTAATTTACTTTTATTGCAACACTTGTGGCCAGTTAAAGTGCGTATACATTTCGTGGAAGGAGTCAACTGATGTTTCAACCGCTCCTTGAGCTCTTATTAGTCCAGAGCACACCAAAATAAATTGAAAGTTCACTGTCGATAATTGCAGGACAACAGCAGTCAGATAATGGCTTGCTGCTAGCTTCCTGTAGCTGCCGGGTCAGTTTATTTAACCTGATTACTTGCTGATTGGGTGTAATCACGCAATGACTTTTTAAATCGCTATGTGTAAGCAAACACAAGTGCCCTGACTCAAATTTTGTATCGTGAAGACGACTTTTAGTTTTTTTTTTTTTGTATACCTAATAACATAAACGTACGAAAAGCGTGCAACAGCAAAATTTTATAAAAGCTAAAACTGCCATGAATCATTAAATTTTATTATCTTGCCGACGAAACTTTTAGATTTACTTTTAATTATTTTTATTAGTAATTATCAAAATAATGGCATGCCATGGTTTTTAACTTTAAACATGTAATGAAAAAGAAATATGTATATTAAAAAATAATAATATTTAATAACATATCAAAAATCTATAATATACGGAAATCAATTGAATATTTATTTCTATTTTACATCATAACTGATAGTTAAGAGTTCAACACATAATCTTTAAAGCTGTGACACCATTCATTCATAAGAAAAGCTCCACCCTTTATGCATATGTATATCTGCGTAGAGGCAATAAATTATAATGCAACATATGTTCAGTATTTACATCAAAACCCATAACCGAGTTATCTCAGGCCGTTGTTGCTAATGGTACACCTAGCCAACCAACCTGTGACACACTTAACTAGCCAACCCAACAAACAAGCCATATTTTCTACCAGATAATGTAATAATGATATTTTTTAAGTTAAAGATCTCACCCGATAAAGATGTCAGTCGGTAATAATACTAAAACATGCCTACACGCAAATCCTTATAAAAGACATAGCATGCGAACTTCCACACCACAGTGAAATAGATAGCAGACACACACCTTTGTCAACAGAATGGTCACCCACCAAACAGGATAGAAATGCATGATATTCATGTCTAAGCCATCAAAAATATGCTAGCTAAGCATGAAATGACAGAAATGTTTTTTTTCTCTTCATATTGCTCAATTTGTGTAAACACAAACGCGATTCGCCCTTAAAGTGTTACCGTGTAAATTGTGTCGCCGACTCAGCCGACTAGGTTGGTCGCGTTTTACACGCTTAATTAAGTTGTGACATGATTTCTTTAATTTCCATGCGAATTGACACCAAATGAAAACTGCCTAAAAACAATATTTACTTATTGGAAAGTCTTAAAGCGTAATTACCTTTAACTTAATTAAGTTTTTATATATTAACTTATTAAGTTCCCTCGATCTCTCTTCTATATTCCTTGTAGCCTAGCTCACCTTTCGAATTAGTGGCTATTAGAGACAGATTACAATTAATTTTTTTGTTATCAAAAAAATACGTAAAACTTTATTTCACACCGCAGGTTATTGAGTTGCTCAAGCTCGAGATAAATGTTACAATTATTAAGTTAAAATAAACTTTAGCACCCCTCTGTTGTTTGACAATGAATGTTTGTGCCTATTACATGCCATTAATCATTGCCTGTAACATATTTTGCTGATATTCTCTTCCCATATATGATTTACATCAACACCCAAAAACATTACATCATTTTTTTTTATACATACATGTGCTTTTATATACATGTATACACACATACAAACTTATATATGTAAATTGGTGAAGAAAAAATGTTTCCACGTCAAATCACGTTTCTAATTTAAAGTGTAATATAAAAAACGTAACGATTTGCGAAAGGGGAAAATCTCTGCTTAGATTGCCATTTAAAAAGAAGCTCAAAACTTACTCTGGAGGGCACTGAAACAGTTTTTGCCATACTGGCATAAATCTGTAAGACAAAGGGTTTCACATTTACAATAAAGGATTCAAGGTTAACATTTTACTGCTGCTAAATTTGTAGTAGACAATTTTCATTCAACTGAGCCTAAAACCAAATTTAAAACATTTTCTAACAATTTGCAACAAAAAAATCTGATCTTCAATTTGATCTGAATTGATACATATAATTTCGAATTTTACATCTGTAGCCCATTCAAGAATGAGCTTACATTGTAAGAGAAACTTGACAGTGTTGTTCCTTATAACGAACAAAAAAAAAAAAACAAAAGAAGTATATTTTAACATAGCCATTATTTTACGTCAACTGCATAAGAAGATTTTTAAAGAAAAGAAAAGAATCTACGAAGTCTTGAAGGCTGCTTCTGTGGTAGGCATTGACAAATTCAATAATTTTCCTATTACAAGCAAGGATATTTTCGTTACACGCGCCATGTGTTCAGAGCGTGCTCCCGTGGGGGCCAAAAGATGTTGAATGACTTCAGTAGGCGATGACAACTCACGGAAATTTAAATAGAATACAGAATACACCTAGCTGAGGTGGCTTGTCACACAATTGATTGACGGTAATTTGTACACGGCAGCGTGCAACGAAAAACTGTAAATTTAATTTTATTTCCCCTTAAAAAAATTGTTCCCCGTCGCATTCAGTTTGTTTGCATACGTTAGCCTGATTTTCATAACATCCTTCAGACTTTCAGCAAACGGTATATGAGCTAAAGAGAAGCATGGTACTATATACATCGTATAAAATGTAATTTATCTTACCGTGCCTTTCAGCCGGTTCGTATATGCGGTTTTAAATGAAATACAAATCGGAATTACTTGCGCGAAAAAAGGGGGCTCAGTGTGTAACAAATTATATTCTTGACTTAAAAAATGGGTTTGACTTTTCAACTAGTATGTCCATGGATCCGCGTCGGCTGTTTTCTCTGCTAACAAATTGTTAGCTAGCATGGGAGTATGAATTATAGTAGCTCTGACAAAAAATATTAACATTTAAGACATTTCAACAATGCTTTTCTACATTATGCATTAAATCAAAAAATCTTTGGCTTATCTTCAAAAAAAAGTATTTCGATATTCTATTTCTTACCCACACTTCGCTTTCTAATTGCCAAAGAATTTGATCGACATTGTCTTAGCAAAATTCGAAATCGATCATTCTCTTTGTTAAAATTAGTTCCAAACCTTAGGACCATTCAGAAAAACCAAATTAATTAAAATTAAAGTTTATACGAAGGTATTTCGCAACAATCTGACTTTCTAGCCTTAATTAATAATAGTTACAAAATGATGTACAATATAATACAATAGCCATACTTTGTTTTAATACTCTTAATTGTTATTCGAATTCCACAAAAACACACAAATGGTATAATGAGTCAAATATTGTGAAGCAAGTAAACATTTGCAATCCTTTACCCACGCAATAAGAAAGGTGCAGCGATTTGTATCTTTCACCTGGTTACTTTATTGCTGATTATTTCTTTGCATTGAATTCAATGAATTTTTCGAATTTCTTTAATTGAGTTGCGAAACCAAACTTCGTTAACTTAATTATATGAAATAATTGGATGAATAGTGGGTTCGATATCCTCGCATAGATAAAAGACTAAAACACCAAATGATGAGTATTCCAGCTACAGTTTAAATAAAATTAATTCTGGTTAAAACCCAAAAATGCTCAAGTTTGGTTTTCATGTAAATTTGTTAATCAGTTTGCATTTACCTTTTTTGAAACTGCATCCTTCTGGTCAAGCATAAAAAAACGTACTAAATATTGTAAGTACTTATTCCTTTTAAGACCTTTAGACGAGTCTCTTCAATCCATTAGTTTTCCCAGCAGCAAGTTAAATTTTTTAATTATTAGATTTGATGAGATACTAAGCTCTCTTCAATAGTGGATCATAAATAAAATAAATTTAAATTGATTTCAAAATTAATTCATTACATCCTTTTTCAGCGCGGAATACTTGTAATCCGATTTTTTTACGCGATATGTTACAACTTCTCTTAATTACTTTTCTTACGCGATTTTAGTTTTTCTATACGGTTTTTCTTTACTTTCAATTGTAACCTATAAACACTTAATTTACCATCTCATTAATTTACTTATGTCAAGTAAAACACCCTACTAACATTTTTTGAAATTTTTGATCACATTCCAGTCTCTCTCGATCGTCTCAACACGAAAAAGATTCGAATGTGATCAGAAATTTCAAAATATGCTATTTGGGCAGAAGGAGATATAATAAATTTGTATGTCTTGTTTTAAATAAATGTGCAACTTACATTAACAATAATCTAAAATGAAATTTATTTTTCTACTAAGTTGGCACAAATTAGACATTTTATTTGGAAATTTAATTGTTTTCTGCGCAGATTTCGTTTTATATAGAGTTTTTTCAAATAAATAGACCGCAAAGCAGTTTTGCATGAAAAGCTGTTTATTTTTTGCGTCTATATTTTTTTTACGTTAAAATAAATACATAAATAAAATATTTAAGATAGTTTTCACAATTATCAGAGTTGCACTGTAATTTACATCAAGAAAGCTTAGCTTTTTTCGACTCCAACCATTTTCAAGCATCTTTTTCCAAAAAGGCAACTTTTTAAATTAAACTTTTAAAAAAGTTTGCTGATTTTCAGAATGAATATTAAAGTGTATATGCATAATCTACATTTTTTTTAATATTTATGTAAATAATTCTTTATTTATAATATTACATTACTCATTGTAAGCTTTTTTTGCACTAGCATGTAGCCAGTAACTTAGTAAATAAAAATCACAAAATCCTTTGCAACAAGGTATCATATGTATTTGGGAATATTTGTCTCCGTATCATTTTAGCAAGTGAAATAAAACAAAGGAAACAAAACGTTTGACAATTATAAATGTAAAATCCAGACTGTATCAAAGGATGTACATTAAAGATAATTTTAACATAATAATGAAATGGGCGTTATTAAGGAAACAATTTAAATAAAGTAATGCCAATGAGAATTGTTTAATACAAAGTTTGTCATAATTATTGAAATAATTCCCCAAAGTTGAACAAGAGTTTTTAAAAATCTCCTTATTCATGACTGGTAGCCGTTTTACATTTTTTGTGCCAGCCACACTTAAAAAAGGGCTAAATCTGGCCATAAAATGGCTGACTTGGCATCACTGCTCTCAAAAGTAAAATGGACAATGTGGGAAAAATGAACGGTCACATAACCACCGGTAACATACCGTTTTGTGCTTTATAAGCATATGAATAGGTAGAAATTCATATAAATCTGTTTTAATTATTCTAACTAACCTAGTCGTCCTGTCTTTAATGTGCGATTGATGAAATTTTCTGAGATTGTGTTGTTTTAATTTGTGTGCGTATGCATAATTTAAGTTTTTTGCTTTGATTTTTGCAATGTCAACATATTTTTAGGTCCCAATTGCAATAATATTTATTATGAAAAGTTTAGTGCTGCGGAAAATCGACGTAACTGGGCAAAGTGCAGTTGTTGCATTTTTTTGTTAGCTTATTTCGGTTTTGTGTAATTAAACGAATTTATTGCAGCTAATCTTTTTGTGAGTTAAAGCCAGTAGCTAGCAATCAAGCAACACCGCAACAATGGCTGACAACATGGAGAGGCAAAGTTTGTTGCAAAACGATGAGAATTACACGCTGTACACAGCACCATCATCGGTCGCCGAGAACAATGGTGGCAATGGCAACGACGGTGACAACAACGGAGCTGCTGCAAACAATGAAGAAGACAGCAGCTCGCAGTCAGTTGCGCCCTTCATTGGCCCTGATGAGGTGCCGCAACCCTATCAGCAGAACATTAGCAGCGGTGGCGTGCCCATGGTACCCTGTCGCATATGCCAGAACATGATCGACATATCCACCATAAGTGAGCAGCATCTGGTCAAGTGCATGCACTGCAACGAGGTTACACCCATTCGAAACGCACCGCCGGGCAAGAAGTACGTGCGTTGCCCATGCAATTGTCTGTTGATCTGCAAGAGCTCGTTGAAGCAGATCGCTTGCCCTCGTCCGAATTGCAAGCGAATCATCAATTTAGCACCAAGTCCAGAGACGCCACCGGTCCCGGGCAGGTGTACTGTCACTTGTGGACATTGCTCGGATACGTTTTTGTTTGACATTTTTCAGAATGCCTTGGCGCGTTGTCCACACTGCAATAAAGTGTCATCAGTTCGTTATCGTTTTGCATGCGGTCGTGGTATACTCTTTGCCATACTCAGTTTGATCTTTCTGTTTGTCGGCATTGGCGTTACAGTGGGAACGCATAAGTATGCACAGGAGCATGGCGGCATCTATGTGGTCTATATTAGCCTGTTTCTTGTTTCAGCTTTTTTGATTGCGCGTTCGATTTATTATTTACGACTCAAAGTTAGCGCCGTTGAGGGCCCTATGTAAAACTATGCACTTTATTTATCATTTTACTACTTTAATACTTTGTTAATTTTTTTTAAATTTTTCTATATCATTACTTTTGATATTATATACCAGAAAAAACATACCAGTCTTCATTTATTTAACAGTTTAAATCTACTCTAATGAATATAACAGAAATACCGCTTAAATTTCTTTTCTCATTCAACCGATGATGGTGAACTTCAAGATCTTTACAATGTAAAATATTTAACATATAACAGATGTTCGCTTTCGATTTCAAAGGTAAACAAAAAATTCTTTACGGCCTCCCACTTAAATTGTTGTACCTACACATGGCAAGCATTCATATTGTAATTTATATATTTATACATACATATGTGCAAGTGTATACATATGTACTGACAATAGAGTATTACGTGAAACTTTTGCTGTATCTCTGGTTAATTTTTGCATTTAAATGCAACAACACAATATAAACAACTGACGATATCAAATACACAATTACCCATTTCTACTGTATATACACGTGTGTGTGTGTGTGTGTGTGTGTGTGTGCAAGTTGAAAAGCTAAGACTTATGTACAACAAACTCATAATTGACGTTAAGTAAAAAACAAACGCGTGCCGCCTTGATCACGCATACATTTGTTGTATATACATACATGCTTATGTACATACATATGTACACAAGAAAGGGAAAAGAAGAATAAAATAGACTTAAAAACAATGCGAGAAACACAGACGGACTAGCAAGAAAATGAAAAAGAAAACATTGGAATGATATTACAACAATAAAATGTCCAAAAGAAGAAAAAAACTCTTGTTTACTAACAATCAACTTGAGTTGGCCAGCGAATAAGTCGAAAAGAGAGAGCATATGGCATAGCTGCGAACGAATACTTTTTTTCGTTTTTTTATTGAATAAATTCAATCGAGTTGTTTTTGTGTGGGGGGATGACATCAGCTTTGCAAATGGATTGGAAGCATGTGGGCAAAAAAGCCACAAAAATAAACACCTTTGCAAAAGCATGTTTGTGTGCTTAACTGCGAGTGTATCTGCGTGTTTGTATAAGACGCTATCTGTGGTAGTGTACGTGTGTATCTGTGAGATACGATGACGCTTTGAAAGATTTGCCCGATGCGACACTCAGTTGTGTCTGACTCGCGAAACTATGCGGCCGTACGAAGAATTTGCTGTCGTCGCGGATCACGAACTGGTCGAAAAATATAACAACAACCACAATAATAATTATAATTATAACAACATACCATATCACGCGCGTGAAAACTCGTTGCCATTTAGCTACGGGCAAATAGGTAATACTTCAACACCGCTAAAAAAATCAGTCGGAAGTACGCGGAGCGGCGACAGCAGATCAGCCAGTTATCTTGATTTCAATGCTAGAAGCGATACGGACAATATTTTGGGTTCGCATCAAAGTCCAAGTGAATCGAACATGATTAAGACGCAGCCACGCTTGACAAGTCCCTTGCTGGTGCGCAAAACACTGGGAGGCCGCGCACCCACGTCGGCCAACGCGCCAAAGGTCAACACCATTTCCAACACATACCACTATCGGTATGGCAGCGACAGCTCGAACGGTGGCAAAACAGCCCCGCGCGATGATTTCGAGCAATTGCTGCGCGAACAACGCGAAAAGGTATACAGTGAGTACCAGAACAGCAGAGCCAATCGTGAGCCTCCGGAGCCACCACAACGGCATCACCGCCATGTGTTTACAGTGCCATCCAATGTCAACAACAATTACAACAACAACAATTACAGCAACAAAACATACAACAATGACTCATCATCGTCGACCAAATATAATTATGATATTGAGTTCAATTTGAATTTGGACGATGTTGACGTTGATCTGCGACAAAAGTCCTTTGCTCCACACACATTGGAGCGGAGTTCATTGCCGCGACCGCAGCTTTACCGATCATACGATGTACCGGATGCGCCACTGAGCCAATCTGTATCGCCAACGGCTTATGCGAGTCGTAATTATCACACAATTAGCTCGAAAGAAACTTCATCAGCGACATATGGCGAACGACCTCCATTGGAAGTGACATACAAACAACGGCGCGTCGAAACTCAATATGGCAATGGAAATCCAGCCCTATATGGCAGTAACAGCAGCAGCAACAATAACGACTACATTGCCAATAGTAACAGCAACAGCCACAGCAATGGCTACGGCAACAGCAACAACAACCACAACAACTATAACAACAACTACGGCAGGCAACATAGTTACAACGAACATGTATTGACAGCGTCGCGCACACGCAGAGATTTGTCGCCAATTTATGCGACAACCACGAAACAGCAACTTCAGCAGCAGCAGCAGCAGCAGCAGCATCAGCAGCACCAACAACAACAACAACTGCGTAGCATCCGCACTGGCGATGTTGGCACAAATACCACGACCACGACCACTTCCATAACAAGCAACCGCAGTAGCGAACTGGATTATCCCAACACGCCTCAGCCCGCTGTAACTTATATGCGACCCGAGACGCCCGCGTTCCCTGTCACCCCACGCACGCCATATTTGTATGGCGTGCACCACCACCAGCACAACAGTAGCAACAATAACAACAACAACAACAATACGCCTCAAATCACAACACACAGCCCAACGCCAACACGCTTCGAAGGCGCCGATTTCCAAGGATACGCTGCAGAAACAATCTACAATACAACACAACGGCCACGTCTCAATTCCAGTGTTTCACATCTTTCCAATCCGGAACTGCAAGAAGTTGCCGCACATTTAGTGAAATTTGCACGCAACTCGGCCAAATACTGGTACAAACCGAATCTCTCACGCGAGGACGCCATCGCGCTGCTGATCAATGCGCCGCCTGGCACCTTTCTCGTTCGCGATTCGACGACCTATAAAAACGCTTATGGGCTTGTCTTGCGTGTGGCACAACCGCCCCCGGGCAGCACTTCGAATCAACCGCAGGAGCTGGTACGTCACTTCCTCATCGAGCCAACGCAGCGCGGCGTCCGTTTGAAGGGATGCGCCAACGAACCCATCTTCACCTCGCTGTCGGCGCTGGTCTACGAACATTCTATCAATCAATTGGCGCTGCCGTGTCTGCTGCGTATACCGAATGAGGACATCATACAGCCGACAGTCGAGCAGACGCCAGCACAGAAGCAACTGCTGACACATGGCGCGGCCACGAATGTTTTGTGGTTGTACTCCTGTGAAACGGAGTCGCTCACCGGAGAGGAGGCCATACGGAAAGCGATACGTCAATTGTATGCGCAGCGGCCACTCCCCACACCCACTGAGGTGCACTTCAAGGTCACACAGCAGGGCATCACATTAACGGACAACACGCGCAAGAAGTTCTTCCGCAAACACTACGGTGCTGACATCATTTCCTTTTGCGCCGTGGATCCCGACAATCGCTTGTGGTCGATGGAAAGCGGGGGAACTGAGTATAGCCATCAAGTGGGCGCGCTGAAAAAGACAATATTCGCATTTGTGGCGCGACGCTCGCCCAGCTCGAAAGACAATCAATGTCATGTCTTCTGCGATTTGGCCATTAGTCAGCCGGCATCAGCCATTGTGTCTTTTGCAAACAAAACCTTGCCCACTGAGAAGCAGCGCAACTTCGTGCTTTAAGAAACGGAACTGAGAACGACAATGATACGAGCAAACAGGCAAATCTACAGGATTACGAACTAACAAATTTATTGTAATATACAAGCGAATCTATCCTGCAGGATAGTTATGTAAATTAGGACGACTAAAGCGGCCTTTCTAAATGTAATACTAAGCACTAGTTACGAATATTTTTTTTACACCTATTATACACCCTTTTGCAACTTAAACCCCAAATCTACATTGTATATTTTTCCTCTAAAGCAAATGTTCTACTAGCGAAACGGAAGAAATTAAATAATATACACTAATAGCTTATTTTAAATATATATTTGGGAAATTTCTATTCTATTTTTTTCTTTTGTATGTGACGAACTAAAATCGAGTGGAAATCCGATTACTTATGTATAAAGAACATCCATTGAGATGCCTTAAACAAAAAGTACGCCAATAAACGAAACGCCATTTAATCTAAGTATTCATCTTGTTTTAATTTTTCAATGGTTTCGGAGCCTAAACAAAAAACAGATGTTCCAAGGTCTGATGTAGTATGAGAAGACGATTGTGCCAATCAAATTTAAACCCCTTGTGCTTGGGGTTGGACCAAAAACAAACTATTAAAAATATTATTATGCGCATATGTACATACATACATACATGTACATAAATACATATGGTCTAAGTACAATTGCAACGTTCTATAAAAAAGATTCTCTCATTGCGGCAATGTAATGAATCACAGTCATCCTTATCTTAAAACGCACCTAAATGGAAAAAATCAATTAAGATTTTCAATTAATAAATGTCTGTATTGTTTAGCTTTCTGAACTATGCTCACACCCATATAAATCTTGATCTTATTTCGTGCAAATACACACAAACATACATATATATGCAAGTATATTACACTGTATATACATACATATTTATATTAAATTGTCTGACGTCATAATGAAGTGTTTTGTATATATGTATAAGAGACTTCCACATGTATTCTTATAAACGTATGAATATGTAAATGTATGTATGTATGTTTGTATATGTAAATAGAATGTTTATTTGAAAATTCAAGAAGACGCAAATTTCGCTGGTGCTGTTCTTGCCTAATTTATATTATTGTTTATTGAAATTTTTTTTTCAATATAATTGCGAAAAACAATCGTAGACAGATGTAGTATGTACCATATATGTATATATATATTGTATATTTGTATATATGTACATACGTATGTAAAACTATGTGAATACTGTGGTTATTGTTTGATATATGCAACTACGCTCAAAGACAAATAGTGCACTTAAGCTAAAATGAGATATTTTCACTTCATTCCACATCAATTGAAATTCTAGAAAAATTCACTAATTATTTGTAACAACATTTTGCGGCCTTGCTTTGAAACCTTTTTGAGTTCGTGGCAATTTTACGGTACTTTACTACAGTGTAGCCTCGCTTTTCAGATGACACCATTTTTTACTAAAAACGTAATCGGGGATTAAGTTTTCCCAGAGCGATTAACTTTTCCGAGGTTTTTTTAAAAATATTGGGAAAAAAATAAACAGAAATTGTGACATTTTTCTCTTGCCTCAGCAAAGGCGCCAATAGTCTGTCTGCAAAAAGTGATGTTAAGCCTTTCATTATATTCGTACATTTGACGACACAAAATAATTTTTTTAATTTTAATTCATAAACAATAAAATTCAGTTTAAAAAATTACTCCAAGTTTTCCGTCCTTGGAACTTTTCGATTAAATTTTTCGAGGTCTTACTGTACTAAGCTAAAAAAAAATATAACAGCAGTTTTCAATATTCTATATTTAAGTTAAATGTGCAATAAACACATTTCCCCCACTGTAAGCGATTTATCCATAAACTCGTAACAATTAATGACTGAGAGGACCTTTTGACTCACTGACGAACCCTAAAAGCATTTCAGAATAGTTATTTTTTGTATTTTTTATTGCTTTCGTAACTCTTAACACCTTTCATATAATTTACTAATAATCTAACCATGCTTATTTAAATTAGAGAACAAATACTTACATACATACATATGTATGTATATGGAGCAGTGCTGTCTGGGCATACGGACTACACTCTTTAACTGAGCTGGAAGGTCACGCCTTGTTAAGTTTGTATTATTTATGAGTGTTGAATATGTTTTTCATGACACTAATTCTTAAACTAATTTATTTCATTTTAATATATGGATAATATCGTTGCGAATATGCCAAAGAACACCAACTGCCATTGTAGTTATTTATATACATATATACAATATATTTCGTACCCGTATTATAACTGTTTTTTCTACTTTACTGATTTCAAAAATAACCCATTAAGAAAAATATAATTGCGTCATCAGAAATAAGAAACACGTATCGCCGTAGTCTTCAAAAGAATTTAACTTTTTACGCATAGCCCCAACCCTTCTGACTTTTTGACTCGCGTATAAAGCGCATTGGGAATTCGATAAAACCAAAGATTATTGATATTGCCTCATGCATTGTCGTTCAGATATACATACTATGCATAGAAATTAAATGGCATGTATGTGTGTTTGTGTCTACGTAAATATGTACAACTAATGCACTACACAAAACTGTTCTGAGCAAATTTTAATTGAAAATACGGCGGTAACCTTGATATCAGTTAATACGCAACACACAGCTAAACCGCTTGATGACGTTATGCGACATTAAAATTAACTATTTTTCATATATGAATGTATGGACGTATGTTTGTTTGTATAAGTTTTTAATATACAAATAATGCAATGCTTACAAAATGCAAAACTTCTTATTAATTAAATATATCTGTAATCACTTTAAATATTTTTTTCCGCCCCCAATAGACACTATTAATTAACAAAATTACGTAACATATAAATAATTAATAATTAAAATAGTATTACCAATTCCAATTGCTTACCGGTATGGCAAAATGATCTTCTATTTAATAACTACATTATTACGAGGTGAACCCCTTGAGGGTCCATATACTGTGACTTGCGTCAACTGCAATGCCGGGTGTAGACTTCCGTAGTTCCTTATTTGGTTTACGAGAAAAAATATAATTTAAATCTTTTAAGCCCCTTTAAAGCAATCTGTCACCGTGTATCAATTTGGATGGAAAGAAAAATAGAAACCGCGATTGAAAGCCAATGATAAACCTAGAAAAATTTAAGTGTTCTGAAAAAGCTCAGAACTTATGGAATTTTTTAAGCTAAAGGGTCTAAAGCGGAGCTTTCCTCAGTTATACTCTTGCAGAATATGCAACGTTTTTGGCTTTTACTAAATTTATTTGAATACATAAAATCAACATGTTTTTTCTGCATATACAAGAAATACAATAGCAATTTTTTCATGTATAACAATAATACACAAAAATTACACTACACTTTTGTGATTTTTACACACTTTTTACATGCATACACACTTGTTTTTAATTAACAATACAAGATATTTTTAATTACTTCGTACAAAACTAACAACTTTTTTTGTCTTCTAAGTGTTTGGAATTCAGTGGCAAATCTTCTATGAAAGTTTATCAACTTAATCGATTTTTTTATTACTATTATCGTTTGTGTGTTCATTTTTTTAATTTTGTTGTTTATTTTAACTGTTACGAGCCAATAGTCACATTTTATATTTCACTTTTTTTATACTTTTTCACTTAAGAAGTTACTAATTCGATTTCGCTGAAAAAGGACTACTGGAACCGACCGACGGTGGTGTAGGCGTAGCGCCACTACGTACTCCATCGCACACATATTTTCCTAGATTAGAATATCCTCTTTACTCTGAATTAATTGGATTAAGATCTATTAAACTCACCGGACACGAAACGACGCTTTACAAGCGACAAACGATATCCGCCACCCTGCAATTCAAATTCAATGCCAGACAGCGTAGTACCCTCGCAGTCGAACTGTGTTGAGAGAGTGGCTGGATTTGATGGGCCATCGTTAAGCTCGAGGCGTGCTCTTAGAGTTCCCACACCGCCGTCTTGGGAGTTTTGCGATATATCGGTAAAATTCCATACCAATCTATTAGATTCTCCAAGCCTATAAGAAACGTAAATTGTATTCACTTCATAGATAAGATAATTTAAATTATGCAAAAAAGATGGTTTACATACCAGGCTGAATGCGGCTTTGATTGTACATTTCGCACAGAGCCATTTACTGGTACGGAAAGTGTCACATTTAAAAGCGGAGATGCATTGGCCATCGCATGGTTATTGTACTTATAGTCTATCTTTAGAGCCGTAAACGTAGGTTCGCACTTCCAATAACTCACCAGTTGAAAGGGACACGATGAAGCACCGGGCTTAGTGCGAACCTGATACTTAAGTATATCCACATTAAAATATGAGGCATTAGGATTACTTTCGGCTTGATGGCGCAGCAGCGCAGTCAAAGCATTCATATTGAACTCCAAGACTGTACTAAATGCGCTCGATTGAGTTCGATCACTGAACAAGTAAAACAAGATGAAAATAATTTGCACGTCGCCTTTAGTATAAAAAAGAAAAATAACTCACAGTTGCACAAGTTTACTGTTTGGTATGCAGTTTTCCAAATTTTGAGTATTCCTGATGCGAAAACCCAGTTTGGCTGGGTTGGGATTATTAGCTAGAAGGCCAACAATGCCGGCTGGAAATGAAAGCATCATATCGCCTGATATTTTGACCTGACATCGTGATTCATCGCTGCCTCTGCATGTAAAAAAAACAAACGAACAAAAGATAGTACAATCAGTTAACAATTCAGTTATGTACAGCTTACATACCTGAAGTAGGCATGTATAATCTCATGGAAAGCCACCGCCAACGGTATTGTGTCTGAAATACCAATGGTTAGTGGCGATGGGCCACGTGATGAGCCAATGCCGCCTATCGCAGTGCGGAACTCCAAGCTGCCTATGCTATTAGCCCTGTTTAAAGGTACCGGGCTCATACGAGTCCGTCCTGCACTTGGCCCTGTCAAAGCGGCGGCACCGCCAGCAGCGATCATTTCTGAACGTCGTGATGGTGGACGTGGAATGGCAATGCTACCTGAAACAGATGTAGGCGTAGGAATTTGACGGCTAGCCGACTTCGAAAGCGTTGCCGAGGCAGGTGCCGAAGCGCTGACATCGCCCAATTCCGAAAATATATCGCCCAGATCAGCATAACGACTGTACAAAGAAAAGATTCACAGTAATCCCATTGAAATTTCCATTTAAAACAATTACATACTTATTGTTATTTGACATGGAGAATGTAGGACTCTGCAGCGGCGCGTACGGATGCACGCTGGCCGTGGGTGTTGAGGCGTTGGATATTTCTGGTGACTGTTGACGCGACGGCGCACGCATCTGCTGTAATTGTTGGCTATGCTGTACATTTCAAAGTAAACAAACTAAGAAACAAACTTCACATTTGAATCCACAAATGAGACTAACCGAAAAAACACCCGTCGGTGATAATGATATATTTTCCACAGTAGCACGCAGTTCATCTACACTGGCCGACATTGGCGCCTGGCCATTTTTCAGCGGTTTTATTTTAACGTGTATGCGTCGTTCTGGTTTATCGTTGTCTGAGTCCGAATCCGAATCAGAGTAGAAACTACCAGCTAAACAATGTTAACATATTAATACAAAACTCTACGATGCACACTTTTCAAACAAGAAGAATTACATTTATCATGGTTTTCCTCCCAAGCAATCTCTTTCGGTGGTTGTACGCTATACCCATCCTCATCCACTTCGATTGCTCCATAACCAGCTGCATTAGTGCCACTTGTGGCGGTGGCAGCACTATTAGTTAGTGCATTAGTTGTCGCAGCACCAGCAGCACCGCTAACTCCAATACCAGCATTACTTCCTCCAGTAGTTGAGTCCACACTGCCAGGCGCAGAACCTGTTGACAGCGCCAAGCCACCGCCACCACTGCTGCCACTGGAGTTTTGGGTTCTCATGCGATTGTGTTCATCATAATCCCGCAGTGTAGTAATGGCACGATCGACACTAAAATGATTCATTATTAAACTGCTCGCTTACAGTATTTCAGGATTTACAAAACTTACCTCGCTAAACGCTCTTCGCGTATATTGTCAGTTGCCTCGCCATCTTTCTTTTTCTTGGATTTCTTTGTTTTAGGTTTATCGCGCCGGCTGCGCAAAATACCTGAAACTGTTTGAACAACTTTATTTCGGTGATTATTCAGATTAAACAATATACCAAAGATGAATACGTTTGTGACCTCCCATAACAAGCTATGCAATGCTATATTCCATTTTTAGCACTTTAAAGATAATGTTAAGCTCCACACACCCACAAAGTGTAGGATATGAAGAGCACACAACAGTACACGAGCATTGTTAGTATACATTACTTATGGTTCTAAACTTTTAGAATAAAAAAAAAAAAACAAAAAAAATGATAAAACGCTATTCAAATAAAATTTTTAAAAGTAAAAATTATCAACAAAGTTACAAGCTCCGACATAATGAAATAATACATATATATGTGTACATATTATATTCCATTTTCACATGCTGAATATGGCTAAACCTTATTACAAAAGCATAAAACAACAAATTCTTATCTTAATCTATAAAAATGGATATGGAGCTTATTAATCAACAAATATGTTACCTTTTTATGGAATTGAGTATATAATGTACTCGGTATTTAAATACATATTGACCAGATATAAATAAAATGTATTAACTAAAAAGTTTAGAACTCAAACACCGCCGAAGAAGAAAAAAAAATAGCGACGTAAAAATAAAAAAAAAAAACATTCCATGTTAGAAAAAATCCATTATGCGAAGAATTAACAAAAAAAAAAAAATCAAACTAAGAATCATAAGGAAGAAGAGTAGCTTAAGAAGACTTTTTAAGTTTAGTTTAGTTTTAAAGTAATCAGTATCTGTATATTGAGCGATGGTTGGTTAGAAAAAATGTTTTTTAAATATTACCCTGAGAATTTGATGAAAATATATTCAAAAGCGATGTTGTACGTTTAGAGGTTGTCGTTATAGATGCAGTTGTGGAATTAGAAGGCGTGGCAGACATCGTCGCTTGTTCTGGCGGCTGCTGATGTTGTTGATTAGAACGCTTACTCAATGATTTTGATAAATGCTCAGATGCAGTCAAAGCATCTTGCTTCTCTTGAGGCTGTTCACGCTCTTGACGCTGAATATCTGAATTTATATTCAAATGATTTTAATTTTTTAAAATACAGGCGCAACCATGGCTAGGTAAGCAAATGTTTATGATAATCGCGCAAAAGCAAGAATTGATTGTGTTTAATTAAGAAAAAAAAAGAAGGTTAATAGCATTTAAACAAACGATAAATGAGCTGTTAGCGGCGTGTTAATAAGTGCGTAAATTTACACAGACTTTTGGCTGGTGTTTGAGTGTTGAGTTAGTTAAAATATGATGTTTAAAAAAGAACTTAAAATATTTTATAAAGCTAAGCAGTAGCAATTGCAAGCCTTAACGAAGGATTTCTAATATGTATAATAGTAGTACAGAGTAAAAATAAACAAAAAGATAAGTTTGTGTTAATTCATTCGACAAAAAAATGAACCTTGATTATTATTGTCCTGCAGTGACTGAAGAAGCTCTGAGTTAGGGGATGTTTTTATGTTGGTGATATTCGTGGTGCATGTTGTGCCCGTTGTGGTGGGGGTGCCATTAGCATCCATACCCAGGTTTTCATTATTAGCTGCTTGACCGCCGGCAGCCGCCGTCTGGGCAGCTGCGTTTTGCTTGTTGGTAGCATTGTTCGACGACGAAAACCACGAACGAAAATTACTTTTCACTGTGGTCACAGCGCTAGCTGCCGCTGACGGTGCTGGTTGGCTTGGATTTGATGTAGAGGTCGTTACACTCAACACATCTGGCGATATGGGACGGACTGCAGCTATAGTCGGTGACAGTGCGAGTGTGGCATCTTCAACATTATGCAAACTTTCGCTACCCATTGAGCCGTCACCGCTGTGGCTTGCACTTATGCCCAATCCATCGCTGCCACGCTGATCCATTGATACTCCGCTACCTACTGTAGCAGTGCCTGAACGGAGTGGCTGATGTATGCTAGTGGCAGAATTTGAATTCGACGTAGCAGTAAGCTGATTAAGGCGTGTCGCCGAAGTGGAGTGTATCGAAAGTGGAATGAATTCAAGTTCGGGAACATCTTAAAATAACATGTTTAATATGAATTGTCTTTTTGAATTGAGCTTCAATTTGGTTACCTGGTTTCTCAAGACCTGTGTACTTGTTGAGCACGAACTGTTCTAATAACTTATCCACAGTCATGTCTACAAATTGACGTTTAAAATCGGAATGCACTTGGCCAACCATATCATGATTGTTCTGCAGCATTTCCAAGTATGTCGATAGAAACTCTTTCATCTGTCTGAGGTGCATCTCTTCGATTTCTTGAAATCGTTTGCAGGTCTGCGACATGCGTCGTTCAAATTCGTTTTTAATCGGATTATGTTTGTCCAATAAAGTTTTATATTCCTCCTGCAGTTTTTTCAACTTGGCTTCAACTTTTTCAATATCTTTTTGGGATGAGTTTTCCTTACGCATCTTTCCCAACTCGAGCACTTTGCTGTTGTAAAGATCGCGTAGCTTTTGTACTGCCACCGTAGAAGTTTGTATCGCTTGCACACATTCCAACGTTTGAGATTCCTCCTCTTTAACCGTTTTATGTTTCTTGTGCAGCTCGTCGGCATATTTTGCAACATCTTTTACTAGTTCTGTTAATTTCTGCACCATCTGCATATGCAGGGTCGACAGTTTCTCGGCAGATGTACGCAATATGGTCCAAACTGGCGCAAAGGTACTATTTAAGGTACCAGTACTGGCTTTATGCGCCAGCTTGCACATCATCTTCGAATTCTGCTCTTCAATACTGGACTTCTCGCGCAGAAATTCGGACAACTCCTTACTAGCGACCAAACCGAACTTCATGTTATGGTAGAGTACATCGAAGCCGTTGTTCTTCTCCCCCTGAAATTGTAAAACATATATAATGCAAATAAGTCTTCGAAAATTCTCTGTCTGTACGTGACTTACCCAAAAGTAGTCGTTAAAATCAACTGTCATCTTGATAGCTTCAGTTCTGAGTTTGTACTTTTATACAAAATAATAATACTTCATGTAAAGGCTCCTCTTATACTGCAATAATTGACTTAATTTCCTCAGTTTCCCTCGGTTGCATACAGTACAAAGAGCTCATCTTTAAATCTTTTTACTAACATCTACTTGGTATGCTTTTTTTTAAAGTTTGATCTGTAAAAAACAAAGATTCGCTTAAAAATAATAAATACTCCAAAAATATTTTTTTAACATATAAAATATTAACTAGATAGGCAGGGGCTACAGTGTAGAGCTTCTGACTATAGAATACACTGTGCTCAATCCCAAATTCTCAAGAAACGGGAAAAGTTTGTCTTACATAAAGTTATTTCCAGACCGTTCCTATGGTAGCTATATGACATAGGAAACCGATATTTATCATATTCAGGTATATGATTGAATATTACCTAAAATAATATAGTCCAAAATTTGGTAAAGATATCTTAATAACGAAAAGTGTTGTTTCTCGGCCGATATCTTTAAAAACAAAATTGTTTCTATAAGTAAATTGTTTTTGGGCCAACCTAAAACGAAAAAAACAAAGTAAACTTGTTATGCCGTTGTCTTCGTGACGAATTTGGCGGTTGCAGGTTTAATTGTTTTTGAGATCCATTTGTTCATACAGACAGATAGACGAACATAGCTAGATCGACTGAACAACTTTAACATACCCTTTACCATTTTTTGGTACATGGTAGAAGAATATATGGGTTTTGCATAATAATACTTTTATTGATCATCTTCATTATTAATAACAATACAGAAATACAATTCTACTTAAGCCTTAGTGGCTGTGCTGGTACCAATTGTTTGCATAGCGCGGAGTTTCGCTTCTTCTGCTTTAAGTCGCTGGTTTAGTGCACGTGTCAGTATCGCGCAACAATCTTTAATAGCATGATATATAATATTTTTAATCTGTAGTTTATCTTCGTGATTTGTGTGCGAATGTGATAGACGTCGGAATTCGTGTGTGAGGTGGTAGCAATGTGTTATATTCTCAGGTGATACGAAATCTTCAGCCACTTTGATGCAATTGTGCAAGTTTTGCACCTGATGCGGTGCACCAGCGGGTATGAAAACCGCATCCCCGAGACATTGTACAATCGGATAACCCTCTACGCCATACTCCTCAAAGAGACGCTCGCGCAACTTGTCATCGAGATACCAGTTTTGATCATGTATGGGATCGTGATCAGGCTCTAAGCGATAACCTTTCTCAAGCGTAACGCGATTAAGCAAGTCGCGTATTTTGTCAGCATCACGAGCTGGAAATATGTGCCACAGTGCACCAGGTAGCACGCCCTGAGACTGACAGCGCCGACGAGTCAGAAAATCACAGCCACCCATAGCTATGGCACGCTGTGTAGCGGTTAGTTGGAGTTTGCTGTCGTCATCTTGTGGTATGCCCACATAAACCATAATGTTCACTGCATCAGATATGTCCAGATGCAGATTGGTTGTGCCCTTGTCAGGATGCAATGCCGAGCCATAGGCATTATACATCTTTGGACCTAAATCAGGTGGCACAAACATTTTAGGCAAGCAACTGGCAATGTTAAGATTACCCGTACGCAAGGTGTATTCCGGCATTGGTAAACCTTTCATTAGATCCGAAAAACGAGTCGGAAGTATTTCAGCAAAGTCGTCGCCTGGTGGCCAATCTTTAAGCTTTAGTAACATGGGTTTTCCATTGGCGTCAAGCAAGCGTTTGTGTATGCTTTGAAACCCCTCCCAAAAATGACGCATGGGTTGGCTTGGCACAAGGTTACCATTAAGACAATTAATCAAATCGTTTGGTTTATCACCAAAATCGCGGCAAAATGCTTCCGGCCTCCAAAGGTCAAGATTTAGGGACCGTGCCACTTCTGAGATCATTACAGGCTGTCCACATTTCCATACTTCCTGAAAGAGCACACGATTGTTAGGATTCATGGCGTCTGTCAGACGCAATAGCTTTCCATCACAAAGCCATTCATGCGGTACTCCAGGAGCCAATAGCGTTGAATGCGCCAGCGTCATGGCACGTGGTGGCAGAAAGCGACGCAATCCAGCCAAACCCTTGCGTAGAAAATTAATCTGCTTGAAATTGTCGAAGGCGCTAGTTATAGGATCTTTTCCCAGGGTTTCCTTAGTCCAGATACGTCCAGGCACGTAGTCAATACCGCGCTCACGAGCAAATTCCAACTTCTTAGCATGTAAGCGCTCCATGCGTTGTTGCTGGCGTAGAGTCTCTTCAGTTGCCAGCGACGAGGCACTAGTTTGTTGTTTCAACTGAGACTCTTTAATCATGTCCTGTATAATCTCCATCAAAACCTCATCATCCACTTTTAGTTTACTTAGCAAACATCCGCAAATCTGCGGAATTTGCCAGACGGCACGCACGTCGTGTAATACGCGTCCCAGAACATTTAATGAATTACCGGCAATTATTTGCGTCAGCATCAACTCCTTCAGCTCGTGTTTTATCATTTTGGGCAGAGTATCAGTGCACAGCAGCCAATGATACTCATCGCGTCCGCGTTGTGGGTTGTCCCTGACCTTGCTAGACAAACGTTGCTCTTTTCGATCCTTAAAGCAATCAAGGCATACACTAAAGCCGCATTTACTGCAAGTCCAATGATAGTTGAAAAGCGTCGTATCGCATACATCACAAATTTCCCGTATGCCTTGCACTGCCTTTTTCCAAGCGATGGTGTCATTTGGGTTCTCGTGCAGTTTCAGCGCTTCAGCTTCTTGCCGCCAAAGATAGCAAAATTGATCGCCAGCATGCAATAGAATATAACGGCACACTTGAATGTCCATGTAACCAGCTGTGGGATCGGTGTGTTCATCAGGCTGCCAAACGTTGAGATCTTCACGAGTGGGTTCAGTAAACGGATTTGGAAAACCGGACACACTTAAATCGCCTTTCGCATTATACTGCAAACGACGAAACTCATAGAAGCGGCAATAGACATCATTAGAAGATGTGGTCGGGCCCACATTGCGACGACGACATTCGCGACATTTTGGAATCGCATACGAGGCATCACCGTTTTCCGATTTCTGTAGTTTGAAACAGGGCATATGCTGAAGAAACGTGGCACAGCTTTCACGGTATTGTTTGTCTCGTGCCTCTTCCTCGGCTGTTAGTAGAGCAACAGTTGTTTGTCTCGCATAGAACTCTGAAGCAGAACCATTGCTATTGTCTTCCTCCGGAAATGCCTCATCCTTAATTAATTGTTTCTCATTCTCATCAGCAATATCCGGAAGTTTTTCGGCATTTTGTTCAATTGGCGAACTCTCAATATGTACAAGCTTCATTGGCTCCTTTATATCAATGTCGATTATGTCTTTTATTTGTTGTGGATTAGATTCATCGTTTTGAATCGTTGGTCCCCCATTTGAAATATGTATCTCAATAATCGATTTAGGCTCTACACGCTTTAGTAGCTTAGCAGCTATAACTGCTGGCCCCACAGCAGGGTCTTCATCTATTATCCGTTTCCTTTTCTGATCTGAACCAATGTTTTTCAGTGTAGTTTCAAGCGTTAGGCTTTTTGGATTCGTTTCTGCATTATCAGTTGCTGTGCTATTTAGCGTTTTTTCTTCAGAGCTATCCATTTTTATACCTGGAATTTGATGGAACGGATCTTCAGTCAACTCAACCAACATTTTGATATTGCTGTTTAATATTGTAGACATTTCACTCGCTTTTCATAAAAAAGCCAGAAAGAAAGAGCAAAGCAAACATTACACAATTGATCTTATCATTAAAAGGTCAACTGATGAATCAGTTGCACCGGAAAAGATGAATGCTTTTAATAAGCCTTTTGTAGTTATAACTGTGTGAATTTCGGTTATCAACGGTTAGTTCATTTAAAATCTTCTAGACATGTGAATGACAGCTTAATATCTGATTTGAGATACTGAATCCAATTTAATTTACAGTAATTGCTATTATTTAATCCATGCCGACTCATACTTTTACCTTAATTATAATAAAAATGCTTACTATAAAACTTATTTCTACTAATTAGTCTGTTAACTATAATTTCAAATGTAAACATTCTATTGTAATTATTAACATTAAAATTAATAATTAGCATAACACTTTATACATAAAAAACAAAATGTAAAAATATTTTTATGTACTATCAATTTCATTTCATTGTTTTAAAGTTCAACAACCCGCTTAGTTTTAAGTTTAAGAACGTTTAACTTGTTACAATCGCTTTAAAATAAAATTGATAAACGCAATACCATTCATGCGATTCTATGCAAAGCTCATTTTGACGATTTAATAAGTAATTTGCATAATAACAAAAAAAAAACAAAAAATACGATATACTCTGTATAAAGCAGATAAACAAAAATGGGCGTCGTAAACATAATTGTCACAAACAGATGCGATATCAATTTTTAAATATTTTTTTGTTACTCGTAGTTGATAAGCGTCGTTTTTGGCGTCTATATATACAACTTTAAACTATAGAAATTTAATTTTTCTTTGAATATGTCACACAGCGTTAATAACAATAATAAAATGTTGTATATTAATTACATTAAAATAATTGTTAATTTTTATGAATTTAACGATTAAATAATTCATAACACCACGGCATACCCACACACTTAACTCTTGGATATTTACCTAATAGGTTTATGTATGTGTAACGACTCAAGTACGTTTCAAAACAAACTTAGAGGACAGCGCCCGAAGTTAAGTTCATCTAGTAACTTGTAATGTACTCTTGGGCGTTGAATACATGCTTGCTTACACACTTAATTTAAATATATAAATCATACATATGTACATGCATTATAAAAAACAAGGTTCAAATTTACTACGACCCTTGTTCTGCACGTCAAGAAGCCGCAGAAATTAAGCAATTAAATTGCGATAAAATCGGTATATGAAGAAATTCACAAAGAAAATATTATGTAAAACCATTTTTTTAGTTATCAACTCAATATCTTAATAATATTAGATTTCAGATTCGTTAAATATATTCTTACCTTTTAATTGGTGACCCGGAGGGCAATGGCAATGTAAAAATTCCAATAATCCGCTTCGTGGTATTTCAGTAATTTATTTCTTTAAATTTCCATTAAATCTCACAAGTACATTTATTTTAGAACTTTGCAGCTAAATTATTTACCTTCGTTTGCCAAATCAATACATTATTTTTAAATTCGTCACAGCAATTAACAAAATTTTGCAAAATTTTACAAAGTTTCACTAATAAAAATAAGCAGGCCGTTTTGTGAAGAAAGTTACCGCATCTTTATTTTTAAAAACCTCCTAACAAACGTCATTACCTTAGTTCTACCATTCGAAAATGCACAATCGAAAAATAATATTATTAACTTCACAATAGAGTTTTACTTATAATAAAGTTAAATTTTATTAGAAGTTGTGTTTTCGTTTTTTTTAACGTTCTTTGAATGTTTAAATGATATTGATAATTACACCGTATCCAATAAGAAAATGTTTTTTACATCTTATCATGAATTTTGACTTATAATCAAAATGATAAGATTAAAAAATATGAAATTTTGTGTTACGAATCTAGACTAACCAGATATATTTTTTCTTTCCTGTAATAGTTATTTAATTTTGGTAAGCATTTAAATTTTAATTGTCAATAGGAAATACTTCTGATAACATTTTCTACAAAGTTGGCAGCTGTACTAGAAGTCAACACAACAAGAAGTAGTGGTCTGTTTTGGAATGCAACCTAAGTGTCAAACATGTTGCCTACAAAAACAAACTAAACTCAAAAAAATGGTGTAAGAAATAAAGGTGGCGCCAATCGGGCCTTCTTCTCTCTCATTAAAACTAAATCGGACCACATTCATTAGAACGGCTCCATTTTATGCTGTTGACCTCGTCAGCATTTAGTATATTTTAGGGAGCTGAATCATTTTGAGTTTTTTTTTAATTAATAATAACCAATTTAATGCATAAATTACATTTGCTTAATTCAAATTTGATTTTTCTAACGTTTGTTGGTGTTATTTAGCGTAAACATTTTGAAATTAGACCGAAGAACAAAATACACTAAATACTTATGACATCACCTGGCAATAAAATCAGCGCTTTAATGAGAGTGGTCCGTTTCGAGAGAAAAAGGCCGAACTGGCACTACTTCTTTTTCTTATACCAGTTTTTCCAGAGTTAAAAAATGTCATGTTACCCATGGAGTAAATTTTTTTTGCATAAAATCAACGTTTTATTCAAAAGTAGAACAAAATTAAATTCCGGATCGTATGGATAAATATATACTTATTTAAAAAAAATATCAATCATTACGTAGGCTGTCATTCCAATGTTTTGATAACTACGTGAAACTATTCAATTCCTATTAAGATAGATTCATTCGAAGTAATAGTTTTGCAATTATTTACGGATGCCTGCCGTAATCGCTTTCTATATTGTCCATTTGTTGATGTATTTGCTTCATTTTTTTGTGAGTTTATGCTGTTTACAGTACTCCCACATAAAAAGCGCACCTGTAACATGTACGTTAAGCGAACGAACTAATCCGAATTGCGGAATCTCAACGGCATAATCCAGAAAACCAAGCAAATCGGCGGGTATACCGTGTTTTTCATGACTGAAATCGAAAGAGAATAGTAAAAAGTTCTTAAAAGTGATATTTAAACATCTTACCCCAAGAGCAAAAGACATTTTGCAGGAAATTCGAAGTCGGCAAAGGATAAGCTGTTAGCAGTTTGCTCGGCACCGACAATTTTATATCCTTCAATTTGTTTTTGCATAAAGTACTTGATTAAATCGGAACATTTTACCTCCGTAATATTTAAGTTGTTTTCGGATGTCATGCTGTAGTAATTTTTTTTTTAATTTTAGTTAATTTTTTTAATAAAGGGTCACCAACCTTAAATTTTTAAAATCGGGCTTTTCAACGTCCAGTTTCGAATCCAGTATCAGGTTTTTAATACCAAATACTTCACAGGTGCGTGCAATACCTCCAAGATTTGGTATCTTATCAATCAAACTTGCTACACAAACTAAATCATTGTGAGTTTTTTCAACAGAAGCACACTCTAACATGTTATTAGACAGCAGAATATTACTTGGAACATTATTTTTTCGTTGCACATTTCGGAAATCGGATTGTATTGGTGCAATCAGATTTGGTCTTGCGTTGTATTTGGTAATGAATGCTGATCTTAATGAATCTATTTCGTCTTGAAATTCAATTTCAAAATTGTTTCGCAAACACCAGTAAGCACATTCATCGTAAGGAGCATTAGTTACATACAGAATTAAATCGAATGATCGTTTGTTGAACTCCGGTAGTTTTAAGCGCACATCTTTAAGGTAATCCGCAAGCTTATCGCCAAATGACAGTTCAATAGCTTTCTTTAATGACGCAGCTAGTGGCAAATCCATGCTTGATTTAAAAGAAAATTGAGATATATAACATATATATATTATAATCTAAGTTACTTTTCTGATTTTACTCACTTTTCCGCTTCACATCTTTGAACAATTTTATAAATAACTAATTGCGCATGTAAGCGAACTTGGAAATTGACACCCATCGTCAAAGGAAATAGTATATCGACAATCTCTTTAAGATGCTCAATGTTCACTTGAGTCCAATTCATTACAGAATAAGAATATATCACAGATATCAAGGAAACTTGGTGACTAGCAGAGTGGTTTGCAATTTTTCTTAATTCCAGCAAAATAACTTCAATATTTGGAGCACATTTTGCAATTAGAAGTTCGTACATATAACTTATATTGAGTTGATTATTTTGTGCAAAAATGGCTGTCCAAAGCTCATCTGACCAATAGCTCAAATTTCGTATTTGCTGCAAGTTTAAAATAGCATAGGCAATTCGAATTTTTAGTCGATGCTCTTTAGAGTGTTCGAAATATCTTTGCTTCGATAAAGTCAGCTCATTGTTAATTTTTAAAAGTTCATCCAAAAGATCTATTGAAATTTTCTGATTTAAATAAAAGTTGCGAAATCTCAAAATACGTGGCGGTTTATCTAATATCATTGCCTCATAAGCTTCTTCAATACGTGCTTCGCCAATTTTTATTTCGCCGAATAACAGACCTTTGATTAATTGATTATTGGATAGTTCATAATTATAAACGATACCACCTCTTAGACCGATATGCTCAGGGTCAATATCAAGAATGCTCTGTACCAGCCGATCTACCTCTTCGACAGAACAATGTGCTTTAGCATAAACCAATATGTGACGAACACTGCAAAATAAAATAAACACATAAAATTGAGTGAACCAAATTGAGCAAACGCAAACAACTTACGCAGATTGACACAAATCATTATGATTCAGACACTTTCTAATTGCATGTAGAAAACCTGCCAATACTTTGCCTTCCACACTCGCATCATATGCACTCAGCAGCTTACAAAGTTGAAGGAATGTCGACGCTGAACCTATATCCAGTAATTGTAATGGATCAACACCCAATTCCACTATATCGGACCAATTTTTTATTCTATGTTCCATAAAGAAGTCCACACTTTTCTCACGCACTAAGTATTTCTCTTCTCTGGTTGTGCATAAACTTTTAACTATTTCATATTCAATCTCCTCCCAAGAGTTCTTAGCGCTTAGCTCTTTGAAGTCCAGATTGTACTTGCGCTTACAGAACTGTAAAAGATCATCGTCATGCTTAACATCAAACGTACATAGAAAACGGAACCATCCATGGTTTTCTTTTGGCAAAATTTCGAGGCGATTTAGAAGTAACTTATGTACCATATCTACATTCTTATGAATGTATGGAAAATCATAGGAAAATCGAATCTTATAAAGATTTGTAAAAATTTGATAAAAACGTTTTGAAGATTTTGATGATATTTCCTTAATGTCTTTGCAGTTTTTAAGTTTATTGTGAAAGCGCAGATGGTCATAATATGCATCGGATACATTATATAATGTTTCAACGAAATCCATATACTCTCCAATAGTCATATCATCTATAGTTCTACCAAAAAGACAAAATATTCGTTCTTTGGAAGATTCTCTGATTACGGTATTCTGTAGACAACGGACACACGCAGACAACTTTAAAAGCAGTTCCTTGGGAACGTATGTCTTTTTGAGCTCTTCTGCATTTAAATTATTTAACCAATAATGCAATGCCACTGACCGCCAACTTATTAAAGACATTACATTTAATATTTGCAAGTCTGCATCTCTTAAAAACCGTTTCACAAGTTCTTCTGGCAGACAATAGTTTTCGACGTTGTAAAGATGCGTATGATTTGCAGCGTGAAAAAACTCCTCCAGCAATGAGTCAGTCAAATTATTGCATGTAAAATTTGCCAAAAAATATTCCAGACTCCATCGCAGCACTAAAATGTTGTTATGGCTCAAAAGTTTTTTGTAAAGTATTTGCATCCATTGCTGCCAATTTTCCGAAGAATTGTTAATGCTCTTAATTGAGGCCAGTGATGGCAAGATGAGATGTGACTGATTCTCATCGAGATTTTCCAAAACAGTAACATAAGTAATCCAGCCATGTTCAAAACTTTGATTACTAGGCCAACCCCACTTGGTTATCACATTATCATTATTGCACATTGTGACCATCTTTTTCATAATGTAATAAGCGGATTTTCGTTCTTCTCGTAACGTCGACTTGAGCTGTTCTCTAATCACATTTTGCAGCCGTTCATTGAATGGAAACCCTTCAATGCAATTGGAAAACTCATCAAATAAATGTATAAGCACTTGTCTGGCATGCAGCTGGTGATCGTTGCTGTTGCTCATATCCCAAAGCTCTTCTACCAAGTATTTGCTATCCTTTTTTGGAAACTTTTGCACGTAGAGTTTGATGCAGGCTAAAATGCTGGAAATTATTTGCTTGTTTTGCTGTTTTGGCAAAATCGCCGTCAGCTTATGTAGAGGCTTTGAACTTAATTTTATTTGCCATTTATTGTAATTATGTAGCAGTCGAAAGATGCAAAGTAAGACCTTCTTCAAGTTGTCATCAGACTTTTTGTTTGAATCCACAATATCACTTAACAAATCGTCTATTTCAGCAACTTTATCTTGTAAGTTTTCATTCTGTACATATTGTTCAAAAGTATCGCACATCTCGTCAGCCATTTCGAACTATTTACAAAACTATCCATGAAATCTTAATAATCCGGCTTAGTTTTTTAAAGATGCATTTATACCAGTACTACGTGCGAATTTCACAACAGGTGCAAAACCTCAAAGCTCCAAGCTATTGCACAAATGAGCGAAACATGTTTGATTTTAATCTTATTTATCAAATAAATCAAAGTCGTTGGCTTCAAATTTACACGGAAGTAAATAAAAATAGCTTTAATTTAAAAAACCCTTAAAACACGCGGCAAATAACAACAGTTTACTATTAATGTTTACATACATAATACATACATACTTTACCAAATGCCGAAATAAATAACGACAATGTGGCCAGACAGCAAAAGATAACCTTTTTTTATTTGGAACACAGGAAAACGGAAAATGTTGCTAAACAAGCTCTTTAGTTTTTGTATTTACATTCTAACAAAGTTCA